>CM053501.1:33918049-34183130 GCA_028627145.1 Eidolon dupreanum
TTCAATGCTGGTTAGGAAAATAGACATAAGTGATATCCTTATTTTGTTCCTGATCTTAAATGGAACATTTTCAATGCCTTACTATTTAGTACCATGTTTGCTATAGGGTTGGGTCAGTATCTTTTATGAAATGAATGAAGCTTTTTTCCCTGGTTTACTTAGAATTTATTTTTAATATTATGAATGGCTTTTCAATTTATCGAATATATTTTATTCTATGAAAATTGAAATTGTATTGTATTTTTCTCTTTTCATCTCTTAATGTGGTAAATTACCTTCATATATTTTTCTAATATTAAAATATCTTTGCACATGTGGAATTCTTCTTGGTCTTGATGAGTATGCTTATACATTCTGAAATCACATGACAATATTTTATTTAAGATTTTTAAACATATATTCATAGATAAAATCAGCCTATGTTGTTCCTGTCTTATGGTCTTATTTATTATCAATAGTCTATACATTTTCTTCTTTTTCTGTACTCTGGATCTTTGTTCTTTGTAGATTCAGTAGAAGTTAACTTACAAAATTATATGGATCTCATATTTTTTTAAAAAGTTATTCTCATGCAGAGCATTAAAGTTTACAAAAGTTATTTGGAGTAGGACTTATATAGGGAATGTAGATATTATTTTCATTGTACAGTTGAAGAAACTTGAGAAGCAGAAATTAGAAGACTTGGCTTATGGTCATATGGCATTTTTATGGAGAAAAACTAGGAATATGTTTAAATCTGTTGAGACACACTTGATTAAATAAAAGCTGAGGCCATTGTGAGAGGTTTTATTCTGTTTTCAAAGCTTGATATGCATGCTCTGTCATCACTAAGGCCACAAATGACTGAAAATGTCAGCAAGTGTTACCTTTTGATAGATGATCTCTAAGGAGGGTAATTCTGCAAACATGTAAATGCAGAGAACATTTGGAACCTGCTGAATGTCCAGTTAATGTTGGTTCACCTCGCAGGGTTCCTGTACTTTTTTTCTCTATGAAGTAATAGTAACATCCTAGGAACCAGAGGGATTCTCATTCTTACATCTGTTGTTTTCTGGCATCTTAATATGATTATGTAGTTCTACTGATAGGGACCATCATGTGGTGACTCTATTATATGCAGACTTCAGAGTTTCACTCTCTCCTACCACTTGATGAAAGCTCTCTTGAGAGCACAAATGCAAATACTCACTTCAGCAGGCAGAGTTTAATCTGTAGCCCTGGTGTGTGGATTCTCCATCATGGAGCAAGAGTCACTAAATCTGCCTTTTGCTATGACTCTGGGGAAGCCATCACTTGTCATCCTGCCCAGTAGAGCATGTTGTAGCACCTGCTTTATATTATACCTTACCACAAAGTATACTTTCTGGTAGAACATCAAACAAACAAGTATTCTTGCTTATCCAAATGCCAGGGGAGAAAAGGAGGCACATACTGAATTGAGCCAAACTTCAGCTCTATTGATAAGGTATAGACTATGCCCATTTTTCTCTTTAACAAAAGATAACTATAGAAGAAGAACTAAGCCTTAGAAACAAGAAATTATCTACTTTCAAATTCTGAATGACACTTCTCATCCACTGAGAAAAATTGAGTAGAGGTTAAGGTAATTCTCAAGGAATACTTTCAACTATATAAGGATTTTACAAAAATTTTCAAAAAGTTTCAATCAGCTTTATTTTACTTGAAATTTCTAAAATCCTTGTAATTTATTTTTTACTATTTCCCATTTTCAGAATATATCTGGTATTCTGTAAAAGGCAAACACATATGAAATATCTACGCTTTCATATATGTTAGAACATTTAATATTTGTGATAAAACTGGGGTTCCTAATTTACAGATGAAGAACTTTAAATTAGAAGAGTTTAAGTAATGTGCCCAATGTCATTACAAAGCTAGAAAACTGCTGTTAATTTGTAGCAGACACTATCAGTTATGTATCTAAAATCTATTCCCTCTCCCACTATTTTTTTTCTTGTGCTAGACCTGTGATGTACTCTGGTGCCACTTTTCCCCAATGCTACCTACCATGTGCTAAGGGAAGGCAATTCTATTTGAGTCAGGAGTGATTAGAATCTCCTAAGCCTATCACAGGTATTCAGCTCTGTGTGTTGGCTTTAGTGTTAGACATTGGTCAGTGTTATATTAAGAAAGATATGCTAGGGAGGGATTCTGGAACATGTTTTTGTTTGTTTGTTACTCTTAAAAAGAGACCAAGAAAGAGGCTTGTCACTTTCCTTTGCTGTGTAATTTCTCTACATGTGATAACTGATGTGGCAGTGAATTTGGATCCTTGCGGGAAGACAGCATAAGAGTAAGACCAATTCTCTGAGGATGGCAGAGCAGAAAGAGAAAGTTTGTAGATCTCTGAGAGCATTGTTACATTCCTGAATTTACCAACTTTGAATGCGCTTCAACTCAGGCCTTCTTTCTTTGAGGAGAAATTAATTTAACTTTGTTGAAACCATTTGAGCTATGTCTAAAGTCATCCTAATTGTTACACAATCTGGGATGTCTTATTCAAAAGCCAGCAAATTTTTCACAAAAACACCCCAACAGTAGCCTACACGGTATGCATTTTTCACTAAATAATTATAGCTGTCCATTAGAATTAACATGAGCTTTTAAAAACAGAGTTCGCCTGTGCATGCCTACTGGAGCCAGTCAGTTAACCTGAATGGGTAAAAGGGGGCGGGGTTTGGAAGCCTGGAGAACAGAGACCTGCCTTAATGAAGAGCAGCAAAACTAGCTTCCAGGAAATTGCTGCCCAGTATTTACAGTTTTTTGTATGTTTGTTTTTTTAAGAGAAGCCTCCAAAACCAGAATATTTTGAAGATATTTTGAATTTTAAATTTTGACTACCAGTTCATTTTAAAATTATGCAAGCCAAACAAAACATGCTTATAAGCTATATTGGGTCCTTTAGTTGGAATTTTGCAGCTTCCACTTTAGAAGACTACAGTTCTTACTATATAATTTCATTGTACTATATATAAAATAAATTGTGTGATCTTTACACTAGCCTTCAAAACACATAAACCTAGCAGTGCTAGGGAGGTGGTTCTTTGTCACCACTCGAACCCCAGTGGAAATGGCATAAAATGGACCTAATGCAAGATGCATGGTTTATACCTATAGGAGTGTTTTAAAAAATCGCTGCATCTGCAGAAATTTTAAGTTTTAGTTCTGAAGAAAAACACTGTTTTCTATGGAAAGTTTTCTTTTCTAATTCCAAAATGTCCCAAAGAATTTTTTAAACTTTTTGAACTGTAGGAAGCTTATGGTAAAATTTTGAAATTCATCTAATGCTAGACTGATGTCACAGGCTTACTCAAGTCTTTAAGGTTTAGCCAGAGGTTAAAAATAAGTGAACTCAGGAAACAATTTCAGAATTTTGATTCCTATTTGATATTTCTTAGCCTAGAAGAATATTAATTGAAAAAAAATGTTTTTTTTCTTTTTCTTGCTTTCTCACTGTGTTTTTCCTAATTATTAATGTAATATGTGACCATTCTAGAATATTTGAAGAGTAGCAAAAATCATAAAATATAATAATGTACATTAATAAAATTGTTACCAGTCAGAGGCCACCACTACTAATATTTGGGTCTAATTTCTCCCAATGTTCTTATTTCTTTCAAATTTTTATCTTACCTATTTGGGATCATATTCCATAATCATTTCGGTATCTTGTTGTCTTACTTTAACATCATCGAGTCTAGAGTTTAGATCTGAATTTCGAAGCTAGCCTAACTTGTGATTATTATTAGGTAACAATACATTTTTTTCCTCTCTGCCTAGAATCCTTTAGGAGTTTTAAAATTTGTGTTTGAAATTTAAATGTTGTACCAGCAGATACTTTACCCTAACTTTGCCTGGAATGCATTTGATTTGTGGAAATAGTTTTCTTTGTCATCTCATGATTTTCTTTTAAATATTCTTCTGTCCCAGTTGTTATAGACTCTTGTGGAAAACTTAACTCTTAATTCTCAGTGTTTTTTCCTCTCAAGAGGTTTTTCTTCTTCTTCTTTTTTTTTAAATAATGATTTCAGGATTTTTGTTTGGCATTGAGACATGTTAAAGTTTTTTACTGAAAATATTAATATTTCAAACTCTTGATCATCTCTCTTATAACACCTTTGGATAAGTCCAGTTTTATCTTTTTTATATACTTTACATAGCATCATAAAGAAATATAACTTGGGAGAGTGTTTTCAAAAAGGCAAGGTAGGGTAAAGGGAGTGTCCTCAGGCCTCTTATATGCTCCCTACTACCACTAAGATCAACCTTTGGGTCCATCCTACTAGCATTCACCCTGCCTGCTAAGCCACTTAGTATATACTTCTACAGGTGAGCAGAAATTGTGGGTACCTCTACGAAGCACAGGGTTCATGATGGTGGAGAATGGCAGACATCTTATAAGACAGTTATAACTTATCCTCACCTTCCCTCTCAGTTTTGAGGCCTCTAGAAATGTTCCCTCTTTCAGAGCTCATCTATGAATTTAAAAGGGGGTTTTTATTATTATACCCCAATATTTCCTGATGTTTGGTAACAGGAGATTTTTCAGGATATTTAGTCTGCTGTTTAATTATAAATAGAGTCAATCTAATCATTCTTTATATTGAAAGCCTAATATATAAAAATTTACCAAGACCTAGGCATTCAGATGTGTTTCAAATAGAAATGTAGTAATGCAAAGTAGAGGCATTTTCTCAGGGTCCTCTTAGGTTTGTTTTCTGAGGTTTTGCTCCTTTTAGTGCATTATAGCTTTAAGGAGATAAGAATACTCTCAGGAAGTTCAAGGTTAAAGAAAATAAACTGAAAAGATATTAGGTAAAATGTCTGCATGGATTTCTATTGCAAAGACTAAAAGAGTCCTTGGGAATAGATTTAAGTGTCTGAGGTCAAGCATAAAGTAGAGAATAAGGCCAAAATGTTCTGGCCTCAAAAAAAAAAAAAATGTAAGTACTGCAGGTAAGCAAAAGGCTTACATGTCTTGTATCTGACTTTCAAAGCCCTTTTATGTCCCACTGGCATTCTAGAGACCACTTTGTACTTTCCACCTATATTGGGCCCAGGTAATAAAATGTTTTGTGGTGACTAATCTGTTAATAATAAGAAAAACATGTTTTAATTGACAGGCACTTTCTGTTCTTCATTATTGAACCAGCTTGTCTAGTCTCCAAACCTATTTTTCTGTCTAATAGCCTGGGTTTTAGTTGTTTAACTACTTTTATTAGTGTGTCTTCCCAAACTTAAACTGACTAAAGCATTGATGTTTTTCATTTATATGGTGCATCTTATTTGTGTGTTGTGGTTTGATATTACAAATAAGATAAAAATATAATTACAAGGTAATTTAGAAGAAATGGACAGTCTATTTCTCTCTCTATTTCTTCCCTTTCTCTCTTCTTCCCTCTTTCCCTCCCTCCCTCTCTCTTTTATGCTCTTTCTCTCTTTTTCCTTTGGACAGATAGTATTTTTCTAGGAAATATCAGGAAGCAGATATAATAAGGAAATGAGGAGGTATTCAGCAGAAACAAAACTGTGGACATACCTTTAACCACTGATGCCTTTGAAATTTGCCCCTAAACCCAAACTGAATGGTTATATAGAGCAAACTACTATATCCCTGATTTTTAAAAAAAAATTAATAGACTTTAATTTTTAGAGCAGTTTTAGGATCTGAAAAACTGAGCAGGAGGTATAGATATTTCCTCTATAGTCCATGTCCCCACAAATGCATAGCGTCTTCCATTATCAATATCTCGCAACAGAATGGTACGCCTGTTAACAATTGATCTATCATCACCACTCAGTCTATAGTTTACATAAGGGTTCACTCTTGGTGTTGTGCATTTTATGAATTTAGATAAAATTGTAATGACACGTATCCACTTTTACAGAATCATACACAGTAGTTTCACTGCCCTACAAATCCTTCTGCTTCTTAGTTTTTTTCCCCCTTCCTCTTTAGGTGGGGCAGAATGGCTAAAGGTCAATTAGGCTATGAAACATTCCCAGCAGGTTAGGCTCTGGTGGAATAGTTTCTCCTGAGGGGAAGACCTTGTTAAGAACAGTGCTCTGGCATATTTTAAAACTGTTCCTCTTCTCCCGCCAGAAGCATAAAAAGATTTTTCTCTGATAGTCACTGTGAGAACCTAGTAGAGCTTCAGGATATAAAACCGACAACACTGTGAAGGCCTCCAATGACTGTCCTATTGAAATTTTTACTCTCAAACTTGTGCACACTGAGCATCCAGCAATTTGTCAATTACAGTTAGTATTTTCCTAGTCCAGCACTGGTTCTGACCAGAGGCTGATGTTCTGGTAGGTTGAGATTCTCTGTATTCACCTTTAAGTCTCTCTGATTTGGGGGGTGGGGAAAAAGGGCAGTGGTTTGCCATGTGACCTCATTTCTCATAGGGATCTAAGAAGAGTTGGTGACTTGTCAGTTTGTTAGCTTTTTACTTGTTAAGATGGAGTGGTGATTACTTCTAAGCTCCTAACACACTAATCAGGAACTGGAAGTTAACCCTAATTTTTCAACCTTCCTTATGTGCATGCCCTTGAAACTTTTCATTTCCTCCCATCGAGACTGAGCATATTTCCACTTCCCTAGATTTGAGTTTGGCCATGTGACTTGTTTTTCCATTATAATGTGTGGAAGAAACACAACCACAGCATCTTTGGCTAACCCTTTACTCAAACATCCCAGACATGAGAGTTTCTTTCAGGCAATCTAACATAAGGAAGGAGAACAAACTATTTTATAGAGCTTTAACAGAAAGGGATCAATCAAAGTTCAGTGAGGCTTAGAAGAAGGGGTAGACCAAAGTGCAGCTAATTTTGGAAATCGGAATTGAGGAATTATTCTTGTGGATTAGCAGTTATTGTGTGGACTTATGTAGTTTAAAGAACTAAATGTTTATGCACAGAAAACAGTCAAGGTCTAGCAGTTTAAGGTGGATTCTACTTATCGTTGTTAATCTATTGTTATTCTCTTCTGAGATCTTGGACAGATCTTTATTTGATAGATAACTGGAATAACCCACTTTTTTTTTTTTTTTTTTGTTATCCAAATTATTTCAGTGCAGTTCATTTTAATAAGAAAGCATTTTTAAATGTATATGTTGAGACACTTAAAAAGACGGGTCCAGTAAGTATATTTTGATTTGAATTGAAATCTAAGTAATTCAATTAATTTCATCAAATCTCTTCTAATTATGGCTAATATGAAAATTTTGCCTAAATAAGAATAAGTTAGAAAGATTTTAGTAAAAAGGATGAAAAGACAAGTATCTCATCAAATACTTTAGGAAGTAGACTTCTCTGTTTCTGGAACACATTCTGCTCTCACTCTGTCCTTGCCGCGTCTGAACCCTGCCTCCTCCCGGCATCCCAAATCCCACCCAATAGTTGTGCTGGACTGCCCTCACTTCATTTTTCAGATCTTGGACCCCACATCACTCTTGCACTCTCATGCACTCCCCGTGGTCACTGGGCTCTCCCGTAAACGTGGCTCAAGTTCTTTAAAGTTGCTCCCTGTTCCCTACTGCCCACATTCACACACTCAAGAACACCTAAATTGAAGTTTAACATTTAATACCACATGTTGACTATTTATTTCAGTATCACACGATGAGGGTTTAGCCTTTAGGGGTCCCAGCTTACTGTGTTAAGTTTCCTTTTTAAGATTTCACTGTCACAGGCATTGAGTTTGATTTTTATTCCTCTTGCCTACCAGGCTTTTAAAACAAAAATTCAAATTTTCTAGGATCAGCAAGTGCCATCCAGGGAAAACACAGCTTTAATTCTTGCTTATACTTGGTGTCCCCAGTTTCCTTTAAGTTTTAACCAAGTGGTTCCTTATTATTTTTTCATGTTACCTTGGCTATTAAGAAAAAATTTTAAAATGTTTCATAGCTTAAATTATTTTTGGTGAGGGTAGGGGTGCTACGAATAATTTAGCTATTACCAGAAAGCAGAAATCCCCTTACACAGTCTCCGATATCAGCAATTTTCTAAATTTACAAGGCTAGCAGTATTATTTTGTATATTTAAGAAAACTAACCATAATTAGCCTAAAACTTTGAAAGGTGAATTAAGGCTTGTTAGACAATCTTCCTATTTAAGGAAGCTTCCTGGGCTTAGAGCTCTTAGTGACATCCATTTTCAGTTCTTTCTAGGATCTTGTTGTCTTAGACTTGTTCTTATTTGTAATATTATTGCTTGAGTGATAATATTAAATATTGCTTTCTTTTTGTGTATCCAGAGCAGGCCCTTAACACTCAGGAAATACTACTGACATTTTACATGTAGGAAAATGTAGTTAAATATGGATAAATTAAACTGAGATGGTTACAGCTAAATGAAGTAAATATCACCCCAAATAAAAAGAAAACATATTACAGTGCAGGAGGAGTATAGCATAAACTGGAACTGACAACCTCACTCTCCATTCACTCAGTACCACAGGTTTCACACTGAAAAAAAGATTGTGAACTTCCTGATTTGAAGTAAAATTTACAATCAAAGTTTAGAGTGCCAGAATTGGGGAAAATTTGCCTAAATTTGGTATCACGATGGAAAGAAATAGGAGGAAAAAAACGTAAATCTGGCTGTGTATGCCTTCTGAGGGGCCATGCCTGGCGGGTATGGTTCTGACAACTCTAGCAGGCCAGTCAAACATTCAGAAGTAAGAGAGAAGGGCAAGCTTGTGTCAGTCTGGGTCCAAGGCTTTTGCACCTGTTTATGAAGAATCTGCCACAGGCCAGATACCATACAAGATTACAGAGGTATAGTAGTAGTAAGTGAAACACAGTTCCTTCCATCCTACTTTTCCAATCCAATATGGAAAATGAGGGAAAATAATATTAATTAAATTATTAAGGGTGAAGATCTTGCAAAGGAAACATGTATTTCCTGCCATGACTTTGGAGGATTAACTAAGTTGTCAACCTATTTTTATCTTATAAAAATCCATGTCACTGTAAATCTTTTTATCTTTGGCTTGCATGGATTTCAGTAGGAAGAGTCTCATTCTTGATCTTTACCTAAATAAGTAAAGATACATTAAAGAGTTCTATAAATAATTCACTTTTAGAAAGCAGTGTGTCATCTAAACTTTTGGCTAATGTCACCAAAATGAACTCAATCTATTTTCCTGTAGCATGATATACGAATGCAGAGAAACTTATCACTAAGTCAACCTGAAAAATTCTCAGTCCAATTTAGGAACATAGTGCTCAATTTTTACCAATGTGTTCAATCGGATTACATACTCTACTCCAGCCAACTCACTTAGGCTTGTTAGAATGTTTCTGTTTGAATACATTTGTGCTATTTGTGGTAGACATTTCATGCCATGATGTACTGTGGAAAGAAAAAAAAATGGATAAGAGCAAACGTAGATTTCTTTTTTTGTCAAATTAGCTGAATTGCAAAATAGTTCCATGACACTATTACAATCTAATCTCTTTTGTTAGCTGATGAGACTGGACCTAAATAATGATGAACTTCTTTTCTAAGTATCAGTGATTTGGTTATCAGCAGCTGTTGACTGAACTGTAAAAGGTTCAAAGTTAGAAATGTTCTATGATATTGCTTCTATGAGAATGTAAAATGTATTTTCTAAACTCAGTATGGGCATTGGTAGGTGGAGTAGCATTATTGGAAACTATGGATCTGTCCTTTAGAAATCTATAGACTGTGCCCTAGATTCCCTTACTGTAAACCTTTCTTATTTTCAGTGAGACAGTAAGTGATATTCAAGAAAATCAAAGCAGTCAACAATGTTCCTATATGTCTGTTTAATATGGATGACTCTTTTATCTTGCTAATAACTTTTATACATAAGAATATAAACATAAATATGTATATATCTATGTATGTAAATATATATATACACATATACACACACACCATGATATATGAGCCTAGATGATACACAAAAGCATAACACATATTAAAAACAAATAAATGTTTTTAATATGGCCTGCCATTCAGAAGACACATGTGAGTGGGTGAATGTTTGTAAATCTATGAGTGTTTATTCTTGCGTATGTTTCAGCTACAGAATAGAAAAAAGTCCTGCTTTAGTTGTTTCTAAAAGCCCATAGAATTTCTAGATTTAAGATTTTCAAAAACGTCAATAATGATTTAGAATAAGGATGTGAAAAATAAGAGAAAGTGCTTCCTAGCCAAGAGTACCTCAGATATGTATGTCAAAAATCAGTGTTAATTCTCCCTTACTCCCACTGCACACTCATAACATGAAAATAACATTCTTCTGACTTCCTGGGTATGGATGATTTTCAGTTGGAGTACTGAAAGCAACTTTACTTTATGTGTGTTAGGCAAAGGCATTAAACTTAAGGCGGAAAACTAAAAGTTGGCTGAAGTTCAAAAAGGACAAGTGGAGGTTGGCAGAAACCAATGCCTCTGTACCACTCCGCCTTCGGGATCTCGTGGGGCACATTCAGTAGCACGGAAGCTGGCAGAGGGCCTATCTGAGACGCACCACACACACTTGTATTTCTTGTCAAGTAACTGAAGATGGAAGTTGTATCACCTTTCACTTAGGGATACTGCATTTCATTACAATTCACATCGAGAGTGGGTATTTAAAAATTGTGATATACATAAACTTAGCATGTTAACACTAAGTTGTACAATATGTTAAGTACTGTCATATGTTGGTAGCATATAACAGTGCACATAAATAAAAGTTTTAGAGTATATCTGAGAATGTTCCTTAGAAATTTAAGTAAATTTACTATTTTCTGCTATGCTATTTTAGGAAGATAGCACAAAAGGTATCTTACTCAAAAAGAATACTGTTGAGGCTGTTTTGAAAGTCAGACATCTAAGTTAGCAGGCATTTTTCACACAAAAAGTAGGCCTTTGGATGTTGAATTATGAATTTTAAGAGTCGTATGATAACATGGATATACTATACTTAGCTGTAGAATGTTGAGTAGCCAAAACTGAATGACACATTACAGAATTACAGATGCACGATGTAAACATAAACAGATTCTTGATATAAAGACCCTAAAGATCTCCTCATTGAGTGAGAGTGTCTTCCAAAGCCATCTCTGACTTTATTGTCACTTTCCTATCTATCTCCTAACATGCCTACAAACATTATAATACCCTATAGAAAAAACCCATATAATTGGGGGAATCAGTAACGGACTTAAGATGAAACCATGGATCTAGGGCCAGAAACTAGGCTTCCAAATTATCAGTCAAATCCAAGATCACTTAAACGTCCTCACTGTGTTTTGATAAGTCCTTTAGTAAACATGCACAGCCTCTGCTGATGTTCCTCATAAAAATGTCCAGAACATTCTAAAACATAAGGTGTAGGGCAAGTACAAAGACTCAGATTCAATTATGTTTACCACTTAGGTCTCAGTTTACATGTGTAGAAATAACTGCCCCGATCACTGAAGTTGTGTTGGGAGATTAAATATGAAAAGTATTAAAAACTGTTTGGATGCTACAAATTGTAGAATAGATATGAACCTTAGTAATTTTAGCCACTGCCACAAAAATGAGGTGTTTTCTTTGTTTCTGATCTGAGGTTAATATAGACACATGCTCAAAGTATTTTTTAAATGAGTACATTTTAAATGAGTCTTTGCTTCAGATTAAGTTGCTCCAGCTGCTACCCTTATACTTACCATTGATTTATGCAAATTCCTTCCCTTATATTTAAATAGTAGGAATTCTCTTATATTAATGCCCAGTGTCAACTGCTACAGAAAGTCTTTTTTAACCCCTTCATCTAGACAGCAGAAATTGATTCAATATGTTAATTTACATTGAGCCTAACCCTGTGGCAGTGCTGTGTATTCTTTTTCTGACCTTCCTTAGTATGTTTTCCAAGCTTTTTTTAGGAAACATGTACTGTTCTACTTCAAATTATTTATGAATGCGCATGTCTCATCTCTAACCGTAGTATATAAACTTCTGAAAGCCAGACTCTGAGCTTAATTTATGTTTATGTTCACTGCAATGTCTTTTACATTACTTCACAATGAATGCTTAAAAGGAAGCTCCTGAATGTGTTGATGGATGAATGAATGTGATTCTTTAGCTTCATTTTCCCTGATATTTCTGCCTCCAAGCATTGCTGTTTGTTTCTATTCATTTTCCAACATATTATGGTAATGCTCTCAAAAATGTAGATTAGCCCTATGCAATACAAAACTATCTCTTTACTATGGTAATTTTTATAATTAAAAGAAGTTTTCCTTATACCTTTCTCAGTGTCCTTTTTCAAGCTTTTTTTCTTATTAGCCTACTCTTTAAATGTCAACGTTTCTCAGAATTCTGCCTTTGGAATTACTTTCTTTTCTTTCTCCACAATTCTGAGATGTTTCACCCATTCCCATCTTCAATTACATTTATTTGAAAATGAATTTCAAGTTTCTAACTCAAATACAGATTCTACCTAAATCTTATATCTCTTTATCCAACTACCTACAGACTAGCATCACTTAAGCAACCCAAGGAACATCCTACTCCATATGTCCACATATAAACTCCTCGCTCTGCACACCCACCTCCACACCCACTCCCAGCAATTGCTCTTCCTTTTTAAAGTTTACTCTGCTAGGGAATGGCATGATGTACCCAACCAGCCATTTGGCCAACACAGACCCCTAGGCACTGTTCTTAACTGTCTTCTCCCTTTTATACCTCTAAAAAAATTATATCTATATAGATACACACACACACACACACATATACACATATACACCCTTTCATAGTGCTAAAATCTATCATCTATCTATCTATCTATCTATCTATCTATCTATCTATCTCTGGAATCCACTGACCTCACTTTACTCTCAATGATACTTTACTACTTAAAGCCATTATCATCTCCTTCAAATACTACATTAATGTTCGCTAACTGTAGTATTGTCTTCCTGTATTATAGACCCTGATCTCCTATCCATTCACCACATCAAACAAGCGAATCTTCCTAAAAATCAAATCTATGAAATTTAAATGCCTACCACATGGTTCCAACTGTGCTTAAAATAGAGTCCAGACCCTTTTGTATGGCTTACAAGGTCCTATGTGATCTACTTCTCCTCTTCATTGCTCACCAGCTCCCCCAAGCTATGTTCACAACTTCTCTTAGTTCCTGGAGTACATCCTGCTCTCTCCTTTTTCACATATGAACCGCTGCCTACTCCAGGCTGTACTCCCAGCCCACCCAATAGCAGTGCTGGAATATCTCCTCATCTTTGGGATCTTAGACCCCATGTCACTCTTGCACTCTGGATGGACCCTAGGCTTTCCCATAAGCATAGCCAAGTTCTTTACGCTATTTTCTGTTCATTATTGTCCCCATTCATATGCTCTTCTTTTAATTTCATCTCTGACTTTTCTATTTACATTGTAATTTTTTTCTTAAAACAAGAATTGACACTGCATGATAATAACACTTCATTTTATCTGCAGATACATTTATATAGCTATTTGTTCACTCATTTTTTAAAAACAATTTTAAAAACACAAGTTCTTTATGAACAGGCTCACATAGACAATTTAATGATTAGCTGTGAGTAGTTAAAATCAAATACATTTGTTTATAATTTTAGAAATTCACCATTTTGACATTTTAGAAAAAAACATTTTTAAAATTATGAGAGATAGCCCAAGTGAAGAAATGAACCTTCATTTCTGCCACAGAGTTTTCTTAGACATCAAGAATAAATTTTAATTGTAGGATAATTATAACTTTTCAAACTAACCTATTCTGGAATTTAGAATCTCCATCCAGGGATTTTAAAATACATTTGGTCTTAAGAACTAAAGAAACACTTGTTCACTTCTTCGAGACAAATCAATGGTATTTCTATCTCTCAGCATTCGTAGCATGATCTTATGCAGTTATATATTTTCAGAATAATTTATACATTGTTCATGGCTAAACAAATGACTTAAAATGAAAATTTGCACATATTGTCAATGTTGCCATTTTCCCTTTTTTTTTTTTTTTTTAGTTTAGAGCAACAGTTCTCTGTTCTCTTGAATAATTCAGATCTTTTTTTTTTTTTTTTTTTTTTTTGCTGAAGAAAAACGAGAAAGGTTATTCAAACTGAGGTAGACTAGGTATTTCCAATTGACAGCCATAACCTCGTATAACTAAATCTATCAGAGGCATCCTGTTAGAGATATAATGCTATTTTCACTTCTCTTTTTGTAAAAGGGATTAATGTGTAGAAATGGCAGAACCTTGGGTCCCAAGGGAGGTTTTTAATGTTATTCACCATTTAGTAAGATGTATTAGGATTATTGAAACACAGGTCAGGGTCTTTACCTCTTTTGACTTTTTAGAAAACTTATCTGGAGACAGAGTAGGAAAATGCCTACCAAACCAAAAGTAACTAGAATACACCTGTCAGGCTTATACACTTTGTGTACATATCCTGCTATATATGTATATATCCTTGCACTATATCCTCGTATATGTAGAGTTGAAAATATTTAGTAAAATTAAGGAATAGCAAGAGATCTTCACCTTGATTCAGTAAGTCATTACTATATAAGATATGTAAATGATATAAAAATTATTTAATTACTGAATTGAATGCATATGGTATGTCAATATTACTAAAGAATTGGATTGACAGATGCTTTTTATTTTAGACACAAAAAAGTATATGATTTCTATAATCTCAAAAGGATATTTTAAAATGCTCCCTTTAAAGAATATAAATTAATCATGACACCACAAAGAAAGTTTTCAGGTTTCTTTGTTATGTACACATGAAACACTCAAAGTCAAAACGCTATTTTAAACTCATGAGGAAAACCAGGACAAAAAAAAAAAATAGTGTTTTGAATCTCTACAGAAAAGGATTCAGGAGGATCAAGATCACAAAAATAACTGAAGGCGGCATTGCTAAGATAAGAAAACCAGCATTATGCCCTGCAAAGCAGCGATGCCCTTGGAAATAGAACAGCTTAGATTAGCTGTAACTACTACATGGTGAATGACATAGAAATCCTGAAAACAATCTACATTCTTTTATAAGAGTGCTGGTTATAAAGTGAGTGTTATCAACATGTGAGGCTAGAAATTCATTTCATGGCAAGGAATAGGAATATGCTTCCCAGAAAGAAATCATTTATTGAAAAAAAAAATAGAATGACTGAGAAAGAGGAATTGCGAAAAAATAAATTTCTAGAACTTCCCTTCAAATAAGATTGTTATACCTGGTCAAATTTGATAACCCTTTGCAAAATGTCAGCATGTTAAGATGGAAGAAAGCTATCATAAACAATCTTTTCTCCATCTTTTATCCTCATCTTTATTAAAAAAACTGTCAAAGTCTCCCTTTTGTATCGTACATTTCTTGATTAAGTTTTAATGCTGTCAATTAGCTGATACTGTCTCAGACAGACTGTAATTTCTTTTCTTACAGTAGAGAGGATTAATAGCTAGAAATTATCAAATTTATTGTGTTCCATACACAATTCTAAGCACTCCACAGGCAAATTCAGCCCAGAAGCCCTAATCTTAAACAGGATGCTGCAAATGACATTGCTTGTTTGAGATTTGTGGTTTCTCTCATTTTAGTGAGACATATTCTAATCGTACATACTGTGAAACTTGTTCAGGAGTGAAAGTCATTTAGTTTGGAAGTGAATCTAGAGTTCATGGGGAAACTTTTTGGTCTGTTTCTTATTAAGTATATAGGAGTTCCTATGACTCAATAAATTGTTTTTGTTGTTGTTGTTGTTGTTGTTGTTTTGTTTGTTTTTTACGTTGTGTAGAATGGCTCGGAAAAAAAATATCTGAAATTATTGGCGATGCAAATTATTAGAAAGTAAAGAAGTCAGAGAAGTAATGATTTCTAGCTAGAAACATTGCTTTTGTGTTTAGAAGATAATTAACTGTCTGAAGAACTTTCATAAATATTTCAGCATTTATATTTTACTGAGTTTATAGAAAATAAAATGAACAATAAGTGTAATGGCATTGACATATTTTGTGAAACTTGCAATTTCTCATCATTAAGCTTATTGTCCAAGCCATCTTCTATTTTCTCCCAGAAGAGATATTTATCTCTTCTTTTCACTTTTGTTGCCTTTGTTTTGCACTTCCAGTATCCCTCAGTTTTTCAAATCCTATCTACTTTGAATCCTAGGCTCACTGCCATTTGTTCCAGGGAAGATGACAACCATGGCTAAGGACTGCTCCATTATTTTTTAAATTGAGAACCTCATTCTATGAATGATTAAAAACATTTGCCAGGAATATGTGTGGGTATGTGCATGAGACCCTATGTTGATTTCTACTTTATTTTTTCCCTAGAATGTAAGTTTCTCAAGGGCAGTGTCCATATTGTATTTTTCTCTATCATCTATGCTGGAATATTGCTGGTAATCCCTAAATATTTTTAACTCATAGATTCGTAAATCAAATAGAATTTGGGCCATCCATCTCAATGAATTCTACTTCAGTAAATCAGGATGAATCTTACCAGTGTTGAAGCAACTTTTACTTTAAATTCAACGTGATTTTAGTATTCAACAGGAGCTTTGCCTTGACTGTTCCTTGCGATTGCCTCAAAACAAACTCGATGATTACATAGTTCACTCTGAATCAATCATTGGTGCCCCATAAATCATGAATCTTCATACTAAAAAATTGAAAATCTAAAAAGTTTGCCACTGTGTTAAAAAAAAAAAAATACAATGACTGAGTATTGTGTCCAAAATCAGAGTGAGTGGGTGGATGTGATGGTTAATTTTATTTCAACATGCTGGGCCACAGTGCCATAATATTTGGTCCAACATTATTCTAGATGTTTCTGTGAGGTTGTTTTTGGATGAGATTACCATTTAAATTAGTGGCTTTTGAGTAAAGTAAATGTTTGATGCACATCTATGTTGCAAAATGATTATCAAAATAAGGTTAGTTAGCAAATTCCTTACCTCACATAATTACTATTTTGTTATTGTTATGATTGAAACATAGTAGCTTTCAAATATACAACACACTATTGTTAACTACAGTCACCATGATGTACATTAGATCTCCATAAACTATCTTATAACTTAAAATTTGTTACAATTTCAATTGATTGCCCCAGCAACCAATTTTCTATTTTTTGTTTCTATAAGTTCAATGTTTTTATATTCTACATATAAATGAAATCATATTTTTCTTTCTTTATCTGACATATTTTACTTAGCATAATGTCCTCAAAGTCCACCCATGTTTTCGCAAATGCCAGGATTTCCTTCCTTCTCATGGCTAAATAATATTCCATTGTGTGTATATATACATATATATACATATGTCATACACACATACATATATACATATATAGTGTGTTTATATACACCATATTTTCTTTATCTATTCATCCACTGATGGATAATTAGGTTGTTCCCATGTTATTGAATTATGCTGCAGTGAACATGGGAGCACAGATACCTCTTCAAGTTAGTGATTTCATCTCCTCTGGATAGATACCCAGAAGTAGGATTACTGGATCATATAGTAGTTTTATTTTAAATATTTTAAGAAACCTCCATACTTTTTTCCATAGTGGCTGTATCAATTTATATTTCCACCAACAGTATACCAGGATTCCCTTTAATTCACATCCTTGTCAACATTTATTATCTTTCATTTTTTTATTTCTATTTTTGATAATAGTCATTCTAATAGGTGTGGGATGAAATCTCATTGGTGTTTTGATTTGCATTTCCCTGATTATTAGTGATGCTGAACAACTTTTCACGTTCTTGTTGGTCATATGTATGCCTTTTATGGAAAAATGTCTATTCAAGACTTCTGTTCATTTTTTAATGAGATTGTTTTTTGCAATTGAATTATATGTTTTTTTTTTATAATTTTGGATATTAACTTATCAGATATATGGTTTGGCTAATATTTTCTGCCATTCCATAGGTTGCCTTTTCATTTTGTTGACTGTTTCTTCTGCTTTGCAGAAGCTTTTTAGTTTAATATAATATCACTTGTTGATCTTTGCCTTTGTTGTGATTTTGGTGTCATATCTAAAAACTCATTGCCAAGACTAACACCAAGGAGTTTTTTCCCTCTGTTTTCTTCTAGAGTTTTGTTATTTCAGGTTTTACATTTAATGTTCAACCCATTTTGAGTTAACTTTTGTGAATGGTAGAAGATAGGAGTTCAATTGGTATATGTGTCTGTTTTTAGGCCAGTAATAGTGTTTTGATTACTATATAGTAATTGCTTAGCATAATTTGAAATCAACAAGTGTGATGCCTGCAGCCTTGTTCTTTCTCAGGATTTCTTTGGCTATTCGTGGTCGTTTGTGATTCCATACAAATTTTAGGATTGCTTCTTCTATTTCCATGAAAAATGCCACTGGAATTTTGATAGAGAGTGCATTGATTCTATAGATAGCTTTGGATAGTATGGACATTTTAACAATATTAATTCTTCTGATCCATGAACAATGGATATTTTCCATTTGTTTGTATCTTTTTAAATTTTTTCATCAATGTCACAGTTTTTGATGTGTAGATTTTTTAACTTCCTTGGTTTAATTTGTTCCTAAGTATTTTATTGTTTTAATGCTATTATAAGTGAGAATTTTTAAAATTTCTTTTTCAGCTAGTTTATTGTTAGTGCATAGAAATGCAACTTATTTTTGAATGTTAATTTTGTATCCTGAAACTTTACTGAATTCATTGATTAACAGTTTTTTGGTGGAGTCGTCAAGATTTTCTATATATAACATTATGTCATCAGCAAACTTAGACAATTTTAATTCCTTTCTAATTTGGATGCCTTTTATTTCTTTTTCTTGCTTGATTGCTCTGGCTAGAACTTCCCAGCACCATGCTGAATAAGAGTGGTGAGAAGGGGCACCCTTGTCTTATTCCTGATCTTAGAGGAAAAGCTTTCAACCTTTCACCAGAGTATGATGTCATCTGTGAGCTTGTTATATATGGAATTATCTTGAGGTATCTTCAGTCTACATCCATTTTGTTAAGAATTCTATCACAAAAGAATGTTAAATATTGTTGAACTCTTTTTTTTGCCTTTATTGAGAAAATCGTGATTTTTATCCTTCATTCTGTTAATGTGGTATATCACATGTATTGATTTTCATTCATCAAACCATTCTTGCATCCCAGGGACAAATGTCACTTGATCAGAGTGTGTGATTCTTTTAATAGGCTGATAAATTCAATTTTCTAGTACTTTATTGAGAATTTTTATATTTATATTAATCAGGAATATTGGGCTATAATTTTCTTGTGAGGTAATATCCTTATCTGGCTTTGATATCAGTGTAATACTGGCCTTGTAAAATGAGTTTAGGGAGGCTTCCTTCCTCTTCAATTTTTTGGTAGTGTTTGAAAAAGATTAGAGTTAATTATTCTTTAAATGTTTGGTAGAATTCACCTGTGATATTGTCTAGTCTCGGGCATTTCATTTGTGGAAGATTTTTGATTATTAATTCAATCTCCTTACAGGTTATCAGGCTGTGTAGATTTCTAAGATATTCAATTGTTTCACATAATGTTCATAGTAGTATCTTGTAATCCTTGTGATTGTGACTATGGTATATAATACTCTATCTTTGAGACTAGAGAGACAAATTCTCCTGCTAGCTTTGAAGAAGCTGCTATGTTATAAGAAGACCACATAGCCAGGACCTGAGAGAAGCTGATGAAGGCTGAGTGGCCCCCCACCAACAGCCACTAAAAAATGGGGGCCTCAGCCCAGCTTCTGCAGAGAACTAAATTTTGCCAACACCTGAGTGAGCTTTGAAGGGACCCTGAACTTAGATTGCAAACACAGCTTGGCCAACATCATGATTTCACCTTTATGAGACTATGAGCAGAAAATCTAGCCACACTGAGTCTGAAACACTGGCCCATGTAAACTATGAAACAACAAATGAGTATTCTTGTAACCCCCTAAGTTTGTAGTAATTTCTTATACAGGAGTAGAAGACTAATATATTATGTAAAAACTTTTTCTATAATTTGCTTTTTGGAACACAGATTTCAAGCTTAGGCTGTCAGGAAAAGAGAATGATAACAATGTAAATTGGCAGTTAGATCCTGGATCCCACTTCTAATTAAGGGTGGCCTATGCTGTTTGGTGACTAAAGCTCAGGATCTAGAATCAGATTTCTGCATTTTGAACTCTGACTTCACCAATTAATAACTCTTCCACTATGGGAAAACTGCTTAATTACTCTTTCAATTTCCTCATTTAGAAAATGGGTATAAAATAGTAACATCCATATCACAAGGATAATTAAGAATCAAATGAGATAAAACATAAAGACATTTACAACAAAAGCTTTCAAAATGTAAGCTCTTGATAAATTAGTCATCCTTTGGGGAAAAAAAGGAAACTATGAAAGTATGTCTCATTGGATAAGCTAAGCAGTAAATGAACCTGGAATGCTGGAAGTGAGAGAAAAGAAATTTAGAAAAGTGAGAATTATAAATATTCTAAAAGAAAAAAACAGTAAATAAGAAATGTATATGACTAAGATTGAGGGGTTTTTGGACTGAATTGTTTCCCTTTAAAATTTATATGTTGAAGTCCAAACGCCCCATATGTCAGTGTGTCTATATTTGGAGGTAGGTCTTTAAAGAGGTGATAAATTTAAAATGAAGCCATTAGAATGGGTTCAATCTGACTGGTGTCCTTAAAAGAAGAGGAAATTTGGGCACACAAAGGACTCCAGGGATGCATACAGAGAAGAAAGACCATGTGAAGACACAGTGAAAGGATTATCATATGCAAACTAAGGAGCAAGACCTCAGAATAAAATGACCCTGCTAGTACCTTGACCTTGGACTTCCAGCTTCTGGAACTGTGAGAAAATAAATTTCTATTGTTTAAGCTCCCAGTTTATGAGACTTCACTGTGGCAGCCCAAGCAGATTAAGACCATGAATCTCCACCCTCCTTCTCACTGCTCTGTCCAATAGAAAGCTGACCCTCTCTGCTTCAGCTCTGAATTTCTTATTCGTACCAAGGTGCCAGCTCTCACTGGACTCCCATAACCATATGTATTTTCCTTGCCCTTTCTACTATGAGGTTAGTAAGGGCCTTCTGCTTTTCCGAGTTTCTTGGTGCCCTGACCTCCCATGTTTGTTTCTTTAGGATAGTCCATACTGTCTGAGATGAATTCTGTTCTCCATCAAGACTTGACTGAGGTGTGTGTGTGTTGGGGGGAGGGGAAGTGCGAGGAGAGGAATGCAGTTGTGTGCAGTAAGTGGCTGGCGGAAGATAGAAAGATAAAATGCCACTTAGAGAAAATGAGTACAAGAAATCAGTATACTTGTCTCAAGTTGAAGGGGCTGAGGGGGCTATCAGTAAGAGATTTATTATGAGCTGATCCATCTGGGCAGTTAGTGAATTAAAACACAGCCACAATGTTTACACTGCCATTCATGTATGCACTGTGGGTCCCTCTTAGAGCTTCTTTCAAGCCATCTCTGGAAAGTGGACATCTCTACTACTGCCCTCACTTGAATGGGTCCACTCAGCATCTGACTCCTTTGTCATGAGCAACTATGACATTTAGGGTTCTCTCTATTCTTCCAGCACCCTACATCTATCATTTCCTCTATCCAGAGTACCTTTGCTCTTTTCTTAACCTGACTCACTCTTTTAAATCCCCCAGGTCTTAGTCAAATATTACTTCTATATAGAATTCTTCTTTGAATACTTTAACCAATACTTGTGACTTACCAAGTGATCCTCCATCCCTTCATTTTATATTTCTTATAAGTTTTCACCATCTAAAACCATATGACTTATTTGTCTATCATATGTTGTCTATCACTCCATTAATATTTAAATTCTATTAGTTTAGTTCTAACAAATTAGATTAGAATTTTTCTTTGTCTCATTCACTGCTGTTTTCCTACTCTGAGAATAATGAGAATAGGCATGAATAGGTGTTCCTGATATTCTGTTAAAGGAAGAAGTGAAGTAGTCTAGAGGCCCATGAGACGTGTCTAACTCTGGTTAGCTGTCTAGGAAGGAATGAGGAGTTTTTCAGGCAAGGTGAAAAACTACCAGGCAGAACGTAGCACTTGCACAGAAGCCCAGAGTGATGAAAGGCACAGAGTGAGATGTACAGCGAGCAGCCCAGGGTATAGCAGCAGGGGGTACACATGCAGTAGAAGTGGCAGCCAAGAGTCTAAAGGCAGGTGGAATCCAGACTGTCAAAGTTCTGGACCTCAAATTGGGAGTTTATATGCTTGACATTAGGACAAAAGATGAAGTTCTTTAAAGCAGGGGGCTGATATGATTAGATTTGTTCTAAAGCAGTGATTCTCAAAGTATGGTCTGTGGCCCCCTGGGGGTTCCCAAGACACATTCGAGGGGTCTGGAAGGTTAAAACTATTTCTGTCATAATAATACTGACATTATTTGCTTTAAAAAAAATTGGTTTGCTATTTGAGCTGATGTTTGAAAAACAATGATGGGTAAAACTCCTGGAGTCTTAGCCTACATCATGTTAGGAAAACTAGGAGCACTAGCAAATAGTACTAGTAGTCTTTGTATTCTTCACTGCAATGTACTTACAATTAGAAACAAAGAGCCAGTTTCACTTAAGAATGTCCTTGATGAGGTAATACAAATTATTGATTTCACTAAGTCATGACTCTTGAGTACATGTCTTTTTAATATTCTGTGTAGTAAAATGAGAAGTATATAAAGCATTTTTGATGCAAATTATAACCGTCTTAATCAAAAATCTTTTTTGTTGGAATATCAACTGAACTAGTTCATAGAAAATAATTTTTACTTGAAAGAAAAACTAATGGATAATGCATGGTTATTCAGACTTGAATATCTGGCAGATGTAGCTCAGAAGAAGAAGTGAGACTGTCATTTCAAGGAGAATAACATAGAGTGTTGGTTACAAATAATAACATTTTTGTTTTCAAGGAAAATTAGAATTTTGGAAAACTTGTATTTGCCTCTAATAGTTTAACAGCTTCCTAACACTTAACATTATTCCTGATGAGATCAGTAGGATTAATAAATGTCATTTTATTGATATTTTATAATGAAATGTGTCAATGTCTAGAAGATTGGCACAATCTAATGAGTTAATGTTTCCCAAAAGACTTGCATGGTGCTAAAATAATAGTGCATTGGTAAAATCCATTAAAATGCAAGATATATCAATGGATTTTAATGAAAAAAAATTATAAAAGGTTAAATATCATTTTATACTCTTCATTGCATCTAACCTTTAAAACTACCTCTTGTTGACTTTTGACTTAATATTAAAGAATATTTACAACTATCTGAAAAGACTAATAAAATACTTCTCTTCCAACTATATGTCTTTTGAGTCCATATTCTCTTCATATACTTCAACCAAGAGATCTCAACAGATTAGAATGCAGAACTAGATATGAGAATTCAGTTGTCTTCTGTTAAGCCATATATTAAAGAAATTTGCAAAAAATGTAAAACAATGTGTTCTTGCTAATTTTTTTGTTTAGGAAAACATTGTTTTCATTTATGTTAACATGATTAATTTATTATTTTAAAATGAATTAGTAAATAAATATTTTGTAATTGTTTCACATTTCTAATATAAGCTATCCTTGATTTATACTGTACCTATGCTAACCAAAACCCATGCACACTGGAACTGTGTCCCTGCTTTTGGCACAGCTTTGTAGTAACTTAGGTAGAATATCTGATATACCCGAGCTTCAGGTAATATGGTAATATACAAAGTGAGGACTGCCTGGATAGTAAATATTAATAGATATAATCCACATAAACAAAAATTCTTTGGAGTCAATGTCTGAGTTTTTTAAGCTGGGTTCTAAAGTGGATGATGATGATGATGCTAAACTCAGAGAATCCAAATTTTTTAAATTTCCTTCATATAAGATTTTTAACATATTAAACCTAAAAAGTTTTCTTTTTTCTCTCTCTTTTTTTTTTTTTTTGATCTAGCTACTGACATTACCAAGGCTTCTCTTGGAGGAATACTGGACTAGAACAACACCAACTCATCTGGGAGACTCTCTTGCTGCATGTGGGCAAGATTTTTAACCTAGTGCTGATTCAAAGAACTTTTTTTTTCCTATTTTATTGGGGAATTCTATGGATGTTGTTAATTTCTAGAAAGTTTTTATAAATATAAGACTTTTAAAATGTTAGGACAGAGTTTTTAAGTGTATCCTGAAAGTAAAGATTGAAATTGGGATGTGACATGAGTAAAGAGTGCTTCTATGAGTGCTATTTTTCCCTAAAAAAAGAAAACAATGTCTTTGATTTAAAATCCCCAGCCTCAATCACAATCTGTTGCAATTGTCTGACTGCTTGTTCTAGAAGACTTCTCTCCCATGCTTCCACTTCCTCGGGCCATCTGTAACAGCCTTTATGCACCTAATTGATCCCATGACTCTTCTTTTCCCATTTCTGAGCTTCCTGTTTTTCTTTTTTTTTTCTTTTTTTTTTATTTCTGACCTCTCACCTTTCTTCTAAAAAAAACAATCACATTCTTCCTTCTTTTTTTCAAATACTTAGTCATTCCCCCTCTTTAATGTGGCTATTCGTAACCTTCTCAACCCTCTTCCTAGTAATAGCCTGAGATGTCATCTATGAAATACTTTCTCATTGGAGTCCTATGGTTTTATGTGAATTCATGGTCACTGAGTTAAACTCAGTTATAATTGATGGACATGAAAGAGTAGCAATGCTATCATTTTTATAAGCTAATGTGCAAAGCATGAGGGACCCATCCATATTTATAATTTTAATGTACTGTATAGTTTACTAGACATGTTTATCACCAGTATCTTACTTGAAACTCACAACATCTCTTCACAGAAGGCAAGGAAGGTATTAAAATGCTAATAATATTTTCTTATTTATATAAGTAAGTGAACAATAATCTATGATGCCTAAGGTCATATTTTTTAGAGCCCCTAAGTAATAATTTAAATCTCTTCTGCCTATCATTCTGATTAGGTTATCAGTCCTAATTGTTGGTCTTCCAGTGGTTTCTAAGTATTTAACAACCCCAGAAGGTGAGTCAGATCCTAGGAGCAGAAACACCCAACGCCTGGAAATAATTCAAAGGAAAATAATGATGCAGAAAATGGAGAAATTTATGAATGAGGAAGATTAAAGGAGCATGTGTATTTAATTGGCTAAGTAATAAATAATAAGGAGCATGAGAGAAATACTATGAATATTTGAAAGGTAAAAATCCTGCATCTGAGCTCAAAGTTGGAAGAAATAATGAAATATAATTAAAGAATAATCAAATAAGTCTATCTCAGCTGGGGAAGAAAAAAGAATCATCAAAGAAAACTATCCTACAGGAAATAGTATACATCATGCTGTGCATTGTTTAAATGAAGCTAACAAAGAATTGGGTTTGCATCATAAATAACACACAAATCTCTGCATCCTTCTGTCAGCTTCCTGGTAAATGTATTTGCCTTGCTGACAAACACTTCTCTTGTGAACCCCTGAGGCTACTGGAAACCTTGGACAAATAATCTGCCAGTCTTTCTCTTGCTAACATATGTTACTAAAAGTTACATGAATTCAAGTTTAATTAATGAGCGATAGCATGAACTATAAGTCATTAAATGTTACCAAGGTCCCCATTGAAGGGTATTTCTTCCTTATCCACAAATTCTTGGGCCATTATACTGAGAACCATGTAGAATTCTAGAATAAAATAACACCTATGGAATTATTGAGATATTCTAAAAACGTGTCCTCACTCATTAAAGACTTAAAGGAGGGGAATGAAAGAATGAGTTTTCCTGTTCTTAAATCAATTTTAAGTTTTTATATTTTCAGTCTATGTACTTTTACCTTCTTTTTTTCTCTTTGACTTTTTTTTTTTTTTTTTGACTTTCCAGAAAGTGATGTTTGAATTTTTTGGAACCCTTTCCCCCCCCAAATTCTCAGCCAACCCCTGTTTCAGGTTATATTAAGAGGTCTTCTTGTGTTCTCTGTAATACCAAGCCATGGTCTTCATGGATTATGTACTTTTATAATTATGTTGCATGGGGAACTAATTTTGATTGGAATAGAGGAATGATAGAATAACAGTAACCTGGGGGTTTCTATGTTTATCTTTTATTCAAGACTTTTGATGTTGTATATGCTGTATAAATACATATATTCATATTTTACTTCAAATGGGTTGTTCTTGGTCACATAATACGATCACAAATTTATAGAGTGCCTATTAAGTAGCATGCACTATTTTAAGCACTGGAGATATAAAACAAATCAATTGTATTCCTTTCCCTCATATTAGCTCATCATTTTCAAGTTCAGAGAGCACTTATCACATCATGGTATAATTATGTGTCTATCTAAAGGGAAGCATCGTATGCCATGAGAAAGAGCAACTAACCAACCTAGTACACAATGAAGTCTACTTCAGGAGAGTACATCGTTTCAGAAACAGCTTCAATTTATGTAATACTTTGCCGTTGACAAATGTATTCTCATTTGATCACTTGAAAATGTTTGTAACATAGAGATTATTCATTACTATTGCTGTTTTGCTCTTGAGAAAGCAGGTGTATAACAGTTTATGTGAATTATTTAAGGTCACGTAGAGGATAAGGCAATGAGACTTTAGCCTAGATTTTCTGCCTGCGAATACAGAAATTTCTATTGTGCCAAGTTTAGAAACCATTTTCTCTCAGCTTTTTCAGAGTCCTTTATCTAAATAAAAACTGAAGAAAAATAGTCTACATATGTAACTCATTTTCAACAGAGGAGCTGCTGTTAAGTTCTTTAGTATTACTAGTAAATACATCTAAAGATTGTGTCACTTCCATCCATTTTTCATTCATTTACTTTGGACGCACTCTAACAACATCTACTTTTCTTTATGTGCACCTTGACACTGACCTCAATGAAACAAATGTTCTGTTCTGCACTTCAGCATGCCCTCTCTATTATTAATGCCTGCAGTAAACTGGTGCCATTTTTTTCCATTTTTTTATTTTGGATAATCATGTACTTCTGAAGAAAGCCTAGAGGGAGATTGCTTCTGGTACAGAATAAAGACAAACGGACAAGCTGGCCATTATTGCCCTATGTATGACTAGAGAAATAAATCGATCATTTTCTAAGTATGTGAGTAAAAAAAGAAATGTAGCAGAAAGAACTGTACTTAGCATCTGTTTATGCAAGTGTGTAAGCCCTCTGGTGCTTTATAATATCCCTTTTGGAAGAATTGGGATCCAAACACTTAGAGCTATAACTGACTGGGCAGATGAAAGTCTTTGCTTTAAGCTTTGTAGGCACTAGTTTTTGATATTGGAGACCAGTTTTTAGTATTCCTTTTTATGTGACATCTTCATGTCTGAATTCTTACCCATAATGCCCAGAGACTGCACTCATTAGAATATTCAGTTTTTCACCATGAAACCTGTCACCCTGGACTGTCACTGAATAGTTGGGTTGAATGTCAATATACCCTAGAAGAGAAATCAAATAGCATTTTAACACAAGTGCTAAGTGTCTGTGAAAATATAGGTATTTCTAAGCAGCTGACAAAACAATGTGACTATAGATTGTGTTAGTGAAAAGGACTGGTAGAACAATTTCAATTGTGTACTCAAAGAAAGATTTTGAACCAAATGCAGTTTTAGTGAATCTGAAAGCAGGTACAAATGTAGTAGAACCAGGAATTGCAGACCATGTAATTTGAAAATGTTCATCATCCAATATACTTTGAAGATTATAGACAGAAGCCAGCCTTGTTAAGTAAGTTACCATAAAAAATGCATTTTGGGTAAAACCCAAAGGAAGTAAAAATGATCACTGTTACGCTTTGCTTTAAAAATAAAATTAAATGCACCATGTGGCAATGCAGTAAATAATTTACAAATGTTATTATAACAAACTTATTTTTTTCTCCTATGTAATTAGCTAAGAAGACATAAATAAAACTGAAAATAATTTATCCAGTGTTTTTCTCTATCATGACTTTAACTTAAAATTATTTCCTTCCATTTCAAAAGATGTCTTGTCTTCAGTTATTCATTCATTCAACAGATACTTGTGAATGCCTGATAATTGGTTGTCTCCCATAGAAAATATGTCAATGTAAACATATTGGAGATGGTAAAAATCATCTAAATTAATAAATCGTTGCCTTCCTTCCTTGAGGATAAAATGAGCTGAGTGAACTTATCACTAAGTCCTAAAATAACAAACAATATTAAGAAAAGTAAACCTTTTCATAGTCTGCTATTACCATAAACATCGGCTTGTTCATCAGAGGGAAATTTCTCAAAGATGCTTTTTTTTTTTTTTTTTGCTTTCTACATATTTGTCTATTATTTTGCTTTATTTTTAATATGGAAACCAATTTAAAGATTTCATACACTCTAATGAGTAGAAGTCTTTTGACTCATGAAATAGTATCAATCCACAGAACCAACATTTTATAGTATTGTCATTCCTTAAATGCAGTTATAAAAACTAGGACTGGGTTATGAGAGAATAATTTGAAGACAGTGAAAAGAGTATCTACCTTTCTTCTCACCTCCCAGAACACAGAACAATGGTCATAGGTGGAAATTTCACACAGCCTAAACAAACAAACAAACAAACAACCCACTAACCTTTAAAAAAGTGAAAGCCCAAAGTGTACTTTATTTTTGATGTTATTGGAGGAGAAGACAGTGCTTGTTACATAGCCTGCTCACTGTCTAGGCTCACCAAAATATAACTTGGTGCTCTTAGGAAATATGTTCTCTTCTATATTGCTATTGAGGATGCAAATGATTCTATACCTATTAAAGGAAATTTGGTTATATCTAACATAACTATATACATATTTGTCTTTTGATACAGTAACCCTGCTTTTAGGAATCTTGAAGATATACCACTAATGCAAAAAGGTTATTCACTGCAGCATTATTTATAATTATAAAATATTGGGAACCATCTAAATGTCCAAGCCTATGACACTGAATAAACTATGAGACAAAATATGTACATAGTGGAGCATCATACAGCTATAGAACAGTCTGAAGAATATCTATGAACAGATATTGTGTAATTTCCAGGAAATATTATTAAATAAATCTTGTGATGGCCAGAGGGGAGGGGGTTGGGGGTTGGGAGAAAGGAATGAAGGGTTAAAGAAGCACAAATTAGTAGTTGATAGATGGTCACGGGGATGGGGAGCACAGCATAAGGAATGCAGTCAGCAGTAATGTAATAGCTGTACGTATAGAGCCAGAGGAAAGGAAGAGTAATCAGCGGGATCATTTCATAAACTATATAAATGTCTAACCAATGTACTGTACACTTGAAACTAATAATAAAATAAAATAAAAAAAAATAAAGTTTAAAAGTGCTTATATAGTGTGCTAGTCTTTGTGTACGAAAAAAGAAATACAGGAAATACATATATCTGTTTATCATTCAGAGAAACTCAGGAAATGTAAAATAGAAAACTGAGATTAGGTGGTGAGAATAATAGGGATGAAGGGAGAGAATGACACTTCTTCAAGTATATCTTTTCTAAAATATTTTTAAATTTAAAAGTATATCAATATTCTTTAAAAACCCAAACATATAATTAAATCAGTAAGAATAGAAAGGGGAGAAACAAAATAATGAAAATCAACTAAATGAATTTTAATCCTATTTGTATTTCAAGTAAAAACTATAACCAAGTGTTTATATACACACATAAATATATATGGGTATGTATTATATGCATGTGTGTGTTATATATGCGCAAATGTTATATTAAATGTATGCATGCATATATTTCCTAGCTATGTTCAATGAAATGGCCAGTAAGTAAAGATACCCAATAGCAGTGAGCGTACCTGGCTGAGGTCTTGGTCTCTAATACTATTCTTCACTCAAAAGAATGAAGGCATCTCAGAGAAATGGCTTATTTCAGGGTGAGACAGAGTACATACCAGATAAACCTAGAACATTTTGCTATACCAAAAAAAAAAAAAAGCAAGTGCAAAAAATAAAAGATCAGAGAATGTCATGACGACATAGGTTTAAGGGGCTCTAACTGGTCCAATTTAGAACAGTTTGAACACCAAAATAATGAAGTGCAGTAAAAACTGTTAAACCATGGAAAAATAGGAATTCATGCCCATAGCAATAATAATGACAAACAAGCACATAAATAAAGGAAGTAGAATGGAGGTTTCTTTCTTTACAGTAGAATGTAAAGGCTGGTTGATAAATGCAGGAAAAAAACATTGTTTGCAACCATCATAATATTTAGATCAAACAAGAATCATCAATATATGCTAAGTGCAGGGAAAATTTTGATGAGGATCAAGATATACATATACACTTACATAGTCTGTGAGTGTCTTCCTACAGACAGCAGAATATATGCAAGGAGAAGAAATAGTAATTATACAGTGAAGAAATCTAATAATACTTGGACTAGTTGATCAAAATTAACATAACTAACAAAGGACAGATGGTCATATGTGGCTCCAGATGTGATGTTCTGAGAAAGACACAACTTCACCTATGTAATATCCTAGTTGAAAAAGCATATACTTAATTTAATCACAAGGTTAATATTAGACAAACACAAAATAAGAAACTTTTATTCACAGAGAATGGCTGTATTCTTCAAAACATTTCAATGTAATGAAGGATGAAGAAAGATTGTGGGAATGTTTCAGATTAAATGAGGCTAAAGGAACATGACAACTAAAAGAAATATCTGATCCTAGACTGGATCCCGTACTGAAAAGAGAAAAATGCTATAAAGACATTATTAGAAAATTGACAGATTTGATTTAGGGAGAGAATATTATCTCTATTCTTAGGAGATGCATAATGAAGTATTTAGGGGTAAAAGGCAATAAAGTATGTAACTTATCCTCAAGTGGTTCAATATGTTTATTTATACATAGAATGAATCAAATGAGGTAAAATGCTAATGACAGTTGCATCTGGATGAAGGATACATAGGTGTTCTGCGTACCATTTTTAGTTTTACAAAGTTTTGTTACCTTGATGTAATTTCCAAATCTAAAGTTAATTGAAAAATATAGTGAACACTTTCTGTTTACAAACAAAAAGCTGGACAATAATTGAGGATTGTTCTCAATTTATCAAATTTTCTCCGAATATATAAGAATAGAAAACCAGGATGGCCTAAGATTAGAGACAAACGTATTTGCCCAAAGATAAGAATCAAAATAAACAAATTGAACAGTGATGCTTAGAGAAAGCTACATATTTAAGATAATTAAAAATAATAATTTTGAAAATTTCTGATTAATATCCTGATAGGAAATATTGAAAAGATTTTAAAATTGTCAGAAGCTATCATGTAAGCAGAGTGATCAGAGGATAAGAATTCAATTCCTGAAAACCAGATGTGTGCTTGCCAAACTGAAATAGTTTAATAGGAGACCTGGGAAGAACACACAATTTTTCTTCTATCAAAGAACAATATTTCAAAGATGAAAAATATAAGAGAGAAGTTTGTAGATATGAAACAATATAGGAAACACAAGAAAATATAGGGAATTTAACCTTCTACTAATAGCTTTCCCAAAAAGAGAAAAGAAAATTAAGGTATATGAGTGGAAGAGGAAATTAAAGAAATAACAGAAAAAAATTTCCTATATCTGAAAAAATTTTTAACCTTGAAGAAACCGACTCAATGCCTATAACAATGAATGATGAAAATCTCTAGCTAGACATATCATGATGAAATTGTAGAACACGAAAAGTAAAGAAGATACTAAAATCTTCTGAAAGATAGAGATAGAGAACAAAGAATAAGCAGAACTTATACAAAGGACAGATAATATTTTGTCAAGTATTAAAGTAGCAAAAAATGCCAGAAGACAATGTAGCAGTGTTTTAAACGTTTGACGAGAAATAAACTTGAATCTATTCACCAAAAATTATAAAAACAAGAGCATGGACCAAAAATTACATTTTTAAAACAATTTACTTCTGATTGATTTTGAATACTTGGCTCTAGCAAAACTGAAAAAGAGAATCTAAGTAAAACTGTTTCAAGAGACTTGGACATCAAGAAACAATTGAACTAGATCAGGAAAATAAATCCCAAGATCATTTCCACGCATAAGTTCAAGTAACTAAGTTTTTGTTCAAAAAGAAAGTACATTCCATTCTAAGGAAGCACAAGTCTCTTTAATTAGCAAAAAATATATATGTATTTAACAAATGGGTAGAAATTCCAGGTAAATGAAAAACCTTTATAGTAAATGTATGGTCCAACCTTAAGAGAAAAAGAAGTAACACAAATATGCACTATTAAGAAGGCAGTTCTATGAATTATAAAAAATGTACAATTTGTAAGTCTGCAGCACATTCAATATACAGAATGCTTCCCTCACCCATTTTTAGTTAACTATTTCCTCACCCTTAACATCTAAAAAACACTGATCTATTCTTTGCTCTTAAAAATATGCCTTTTTCCTGTATGTTGTATAAGTTCAATCATACAATAGCTAATCTTCGGGTCTGGCTCCTTTCACTAACCATATGTATTTGAGATTGATATATGTTACTGCATATAATAAGAGTTTGTTCTTTTCATTGCTATATAATGCAAATATACCACAAAATTTGTCTATCCATTTACCTGGTGAAGGACATTCCAGTTGTTTTATGTTTTTGAGCAATTTTGAGTAAAGCTGCTGTAAACATTTGCATGCAGGTTTTGGGTAAAAATAAGTCTTTATCTCTTGAATGATTAGTGATGCTGAGCATCTTTCTCTGTGCTCATTTACCATTTGTATGACTTTGGTGAAGTGTCTGGTAAAATATTTTGCCCATTTTAATTGGGTTGTTATTACTAAGCTTTGAGAGTATTTTTTTACCTATGCTGGATACCAGTTCTTGATTGCATATTGATGTACAAGTATTTTCTCCCAGTGTTTATGAAATTCTTTCTTTAAATTTTTTTATCCAAAATATAATTTCTTAACCCAAAGTCAAAAGATTTTTTCCCTATGTTTGTTTCCAAAAATTTTATAGTAGTACTTTTAATATTTAACTCAGTGATAAATTTTCATTTTTGGATAAGTTGGGAGGCATAGGATAAGGTTCATTCAGAGATAAGACTAAGAATATTAAGAATTAGATGATATCAGAGTATAAGTTTCAGAAGTCACTGTGGAAAAGTTTGAGAGACAGAGGACAGATGGAGGTTTGATTTAAATTAAAGGATATAAGAGAGACATATGCAAGTGAGAATCCAGTGGTAAGTGACCACCTGGGCGTCTTGTGTTTCTTTTGTGCACAACGTAAACTGTGAGGTGAAGCATAGGCCCTGATGGGATTTTTGTTTTGTTTTGTTTTTAGGTGTAAGGCGATGAGCAGTGGTATGTTCTGGACTCAATTTGTGTGACACCCCAGATCATCTGTGCCATGCCTAAGTCCTCTTCCCTATGCCCCAGTTACTTCTTAGGCTTCTTAACCAGAAGAGTTATGGAAAAGACTTATGTCATTCTTTTGATCATTGTCACAGCTGGATGGTACTTTTATTACCACCACTACCTGCAGAGAGACCCTACATGGTAGAGTTGGCCAAAAATAGATCCTTAAAGGCTCTTTGCTCCTCAGTGTGTAACTGTAGGGGATAGTCACATTCCACAACAGCAGAGGTATTAAGGTATTAAGGCCCTGTGGGGTGGATTTCAGCCAGCTGAAGATTGGGTACAAGTGATCTAACAGATAAATGCATCTCCCTTCTTTCTCCAGGATCAGAATGCTCCAACTACCATGAAATGTAACAGTTTCTTATATCCTCACTGTAGATATTCCTTGAGTCTGAACGAGTAGCATTTATTTTGGACCTGTATCTAGCTTGTTAAATATCCTTGTGTATTTGCTCTCTCTCCTAACCTGCCATACTTACCTTTGTCTCTTACAATTGATTCTCTAGGATTGCATTCCCTGGATAAGAGTTAGCATAGAAGCTTCTGCTTCATACCATTTCCTAGAAAATGTAGGCTAAATCATTGGGAGAGGAAAGAGAGGTAGATGTTCTCACAAGGAGTAAAGGAGCTCCCTGGGAGTCTTAGTGAGTGACTTACTGATTTGGGCTATTGAAGGACCAAACCATGTAGAGGCTTAGCCAATAACAGGTTAGAGAATGGTGAGCATCTAAGAGAACTACAAAATTAAAAAGTTCAGATGCAGCCAAAAAAAGATAAGGGAAGATGTACAAAGAGCTGGTTCTTCAAGAAGTTTAATAAAATTGACAGACCCCTGGCTAGACTCACTAAAGAAAAAAGAGAAAGGACACAAACAAATCAGGGATGAAAGAGGAGAAATTATGACAGATACCGCAGAAATACAAAGGATCATACATGAATACTATGAAAAAGTATATAACACCAATTTTAATAACCTAGAAGAAGTGAACAAGTACTTAGAAAGGTATAACTTTCCTAGACTGAATCAAGAAGAATGGGACTTAAAGTGAAAGGGTGGAAAATGATATTTCTGGGATTCAGAAAAAAGTGGTAGTAGTGGTACTAATATCAGATGAAATTGACTTCAAAATAAAAAAGGTAAAGAAAGATACTGAGGGATGCTTCATAATGACAAAGGAAGACATAACACTTATTACTATCTATGCTCCCAATTAGGGAGCCCCGAAATATATAAAGCAAGTACTAACAGAACTAAAGGGAGAAACAGACCAAAACACTATCATAGTAGGGGACTTAAATACCCCACTGTCGGATATGAACAGATAATCCAAACAGAAAATCAATAAGGAAATAACATTTTTAAATGACATATTAGAACAGTTGGACATAATAGACATTTACAGAGCCTTTCAACCCAAAACAACTGCTTACATATTCTTCTCTAGTGCACGTGGAACATTCTCAAGGATTGACCACATACTGAAACACAGAGATAGCCTCGACAAATATTAGAGGGTTGAAATCATATCAACTATATTCTCTGAACATGATGCTCTGAAACTAGAGATCAACTGCAAAAAGAAATCAGGAAGAATCACAAATATGTGGAGATTAAACAACATACTACTGAAGAATGACTGTGTCAGGGAAGAAAGAAAAAGAGAGAACAAGAGATACATAGAAACAAATGATAATGATAGTACAACATGTCAAAACTTTTGGGACACAGCAAAAGCAGTCGTAGGAAAGTTCGTATCATTACAGGCCAATCTCCAAAAACAAGAACAAGCCCAAATAAACAACCTAACGCTTCATCTTAAAAACTAGAAAAGGGTGGGTAAAAGGAATCAAATATATAGTAGCTGAAGGAAACTGGACTTTGGGTGATAAATACACAATAGAATATACAGATGTCAAATTATAATGTACACCTGAAAATTATATAATTGTATTAATCAATGTTATCCCAATAAACTTAAAAAAAAACCTAGAAAAGAACAAATGAAGCATAAAATCAGCAAAAGAAAAGAAATAATCAAAATTAGAGCAGAATTAAATGAAATAAGAAAAAAAAAAAAACAATAGAATAAAGAAATGCAACGAACAGCTGGTTCTTTGAGAAGCTTAATAAAATTGACAAACTCCTGGCTAAACTCACTAACGAAAAAAGAGAAAGGACACAGACAAAATCAGGGATGAAAGAGGAGAAATTATGACAGATACCACAGAAATACAAAGGATCATACATGAATACTATGAAAAAGTATATAACACCAAGTTTAACAACCTAGAAAAAATAGATAAGCAGTTAGAAAGATACAATCTTCTTAGATTGAATCAAGAAGAACTAGAAAATTTAAATAGATTGATTAGAAGTATGGAAATTGAAACAATCATCAAAAAGTAAAAGTCCAGAACCAGATGACTTCACCAGTGAATTCTACCACACATTTAAAGAAGATTTAATATCTATTCTCCTCAAACTCTTCCAAAAAAATTGAAGAAGAGGCAATACTTCTTAACTCATTTTATGAGGCTAATATTGCCCTGATTCCAAAATCTGGTAAAGATAACACAAAAAAAGAAAACTACAGACCAATATCTCTCATGAACACAGATGCAAAAATCCTAAATAAGATACTAGCCAACTGAACACAGCAATTTATTAAAAAGATTCTACACCTTGATTATACACCATGAAGTGGGCTTCATCCCAGAGGCACAAGAATGGTTCAACATAAGCAAATCAATTAATGTGATACACCACATAAATTAAAAAATAAGAATCATATGATCATATCAATAGATGCAGAAAAGGCCTTTGACAAGATACAGCATAGATTTATGATCAAAACACTTAACAAAATCAGTATAGAAAGAAAGTATCTTAACATAATAAAGGCCCTATATGACAAACACTCAGTCGACATTAAACTGAAAGGCAAAAAACTAAAAACCTTCCCTCTAAGATTAGGAGCAAGGCAAGGCAGTCCAATATTGCCTCTCCTATTTAAAATAATATTGGAGGTCCTAGTGAGTGCAATCAGGCAAGAGAAAGACATAAAAGGCATCCAAATAGGAAACGAAGAAGTCAAACTGTCATTATTTGCAGATGACATGATTCTCTATATAGAAAACCCTAAAGACTCCACAAGAACATTACTAAACAATAAGCAAATACAGTAAAGTTTCTGGATACAAAATCGATGTTCAAAAATCCATAGCACTCCTATACTCTAACAATGAAGTGTCAGAAATAGAAGTGGAAAAAATAATTCCTTTTGCAATTACAACAAAAAGAATAAAATATCTAGGAATAAACCTAAAGAAACATGTGAAGGACCTATATAATGAAAATCACAGGACCCTATTAAAAGAAATTGAAGAAGGTACAAAGATATGGAAAGATGTTCCATGTTCTTGGATTGGAAGAATCAACATAGTTAAAATGACCATATCATTTCAAGCATTGTATAGATTTAATACAATCACTGTCAAAATCTCTTCAGCACTCTTCAAAGAAACAGAACAAAAAATCATCAGATTTGTAAGGAAGCACAAAAGACTCCAAATCACATAACCATCATGAGAAAAAAGAACAAGCCTGGAGGCACCACTTTGCCTGACTTCAAATTATACTACAAAACGACAGTAATCAAAATGGCATGGTATTGGCAGAAAAAAACAGAAACACACACAGTGGAACAGAATCAAGAGTACAGAAGTAAACTCATGTTTATATGGGCAAATAATTTTCTACAAAGGAGTCAAAAACATACAATGGAGAAAGGAAAGCCTCTTCAATAAATGGTGCTGGGGAAACTGGAAGGCCACCTGCAAAAGAATGAAACTAGACTGTTGTCTATCACATGCCAAAATTAACTCAAAATGGATTAAGGACCTGAATATAAGACCTGAAACAATAAAGTGCATAGAAGAAAACATAGGAACTAAACTCATGGACCTTGGTCTTACCAGGATTTTATGAATTTGACCTCAAAGGCAAGGGGAGTAAAAGCAAAAGTAAATGAATGGGACTACATCAAACTAAAAAAGCTTCTGCAAAGCACAGAAAACCATCAACAAGGTCAAGAGACAATCTTCCAAATGGGAAAATATATTTGCAAGCAACGCCTCTGATAAGGGCCTAATACCTAAAATATACAAAGAACTCATACAACTCAGTAACAACAAAAAACAAATGATCCAATTAAAAAATAGGCAGAGGATCTGAACAGACATCTCCCAAGAAGACATAGAAATGGCCAACAAACATGAGATGCAAATCAAAATCACAATACTATCTCATACCTGTTAGAATAGCTATAATCAACATGACAATAATAACGAATGTTGGAGAGGATGCTGAGAAATAGGAATCTTCATACACTGCTGATGGGACTGTAAATTGATATAGCCACTATGGAAAACAGCATGGATGCTTCTCAAAAAACTAAGAATTGATCTACCATAAGATCCAGCAATCCCTCTATTAGATGTTTACTCCAAAGACACAAAAACTTATATCTGAAAAGATATTTGCACACCAATGTTCATAGCAGCATTATTTATGGTGGCCAGGACATAGAAGCAACCAAAGTATCCTATGATAGATGATTGGATAAAGAAGCTGTGGTACATATATACAATGGAATATGACTCAGCCATAAGAAGAGATGAAATACTGCCATTTGTGACAACATGGATGGACCTCGATAATCATGCTAAGTGAAATAAGCCAGACAGAAAAAGTTGAAAACCACATGATATCACTTATATGTGGGCTATAAACCTAAAAGCAACTAACAAATAGAACAGAGACTTGTGGACATGGACAATAGACAAGTGTTTACCATATGGCAGGAGGGAAGGGGAAAGGTAATTGTGGTTAAAGGGTCAAATATGTAGTGACAGAAATCTAACTATGGGTGGTAAACATACAATGTGAAATACATATGACTTACTGTTGAATTGTAAAATAAAAAAAAAAAATTTAAAAAAAAAAAGAGAGATATGTACACCTTTCCAAAAGATCAAATAACATTTATTGAGGAAAGTATTACAAAAAAAAAGGAAGGGAGTGAGAGAGACTCTTTTCCCAACGAAGTGTGAGTCAAAATAAAAGTTCTGAAAGAAGGAGTAAATTAACATATTTTGGCTAATTTAGCCACAATTATTATTTAAATTCTCTGAAGTGGAGTATTTGCTGACTTGCCAAGTTTTGAGAAAGAAGACACTAATAAGATATAGTATTTTTCTTGGAATAGAAAAGTTCTTAAAAATATCATAAATCTATATAATGTAATAATTCCCAAAGATTCATGATAAATATTTTATCAAGCTGTATTCAGGCTTTGTTTGGACTCATTAACCCTGATACAAAAGTGTTTTCTAATGCTAAAAAATGGTGAGACACAATTAACTTTAAGTTTCTGGAATTGTATGAGAGATCATAAAATCATATGATCTATTGCCTGCATTAGTTTTCTATTGCTGCAAACAAGCTATGTCAAATTTAGCAGTTTAACACAATACTCACTTAGCTCATAGTCCTGTATGTCACAAGACTGAGCTTGAGATAACTAGTCTGCTACTCAGTGTCTTACAGATGGAAATCTAGCGTAGCCAGCCTGTGTTCCTTCCTGGAGGCCTTGGGGGAGAGTCTGCTTCCAAACTCACTACAGCTGTTGGCAGACCTTGTTTCTTATGGTTGTAGGTTTGAGGCCCCATTTTCTTGCTGGGTGCTGGTTGAGGGATTGTTCTCAGATATTAGAAGGTGGTAATCTTCCTTACCACCTGCTACCCTCTCCCATCATGCCCCTATCTTCAAAGCCAGAAACAGAGAATCTCCTTCACAGGGAAACCCTCTTCCAATTTTTCTTTAAATGTTCACCTGATAAGATCAGGACTAACAAGGACAATCACCTTTTACAAACCTAATCACAGAACTCTTATGTCAATTCACAGGTCCCACCCACACTCCAGATACAGGGGGTTGTATGAGAAGGTGGGTCCTCTCAGAATTCTAGGATTTGGCCTATCACACTGAATCACATATATAGGGAACCAGAGCAAGAGGAAATGATTTATTTGTAAATTAATTTAGAGAGAGGTTCATTTGAATTATTTCTAATGCTGTATGAGAATGCTAGGGGTGAATCATGGCTAGTGAGATTCTGCTACTGTAGGTCAGCTGCCCACATCACAATGCTCTGTAGTCCAGGGAAGAAGACCAGTCTCACATCAAAAGAAACAGAAGATAAATCAAGTATAAGGTAATTTGAGTATGTAAATGGAATTAGAGAAATGCAAAGCCATTGTTTGTCTTTTGTGTTCTTTCTCTCCTTCTAATTCTTTCCATCCTCTTCCTCTATTATTTTCTGAGGCATTGAGTCTGGCTGCCTGTGTAGACACCTACTATAAAAAAATTGTCTTTTATTAAATCATCACTAAAAATGAGTTAAAAAGGGATTATGAAGATGTCTACTTAATGTTTGTCAAAATAAATGTGGCAAATTAATAGAGACCTTTAACAACTTAATCAGTCCACGCTAATTTATTGTAATGGAAATGGTTATGATGGAGCTGGTGGTGTTCTACTTATATTGGAACATGATATATTGAGTAAGCTGGACTCAGCATGATGCTGGAAGGAGGCAACAGAATTTTTACAACTGCTATTTTTTTAATCAGTTCTATGGTCTCATACATTGTCTTCCAGAATGAAATCTAAGACAATTTCATTACTTTTCTTGACATCCTCAGATAATATATTAATGGTCTATTTTTGAAAGAACAAAATATTCCAGTTCAATATAATATAAAAACTCCAAACTATTGTCCATTTTAAACTTTCCTCATGAGCTTTCAGACAATTAGTGGTTGGCTCCTGTTCTAGTTATTATTGCTGCATAATAAATTACTTCAAAATTGATCTGTCTAAAACAGCTATTTTATTTTGCTCACTGCTTTATGGATCAGGAATCTGAGGAGGATGCAGCTGCACAGTTTTCATTGAGTTTCTCATGTTGTGGTCAGATGCTGGCTGGGAGTGCAGTCATCTGAAGGCTCAGCTGGGATGGATGTAGAAGATGGCTCAGTCACAGGACTGGCAACTTATGTTGGCTATCTGCTGTGTGCTCAGCTGTGAGTATTGAAAAGGGTACCTACTTGTGGCTGGCTGTTCCATATAGCTTGAAAACTCAGCTATGTTTAGAGTTCAGGGCTCCCAAAAAATTGAGTGTCCTAGAAGAAAGCTGGAAGCTGTGCTGCATTTGTAACCTAACCTAGAATGTTATGGGGCATCATCTTTGCCAAACTCTTGTGATCAAAGTCATCAGTCATAAGCTGCTCAAATTCAAAGGGAGAGGATGTAGATCCCACTTCTTGATTAAAAGAGAAGATCAAAGAAATTTGTGGCCACAGATTAAAATCATCACAGTGTCCTTCTATAAAATGGACATCTTGCCTACCAGAACCACATACTTTGCCTTCATGTCAGTGGAAAAATCGGCTTTCTCACAACGCAGCCGCTCTCTACTCTTTAACACCCTACACCCAGGTCCCAACCAAGGCTGATCTAAGCATTCACAGACTTTTACCTTTAGATCCCAAAAGATGCTTAATTGTCAATCTATACAACTCCCCAGAGGTTTAGAATGTGTGTCAAGGAGACACCATAGTTTATGTTGGTGATCACATTAGTCACCTGATACATAAGGCCATCCACATTTTAACTAGTTGGTTTAGAAGAACTTGGCACTAATAAAGAAAAGAAAAAATATATATAAGAAATATTTTTCAAATTTTAATTGATCTAGAAAATGTATTGTATATTATGCAATAACTGTGAAATGATTCCCAGAAAGGAATTCCCAGCAAGCAACCTTAAAATGTTTGCAAAGTAATAGAAAATGCATCCAAGGTAAATGACGAGGTTCCTAAACTCATATTAATAATGTGAACACTGGACAGGTACAAGTAATTTTTAGTGTTGTTACTTGCAGTAAAGTTTGTGTAAGAGAAATTGGTGAGATTCTATCTTCCAGAGATTTGACTTTAGAGGATAACACACTGTTGATAGCTCATAAAGCAGAATGCTTCTGCTGATGGCCACAGGCCTCTGGAGAACCTGTGGAAGGTTGCTGTTATCATATAGCAAGCAGATTTTCATTATCGGTCTTATTTTCTAAGTGCACGTCAGTCAGAAAGGCTGAACAAATTTCTACATAACAATTCCCTCACAACTTTGAGAGGACCCCCACATGGGAGATACATTTAGTAGAAATAAAGAAGTTTGTATTTGTTGCTGGTATAAAGTAGGTATGTGTCATTTTTAATTTCAACCCTTTAAAAGCTAACAGACACTATTGTATCATGGTATGCAGTATTCAGGGCTATTAAAAATATTTTGCCACAATATAAACATGCCCAAAGTCCTTTACTTCATGCACATAATTTTTGTTGCACAGAGATACCAGATAAAAAAGAAAGCTTCAGTCTACTGAGGGGAGTAAAACAAGATTCCCAGAAGAATTGCTTACCAATGCTTTTCATCTGGAAAGTTCCAATTTGAAGAAATGTTGGGGTAGAGTAATTTAGGTATAAGGAATGAAATATACAAAGAAGAGAATGTACTCCATTCTTGAGAAAAAAAAAATTGAGAACAAAAGAAAAATAATGTAACCAAAGCAAGATACAAACAGAAGAGGTATTATTTCACAAGATCAAGGTATAAGAACTGGGCATAATTCAAAAGTTTTTATGGAAATCAATTTTGCCATAAATCTGGGGGGCATGCATAATTTGGTGTGTTTCAACTGTACTTTCTTTCAGAGTATAGAAAGTAGAACTCATTTAACTATTGCATTTTAATGGTCCTAAGGGACTTGCTTAAATGAATAGATATGAATGACTTCTACATTAACTTTTAGCAATTCCTTTATAAATAAAAGCTTATAAATTGTCTGGTCCTGTTTTAAAAGTATTTGTATACTCTTAAGACGGCTCCCAAGTGGTCTCTTGGTATTGTTTTGCAGAACATATTCCTTCTGAACAGAACACTCAGAAGAAAAATTTGGTCCAGTTTATCTGTCTAAATTATAATGGGGGGGGGGGTCTTATGAATTATTATATACAATTTCAATCATTTAAAGTTAATGCACTGTGATCATCAGCCTGGGACAGTTATAGAAACTTAAGAACCAACTTCTGATGAGTATATTTGAACTGAGTGGTGTGTGTGTATGCATATATGTATATATATGCATGAGAGGTGTCATAGGAGGACATTTGTCATGTTTACTATTCTAGCACCATATATTTTAAAAACATGAGGGCAAATCTTCATTCATCATGTTATGAAATTATTTTTCCACTTTATTCTTATTTTTCAAGTGACATCTACATAAGAATAGTGCAAAATAGTGTGTAGCAGTTATAAATCTTTAATTACAAAACTCAAGTGTTCAAATATGAAACTTCCTTTTATTTCTATAACTGAACTAAAGTTTGATCTGGTCTATGTGTTTATGTTTGAGGGTGGCTGCTTAAGAGAATACCATACACTAGGGGACTTATAAACAACAGAAATTTATTTCTCACAGTTCTGGAGTCTGAAAATCTGAGATTAGGATGCCAGCATAACCAGGTTCTGGGGAGGGCCTTTTCTCAGTTGCAGACTGCCGACTTATCTCTGTGTCCTCACATGGTGGAATGGGCAAGGGAACTCTCTATGACCTCCTTTATAAGGCACAATTTCATTCATGAAGTCTCTGTTTTCATAATAATCACCTCCCAAAGGCCCTATGTCCAAATACTATCACATTGTGGATTAAGTTGCAATTTATGAATTTTAGGGAGACACATTTAGTCTATGTCAGAGAGGAAGGCTGACATTGTATAATAAAAATAACATAGTCATTTTAACTTTAAAACACAGTCTCTTTGATGGTAAGTACGTGATCAGGGAAGGGTTTTCTCCTCGCTGTCCATCCTTTGCTCTAGGATGGCATAAAAGTTCTAGCAGCAGCTGAGGGTCGGGGTGTGTATGTTTCATGTTATCACAGCAGAGATATACCTCTACTGACCTCTGTTAACACTGGTATTTCTGCACATGATCCTGGTTGTGCATTAGTATCTATTGCCTGCATCTATGTTTCACTATGGACTCCAATTTTCAGATACACACTCTGTTCTATTCTTGCCTTATCTCCAGACTTTTCCCTAGTACTACCACACATACCTCCAGTAAACACTGGTTTATATAGAGTCCATTTTTCTCTGGGTAATATTCCTTAGATCCTTTAATATTCTAATGAGAAATTTAATTATCTAAGAGGAAGCTAAGATTCAAAGCATGTGACCACATCACTTTTCTTAATTACAGAGATTCTTATCATAGGGAAATGCAGCTTCCTATAAAAATAGAATACAAAATGTACAACCATAGAAGCGATGAAGTGATAAATACTATCATAATTGGTAGAAAAATAATGTCCTGGCAAAAATGAATAATTACAGGGGCAGGACTTCCCAAATGCCAGAATAAGAATTTTGGTAGACCCTCTCTCCAGCAAAACAATTTTACCAGTAAAAATTATATTAAACAAAAAACCAAACTAACAAATTTTCAGAGTCTCTGGAAGCTTTACCCTGAGTGTTCTGCAATTGGCAAGTAAATAGTAAGAAGATGAGGGCTCCCTCTCCTATCATCTAGTCTGGGGATATGATTTAATCCTAGGAAAGACAGGCTATTTGAGCTTCTCATCCCCTCCAGACCCATGGTGCAGAAGTTCTATTCCAGGCAAGTATGGCTGAAAGGACCAGGTCTCCCTCCCCTTATCCTCCCCCCCTCCACATCCCACTCATAAAGCAGATTTATCCCAAATGTATCAGGGTGAGAATAAAGAGGCCCCAGTGGTCTCTGCCCCAGATTTTTTATAAGGTGGAAGTTCCATGCTGGAATAATCACACTAAAAAGACCAGAAATTTTCATCCCCACCAATGACCACTCATAGACTGAAGGTGTCACTTTGGGAAAATTAAGACATTTCCCAAATTCTAGTGCAGTATTTCTGAGTTTCTACCCAAGCTGGAGGCAGATTATAAGAATTGATGGGGACTGAATTTATTTCAAGCAGCATGAAAAATTGACCACCTAAGATTTGAAGAATGAGAATTTTGATGGAGAACAATTAAGAGAGACTGGCAGCTCCGTGATACAGGCAAAATGATAGAGCAGGCAGAAGTTTACTAGAACTAGAATAGAAAAGCTAAACTCAAAGTTAGCAGAAGGAAGGAGATACAAAGGTCAGGACAAAAATAAATAAAATAGAGACAAGAAAAAAAAACAGAAAAAACAATAAAACTAGGAGTTGATATTTTGAAAAAATAAAATTGACAAACCTTTAGCTAGACCTACTAAGAAAATGGGTGAACTCAAATAAATAAAATTATTAATAAAAGAGGAAATATTATAACATACCATAGAAATACAAAAAATCATAAAAGACTGCTATGAACAAATATACATAAAAAATTGGACAATGCAGAAGAAATGGATAGATTTCTATGAAACATACAACCTACCAAGACTGAAGCATGAAAAAACAGAAAATATTATCAGCCCAATAACAAGCAAGAAGATTGAATTAGTAATCAAAAACTTGTTGACAATGACGACAAAAGCCCAGAACTAGATGATATTATGGTGAATTCTATCAAATATTCAAAAAAAGATTAATGCTAATCATTCTCACACTTTCCCAAAAATCTGAAGATTAGGAAACACTCCCAAACACATTTTACAAGGTCGGCATTATTCTGATACCAAAATCATATAAGGCCACCACAACAAGAAAAAAACTACAGGTTAATATCCTTGGTGAATATAGATGTAAAAATTTTCAACAGCATACTAGCAAACTGAATTCATTAGCACATTAAAAGGATCATGCATCATGAACAAGTGAGTTTTATCCCTGGAATGCAAGGATGGTTTGACATATGCAAATCAATAAACGTGGCACACTACAATAGAATAAAAGATAATAATATGATCATATCAATGTATACAGAAAAAATATTCAACAAAATTCAACATTCTTTTATAATAAAAACTCTCAAAAAAGTGGGTATAGACTGAATGTATCTCAACATAATAAATGCCACATCAGACTCAATAGTGAAAGGTTGAAAACTTTTCCTCTAAAATCAGGAATAAGACAAGGGTGCCCATTCTCACATTTTCATTTAACTTAGTACTGGAAGTTCTAGCTGGAGTAATTAGGCAAGAAAAAAAAGAGTCTTAAAAATTTGAAAGTAATTAGTAAAATTGTATCTGTATTCTGATGACACTAGCTTGTATACAGAAAATCCTAATGCAACCACCAAAACACTATTAGATATAATCAATAAATTCAGTAAAGTTGTAGGAAACAAAATCAACATACAAAAATAGTTGTTTCTATACTCTAATGATAAACTATTTGAAAAAGAAATAAAAATATTCTTATTTAAAATAGCAATAAAGATAATAAAATACTTAGGAATAAATTTAACCAAGAAAGAGAAAGATCTACACATTAAAAACTATAAAACAAAGATGAAAGAAATTTAAAAAGACACAAAAAATTTTTTAAAATCCCATGTTTATGTATCAAGAGAGTTAAAATTGTCAAAATGTTCATACTACCCAAAGCCAAATATAGATGAAATGCAATCCCTATCAAAATGCCAAAGGTATTTTTTATAAAAATAGGTAAAACAATCATTGGTGAGGATATTATTAAATTCAAACCTTCATGCATCTTCCTGATGGTAAATAAAAATGTGTAGCTGCTTTGGAAACAGTTTGGCAATTTTTCAAAACATTAAAGATAGGATTACAGATGAACTAGTAACTACACTCCTATGTATATAGCCAAGAGAAATGAAAACATACATCTATGCCAAACTTTGTACATAAATATTTATAGCAGCATTATTCATGGCATCCAAAAAGCCAAACATTACAAAAGTTCATCAACTGATGTATATATAATGTGGCATATTCATACAATGGAATATTATTCATGCATAAAAATAATGAAGTAGTAGTAGCTGATAAAACACAGATGAGTCTTAAAAACATTATGCTAAAAGAAAAAGGCTAGATTCAAATAATCACATTTTTTTATTGCTTTCACATGAAATACTCAGAATAAGCAAATCTATAGAGACAAAAATGAGATTTTTTTTTATTCTCTGACCTAAGGCATAGATAGGTAGAAACAGAATTTCAGTAGGTATTTTTTTGAGGGGAAGAAAATACTTTAATTTTAGGTTGAGGTGATGGTTGTACAGCTTTGTGAATTTATTAAAAACCATTGACTTTACACTTTAAATAAGTGAATTGTGTAGTCTATAAACTAAAACTCAATAATACTGCTAAAAAGTGAATAAGTCAAACATTTGTAGCTAATATTTATAGAAAGTTTTCACATACCTATCACTTTGCTAAGAAATTTTAAGTATTATTTTATTTAATTTAGACAATAATTTTTATGAGATAGTTACTAATATCTCCCTCAGTTTATAGGCCAGGGCATTAACACTTACAGTACTTACTTTCACCTGCTGAAAGTCACACAGCATTTGTGTATTCAGGTTGGAATCCATACCCAGGCAGTGCGGCTATGTATTACTTGCCTTAAACCACACATTTCTGCTCTATTACATTGCTCAGAATTTACATTCCTATTATGTTTCTATTACTCTTAAAGAAATCATATATTATAGCAAGATTTCTTGGGAAGGTGTTTTCTTCCTGCCAAAGTTAATTGGGGCAAATACCAATGTGAGTACATGCTTCCATACAGGGCCTTCGGCCTTCACCATCACCTGAAATGTTCTTCCCTTTCTTGCTCTGGTTTAAATCCCACTCACTCCTCAAGGCTAAGCCCAAAGTAATCTCTGAGAAGCTTTCCCCAACTCCCGAGGCCAATGTGGTTGTTTCCTCTCTTGTCCCAGAACGTTCTTCATACGCCTTTAGTATACCACTTTTTTCCAGTACATTATAATTATCGTTTTCACATTTGTTTTTCTCATTAATTTCTCAAGTAGAGAACACTGATGTTTGTATTTGCATTCCTCAGAACTGCTTTTGGAAAATTGCATGCACTTGAAAACACTGAATAAATGAAAGAAGGGATGGAGGCTGCAGAATATCATCAACAATTATTTCCTTACCCACAAAGAATTTTGGTGGTAGTCAGAAAACACACAACACCGAACAGTGAACAACAGTAAGTCTAGGTGGGGTGAACAGTGCAGTTCCAACTACGAGCACTGAAGCACACATTTCTAGGCCATCCGAAATACATTTAAATCATAGACTTGGCTTTTGGACAACTTTGTGGGGTTTTCTTTAAACAATTAAATGTCATCTTCTTCCATGGTTACTAGGTGTTGATGCTTTTATGTAAATGGTAAAGTCAACTTGAAGCATGTCATTATATTTCTGAGCCAAGATCAGAAATCTAAAGGTTTTGAGTTGCCAATTCTAGTTTAAGAGTATGTTACTCGTTCAAATATAGGTTGAACATGCTAGGGTTTGATCTCATTGACATAGAGTTTGGAAATGGATATTCCAGACAGTGCCTGGTTTAGTATTTGGAACTAAAGCCTGCTGGCCTGTGAATGCCATTATAGCTGTAGAAAATGACTCACCTGTGTGACTTTTTGATCAGCAAATTATTTTAAAAATAAATCTAAAAGGGAAAATATTGTTCTTGCCAGGATGAACAAAACATTTTCTCCTTTTATAGTGTGTGGCTGAAAAGATCTGCCAAATGCAAATCCTTCTTTCCAACGGTAATGAGAATATATGACTCAGAAATAGTCACTTTTTTCTTCTTAGTATTAAAGCCATATACCTTTACATTAATTCTCAAGTCACTTGAATATTAGTTAGCAGAACCATCAGTCAATTGCTAAATAACATATTTGATCTGCATTGCCCCAAGACAACAGAGTTGCCTGAAAGTCATTGCATTCCCCAAGTATCCAATGTACTCTAGAGATATAATTTGCATGGTGATAGTACTGGGACCCCATTCCTCCAAAAGCAAGTAAGAGTCAATGCAGAAAAAACATGAGTGGGTATGAAACATGAAGTTTACTGTGTTAATATCTCTATTGACACACAAACCAGGCATTTTATTATTCATTCAAAATACACTCTGATTTTTAAAGTTCATGATAAATTTGACTTTAACAGAAATCACAAAATTATAGCAGGGGTGTTAACGTCAGTTACTCTCCTACCCAGCCAAGGCTATGTCTTGGTGATGGTTATGTATTTGAACAGGAATGTATTATTGATGTTAATTGAAAATTTAAATTTCAAAGATTTTAAAAGCAGATGAGAGGAAGACAGTATGGCATCCAAAATAAAATGAGCAGTGAAAACAGGTGTGAAACTCTGTGTGGCTGTAGGGCATTTCTGACTGACTGGTGCTTGGCATGTGGTGGAATTGAGTAGTGATGAGAGATAAGGGCAGAGTGGTATGAAGGTGGGGAATAAAAGACATTAGGCTAGTGTGCCCATTAAGAAGTCTGGACTGCATTCTTCAGGCATGGTAAAACCATAAAAAATTTGTATTTAAGTTGGAAAAAAGATGGTGCGATCAGGTTTGCATTTTATGTAAACCATTCTGGCAACAACGTAGATCAAGACCGTTAGGAAATAATAAAAAGAGACCAAATGGAAGATAATAACTTTGAGTGTAGAGGAAAGCAATGAGGATGGAGGGAACAGAATGAACACAAGTGACAGTTAAAGTAAATATATTTGAACAGGGGTATATGGTAGATGGGAGGAAGGATTGCTGTAGAGGTGATTAGTGGACGGTAGCATTCTCACTGGACCCTTCTATCTTATTATATTTATGTGGAATAATGGGATCACTTGTATTTATAATGTAGATTTTGAAAAAAATTGGTTTCTTGTATGTTTCTAGACTACTTTAAATCATAGAGAAACTTCAAGAACTTCTTTCACATGCTCATTTTTCTAAAACCAAAGGTCCTTGTTGGATCAGGGAAACTGATACATCACCAAAGTTTAAGGGAACAGTGTTTTGGAGACATATAATCTATATAATGTATAAGCATGAAGCTCTCGTTTCAAAAAGGTGAGCAGAAATCTAGATCTGTCATTCTGCTCATGGTTTCAGAAAAATGATGTTCAAATTCTATGCTTGTCATGGTAAAATATTAAAAACCCAACCAAACACAGCCACCAGATATCACCTTGCATTAGCTAATCTTGATTATTACATTAAATTAAAACTTATGATTTTCACCACTTTCAATTTATAATATCGCTTTGTCTTACTTTGGTTATAAACAAAAGGGTGGGGATTTTTACAATATAATTTTTAGGCTCACTTTTAATCACTTTCAATATTTTTTTATCATTAAATCCTGAAAAACTACTATTTGGCAAAGAAACATCTTACCAGCTCTTATGTTTATAGGGCTTGGAATGCTAACTCAATATTTTAAAAAATTATTTTTCTCTCAAATAAAATTAGCTACATGAACATTTTATCTGTAACCTCTAGTGAGAAATATGTTTCCTCATGATTTCTAGGATCTTAGAAAATGTACACTTTTTTTCTAAGTGTATGAAGTATGTATGAACAACATATCCAGACTTACTCTTTTTTGTAATTGTATTCTCATTCCTGAAGTTGAGGGATTACAGACACACTGATACTTTGTGCAAAGCAACAGTGTTAAAATCGGGAGTCACCTTGGGTCACTCTTATTTCCCCAACCCGGGAATAAAACCAAGGGCTTCCAAAGACACCACTGCTGCCTAGGTCTGAAATAGCTAACGCCATGTGTGAATCTCTTCAGCCACAGGTAGGCTGCCATTAATGTGAGCAAGTTTCAATGTTTGACATGCCAAAAAACTGGCCTCGGAGTAATTTTTCAAACATTCAGAATTTGGATGTTTATTCTTCAGAATTGGCATGAGAGGTTTCCTTTGCAAACTAGACCCATAAAGAGTTTCAATTTTGAGTCACACTCTAAGTTACACATATGCAAAAATAATCAAAGAATAGAGACAGCATTTTCCTTTCATCCTGCGTAACTTAAAAACAGTAATGCAAGTTTGGCTCACACACCATGAAAACTTTCATCTTTTACTGAAGTCCATTAGATCAAAAGGATAATGTTACAAAAAGATGTGAATGAATGGAAAAAGGCTGTCAAACAGTGAATTTGCTGATTTTTTTTCTTTTTCTTTTAGTAAAGTCACTTTATTAAAAAGAAAACAATAGGAGTGTTTTAAACCAATTTAAATGAAGCCAATGACATCTCATATGACTAAAACTAATAAAATTAAATTAATGATAAAATTAAAACTTTTGATCTCTTACAATGGCATATCCACTGTAACATGGTAATTTGGTGCCATATAGAATTAAATAAAATATTCTGGTACCTGGATTAAAATAAGAAAGTATCTATGAAAATCAGCCATATAGATTAAAATATAGGTTTCTCTTTAAAAATAAAGACCAATACTTCCTTTACTATGAAGGTAATTGACCTATGAACATTTTTGCAAAGTCTAAGGGTATGTTTTATACAAAATAGTATACATTTGTATATACAGGCAAATCACTACTAAAATGACATAAAAATTATCCTTAAGGCAATATTATTAAATTATTGCTGCTAATTTTTAACATACCATTTTATTGACCTGATATTTTTAAGGAATTAGATATTTTAAATAAGTTATATAAAAACAATGAGCTATATCCATGGATTCTAAAATGATGTTTATTTTATATTTAATAGAATTTTTTTATAAAATCTCAATGTCCACACTACTGCTAAATAAAAGCCATATTCTCATTATAGTAAGCACATAGCTAGACCAAATTTCTCAGCGTTGCTTGAAATTAAATGTGGTTATTTGCCTTAGTTCTAGCTGGTGGAATTTGGGCAGAACTGATAAAGACCATTACTAGAGCTACTTCAAATGAAACTGCTCTTGCATTCTGCCATCCTGGCCAGAAGACGGATGACCCGGCATCTTAAGCAGCCAAGTTTTGAAGATAGCAGAGTCTCTGCCAGTTGGAGTCCCAAAGTGACTTCATGAAGGAAGGTCATCCCACCACTCTATGTCCCTGCCTAACACTGTTTCAGGAGCATGAAATAGGCTTCTATTGTGTTTGGACCATTAGAGATTTTGGAGTCTATTTGTTATTGCATTTAGACTATCCTAAGTAACATACCAATACTTTTAAATTTAAAAGTATTGGAAGAGTTAGGGTCCCCATCAAATACTTTTACAAAATGGTCTACTTTATACTTCCTCCTCCCACCATTCATCTCTCACCCTTTAGCTTCCATTTTTACACCATGTTTCTTGAGAATATTTAAATAGACTGAAATGCCCTTATCTTTACATCACATTATCCTGCCTCCTTCCCCACATTTCTATTCACATGTTTCCTTATTTCCTATTCCACTACTACTACTAAGAAAAATAATAATAATAAAAGAAGCAATTAGATTGTGTGGATTAAGGCTTAACAAAATCAATTTCTTTGGGTCTGAGAATATGAACATTGTTTAGCTAACTCTGTTCTTCTTCTAACTGATAAAAAACTGTATTTTAACCATGATATCAGGCAATATTAGTTATGACAAAAATGACCTCGATAAACTACATCTGGATTGAATGTCACTTTGGCTATTCCTGAGTATGGAGTCTCTTCTAAATGGTCTTTTGTGTGGGCTCTGGAAGCTATGACTATAGAATTTTTATATGAACGATCACATTCTATGGAGCATGAATCTTTTAAGCCAGAATGACTCCCGCTCCTGCTGATGTAGACTCACCTCCCAGCCCTTGAGCTGTGCTCTAGGAGTGAACAGCTGCTGCTTGGTTGTATAAATTGCTGCATGGGCTGCAGTAAGGATTCTTTGAATGAGTGCTTGGATGTTGGTCTTCTGCCACATGGTCATTCCTGCTTATCTCTCTCTGAGAAGCCTTGTCCTAGTGTGACCTATAGTCATCCTGTGAATCTGCATACTTAATTGAAATCAAGAAGTTCTCCTGGGGAGCTTTGCATATCTCTGATTTAATCCTCACTCTCGGTTCTGTTAGCCAAGCAACCACCTCCTCCTGTCCTTCAGCAGAACTCTGGAGGTTTGTTCTCTCAGGGAGGTAAACAGAAGAGACTGTGGGGTAGGAGAAGTTAGGCATATTTGTGGGTAGGAATACTGTACTAAAACAGGGTATTAATATTTATGTACTGATTCCTGAGGCTCCTGAACCCACTTCTACCAACAGGCTCCCAGAATGCTGGCAAGAGACTGAATTATCCCTCTTTAGTGAATTGAACCTGGCAAAACTGCAGCCACAAAAGTATGTGCTCAGGTAGAACATTTAATAATGAAAGCTAGTCAACAAATCTATGAGATTTCAATCCTCTTTTCAGCAGTCCATTCTTAAATATGAGCAGAATAATATGAGTTACCCAATATCTTAAGAAAGTTTTTAACAAAAAAAAAAATCAAATACCAAAATAAATTAAAACAATATTTGAGAAAAGTCTTTAGTATAAAATTTATAAGACTAACACACATATGCACATGCATGTACACAAAAGCTATGTAAAAAAATATACAAAGAGAATAATTCTTCAAATAAACTATCATTAATATCTTCAGACAACTGAGAGGAGATATTCAATCCATGAAACAAGAACAGGTTGCTATTATAAAAGAACACTCAGAAAATCATAAAAGAGCTTTTGAAAATGAAAAAAAGTGACAGCAGAAAGCAAAATTCACAGAATGATGAAGAACTAAGTCAAAAAAGTAGCCCATGGAGAGCACAAAAAATATATAGTTGGAAAATATGTGAGAAGAATATAAGAAACTTAAATTAAAAGTCCAAAAAGTTCAATATCTCAATACAAGAAGCTCCAGAAAGAATGAAAAGGGAAAAACAAATGGTGGAATAATCTATGGAATAATTCAAGAATATTTCCATGAGCCATAAAACTTTCATTGATAGATTGGAAGGCCTTACTAATTACCTACATACAAAAATCACACCAAGTCACATGATGGTAAATTTTCAGAAGACTAGAGATGGACTGAAGACATTATAAACTTCCCAGGATGTGGGGGAGGGAAAAGGGTGTACAATCACATGATGGTAGGAATCAGAATATCAGAATGGATTGGACCTTTGCAGCAATAACATTAGAAACTAAAAATTAGTGGGCCAATACCTTCAAAATTCTAGAGAGAAATTATTTCCAATACAGAATTCTTTATCTAGTCAAAACATCATCATGTAAAAAAAAAAAACTCCCATGATCCCATGTATATTTTCTCAGGAAGTTATTGGAGGCTGTGATCTCCTAGAATTACATAGTAAGCCAAGAAAGAAGAAAGATTTGGGAGGTTAAAAAAACAAGAGACACAATATAGAAGAAAGACAGAAGACATTTCCCTCAGGTAATTATAAAAGGTGATCTTATGTAGTAGAAATAATATAATTAATATAAATACTGGACATTGATCAATTAGGGACAGAATACAAGAGCATGGAAAGGGACATGTGTGTACAGGCAATGAAGAAAGGATAAAAGAACTAAAATCTCATCCACAGTGGGTAATCAAAAGATAATACTTAAAACTGAAAACCAATAAACATTCTAAGAATGTTGTGTATAGCCAAGTAACTGACAGTGAGAAATGAGGGCTAAAAAATGCATCGTTGCATTTCAAACAAACCTTGTTTAACTTTTTGACTCTTTTTATATCACTTGCATGTGAAAGATGAAGAAACTAGGAACCAAAAAAGGATTAATAGCTTTTTAAATGGAATACTGAATTAAAAGTGCATGAATAAAAATTTTCCTATATAAACATAGGTTGAAAAATTTTATATTGAGAGAGATATATACTCTTTTATATTCTTAAATTGAAAAACAAAATATATTCTATTGGGAAATATTAACAAGGAGATATTCTAAGGACAAGATCTATAATTCCCTCTGTTACCCATTCTCCTCTCCCATTTTCTTTACTGCTCTTTTAAGACCTTATTTGAGATATTTAGTTCCATTAACCTTGTACTTTTATATTTATCAATTTCTTCCATTAATCTCCTTTTCGGCTTAGAATCATGGTATATTACTTGATCAATATTTCTTTCCAATGTTTATATTTTTTATAACATTATCCTTTAATCATAGCTTCTTACAAAACACTAACATTCAATAAAATTAAGAAGCTTCATTTATGTCCATATTAGAGACACAAAATATAACAACAAAATGAGTGCTTTATTATTAGTTCATACATTCATCTAACAAAAGAGTTATAGAGTGTCTGCTCTGTGATATTGGAGAAGCCAAGGTTATTAAAATAGACATAGTCCTTGCCTTGGTGGAGCATTGAATTTATGAGAACAGGCACTAAACAGATCATTACTTAATTATTTGGTTCAATCATGGTAAATGTTACTAAGGCAAAATGCAGTGTTCTCTGAGAGAGCATTCACCTAGAAAATTGACCTAATCTGTGTCTTCATTCTCTGAAGAGGTGATATGTAGGACAGAGAAGAAATGGGATTATATGTGGTCTGAGAAAAGGAAATTTAAAAATTGGAATGAATTGGGGTGAGGAGAAATTCCAGACAGAACCTGACTGCTGGAAATCTGGCACAATGGCAGATCCGAGAAAAGTCTTGGAGAGCTGCCTTCTGTCACCATTAGGTCCTAGCACATCCTGCTCCTCTACTTAAATAACCTCCCTTCCTTCCTGCCTCTCTTGACCACACCCTCAATCTGACAATTGTGACGTACCCTCCAGGTTTCAATTTAGAAGCTGCTTTTTGGGGAAATCTTTTCTTAGTTCCTCAATCCTGGCTTGTAGTTCCTATGCTTGGTTATCAAGAACTCTTTTTCTAGTGCTTCTAATTAGAACCAGAGTGTTGTGTGGTTGTCTTTTTCCTGGCCCCTAAGAGCAAGGGGACAGGCTCATGTTTGATTTTTTCACTATTCTATCCCTAGCATCTCTCTAATATAAAATGGTGCTTAAAACCTATTTGCTAAATGAATTATTCTGATAAAACAAGCACAAATATATACTAGAGAGGGCCTCAGGGCTTTGATGTAGGGTCTGATGACGCATCATTTTAGAGCCCACTTGTTATCACTCAGTTTTAAATTATGTTTACAATAACTGCAGTCACTACATAAGTAATTCACTAGATTATTATTTAAGGTGTTACATAAGAAAAACTGTGCTCTGACTTGTTGTGGACAAATAAATACCACAATTATTGTTTTGTAATTACATTGTCAAAATAGATCCATACACAGGTATTCCAAACCCGAACAGAAAATGGATAGACTTCATGATTACATGTATACTTTAATCTTACTAAGAAAAATTTAATTTTTCGACATTGAAGTAATTGGCTACATTTCTTAAGTGGAAAAAAATCCCAATTACATAAAATTATAACTTGTTTTACTTGGAATGATTTAAATGTATAATTTAAATTAGAACACTCAGAAAAAAACTCTAGAAACTAAAGGTAACAACTCAATTCTACATTTGTTAACATTCTACCTAACTTAAATTTACATTTGGAAAGTGAATACTATAACAAATATAGAAACATTGTTCTTAAAAGAACATTTTTAAAAATGGAATGTATCATATGGCATGTATAAGAAAAAGCTGAGTTTGATTTATAGTATGCATGAAAATATAGATGTTAAATTATATATAAATAAACAGTATGATTTTGAGTAAATTCTTATCTAAAGAGTCATAAGCCAAATGAAGTGAATTAAGATAAACAGTATTATTATAACTGTAAAATAAAATGAAGAAAAAATATGCTGAGATTTATTAAAAAAAGGATGAGTCCCATGTTTTCTCATTCAGAAGAGAAACATCTGATTTAGGAATATGCATGTATATTCTCTCTATATATATACACACATACGTATATATAATGTATATATGTATACATGCATATATATTTATTTAAATATGTTTATGCATATATACATACACATAAGCATATTTACATGTGTTTATGTATATGTACATATGTATATATATATACATATATACACACACATACATATGCATGCATGAGTTTCATGAAATGCCAGTTCTAATACATTCCAGATAAATAAATGACTTTGTATTTGTACAAGTAGTTTTATAATAAATTAAGATGATATTTCTTTGAGGGCTAGAGTATCAGTCTGAAAAAAAGCCACAACATTTTACAGCCTCATTCATCAAGATGTGAAGTTTATTTCTCTACCCTTGAATTGCTGCTTGGGCAATTAACAAATGTAATGCAAGCAGCATTTTCAAAAATACTGTCACCTTGAGGCTTCTTTTACTCTTACTACTAGGAGCTCTGAGAACATGATGGGCAGAAATCTTTCTGTAGATAAGAAAGCATATGGAAACAATTCAAAGATATCCATGACCATCTACAATCCTAGCTGAGAACCCAGACCATGAGAAATATCCAGAAAATCCGGAGAATTTTGAAAAAGAATAAATGCACATTATTTTAAGATAGTAGATGTTGGGGGTTATTGTTATATAGCAAAAGTTAAGTCAGAAACATATACCTAAAAGCAGGATACTGACAATCAAAAATATAAAATATGTGGCATTAGATTTGGGACCAGGAAGCAGGAAAAAACTGGAAAGCTGTGAATAAATTGTTAGTAAAGGCTTAATAGAACAACAGTAGAAAACTCAGTGAAGTCTAGGAAAACAGAACGAACTGGAAAAATAGCAGCCTATGCTATACAGTTGCAAAACAATTGGCAATCTGTTGCCTATAATAACTTGGAAGATAATCAACTTTTGGGTTTTGCCTGAGGAAATCTCCAAACAGTATGTTGAAGATGTCAGTGGATGCTTAAGCTTATGTATGATAAAACAGGGAAAGATACCAAAGAGCTGAAGGAACTATTCAGTTTGCAAGAAGAGTTTAGAAAGGAGGAGCATGGTTGGAAAACAAAATAATCTTCCTAGTTCAGCTATAACTGGGATTTCCTGAACTTATCTTTTCTCACCGCTTACAACTAACATAATCTATCACACCATTGGTGGTATCCATCTAAGAAGAAGGAATCATTTCTCTAAATATTTCCTCTTATACAGGCCTGAAAAAGACTCTGAGTAAAGCCAGAGCATGTGCTGTGGTGATTCCTGCAGAGTCCAGGGGTCCTTGCACCTAGCCCTGTGGAGTTCCCATCTTTTAGCCTGGGAAAGCAAGGCAGAGCAGAGAGTGCACTTAGCAATTTTGTAGGCTAGTAACAGTTGCTATAGGTTCCAGACAATCCTTAAAAAATGAATGCTCATTTTAAAGAGTAGTTGGCTAATCCCTTGCTATTCAAAGAATGGTTCTCAGACCAGCAACCACCTGAGAACTTGTTAGAAATGGAGAATATCAGGCCCTATTCCAGACTGACTGGGTGTTAACTGCATGTTAACATGATCCCCTGGGTGACTGTGTATATATATATATATATATATATATATATATATATATATATATATATATATACACATACATACATACACACACATACACACACACACACAATTTTGGAAAGCATTGGTCTAGTTCCTGGTTAAAAGTATATAGGTCATTATACTAAACATACTCTTAAAATTTCTCCACAGCTACTAATTGAGATTTTGTGGTCTCTCAAACTCAGAGCCCCTCTTATATTAACATGTAGCCTCTTCTGTGTTATCATGTAAAATCCAAAAACTCCAAATTCATTGTGTTGAATCATATGTAGTTGCCTATGTTCTATTGTTTATGACTAAACGAAAACAGCAATTTTATATGGCAACCTATATTTTGAGAAGCATGATGTAATATAGACAACATGGGTCTTAGAGCCAGGCTAGTCTATGTTAAAACCTCAATTTCTCTGCCTATCAGTTCTGTGATCCTGGAAAAAAAATTACTTAATGTCGCTGAGCCTCAGTCTCCTCACTTGGAAAGTATGAATAAGTGCAGTTTATTCATATCATTATTAAGTAGATTCAATAAGAAAACATGTGATTATGCCTAATGTAATGGCTGGCTAATGATAGATTCTGTGTAAATGTATGTTTTCCTTGTGACTACGATTTGGCTGCCAAAGTAAAATAGGCATTAGGACACTTAAATCAGTTTTTAAAAAGCACTGTTTGGGGGGCCTGAGTTGCTGGTCTCTGAGTATTAAGGCAGGAAGTGATATTTTAAATACTCAAGGAAGTATTTCCAAATGATCCATTAATGCTTTGTCATTGTTCGCTGCTTAGGAAGGATATACAGTCCCTAGTTGATTGTTTTGCTAGGTTGTACAGAAACGTGCCCCCTCTGGGCTGAAAAAAAATTGAATTGCTTATTCTTCCTCTTCTTTTTTGTCTCCTTCAGCAATGTGACCTTCTTTTTTAGAATGTTAGCAATTAACTCAGAGAAGGGTTTATAGTGCCAACTGTAGGTTCAGATAAACAGATTTGTAATAATCCACTGAGTAATTGGGAACATTTCATCTAATAAGGCATTTTGCTTAGCTCATGCCAACCGACCTAGGTGAATAAAAGATTTGCTATATCATCTGCTTAAGAGAATAAATTTGATTGTGAACATACTTCCATGGTGTCATACTATATCATTTAAGAAAAACTGGGAAGTTAGGGGATGATCTGAGAGATACAACCGATTTCAACTGAATTAATGCCTCACTGAGATCTTCAAACACCACTCCTCAGAAGCCAGTTTCAAGCATTACTAAAGCAATTACATTTCATATTAGACTATTCTAATTCATGTAGTTTCATGCAAGAGATGAAATAAAATTGTTTATTAATTTTATAGTATAAGCAGACCTGAAAAGTAGCAAGAGGGAATCTTTTTATAATCACCCATACTAACAGATCCCACGGAGTAGTATGTTAAGAAAGTTAAAGTCAGAGAATAAGGTAAAACTATTTTAAAAATATGCAGTTTCATTCAAAAAGTCTCACTTCCTAAAATATATATATAGGAAAGCAGAGAATATCAATATTAGGATTAGGCAGAAATATAGACTGGTGAGTTTGTACCTAATGGGAAATATTTTATTAGTTATCATCAATTACATTTTGCATGGGCTTCCAGTAACATGGTACCTCTATAAATATGGACTTTGAATCTGTAATTCAATTACCATAAGCCTTGTTTAGAGAAAATTTACTACTTTAGAACTCATGGAAGCAATATAAATCTGTGTTTATTGATGAAGCAGGGCTGTAAGTGCTCAAGAAGTTTTTAATAGAAAGATATCATCATGAGTAACATATGGGAGTATAAACAGATCATATAAAATTTGTTATTACCAAGAGAAGAGTATTATCTAAAACTTTAATTTCTACAGGTGAAAAATGTATAAAGCACCCACATTCTCAGATTCTGGAAGGACACTGAAACTTGTCTGAATTACTATCAAGGGAACCATAGCATATTAAGATTTGACTTGCCAGAGCCCAAAATTAAGTCTATCCTCACATTCTGGTATATATAATAAAGAGACAGATCTATTGCAGTTGGCAGCAAACTGGAGCAGAGCCACACTGTATAAACTGAGAGTGAACAAAGAGAAGTTACTCAGAGAAAAGACAAAATAAGGCAGCCAGAAATGGCTTTTTAAAGTACACATGGGTATCTTTAAATAAGTTCATTTGACTCTTACGTATGGATTTAGCAGGACAAGAGAAACTATCTAGTTTAGTCCAATCAGCTGATTTTCTAGATGATAGGAGAGAGTCAAGATTTAGAATAGTTACAGGCTGAAATTCCCAAAATAATTTAAGAGTTCTGGGTTCTACTTGTTGCTCTGAAACTGACTAGCATTTTGGTGTTTTCCACTAAAACTCACTGATAACAATAAATACTGGTTAGCTATAGGTCCCTTAGTTTCCTCATATTGTTTCTTCTCAAATATACCAGTGTCATCAATTTTGTTATATTCACATAAAATCTTAGTATTTAACATTATTAATGTTTATTCTTTGAATATTTATTATTTTAACTTATCATAAAGGTATTGTTAAAGTTATAAATCTGATATATGTTATGTGATTTTTAAATAAGAAGCATAAAATTATTATTAAGAAGTTAATTTATTTATTGTCTGTAATTATATTATATATATATCACTTTGGGAAATCTGTCATCTATTTCTCTCTCCAAAAAATATTTATTGAACTACTAATGATCACTAAACGTTGTTAAGAGCTGAGTTGGATGATACATAAAGATACATAAAACTCTGATCTAGGTTTCGTGGGAGCTGAAAATTTAATGGGAGGTAGAAGCATATACATAACTTGTGTAAAGGAGAAAATATAGAGGAATAGGGACAAGAGCTGGGTTGAAACTGACCTTGACAGTAAATGGTCTCAAAGTTGTGCATTTGTTCACTGTCATTTCAGTCATGAGCGTTTCACACTCTGCAAGGTGGTGTAGAAAACAAAGTTATGGAAATTGAAGTGAGTGAGAATCAAAATTACTCCCTAAAGAACAACTGTGAGAGAGAAGTGTCCTTTTTTTCTTTACGTACATATTTAACCTCATTTTTGTTTTCTCTCAATCCATTATTTTATCTAGCTATGCTACTGCACTGCAGGTGTATGATGTCAAGGTGCCTTAGCTTGTGTGACATTCCACAGAGAGAAGCAAGCAGGACAAAAGAAAACTGAAAGCTCAAAGCCAGCAAATGTCTCCAAGTTGCAGGGTTCCATTGAGGGAAATGTCTTCCTGGACATCAAATCATATTTCTGGGGCAATCAATTGTTCTTAATTTAAAACAAGCACCCTACATCCACAAAGACTGAAGCATTTTGATTCTTTATATGTTAATTTATGAAGATGAAACTTCAATAGACTAATTATTTTGCATCTAAAGATTCTTGTTCTCTGACTCAGCCAGGTTCCAGACTCTGTTTTACAACTATTAGAGAAAAAGGAGTGTCTGTTGCACAAGCATATGCTTTCTGGTTGTGTCCACAAGAAATGTGGACACAGATCAGTCCAAGAGTGAATGGGTCATTATTGCTTCAGACAACTCAAGTAATGCATGAGCTCTGTTTACTCTGCAGTGCGCCTCTCTCTTTGGAGTTTGTAAGTGGAAGCCAATGCGGAGATGCTTTTTCATTTTTGCCTCTTCTCCATCAGCAATTTTTTTCATTAATTCCACCGGAACTTGTACTTAAATAGAATCATGAAACAAACTGAAACATTTAAGCTTTGGACATGACTGGGAGCTGGGATTGAATTTTATGAAAGTGCAGAGAATTTAAAGTGAAAATAAGCTTCACTAGATACTCACAGTGGAGCTAGAAGAGAGAACCTTCCAGGGATCCTATAGCCCTCCATGAGAGATTGCTGAGAGAGGGAGGGAGGAAGGAAGGGAGGGAAGGCTTAGAAGAGAGGGAGAGCAGAGGGCTGGCTCCAACTGTCTGTGGGAGCAGCTGGTTCTTTGAAATTCCTCCTGCTATGGATGCCTCATAAACACAACAGGAATGGTACAGCCACGCTTCTTGAGTGCTTCTGGGTGCAATTGTAAAGTATTGTTTTATTCCCCCGACCATAGAAGGCACTTATTTTCTTAAGAGCTCTGCTAAATTTAGAAATCATTAGAGGAATGTTCTATACTGGAAAGGATATTCCTAACCAAAGCTCTCACACTATGAAATACCGTATCTATGCTGATTCAAAAGGTATTGGATATATCTCAATAATTTGCTCATCTTGTTGACTGATGGGGTTCACTGGGAACACTTTTTTCCTAGAGAATGTTCAGAGGAGTTTAAGTTTGGGGTACTATCTAGTTCTTGTTGTTTCTTCAGCATGCTGATTATGTTGCTGTTTTTAATTATGCAAATGTACCCAGAGGCTTTGGCAGTGGGCAAAGCCTTGTATAAACATGAGTATATGTAAACACATACACATACACTCTGCTGCTCTCTTGTCATCTCTTTGTGTCTAGGATGTTTTTTCAGTCCACTTCAACATGTAGCATTACAACAGTAGTTACATACACTCCATTCTTTGCATTTTCTAAGATAAACTCCCAAATAGCAAACCAAAAAGAAAAAAGACTTTTCCGCTATTCTTATTTGCCTCTTTTGTATTTTAGTATTTACATATAGGAGCCATTTTTCTTTTGTCAATGTTTTAAAAATATTAAGACCTTTTCCATCAAAGGATTTTTAAGTTATAGAATTCATAAGAAGGTAGGCCCATGCTGAATCCCATCTAAGTCACAAAAGAACTCATTAATAAATTGTCTGAGTTATAAGGCTGCTTCATTAGTGCGTTTTGAGAACAGTTTTACTATTATACTGTATCCAGATTTCACTGTAGATACTAAAGTTCTGTGTGGTAACTGCCTTGGAAAGTATGGTAATTTTCTTATCTGGCAACTCTTCTTTGTCTTCCTCATCAAATAGTGGGGCTAGGATTCTTGTGTCGGATGGCCCTTCTCAATCCCACAGCACCTTTATTCTATACCTATCATACTTGAATATAAATATCCATTGATTATCTTCCTCTCTTGTTGATTAGGAGCTTACTTAAGCAGGGGCTATCTTTTATACACTCATTTTCCACCTACCAGAGCACCAACCACATGGCCTGAAGTATAACTGAACTTCCTTAAAAAGTGTTAGTTCCTTTCCTTCTCATTCATTCCCATCACTTCCTCTTTCAATGTCTTCCTCTTTACCTCTTCTCCTCTTTCTCTTTTCAGAATAAAAACTAAAGATTAGAATACTAGGTTTGAGTCTCCAGTTTGTATTTGCTATTATTGGTAGCATCTTTAGCTTTTCTTATCATTGATTAATGAACATAATAAGAGAACCTGTGCATCTGAAAAGACAGAACCCTGGAATTCTTGTCTAGGAATCACTTTAACCTTAGTGCTGGAGCTCTCCCAGTAGTGAGTGACTACAGAAAAAAAGACCTGATGTCCTTCATACCATAAAGTCAAATGTTGGCAAGGGTATGAGAAGTTGGAACTCTTATCCACTGCCAGTGAAAGTATAAATCTATACATTTTGGAAAGTAATTTGGCAATGTCTCTTATGGTACACACACACACACACACACACACACACACACACACACACACACACACAGAGTCCCTGTAACTTTTCAGTTTATATACTAAAAGAACACGGCACATGAGCTCACAAAAGTTTGCAAAACATGTTCATTATTGCATTGCTTATAGTGGTAATATACTGGAAAAAAAAACAAGTGTCCAATAAAAAAGAAATGCTTATGCAAACTATCGTATGTCAATATCTAATAGCTAAGAAGAGTAGATATATGTGTGATAATATAGGGAGATATCAAAATTATATTGTTAAAAAAAAGAATTTAAAATATGTATATGACACAATTTATATGATATTAAAAAACTCATAAACCAAATATATACAAAATAGAAAAATTATGCAAGTATTCTCTCCATTGATATATCCACATATAAAGAAGGAACTGGATTGTGGATAGTGATGAAAGACACTTCAGTTTTACCTGTAAAAACTGATTTTATAAGGAGAGTGTATTTGTGTATTAGATATGAAACCTGTGTTTCAGATTTCTCAATTGTAAAGTGGGGGTAATAGTACCTTCATTCTATGGTTTTCATAAAAATTAAATATGGAGTATCTAAATCAACCTTGTTCCTTCTCAAACTTAAGGTATAAGTAAGTCTGATCAGGGTTTGAAAGCATTTGTGCTTCATATCAAAATCAACATTTCTCTAAAGCAAAATGATTCCATTACTCTAGATGTTTACTTGCCCCACTAATGTGAAAACAGAGAAATGCAATCATAGTATTCATTAGGCTGAAGATAAATATTCTTTGTTTCTCCCCAGTGATTAATTTCTGTTTTTCTCATTCACTTTTTATTTGTCTCCCTTTTCTAAACATGTTCTGTCTTTTGGAGCCAAAGGCAATACGTTCAAGCCTATGTCCTATTTTCTTGATAACTCCAAACAAAAATGATGAAAATATACTTTGGTTTAAACCAGAACATTCCAGATATTGAGCTACTGCTAATGCAATTTCCTATCAGTTAGTATTCATTTGGAGAATCATTTATCTATAAAAAACAATCTTAGGATATAAAGTATGTTTCTAAATTGTGTTTTAATAAACATTTCCCACTTCACCTTGAAGGGTTGAAATTCAATTTTATTCTACAAGTATTTATTGAGTACCTCATATATAAAAGATATTGGTTAGGTGCAGTGTGGAATGTGCATAATAAATAATATTTGTAGAGCACGTTATCATTTACAAGGTACCTTCAGATAGATCAGCAAAGTTCTCATAACCACTTGTTTGAGAAAAGATCATTGTGCAGATAATGAAAGTGAGTCTCAAAAGGGTTATGGACCTCATCTGAAGTCCATCACAGAACTCATATGTGCTGACACATGTTTCTCAAACCCGTCTTTTGAATTCATATTCAATGTTCTTTCCAACAATGTACAGAAGTCCCATTCTAGCCATCAACAAACATAGAATATATTAGGAAATATAGGTCACTTTAACACCTGACATAATAAATTAGAACTAAGTTTCTAAAACTTAATACAGAGGATGAAAACTTTTCTAATGGCTTAGAAAGACTTTATAGAAAGTATAATTTTATCTGGATTTGAAGGATTATTTTTGATTTTTATTGTTAGGTGTAATGAGACCTTTTAGAGAGAAGGAGTGATTTTCTTGTTTTAGAGCTCTGGAGGCATCAAAGTTTTTCTTCAGAATAAATATAGTGGATACAGATTGGGAAGGGCTATGAACCCTAAATAGCAGTATTTCCCTTTCTAAGTAGTTAGCAGTTATTGACACAAGAGACCTAGTGATATTTTCAGATGTATCAGAATAGCAATCCTCATGCCTTGGCCCAGGACAGAAGCTTCTCAGCTTTTAGAAGTCACCTTAATCATTATCATCCACTTGTTTTCTCAGTCCTAGGTCCACAAACATAAAATTGATTAAATCTCTTAATAATGCCTGAGTAGTATATTCATTTTATAAATATGTATCTATAGAATGACAGTAAGGGAATAGGGAAGGAAGTTGTCTGGGAGGGTAATGATATAGATAAAGACATTATGGTTCTTTACATACATAACGAGACATTACTGTGACATGTTTGGTGATACTTTACCGTATATCTAGAGTCCCTCAGTTTATTCATAGAAAATATTTGCTATTATTTTTGATTCTACATCCAGCCTTTCTCTAATCTAACCCAATGCTTTTTTGCTTTGGAATTAGTCTTCTTTGTGTTTCTCATACTTTATTCAGGAAGTATTTGGGAACTATTGAAAGTTATGTGACTGGGGACAGCTTGACATGAGTTGTGCTTTAATAATATTTTTCTTACTATTGCACACAATGTGGATTCAAAGATGAAACTATAATAAAGTAAATCCTCTAACTGATATTTGTAAGAGAAGACAGTTCTTAATTCGATTATTAACAGTAGTAATATAAAGGAAAGGGATACATGTAAAAGACAATAAGGAAGTGTAACTTATGTCCTTACTATCTTAAGTAAGGATGAGCACAAGATGTGTAATGCAGACATACCCTAGGAAGGACTATAGGAGGGTAATGATCTAGATTTTGAGCCTATCTGAGTGGAACAGTAGCTTTTGCCAATGGAAATTATGATGAAAAATAGCATATGTAAGAAGAAAGTAGATGATCAGTTATAAACATGTCAAATTTGAGGTGATGATAGAATAATCATAAAGAGATGGCCTGCTGGCCCTTGCAAATAAGGAGTGAAAGTATGGCTGTTGATATAGAATTCTTTAGCAGAAGGAATGAGTGAAGGACAGACACTAGAAAGGAGGAGAAAAGAGGTCAGAAGGCAGAATCTTACAGGAAATTTACATTAAATGTAAGAAACAGAAATAGGAGTAGCATAGGAAGGGTCAAAAGATGGGGATAAAAGGACAATTCGGTAAACAACTAGATAAATATTGTAGAAAGAGCAAGGAGTGTATGTTTGAGACTGATCCAGTGTTTGTAGATAGGGAATCACTACTAACTTCAAAAAGAGAATAATAGGAGAGTGCTGTGGCTCAAAGCTACCATGCCCAGTGCAGAACAGGATATAAATGCTAAAGAACCAGGAGAAGACCTGTATGACATTCCTTTCATTTTGAGAACTTGAAATGGTCTGTGTGTGGCTCTTCCTGGCTATATTCTCTCAATATTATTTCAATAAGTTAAGAAGTGCATTTAATGATGGTTTAACACTTAAAAAATTACCTTGAATAATGTAGGAGTGGGAAAGTTTGCATTTGATGGTTCATCTTGGATATGGATTAAAGAATAGCCTCTCCCAGTAGGAAACTAAGCTAAACAATGAAGGATTGTAACTCTTGAAGTAGAAGGTGATCTAATGACATGGCAGCCTGTCTACATGTTAGTAAGCTTATTTTCCAGTCATCTACTTTACATCATCTCATACTCATTTCTTATTTTGTGTCTGCTTAATGCTAGCCAGAGAAAGCAGAGTGGTCACAAAATAAGACTCCATCACCATATCCAAAAGCTCTGTGAACTACATGCATGTCCTGAGACCATTCAAACTCTATTAAAAGAAAAACTATTGAATGGACATTTTAGTAATTCTCAGTATTCATACATCCTGATTTCTGGTAAAAGTTATACTTTTTTCATTATAGTTGCAGATGCTCTGTCAAAGACAGCAGCAGTTTCCACAATTTTCTCTTTGATCTCCTCTACAGGGCTAGAATTCTGGATTAGTTTTACCAGGGACAACTATTTAAACATGCCATTGTTGAGTCATAAGCATTACCCTTTCCTTTTCAATTTCCCATATGGGAAACATATAACTTTTCTTGCAATTTATTAGTTTTGATCAAATGCATGCCACATTAAATGTTTGTAGTCACATAATGAATACATTTTAGCTATTTAAAAATCAGCCAAGATTTACAGTATAATTCTATTGCTGAAGTTATTCTTGACAAAGCCAAAGCAAAGCCAAAAATCCTCACACAGACAGTAAAGCATCATTTACCAAGTTTCATTTAGACATCCAAACAGGAACAATAGCGTTCTGGGTGGCACGTGGAATGCAAGATTTCATAGTGTGCAATTCTTTCTGGAGAAGCTCTGATCTATAATACCATGAAAAGCTCTTGTTTCTGTCTGTGAATGTTGGCACAACTGTAGGGGCTTCTGTACAGGCTTAGAATGTCCCACATCTAAGTTGATATCATAAACAGCCTCATGGGGAAGTTTAATTTCCCTTTGTGTATTGAGAGTACATAAGCTTTGTCTCATGCCTACAGATAATTACTGAGTCTTCTCTTTTTAAATTATTTATCAATCCTCTAAAGAAGGGCACGAAAAATATGTTGGGGTTGTAGGTTCCTGTAGAGAACAGTGACTCCATTTTTATAGTATCGTTTATATTTATTGAACACTAACTATGTGCCAGGAACTCTGATAGATAGTAGGGCTATAGAGAACAAATTCTTCAAGAACTTGTTTAACTCTGTCTTTTTGTCTATAATAGGCAGCCTATGCCCATTTAACTAATTTAGTCTTTCCATCAAAATCAATTTCTCATTTGCTTTGTTTTCCATTCTTGAGCACTTTTCCCTTTACAGAAATGTCTCCCATGTGTAGATGCCTGAACCATAAGGTCGAAGGGCATGTGTGTTTTCTGTTTTGGCCATATGCTGTTCATCATATGGGCACATCCATATTTCATCTTGGACATCCATATTATATGATATGCTCATGCCTTACTGCAACCTTGGCCCACTTCCAGTGTTGCTGCTTTCTATTTTTCAGCACAAAATCTCTGTGGTTTGGCTTATTATGTCCCAGATGTATTCATTTGGACTCTTTCTCTCAGGAAGCCTGGGGTCCTGGGGTGGTAGTATCTAAGACAAACATTCAGAATTTCCTGTAGTGATGCTGTCACTCACCCCTCATGGAGAGCTGTATCTGCCAGACCCTGAGGTCCCTGCTGAAACTGTTCCCTGCAATTCTGTTTGGGAGGCTTCACATTCCAGCTTTCTATGAGGCATCCAGATGAACCTATTTGAATTTCATGGTGGCAAAATTTATTCATGAAACCAGGACTTTTGCCTTTAAGTTGCCCATTGATCTCTAGGACTTTACTGACATCCTAAGTAGATACAGTAGCCCACAAGCTATTGTTTAATTATACTCTTTAGGGAGAAGTTGGAGGAGGAGAGAGAGAACTAAACTTCCCCATCTAAGAAAGCAGAACCTCCAGGCAGATGTTTTTAGGGTATCGCACTATTCACAGAATAGTGCTTTATATGGGTCAAAATAATTCTTTAGTGTGGAGACCCAATGAGAACCAGCTAATAAGCTGGTAGGCGCTAACCTGCCCTCCAATACAATATTACTCTGAGGTTCCAAGAGGTTTCCTTTCTTTCTCCCTTTACTTTTTCATCTGCAGAGGTATAATAAAATAAATGAGCTTACAGAGGTCCCAGGACAGGATGAAGGAATGGGAAGTACACTCTTTCAAAAAGTCAGGTGGACTGCCTGCCATTCCAACTTCCTATCAAAAAGGGAGAACACAGCAGCTTTTCCCTTTTATGTAAGGTGTTGAGAGAGTTAGCAAATTCAACACCATACAATCTTTTATTAGATCTGCAAGTTTATTTCTCAAGCTTGAATTCTTAAATCAAAAAAATGTTAGGTATAATGTCATGTCCAAGTTACTAATTAAGTTAAGCCTAGGCTGAGCTTAATAAATGAAAATACATTTAGCAGTGGAATAAGGGGAAAAAATGTCAGCCAAATCATGAATCCTGTTCCAAAGATGAATTAAAGTGTTATGACAAGGCTCATGTTAATTTAACTAAGCTCTCAATAAACTATTCAGTAGGCGGGCAGCAACCACGACCTGCCAGTTATTATTTTAGAGCTGAAAGACCTTTATTCCCTACATATAAAATAAAATATATAAATGTGTATATTTGGGTGGACAGTTTTATGTGAGATTCACATTAAATGAGACTGATATACAATTCAATAATCGACACACAGTCTCAACTGCAGCATGCAAAAAATGCCCAACTGCATGCCAATGGGAAAAATAGCCCTTCCTCTTACCCATCCAGATTCTCCTACAAAATATCTGTACAGAAGTGTCTCTCTCTAAAAAAGAGGAATGGAGAAGGGTGTCTTAAAGTGTAGAATGGGCAAGGCAGACATGGCAGAGGAAAAGCCATATTTGTCAAAATGCTAAAAGGGAAGATCCATTCAAAAGACACAAAGGCCGAGAATTTGGTTAGTTATATTTTAAAAAGAAAAGAAAAATGTATGCTGACTGTTTCTATCAGTTTATACTGACTTCACAGAAAATGCTGGATTGACAAAGGTGAAGCAGAGTGCATACAGTGGTGACATTCGCATATGTCATCACTGGGGCCTCACTGGGCAGAGGATGCCTCCAAGGATTGCTGAGAATCATTGCTGCCTGGCTGATTTTTCTCTCTCAACTTATATACCTCCTCATAGAATAGTGCTTCACTCCCTAGCTCTGAAATAAAAGATGTTCAACACATGCTAGCTTATTAGTTCTGTCTCTTTTACTTTCCAAATTAACTGTCCCAATTATCTCTCTTCCATTTTGTTATTTCTTAATTTACTCTGTCTTAGATAAATCCTCACTTAGGCCATTTGAGTTTAACAGTATTTAAGAAGAGATCAAAGTCAGTTTGTCTGAAGAACACAATCACATCAATTTTTCCCCCATACCTGATCTATTCCACTCGTGTGTGTGTGTGTGTGTGTGTGTGTGTGTGTGTGTGTGTGTGTTTGTGTGTGTGTATTCTAAATCCTATAGCTTTGTTGTAATATAGTTTTCTAGACTCTCTTTGCTGAGTACCTAGGAAGGTGTCTGAATAGGGTAGCCAAGAAAATAGTTTCTATTTCTTTCTTGTGTGGTTCATGCTACTGTTATACATTATCCATCTTTGGTGTTGGTGTTTTCTTGTTCTAGGGCCCTTGCTGTTTTTAGAAGTCCTGAGTATATGCATGTACATTGGCTTTGAGGTCCTTCAGCATGGTCTTCATTGGCTGATATCTATGAGATTTTCTTCCTGTGGTGTGGACCACAAAATTCTGGGAAGGACTGTGTTCTGTCTCTTTTCTTTCTTAGTCTCTACTCTGGGTGCTCCATGTTATGACATGAACAGTGCTGCTTTTTTGGTTGGTTTATTTTATTAAAATTTTTGAGGTTAAACATATTTCCCACAGTAGGAAAATTAGAAATAACATATTTTCTTCTTTAGCTTCATTAGACATCTCTTTATATCCACCCAACTCCTCCTTACCCTAGCCCAATCTACTACCACAAATTTGAGGACAGGCATGATGAAATAAGGGGTGTAGGAGGAATGTTTTTGTTTAAGAATTTTATTCCTCATGACATGCAGGATTCAGATCCACTAGTATAGTCTCATTCTCATAAAAAAGACAGTTTGAGCCCTAATGTTAAGAACACATCTGAAATAGATTTAAGTTTGTACAAACTCCTAGAATATCAATCAGCATAGCAAATAATTATGAAATAGTACTTAATTAGTCATTAAAGAAATGAACATTTGATCAAAATGTGATACTTCTATTCACCTACAAGCATGGCTGAAATGAAAAAGGCAGACAATACCAAGCGTTGACAAGTGTGTAGAACAAATGGAATTCTCATGCACTATTGGTTGAAGTATAAATTTAAAAAATCGCTTTGGAAAACTATTTGGCATCCTCCAAGCTGCCTACCATTTGACATGATGATCTCAGTCCTAGGTGTATGCTCAATAGAAAAACATGTTTAACCATGTTATGACAATGGTTAATAGTCTCTAAGAAAAACCAAACCCAAAACTTTGTGTTATATTCATACAATAGAATACTATTCATTGTTAGAATGAACAAACTATCGCTGTAGTCAATAACATGAATTTTAAATTGTAACAAGAAAATATTAGAAAAAAAAGTCAAAATCGTACACATCATATTTTGAGAAACAGAAAAAAATTAATCTATGTGTTAGAATTCAGAATGTTACTTACCTTTCAGAAGATAGTACCTGGGAGGGGATATGAAACTTCAGGATGGTTTGCAATGTTCCCCCTCTTGATCTGGGTACCAGTTATACGAATGGGTCCACTTTGCATATAGTTATACAGAATAAGCTGTATAATTATGATTTGTATGCTATTCCATTGGTACATTATACTTCATTAAAATTTTACCTAAAAAAGAATATCAATTAGAGATTTATTAATTATGATAACTAACTGTAAGTAGATGTTAACTGTTGATAGATTTTTAAAAAATAATTGTTTGCATAATGATATCGAGTCCACACACTTTATTTTTACACAGGAATTTAGTGATTAATACCAATAATTTTTAAATGTTTTCAAAATTAGGTTTAAAATAACAGGCATGCAAATATCAAAGCTAATTATATTTTACTTTTTTCAGCATTTTGAAAGAAATTGACTTTTCATTTCATTCTTGAAACTTCTATTTTTTTTTCTTATTTTGCAGGGAGAAAATTGAAGTAAAGGTTATTTCTTGGCTCAGGATTCTTAGAAAGGCACTAGGAACAGAAAGTAGATTAGCCTCATAGTCTTGCTGCTGGTTTAGCAGTGATTTTTAAAAGTTAAAGGGAGTTCAGAAGTGAAACTTTGCCTGCTCATGCTCATGCTCTCATCAAAGTGGTTCATTTTTAATTCTTTACACATACATGTAATGAGTAATATAAAAATTCCTCTACCTTACACCATGACATTACTGTTTGATTTACCAAGGTTCAAGGAAAAAGAAGAAACCACTTAGTGGTGAATAAATCTGCCAAACCCAATCTTTTAATTTAATCTGATTCTTTTGCAGTCATATAGACATGACAAAGATTAACTCTTCTAAAAAAGCAAAAATGACAGTAATTTTAAAATGGTTTGTAAAACAATTATAAAACATGTAGAAAGAATCTTAGTCTACCTAAACAGTATTTTTAAAAATGAAGACAGCCTTGCTATGTCTGTCAATGAATGGCTGATTGATTGCAAACGATACATTCCTATTATTAACGAGATCCGACAATTCCATTAGACTAATATGCAACAACTGCACTTTAATTCTCTTGATGAGCTTATCATTCATTTTTTTTCAGAGATGAGGAATGCAAAATGGAAGCAAGAGTATTTAGAAGGTTAAATGAAGGTACAAATTTAAGGAGTAGAGGAACTATTCATGTTTCTCTCCTAGATCAAATGATGAAGAATGGTAGGACTTCTAATCTATCAGAAGTTATTCTGTCAATTTTCAAGTAATACATTAGTCAATTTTTATTCTGGTTGAACAGCTACATTTTAGAATAGCTACATTTTAGTCAGCCAGCTTATTGAATACTAGTCCACTCTTTCTAATTCCCAGGAGGTAGATGTTTAAACCATTCAAACGCATCTAAGATCAAGAGTTTATGAGATTAAACTTTGTTTCATGCAACTGAAAAAGAGCAATGACTCCAAATTTATGAACTCCTAAAATATTTTAGTTTAATAGATTGACTCTAAGATTAAATAAGTCTCTGTCCTTGAACAAACAACTCTACCACTAACGAAGACTGATTTTTACACCTTGAATAAAAAAGTTGTTTGAGGGGCTGAAGTAATGATACAAAGTCCCATTAAATAACAGCTTATTTTCAAATTGTTAGATCTGTAGGGATCCAGTAAAAATTCCGTTAAGATAATTTCAGAGAATATGTGGAAAATACATGTGCAAATAAACTACCAAATACAGCATTGGAAAAAGTCACAATTCTCAAGTGAATGGAATAATTAGATATTTTTATGGAGTAGACATGAACCAGGGGTCATCAACATGAAAGTCTAAAAGGGACAAGAAAGTGACATAGATGAACAAAGTGGGTGAGTCAATGGTTAAGACAAAGGGGTGTGGCCAAGACTAAGGAAAAATGGAAAATATTCATTCTTCGCAAAGGGGAAAACCTTTCCTTACTTCTAGCTGATCATCATCATGTAGTATAAGGTTTCTTAAGTAGCAAAAGCTCCTGGTTTCTTAAGAGAAGTCACAAATCTGGATTTTTATTACAATCTCTATTGCTTTAAATTTTGAAAAATTATATGTATGTTATATATTTATAGGTATAATTTGTAAAATTATATGTAATACACAATCTGATTATATTCTTTATATAAACCCATAAATTATACACACACACAGTTTAACAAAATATATCTAAAGCCCATATTTGACCTGAAGACCATCAGTTTGCAAACTTTAGATTATATTTCGGCTTATATAAGATAACGAAATGGAGAAGAGAACTCTCTAGAAGAGCAAGCGATAAGGAGAAGAGCAAGGGCAGGCAGGTCAGTTAACACTGAGAGGTCCCAACTGACTCTATGTGTGCGCATGTGTGTGTATATGCGTATTTGAGTCTACGTATAAAAAGAACCAGAATTAGATATTGATAGCAGATGACATGGTTAATGGCTACAATAATGAGTTTTTAACTTTTTCAGAAGGCCCTAGAAACTGCCAAAAGGTTGTGAGCAAAGGAGTGATTCCATACAATTACCTTGTGAGAGATACTAAGTAAGAGACTAAAAACATAAAGACCTCTCAGCCTCCTACTATATTAGCCTAGTGATAAAGTGCCTGGAGCCAGACCTGATGTAACAGCTATGGCAATGAAGAGGAGGGAGTGAATATGACAGACACTGTAATTGAACAGGACTTGAAAACTGAATAGATATAAGGAAAGGTGATTCTAAGATTTATTCTAAGGTTTCATGTACTTTTGCCCATGAAGATGTAGATCCATTAGTGTTAATACAAAAGACTATACAAACTGATACGAGCAGATATTTGTGGGTTAATTTTAAACATGATGAGGTGGTAGTGTTTACAAAGTCCCAAGTCTAAGTTTGGAGACATTTTAAAATCAGTTTAAAGCCATATTTGAGGTGGAAATAATGTGAACACACGTTACACTTTATTTCTCATTGAATTTAAAAACAGGATTACAATTCAATATAGTGAAATTAAACGAAATTTTTAAATTCTGATTGATTATTTTCTCAGAACCAGGCACTGAGCTCTCATGCAAACAACCTCCACTTCCAATTTAGTTTTCCATTACTGCAGATGAGCCTACTTGAATATGGCCCCTAAAACATTAACTAAACATTATGCTTTGAATTTTATCTCTGAAAGGTTCAAAGAGAAGGGAAAGAAAATACATTAAATCACTTTTCTTAGTCATGTTTGTCATAGCACTTTTGAGATATGCATTCCCATAAAAGTACTATTTTGGTCAAATGGACTCTCCTGGATTACTTTTGAAAAGGTAAGACTTGCTGTGACTACTTGGGACCAAAAAGAGGACACAGCACTGTCATTGAACATCCTAAAATGTCATGTTGATTGATGAGCCATTGGACTAAAAAGAGTTGTGAAGCAACTTTTTCAATTTGATAAAGAATCTAAGCTTACGGCAAATAATATATCTATCATCAGATTACTAAAACAAATATTGGTTATATTGACCATATATGTTAGAGCTTCTTTCAAACTCTGTATTATATAAATTATATCCAGTTTGAAAAGTTGAGACTTGCTGATTAATCTGTTCCTATATTATTATATCAGAGCCTTAGACAAGATACGAATATTTTCTTACAGTACAGTAAGCATTCAGTCTCTCCTTTCGCTCTGGAAACATTAATTAGTATTTCTGTTTAAGAACTTTCTGGAATTAGTTATTTGATACTTTCCTCTCTTTGTTCTACTTTCTAAATTTTTTAAAACTTTATCTTCTAGAATTACTTCTGATGTTTCTTCTGTTATTGTATATTTGTATATTCTTTTTCAAGAAAAATTTACTTATCTGAGTACTCTTTTTGTATAGCCTCTGTTCCTGTTTAATGGATTCAATTTAGTTTCTAAAGGTATTCCATATATATTTCTTTTTATTTTTTTCTTTTTTGGAGTTTTTTTCTGCTATCTTCATTGACTCTATTTTTATTTTTTTCTAATATTTGTATTTCATGTTAGAGGCTTTGGTTAAATGTATGATAACCTTCAACTGCTCCTTTATATTTAATGGGAAGTGAAGCACTACAAAAATATTTACAGATTATATTTGCATATGTGGTTTTTGTGGACTGGTGGTCTTATTGAAGGATAAACTTGCTTGGCTATTTTATTTGGAAACTCTAAATCTATGGATTTTGTCTCTTATCCTAGTATGTTTCTTTGAAAAGAGTTTTTAGTCTAGAAGTCAGCAAACTTTTTCTATAAAAGGCCAGACAGTAAATATTTATGCTTTATCAGCTATATTGTCTTTGTCGTAACTATTGAACTTCACTATTGTAGCACAAAGCAGCCACAGAGGATACACAAATAAAGGACATGGTATGTTGCAATAAAACTTTATAAAAACAGACGGCAGGCCATTGTTTTCAAACCCTGCTCTAATTTCCTCCTATGGGCTAAAATTAGACTGCTACCATTCAGAGTCTAGTGAAAAAAGTGGGCCACAGGCATCACCATTTAATATATTATCTTTTCCTAAACACTCCTGTTTTCAATGTGATATCCCATTCTCAGAAATAACAGTGATCTTGGGATTAAAATAGCTCTACCAATCACCTGAAAGTAAATTCCAGTCTTTGGCTATGGAGGGTAAGGAAGAGTAAGCAACTGCATAGTGTGGCATATGATCTGACAGACATTCAATCAGGACACCCCTTTTCAGCATCACCTGCTCCCCTACTATCAGCTGTACCTGTGCCTGGTCTGTAGAACTACTCATAAGTCAATAACCATTTATTAAAATGCTTTCTGGTTCCCAAGATTGTATTGCTATGTTTGCCCCTCCCGCAATTTGTACATTCAGCTTTTTGCTTTTCAAAAAACTTCCAAATGACATTTTAGTGGAGTTTCTGATGCGATTAGCAGTGAACAAATGTGATGAGTTTTCTGTGCTAAACTGTCAGTCTTCAGAAAGCATATATATTTTTTTGATAATCTGACTTTTCATATTTTAACTTTAATATCATCCAACTGCAAGTATAACACTATTATAGTCAAGAATGGACTTTTATTCATAGATTAACTTGATAATATCCTCAAGCCCACAGAAGACCTCTGATCTTTGATTGTGCCTCTGAAATATGAACTAGTTAACTACAGTTTTTGAGTTTTACTTTTTACAACTTTCATGATTTCCTTCTGGAAAAAAAAATGGTGCTTCAAGATAGATATTGTTTTATGTATTCACTACAGCTAGGGAATTTCTACCTTTCCTCATGCCCTATGTCACTAAAATTCCCTACTAACCAACTCTTTCATAAAATGGGGGCAATAATTTTATGTCTTTCCACAGGACAGTCCCACATATCTAAACACTTGAGAGTGTTCAATATTAATTTAATATTTAAATAGAATGGATGGGCATTTATTTCATGGTAGGAAAATTTAGGACCTCTTAATGCAATTTAAACACTTCTGTCCATTTTTCTTCTCTATCCTGTTCTCCTTTATGTTCTCTGTCTTGTCTCTTATGACTCCTTTTCTATGTTCAGTCTCTTTGGTCCTTGAGCTTGACTGGGTTCTATGAGCAAGGCTGAAATCAAAGTGTTGCCTGAGCTCAGCTATTATCTGGAATCTCTGGGAAGAATCCACTTTTAAGCTTATTCATGTTGTTGGCAGAAAAAAGTTCTTTGTGGTTGTGGGACTACAGTCCTAGTTTCCTTGCTGGCTGTTAGCCATGAACCTCTCTAAATTCCTTAAGGCAATGATCATTCCTTCTCATTTGACCCCATTCATCTTCAAAGATACAATGGTGCATAGAGTCTTTCTCAGTCTTCTGACTTTTCCTTCTGCTATCAGTCAGAGAAAGCTCTATGCTTTTATGGTCTCATATGATTATATCAGACATACCTGGATAATCTCCCCATCTTAAAGTCAACTAGATAACATAAGCACAGGGGTGATATCTTGACATTTAAGCAGGTTCTGTAGATAATATTGAGGGTTTATTTGATAAATTCCACCTATCACAATTCTGCTCATTCTACAGAAGTGCCATCAGAACCAAGAGTTTGTAATAGGTTTTATTCAAAGTTGGTGTTAGCAGAAAGGACTATAACTGAACACACAGAATAGCTTAAGATAGAATATCAAGTATCAATGTCCTGAAAAAACTTGGCTCTTCCCTACCTTGAGGAATTTCTTGAAGGCCTTATGATCCAGCTGGGCCAAGCCACCAGCACTTTTATGAGACTCTTCTCTTTTTCTATGCCTCACATGTCTTTTTGTTCAAAATCTAAAGTACCTCAGTACTCCAATTTCTGAGTAAAAACTTCCAGATTCCTGTTTACTCTCATAAGCAGAGCAATATACAATAATCATAAACTCTCCTCTGAGACAATTCTCAGAGTGTTGGAAAAATGAGAAAATTCACTTTTCATTTCTAAATATGCCCATTAACAAAATGAAAATTTTTAAAATGGATTCTGCTTTTTTCCTACCTCTATCATTTTAAACTGCTATATGTTCTTATTCATACAACCTCTTACTCTTATATCAAAGTTTTTTAATTAGTAAAAATTGTATAATAAATGTAAATTGTTTAGTAGATTCTCAGAAATGCAGCTAGAAACAAATGTTGGAAAATATTTTTTATAGTGGATCATTTAATACTACTTAAAAAATATCACTTAAAAAGCAGCCTAAAGCATACTCTGATAACAAACTAAACTAAGACAGTACAAAAATTTATAGATCAATATCCTTGATGAACAAAGATGCAAAAATTCTTTAAAATATTAACAAACCAAATTGAGCAATAAAAACATTAAAAAGGTCATATACCATGATCAAGTGGGATTTATTTCTGGGATACAAGGTTGGTTTGATATCCACAAACCAATTAATATGACACACCGTGCAAACAAAATGAAGGATTAAAATCATATGATCATATCAATAGATCCAGAAAAAACATTCTACAAAATCCAACATCTATTTATGATGAAAACTTTCAGCAAAGCGAGGATACAGGAAAAATACCTCAAAATAATAAAGGCCTTATATGACAAACTCACAGCTAATATTATCCTCAATAGTGAAAAGTTTAAAGCTTTTTATTTATTATGAGGAATAAGACAAAGATGTCCACTTTCACCACATTTATTTAACACAGTATTGGTAGTCCTAGCCACAGCAATCAGACAATAAATAAATAAAAGGCATTCAAATTGTAAAGAAGTAAAACCATCATTATTTACAAATGCCATGATACTATATATAGAGAATCCTAAAGATTCCATCAAAAAACTAAACTAATAAATGAAATCAGTAAAGTAGCAGAATACAAAAATAATATTCAGAAATCAGTTGAATTTTTATACACCAATAACAAATATCAGAAATTAGGAAAACAATCTCATTTACAATTAAAACAAAAAGAAAAAAATAGCTAGGGATAAATTTAACCAAGGAGATAAAAGATCTGTACTTTGAAAATTATAAGACATTGAAGAAAGAAATTGAAGAAGATACAAATGAATAGAAAGATATACTGTGCTCAAAGACAGAAAGAATTAACATCATTAAAATATCCACAGTATCCAAAGCAATCTATATAAATTCAATGAAATTCTATCAAAAAACCAATGGAATTTTTCACAAAATTAGAACAAATAATCTTAAAATTTATATGGAACCACAAATGACCCTGAGTAGCCAAAGCTATTTTCAAAAAGTAGAACAAAGTTAGAGGTATCGTACTACTTGATATCAAACTATATTACAAGGCTACAGTAATCAAAACAGCATGGTACTGGTATAAAAACAGACACATAAATCAATAGAACAAAAAAGAGAGCCCAGAAACAAATCCACACTTATATGGCTAATTAATCTATGATAAAGGATGTAAGAATATACAGTGAGGTAAACATAGTCTCTGTAATAAATGAAGTTGGGAAAATTTCACAGACACATACAGAAAAAAAATGAAATGTGACCACTTTCTTACACTATATACAAAAACAAACTCAAAGTGGATTAAAGACTTAAATGTGGAATCTGAAACCATAAAACTCCTGGAAGAAAATGTAAGCAGTAAACTAATATTGCTCTTAGTAATATTTTTTCTGATATATCTCTTCAGGCAAGAAAAACAAAAGAACAAATAAATGGGACTACATCAAACTAAAAAGTTTTTGCACAGTAAAGGAAACCATCAACATAACAAAAAACAACCTACTGAATGGGAGATGATATCTGCCAATGATATATTCAATAAGGATTGATATCCAAAATTTATAAAAAACTCTTACAACTCAACATCAGAAATACAAACAACCCAATTAAAAACCAGCAGAGGACCTGAATAGACATGTCTCCAAAGAAGATATACAGATAGCCAATAGATCTATGAAAAGATGCTCAACATCACTAACTATCAAGGATATAGATATTAAAACCACAATGAGATATCACCTCACACCTGTCAGAATGACTATCATCAATAAATCAACAAATAACAAGTTTTGGTGAGGATGTGGGAAAAAGAGAACACTTTTGTACTGTTGGTGAGATTGTAAATTGACCCAGCCACTATGGAAAACAATATGGAGGTCCCTCGAAAAATGAAAAATAGAACTACCACATGATCCAGCAATTCCACTCCCAAGTATTATTTTGAAGAAATCAAAAATACTAATTCAAAAGATATATGCATCCCTATTTTTATTGAAGCATTATTTACTAAGATATGGAAGTAACCTCAGCCATAAAAAAGAATAAAATCTTGCCATTTTCAGCAACATAAATGGACCTAGAGGGTATTATGCTAAGTGAAATAAGTCAAACAGAGAAAGGCAAATTCCATATGATTATGTGTAGAATCTAAAAAAACAAAACAAATAAAACAGAAACAAACTCATAGATATAGAGAACAAATTGATGGCTACCAGATGGGAGCAGGCCTGGGCGGGGGGAGGTGCTGGGTAAAAAACGTGAAGAGATTAAGAAGTACAAATTGGCAGTTATAAAAACAGTCATGAGAATATAAAGTACAGCATGGGGAATATAGTCCATAATATTATAATAACTATGTATGATGTCAGATGAGTATTAGACTCATCAGGGTGTTCACTTCTGAAGTTATATAATTGTCTAATATTGTTGTACATCTGAAACTAACATTGTATGCCAACTGTAACTGAAATATAAATTTAAAAAAAAACTAAGAAAAACAATGAAAAAATAAAAGTGGCTTATAGGTATGAATGTAGAAATGCATTAAAACTAGGCAAACAGATAATAAAAGTCAAAAACAACAATAAAAAACATCACTTTTTGTGCAAGATCTCTAGCAGGATTAATAGGGATCTGGTTATATTTCACCAACAGGTAAGTAGAAGCACCTGACACTAGCAGAAAGAACACAGCTTAACTCAGATTCTTCTGTCTATTTTTATATCAGCTGAATTCTCCTGCCTTCCTAATTGAAGCTTCATGCACAACCTCAGGTCAGAGATTTTGTCTCCTGTGTTTCAGATAATCCAAAGTATGCAGTTCATGCTTGATAAGTAATAATGATTAATATTGAATTTCTCTCCCTGGGCAGTGCTCCCAGTATTGATGATGTCAGTGAGAATTATGTCTCCCAGGAAAACATGTAGGCTAAACTTCCTGGCTGGGCCCCAGTTAGAAGGAGAAGAGAAACTAACACCTGTTATACAAGAAGTGATGAAGCTAAGAAAAAAACTCACAAATACAGAAGAATGCTGAATGGTCCACTTGTCTATCTCCTTTCTCTTTTCTTACTTCTGTATGTTTAATTTATAGTATATTTATAAATACTCATAAATCCATAATCTAACTCAAGAAATATATCATTAGCAAAAAATACACAGTAGACCCAAGGGTTATAAACAAATTATCTAACAATAGAACAGAGACACAGACAAAAAGAGCTGATGCTGGCCAAACTTGTGGATCTGGCTTTGGAGCCCCGTGCTATACTAAGGGGTGGGGAACAACTCTCAGTGCCTAGATCTTGAAAACATTTGTGTGAAGGTAGGTACAGAAGAGGCGTGGTAGGGAGGTTGGGTAGAGAGAATACTCACATGAGCTGGAGCAGCAGCTATTTACCAACTACTGTGGAATTAGTTCAATCACTTAACAACCTCTCTCCAGAGTAAACGCTATTGTGAATTTTATATTCATTATTTTATTATGAGAACATGTAAACACTCACACCCACACATATCTCCATATCTCCATAATTACTATCTTACAAAAGACTATCTTCCAATAAACTTGTAAAAGACATTAACTGCGGGAGTTTTGATGGAATAAGAATTTGTTTAATTAAAAAATCAAAAATGTTTCAGAGCTCTGTTAGGCATGCTGGTAACTGGGAAATTAAATTTTAAGGGATATCATTGTCCCAAGATCTATAAAAATTAAACTGTCTGTCATCTGTCTATCAGTCAATCATCTACATCTATCATCTACCTATCTATTTATCAGCTACACATATATACTTATATACACTCAGATCTTGGTTTGGGTTCTTTCACTTTACTAATTTTGATAAGCTATTAATATTTTAATGACCTCTAGTCTTCCTAATAGCCTTGTATTGACTTTGTCATGCCTAGAGTATGGAGCAAGTTGAGAAGAGCAGTGCTCAGTTCTCACCATCTTGGTCCACTCTTCTATGTGGAAAGAACTGCCTAGATACGAACACATTCACAAGATCATCCTAGGTAACCCAACACAAAAATGATCTTTGTTATACAAAAACATATCAAAGGTTAGTGTTATTTCTGTTGTAATTAGTTAATATAAAGTACAACTTCAGAGTGTTTTTGTGAAGCTGAACATCAGAATGCGCCTTTCTTAATAAGCTGGTCCTAGAAATCTGAAGTCAGATATTTGCTGTGATAGCCTCTAAAATTACTTTGAATTTTTGTTGTTGTGAACCTCATGGCTCTTCCGTGTCCCTCTCTGTTAACATGCCCATCATCCAGAATTAGTTCCATGATGATGACACCCCCAGATGGCAAACATAGCTCCACCGTCAATCCGTAGCTTCACTAAGGACATCTCCAATCGCATAACAGACTTGAAGTCTAATGAGTAAAATACCCTCTCTCAAAACAAACATCATCTATTTATGTCTATATCTATCTCCCTTTATCACTATCCATCTAAAAATATAATTTCAGAAAACATATTTCATTTTCTGATCCAATATCAGTTCTGATGATTGCTGATATTCTTTGGAAGACAACAGAAATATGCATTTCAAATCATTGTTATCGAAATTCCCAAATGTTCAATCATTTTGAAGAGAATACTCTGCCATGTTTCATAACTTCATTTTAATTTCAAAGAAATCTATCTTCAGACTTTCATTTTGTAGTCAACATTCTGTTTTTTGATGTGTAGAGCTGAGAATATGAGGGGTGGCATATATTGGAAAGTACAAGATATGGAAAATGCTAGTGGGTAAACTGATGTATAAAATGATGAAGAGATATTTAACCAACAAATTAACTATTAAAATTTACTTTAAGATACATGTAAAGTATAGCAGTTCTTTACTGAATTCTTCTTTGGTGAGAATGCAGTTTTTTCGATACTTTCTTTCTATAGGCCATTTAAAACACTTCATGCTTTATTTTCTCTCCGCTAATTGGTCTTTACATAACCAACAATATTTTATAGGGTAACAGAGTGAGCTACTTTTCACATTTGAAATTCAACAACTAGACCAAAAAAGCTCAAGCTAACTTTTCTTTAAATAGCTTCTGGCAAGGAATTCAGACATAGGTAAATTACTGTTTATATGCTGTATCCTGCTCCAAATTCTACATAAGATTTAGAGAATCCATGACAGAGAAATCTATGATAGAGAAATCCATAAATCTTAGTGGCTCAGTTGGAATTATAATTTTTTGTTTGAGATCTGCATGTACTTTTTTCCAAATAAACTTTTTGTGAAAATCTTATCTTCCTGACTTTCAGTGTGTATGTGGGAGAGGGGGAATGGGGTGTATATATCTGAGTGAATAAAGATATTAATGAGGTTTATATTAAAGCTTTAGTTTTGAAGATTTTTAAAAAAGAGATCTTGAAATATCATTTAATCTCCCTTACTTTGATAACTAGCACAATTAAGTTAACCAAAAGCTCAGGTTTGTATTCATCCCAGTATTCAGTCTATGCAGCTTGCCACTGAATTTCATTCAGTGCCTTAAATTGAGAAAATCTGTGGGGAAAGAAGTATAAGAAATTCTCCCTACTTCTCATATCTACTACCCTCAGCAGCCTGGCTACAGCAACAATTCACTTGGCAAACACTTTCCAAAAGAATTGTGGATTGCCAGATTCTAGTCCCCTCTTTTGTCATTTTCCTGTGAATTGATTTATTTATTATCACTAGGAAGCCTCCTTTTTAAAATGAGATGTGTTTATCGTTTTGGCAGCAGATGTGTATATCCTCCTCACTCCAAGCCCAGCAATTACAAAACTCCTTCCTCACCTCACTCTGATAAAGCATTATTTTCTTAAGTGAGTGGCTGAGTATCACATTTATTCTCTGAGTCAAAAGAAAATGATGTATGTTTTCCTTTCTGAAAATTAAAAAATGTGGCTCTTTCCTGCTTCTTCATACATTTCATTTTATTTGTTGAAACTAGATAGAAGACTAAGTTTTAAATGTTTTATGAATTCATCAAGAAGAAATCTTTTACAAAATATATATTTTATGTTTAAGATGGCATTAAGAGTTTTCAGTGATATAAGTGTTTGAAAGCTAATTGGGAAAGAATTTAAAAAACACCTTTAGTAGAATATAAGGGAGTCATTGTTTAATCTTTAAGACAATAATAGCAAAAGTAGGTTTTACTTAAAACATAATGATGGTTTAAAGTCAATTCCCAAGGTCTCAAGACTATTTATTTGCTTGGTTACATAACACACTGAAAGACTTTCCTCTGGAAATTATTAATGTTTTATGGTCAGCTGAATATATTAAAAACAAATAGGTCATATCATTTTGAACCTCTATCCTTACATTAACAAGAAAAATTTAAAATTATTTGCAACTGGCCTTTGTAGTCATTCTGTGATTGAAAAAACCAATTCAGCGTATTAATTCCAATATATGTGAAATTATTCCCAGTTAATTGCCACAGATGAAAGTTCCTGCAAATAGAAATCAGGGCTATTTAGAATATTAATAGTCCTTCCAGAATGCCTTATTAGAAACTTGTGTCAATCACGTTAAAACCCAAATGTTCTTTTTTTTTTTTTTTCTAATTGGGAGAGTTTCATTGGATTTGAGTAGTAGACACATACCAACTCTAAACATATAAAATTTCTTCAGTAAAAGTAATCTTGTACTTGAGCTTAGGATACTTAGAACCTGTAAGTGTTAGAGAATTTCAGATTTTATGCAATTATTGAGTTAATGAGTGATTTACAAAGTGTTTTAAAGTTTATATACAATAAACACGATAAATACTGAAGAACAGAAAAGTGGAAATGAACCCCAAAATATTTAATTTAAAAAAAGTGACCAGAGAGAAAAGGAGAAATTTTCGGAAATTAGTCTTTTATTTGGCAGCCTGGGTAAGAGAGAAGTATTATGCAGTACTCCAGCAAAAACATTTAAATTGCATTCTGTGAATTTTTAACTAAAAATGCAATGATAAGACATCATTAGGTGATGTCTAAGAGATGTGACACAGGTGTAGTCTGGGACAGATTGTTTCACAAAATCCTATTATTCCTAGGGTTAAGAAAACCTCACATGATTATTGAAACAGAAGGGTAGGTATATTGTTGTGGAATTGTTAAGACTTCTTGATATCAATTGGGTCTGGCTGTTGGCACAAGGCCTTTAAAAGTGTTAGTTAAAAGCCTGTGGTGTAGTCCTGTGACTGCAAGTGGTTTTAGAGTGTACGCTAAGGTTCAGTGGTAGAATGGACACAGTAGTTCATAGTAACTTCACTTTAAAGATGATTAATATTCTCTTGGTTTCGGGTGGGGGGAGGAGAAGCATGCATTGTTTATTAGAAGCCAAGAAAATCTTTCATGCAGGGAATTTGCTGCTCTCAGTGGAGGACTAGGCTTACTTATTTATCATTAAGAATTTTCTTTTTTGAAGGGATGACCATCTAGGGCCCTAAATAAGAGATGCTGACACAGAACCCAAGAGTAAGAATAAATCTACCCATTCCTAGGAGATCTACTAATTTTGCTTCCAATACAATAGATATATATATATATTTTTTTTTTTTTTTTTTGCCAGAGGCAGGGGAAGGTAAATAGATGAGGACAAGGAGAGAATAGACTTTTCTCCTTAAAACTTAGAAATTGTTTTCATAAAAAATTCTAATACTTCAACCAGCTACCATTTATTAAGCCAGGTGCTGTTTATCCTTTAATCTCATCAGTTTCTCACAAGCTATCATGAAAGTTTAGCTATTAGTATTCTTATTTTATAGATGTGAATGTGGGCACTCAGTGAGGGATGATAACTTGGCCAAGATCACGTATCTTGGGATGCCAGACTACGAAGACCAGCCTTTCTTCAGACCTGCACCACATTCTCTTCCTTCCTGAAGACTTTCTGTAAACTCAAGATGTACTTAAAAATATTGTAGGCATGACATGTGGTTGGAGATCCCTCTGGCCTAAAGCAACCAGTCTATACGTAGCATGTTGGTGAAATGGAATTTCTAAATTGATAAACAGGCATGGTCAAAGGTTTGCCAGAAGTTCTGCACATGTACATCTTGGCTGTCATTGTTTCTGATCATTGTCCACCTCTGTATTACAGTATAATTTTACTGCAATCTGGAAGGTTGATGGCAATCACAGAGACAGCAAAACATGCCAACAAAAATGTTAGATATGTACAGAAGATTACACTGTATAGGTAACTATAAACACTCCGGCTACCCATATCAATGCATGCTAGAAGTAGGTCGTGCTAATATCTCTCATGCTTATAGGAAGAGAGAATAATCTGAAACTTCAAGTGAAGTGATATATTTTTTTTTTATCAACCCATTAGTTGGTGATTAGCACCAACTGTCAAAAAGTATTATTACCTTCTCTGTATTTTTAAATGTCCAATTATTCTTTTCTCTTCTGGACTTTTGGTCTTAAATGCAGTAAAGTGCTAAAGTTTGATTGTATTGATTATAGCCTGCATTAATCTTACAAAATAAGCATTAGATTTCAAAAGACCTCATTTGAATCAAATATAAAGAACAAATATCCACTCTAGCTCATTCCTGAAACGATATTTCATGCTTTCAATATAGGCACTTTAGAAAACTATAAAGGCCAAACACTCCCTTTATCATTGTGATTATACTTCTAAGTGCCAGTGACAATTAGCTCTTAAAATCCTTCAGGATTCATCCTTGAAGAAAAGAGCCAAGGGCTGACATCATGAAGAAAGAAAGGTGAGGATGCCTCAAGGTGTTAGAACCTACATTATGTTTTAGTGGTTGAGAAGAGAAGGGCCTGGACCAACTTCCCTGGGGCTAGGACTAGTGGAAATCCAGGACATCCAGGTAAAATCGTGGCTGGGCAATGTTCACATGAGGTGCTATGTCTTACTTTCATCACTGTCAATTCAGATGGAGGTATTTAGGGATATGGGGCATGATTTAAAACCTTAAGTTTCAACCAGTATAAATGGATTCAGAGATGGAATAGAAAATGGAAAGGCAGAGACAAAAAACTTGCTCAAAATTCTGATTCAGCGACACAGCCATAGTATCCTTTCCTGTAAATGGCTAAAATATATTTTCTCTGGCAAGGTCCTCCAGGAGGATTTTTTTTGGTGCAGAGGAAATGGCCCAGAATGAAAGTTTTTCTTATACTTATTATTTTTAAAAAAATGTTTAATTTTTAGCAAGTCTTTTAAACACACACACATAGCTCGCAATTAGTTACTTATTAACTGCTTCACCATTATACCATAAAGTGTTACCTACTATAAATGAGTCTCTCAAATAGATAGTTAACTTCTTGATCTTAGTTTGACATTTTAAAATAGGATTACGGTGAAGATCAGCTTTAATCTAATCAGTTTGAAGAATGTTATGATACAGCTCCAAGGAAAACAGTCACATTGGGCGATAAACTTGTTCTCTGATTTTCTTTCAGACATCCATATTAAAATCCATGTTTTTTAAATTTCATGATTGTAAAATTCTTCAGTATTTCTCATCATGAACAGAATTAGTTTGTCTCTTTTGGAGTTGAGTTTGCTTAAGTCAGTGAATGGTGGCAGAAGAGTGATAAATCTTTTCCCATTGTGATCAAGCTGTTGTGATTGTGTTTAGGCCAAGCCCTGTCGGCAATATTAGGAATGAAGTAAGTTTGTCTTCGGTGCTTCTCCTCTGATTACTTTTCTCTTTCTTCCTCCCCATCTACCATCTACAGAAACACCTGGCTTATACTTTCCTGGCCTTCAGAATAATCAGCAGAGGCAATGTGAGTGGTTGCCTAAACAGGCAGTTTTTTCATTATATTGTATGGAAAATGTTCTTCCCCTCATCCTTGGCTGGAAATGTCTTAATTTCTCTCTAAATTGTGATTATAGACCTGATATCAAAGAAAGTAAAAACTAAGAATATTCCCTGATTGAGTTCATCTTTTTATCTAGCTCTATATTTGAACCCGAGAAAGAGACATATAACTCTATGTTTCTCCTGAGAAAGAGACATTGTAATGCTGTCATAAACTGGCTGCATGTTTCATCTCTGTATTAATCCTTATAGGATAGTTAGGCCCAAACTTTACTTTCCAGAATATAGTTTTACTGCCTGTGCAGCTGTCTTATAATAAACAACTTACTATAGTTAATTATATCTTTAGACTACTGTCTCTAACTAGCGCACTTTAGAGTGTTATTTATCGGGGAATTTATCACTGAGAAAAAAGAGTTTTTGAATTCTATTTTCCTGGAGAAGCTCTCCAAGAAACCTCTGGGAATCTCTCATCTGTCCACACTCACCTGGTTATAACCACTTCCAGAGATTAATGACTCTTCACTTCCACCTTCCAAGTCTTTTGCCAGAAGGAGATTTCAGGAAATGTTACTCCAACTCTTAATGGGACAGATAGTGGTTCCAGGCTAACAGGACTCAATTAAGGTTTCAAAAAATGTCTGTGCTGTTAAAAATTATCCAGCAACCACTGCATACTATAACAAATATCCAACAGGAAGGATTATAGACTCCAGCATCTCCTAAGCCATCAAGTAATCTGATCCCCATCATGCTCTATGACTGTGGCTACACTCAGATACAGTTTACTGGGATCCAAACTCTCTTTTTGGCAGCTCCTCAAGTATGGTGTTGAAGAGGATTCTTTGGTGATAAGGAAAGGATATTTTTTTAAGTTTTACAGCAGGAGCTAGGTAGAAAATAGAAGCATTTCCATTTATATATTTTATGTTTTGTGTATTTCAGCTTGCCCTGCTTAAGCACAGATCTTGGCATCAAGAAGGCACTTAATATATTTTGTAGAATAAATTGATGAGTAAATGGATTCCCTTGACATGGCATTTTCACCATGCTATTTGTGTCTGCTTTTCCTAAATTTGCTACTTAGCATGTGCTTTTTTCCTTGAATATTTTTTTTTCTTCCAGAAATGACTATTTTTTTTCTAGTCCCCAGTAATCTTCTCCTGCTTTCTGTGTTCATCACTTGCTTCTCTCCCTGTGCCAGCTCTGGTAGCTGTACCCTATGTTCTTCATTGCTGAAGCCTGAGAAATGAGATTACAACTTACTTAATAATTAGTTAGAAATTAATGACATTACAGCCCTGGTGAAAACCAAGGTATTATCCAACAAGTTAGTTGCACAAACACTTGTTCAAGGGCTTTATGCCATCAGGTTCAGTTGATAAACAGACTCCATTCTTCATTCTGATTTTTTGGAAAAGTTGGAAAGAACTGAGTTTGATGGATAAAAGGTCTCTTTGAAAATAGGGTAGTGCTGTATACATTTGGCCACAAATGGTATTTTCTAACACCCATCTTTTCCCCATTGCTATTAGCAAACTTTCTACTCTTTAAAGTAGGACTATGTAGGAGTTAAAAAAAACATCTTCCCTAAGCAGGGTACGGGTCTTAGGGAGCATCACTTTGCCACCATCTGCATCTGCACTGAGGTGTCCCTTCCAGACACAAGTTCTTTAACGTGTGCTCCTGGTCCTGATGCTGCAATCACAGAATCCCTGCATTTGGAAAATCTGTACTGTATTATTGCTCTGTTAGTTACTAAGTATATAATTATGGGTTAGTTCACCTAAACTTTATGAGGATCATTTTCTCAAAAATGCCAGCTTAGCTGAGCTGTTTTGAAGAGAAAATGAGATATTTAAAATTTCTAGCCCAGTATGAAACAGAGTAGATATTCAAGTTATGATAGCTAACTTTATCCACAGACTTATTGTTAGTCCAATAGAAAACATGCTATTGTATTTACATCATCCATTATTCTCATAGTAGATCTATTTTTCCTGAGAAATATTCTGATTCTTTCTATTCCTATTGTCACTTCTTTCTCTCATCACTGTCCTATGAACTCTTATAGTATTGCTTTCTTCTCCTAGGCTTTCCTTACTTTCATTCATTATCCACAATGCTAGTAGAATCTGCTCCTAAAAATAAGCCTTATTAGCATACTTCCTTGCTTTAAATTTTTTGATCGGCTCCCTACTGCCTAGTTAAACTGCTTGATTTATTGTAAGTCTCCTCCAAGCCTTCTAATATGATTTGCAAGTCTCTAAAATGGGACAGAAGTCACAGTTTTAATAATGTATTTTTCCACTGAAAACTTTTTTCTATATCTTTATTAAGGTATAGTTTACATACCACAAAATTTACTCATTTAAGTGTAGTTTGATGAATTTTAGTAAATTTAGTAGTTTATACTTCACCTCAATCTAGTTTTAGAATGCTATCATCACCCAAAAAATTACTTCCTACCTGTGAAAACTTCTTTTAATGGAGAATTTTTAGGGAACTATTACACAAGAACACACAGGGCAGTGCTGGCCTGTGTAAGTCAAGATCTCAGCACAAACATACAAAATCTGTTGGCGCCTCTCTTCAATTTCATCTTCTCTTTCCTCCTACTTAATTTTTGTTCCAAACCTACTGTTCTCAAATAACTTTCTTTGTAGCTTTGTCCCTCCTCTGCAGGTAATATTATTGGCCTCTAAAACACTCTCCTACAATTTTCCACCACACTTCTACTCAATCTGCCTAATTTGGTGACCTACTGATTCTTTTAAGAAATAGCTCGAATGTTATTTGAAGCTCTTTTATTCTTCTATCTCCTGAGCAATGTGGGGCACTTTTGAAGTTTAAAAGGAAGAGTAAACTATGTTTATACCTCTCTTATAACTCTCATTTTGCTATGTGAAACTCTGTCTCCATCATTAAAAATAAACTCCATATGGGCAGGCACATCCATGCTTCATTCTTTTTGTAGCTCCTTTTCTAGTTCACTGCCTAATATATATAGTATGTAATGAATGTTTACTAAAGTATTTGTTAAATATGCTACAGACGAAATGGTATGTCACACACAAACGTGCATACAACACACACATGCACACAAACACACACACTCTGTCACCAAGTGGTGTGGTTAACGACTTTTATCTTCAGAAAAGCAAGCAATTATTTCACATGTCTATGAACCTCTGGACATCCCCAATTTCCTTCTTCCTAATTATATACATCTTATAAACTATACTCCTGGTGGACCATAATCTTTCCAAACTCACTGTAGAATATTGTGCTTAACAAGGACATGGCTGTTATACTTTGTGCCAAAATCAATAAGACAGCATCCTCAATTGACATTTAAGGTTCTCCTTGGGCTTCTCAATAGCTGCAACAATGCAAGAGGAACCTCAGATCACTTCTTTGAAAACCCATTTTGTCATTATTCATTGATGATCCTCAAACCAGTGCCCACTCATATCTTGGACTAACACTCAATAATGATTTCAATAGAACAGCTGTTTCATATTATATGCCTTTCTATGAACAGCATCCAGGTACTGCCATTCCAATTGTTTTATGAATGTGCTAGAGAAATGGCAGGTTGCCAAAGACAGCATCCACATGATTGCTTGCAACAACACCCAGACATAAAAAGAAAGAAAGAATCCCTCACAAACTGCAATGTGTACAATTTTGGCTGTTTGGCACATCCTCTGCAGCTGTGCATTCATGATGCTATATTTAAGCAAAAATCTGTACAAGAATTAGTCACTAGGAGATAGAAGTTTAGCGGTCATTTTAAGGATTTGACTGTACTGTTTGCCAAGATTCTCTCTAGAATGAGCTCTGTCTTATAATCAACTGGCAGTATGATGTGACTACTTGCTGAAACTTAATCCTTCCATATTTGTAAGACTTGTTCAAAAATTAACAAACACTCATTATTTTTCTCATGAAAGGGATTACTGTCACTTTGTGCTGATTCTTTTAGAGTCACAACTGTCATAAAGTTGGGAATTTTAACAGTCATAAAAAGAGAAACTTTTGAAAAGGTATACATGTCAACCTAGTATCTCTTTTCTAATGCTCCTCCTCCCTTATTCTGAGGAAATTCATAGTAAAATTATAATTAATGGAAAGAAGTTTTCTCAGTTAAAATCTATAAGACCAATTACTTATCAGCAAGATAAAATCCAGACTTAAGAGGCACCACCAATTTCTCATTGTCAGACAGAAGAAATACTTTAGACAAACTCTGCCTAATAAAGAAAGAAAACATCCCATGAATTAATTTATTGATGAAGAAAGGAATATGACACAGAATGACTACTGAAGGGAAAAAAAATTCTTTGAGTTGTTTTCAAAGATACGTAAAAGCAGCATCTTTGAATAACTTTTCTATTTAGAACTCAGTTAAATCTCTGGAATAGGAGAAGTAAAATTATATTAGCTAATCTCACAGTGCTTGGCCTTCTCGAGGAAGTTGTATAATGTGCCAACAGAGTTCAGCCGATCCATTAACACCTTCTCTGAAAAGCACTATCATCTTTTTCCAGAAACGTGTGAAGCTTAGATTTGCCTAAATCTTATTTGCCAATTACACACTTGAGATATTTGTATATTTATGAAAATAGAGATGATCATTACATTTCATATCTTTGTCATACATGTAGAGCATTTTAGCATATTTTTAAAATTCTGTCCAAACCATTGCCTCAAATTCACCTCCAATTTGGAACAGCCTCCAATTTGCTTATATATGTCCTTTGATTTCTAGTTTGTAATCTTAGGAGTGACTCTTTCCATGAAATTTTTCATCATCACTTTGATATGTAATTACCTAGTTTGCAAGAAGTTAATCTCTGCTAGAAGTATGCTTTTTTAAACATTGTTTCTCATATTTTGTTTCTTTTTAAAAATAAACTTTTATATTAGAATAGTTTCAGATTTACAGAAAAGTTGTGAAGATAGTAAAGAGTTTCCATGTACTCCCCTCCCAGTTTCCCCTATAAATAGCATCTTACATAAGTACAGTATATTGGTCAAATTTAATGGGACAATATTAAAAATTATTAACCAAACTCCACACTTTATTTGGATTTTCCTACTTTTAACTACTGTCCTTTTTCTGTGCCAGGATCCCATCCAGGATACCACATTGCTTTTGGTTACCTTGTCTCTTTAAGCTCCTCTAGATTATGATAATATAGATACAGATGGATACATATAGAAATATTTATAGATACGTCTATAGACAGGGTTAGTAGACACACAAATATTTCTTGCTGCTGAGGGGGATTTATAACAATGACACCTGTCACAGATTGCCCAGCTCTTGGTCTCTTAATGTCATTCTCCAATAAAAGGGTTCCTAGGAGAAAGGGATGATTGTAATGCTAGGCAGGAGATGAACCTGAGAGAAACCTGGGTGCCATACAGTGCTGGAAAGAAAGGAAGTGCTCAGACCAAAATCACAAAAATGGGAGTTTATCAAAGATTGGGGTGATCACACCAAAGCTTGCTGAAAGAGCTCCCAATGGTAAAGCTGGAAAAATATAAGCAACCCTCTCATCATACACATTTTGATGATGAATTTCTTTGTCAAATGCAATTTTATTAACAAGTCATTCTGAATGAGCTTTTCAGAACACTTTCTCCATAGTTCCTACAAAAAAGACAATTTAGGATAGGAGATATAAGCAATTATATCTGGAATCATAATAATCAAGTTTAAATTATGGCTCCAGTTCTTATGTATCACCCTGGCTAAATTTCTTAATCTATCCATATCCCAAATTTCTCATCAAATTATTGGATAATGCAAAAATATTTAAAACGTTTGTCTGTAGTGCCAGGCACATTGTAAATATGAGCTATCGTGAAAAATTTGCAGTATGCACTCAGTAAGTTAGCTCTTCTCATTGCTTAAATGACAAGTTATTTCTTCATAATTCTAGGAGCAATATTTTCATAGTGTATAGCATTCATTGTAGAAAGACCAAATTGATTTGCTAAAATTCATTTATATGTACAAAACGTCACTTTTGAATATTTACAATTCCCACTAATAAATTTCTAGATTAGCTCTGAAATGGTTGCTATGATTTGCTTTGATTTTACAAATGATTAAATTGCATATTTGGTTTTAATATGGTTGCTTATTCTAAATGTAGCAAGGTAGCTTTGGGCTATCATTATCTAGTGTCACAACTGACCAATTCTGTTATTTTGTGAAAATATCTATTAGAATGTTTGTTTGATGTTGGGTATATAATTAAAAATTGAAATTAAAAGCCACAAACCAGAAACCACTTGTGTTAAACTTAGATGAAGTCAGACTTTGGTAGATATATCCTAAAATAGCCAATTAGTGACAGTACCAAAGAGTAGCTGGAGGAAGAAGGGTGGTGGGGTAAGGCAGTAGCCCCATTAGGGTTCAAAGCATTCTCCCAAGCACAGAGCACTCCTTCCATGCTTTAATATGGGCAATAATATTTTTTAATTATATGAAATGTTAAGCAAATGTTCTTGAAACACACACCCTTTTATCTCATCTAAAACCACATTGCCATCACTAAATCCCTCCTTTAAAAAAATTCTGGAAACGTTCCTGCTGTCCATAGGAACGTTTCTACATCTGTACACAAGTTTGTACTAAAACAATCATAATCTCACTACTGCAAACAAAGAGGTTAATAAATTTAATACAAATGTTAAGCTAATATCAAGTTGCTTTAAATACCTTAATTAGCATAATGTCAGTTCCCCATGAGTTCTTCCTTTTTCCTTTCCTTTCAAATTCAGTTGAAGTTGTATTTTCACTTTGGTATGTGCCTTCTTAGAGCTGACAACAGAAAAATTACCACTTGATGACCTTAGATTTGAAAAGAGCCCCCAAACTGGGGAGGCCATCTAATGGCTGCTGATGAATGGATGGTCCAGAGTGAAGCCAAATCATCATTGTGGCTGGAGAAGTGTCACACAGGGACAATGTGGGTTCCCACCATCTTTCAGTGATAATTAGAGAATCTACTGTTTATGTCACTGACTCCTCCAGGGTACTTAGTGATACTTGAGGCCCTAAGCTGGCTTTAATTTGTGGGGTCTGAATAAAATGTTGCATTCTTGATTTATTGCATAAAAGTAATCTTTGCCTTAATCCATTGATTGATCACAGGCAAATTGGACTTGTCTCTTATTAAGGTGAAAGCTCAATAAGGTTGGGGACCCTATGTCTTCTAAAATTTAACATAATAGCTGACATATCGTCAATGTTTAATAAGTGATTGTTGAAATTACATAATTTCTTCAGGCACGTTATATAGCTTGTGGCTGAACATTTAAAGTTTAAAAGTCAGGGTGTTTGGGAACTTCTCTCTGCTCTTTGTGTTATACTCCTTCCTTAGGAAGCAGAGGAAAATCAGAGAGTAAAAGTATGCCATCTTCATCAGGACTAATAAGTGTTAATTACTTCCTTCTCTTATGAATGATTTCAAAATACAAGCAAGGGGTAAGAAACTAGGAGTAATGGGGTATAGGCTGCAAATAGAAGTGGTTTTCTAGGCAACTGGTGGTATAGTGACAAGCAACAACTGAAAGTCAACTCAAAAATTATATGTGATTCCAATCTGGTAGCATAGCAACCTTGAATTTGTTTCAGGAGGCCTACCATCTTTTACTTATTTTTCTATGTAGAAAAGATGGCTCTGCTGCTGTGAGGTTTGATCAGGTAAGAAATCTTATATAGTTATCTTCACAATCAGAGTTGTTATCATACACATTTCCTGGGAAATAATAAACCATACATAGAAAACCTAGCCTGTATTTTATAGTTAGCAGAAAGTTTTCTGACACTCACAGACCTATAATTTATTTTATTTATTATAAACATTTCACAGTATCCCCTCACACATGGACAGTTTTGAGACCTTCTTGAATATGCTTGGCCCTTCTCTGATTCATTTCTTCACACAGCTGTGATAATTTACCTGCTAAAAATATAGCTTTCACAAAGGTTCTCATGCTTTAAACACACACACACACACACACACACACACACACACACACACACACACACACAATTTGATCATGCTCTACTGCCTACAGAACAAATTTAACCTGCTAGTCTAATACAAACTTGGAGTCAGACAGATCTTGGTTCAAATTCTGCTCTGCATTTACTAAGATATCTTGAAGTAAGTGCAGTCAACTCCCCTAGACTCAGTGTCCTCATCAATAAAACGAAAATAAGAATTCCCACCTTGCAATATTGTTAAAAACTTTGCTAAGGTAATAATTAAAAGGTTTATCCAGATATATTTAAGCCATGGTTCAGCACCAGCCAAATAAGAAGCAATCAATATATTATAAAAACATTTCTGCTTTTCTTTTTTTGAAATAATACTATTATTCTGCAGCTTTACCCAAACACTCATTCTTACCCTATCATTTATTGTTACCCTATATAAATTTATTATTTAGTCTCCTTACCTATTTATTGTCCATTTTACATTTTAAGTCTCTATTTCATTCATATGCAAGTATGAATATTTTTCCATGAGCTAAGATGTGATAATATCTAGTAACATTAACCAATTTAAATGTGCTTTAAAAATAAAAAAAAATAAAAAAATAAAGGAATTGTTGACTCATGTATCCAATCTGGGCAAGAGCAGGTAAAGATGTTTGAAACCAGGGACACTGAGGCAGGTGGGTGCTCTCTGGTTCCTGTCACTAGGTGAGCTCCACTCAGGCCACCTTTCCATGCCTTTGAAACAGGGGCAGCCACAGGCAGCTCCAAAATTCTCATCTTCTCACCTTTGTCACACAAGAGAAGAGGGCTCTTTTTTTTTGCTTATTTAAAATATCACAGAGAAAAGCTCTGGTTGGCTCACACGTGCACATTCCCAAGCCAATGACTATGTTCAACAGGATGGACCACAAAGAATGTCTCAATGTAATTAAGGTGCCCTGTTTCCATGTGGCTAAGAAAAGAGAGGTTATCTAAGGAGATGGCAGTTTTATTGAAAAATGGATATTATGGTGAAGAAAATGAGTGTACAAATTTTATAGAATAAAGGGTGTGTTGTTTCAGAATAAGGCTTTGGTACTTACAGGAAAAAAAAGCAAAGTAGTGAACATCCATGAGTTAAGTATAAACTTAACCACAACTATCAGAGCAGAGTTGCAGAGTTCAATTTTGGTATATCACATAGATACTCCACGACAGTCTTATTTGAATATGAAATTTAGTCATTCTTATTCTAGAATTAACTTAAGTATTTGGACTTAAGTTATTTTGTAATTCCATAGGGTTCAAGCTTGGGTTCTAGGTTAAGTTGCTTAATTTATATTTCAGCAACATGAAATATCTAGGAATGATAAGATTACCTGCAGCATCTACAGCCTACACATTGGATTATATTTATGAATATGCTTTACATTTTTAGGAATTTAATCACAAGATATATTCTGTCAACCTATTATAAAATAATGACTGCTTATATCCTATTCTTAATACAAATCAGTATCTGTTGCCTCTCATTTTAGCCAGTTACCCAATATAAATAGTTAGAAATTATGGTTTTCTTAGAGACCCTAAACAACTGATAATATTCATCACTCAGGAAAAAAAAACTGTGATATAATAGAGGGTTACTTATATTTGAGAAGATATCTGACTTTAAATATCAATGTGTTGACATCACCAATCAATATTAGAATGTATGTGTATGGGTCACCCAACACAGTTATAAGCCAAATGGAAAAGGGCTAAGAGTTCCTTTGGGTGAAACTTGGTAATATAAATACTGAAGAGACCTGTAGTAAGCAGCCTCCAAGATGGCCCCTAGCCATCCTGGACTGATACTATCGATGCCTATGTGTAATTTCTCTCCTTGAATATGAGCGAGACTTACTGATTCACTTCTAACTAATAGAATTTTGCAGATGATATATGATGCCACTTCTTAAATTAGGTTATAAAAAGACTGTGGATTCCATCGTGGATGATCTGTATCTCCCTCCCTCCCTCCCTCCCCCCCCCCCTCACACACACACACACACACATCACACACATCACAAGCTTCCATCTTGAAACTAAGGGTCCTTATGTCTTTGATTAAATTTAGCTTTGAATCCTAGCTCTAGGATTCATTTATTTCTCTTTCTACAACCCTCACAGACCTAGCCTTTCCTCTGAATACTCAGCAACCCCCAAGGAAGCAGAAGACAATATACTGGACCAAATGGTCACAAGGTCTGGACCTCTGGCAAGCTAAAGATAACATCTTGACCTAAGTTGTTTTAGCTCCTGATCTCTAGGGTGGAACAATCCCCTAGCTACTTTACCATGAGACCAAGAAGAGGGACACCAGAATAGACCTCAAATCTGTCTTCAAGACCTAAAGAAATGATTTATTACCTTTACCTTACTTTTGACCAATCAGCTCCCAGCACAATCCTTAACCCATGAAGTCTTGTGATTTTGCCCTATATTATCTATAACTTACATGCCATAGGAGAGTGAAGTCTTTAGAGCATTAGCTCCCACACTCCAGATTGGCCAATTTAATATTAAATCATTTTCATTTCTACACTGCAAACTCCTCTGCAGCCTATCATGAGGCCCTTATGTTAGAAATTAAGGCCTAGTAGTAACCACATATATTTGAAAACAGATTCCTCACTCAGCTGAACCTTTAGATGTGGCTGCAACCCCTGACAACAGCTTGACTGCAACTTTATGAAAGAGCTTGAGCCAGAGGCTTTCAGCTAAGTCACAAAAGCTGTGATGGTAAATATTTGTTGTTTTAAAATGATAAATTTGAGGATAATTTGTTATACAGCAACAGGTAACTATAACCACAGCAGTGAAAATTCTGATTGTCTAATATGAATTGTTCTACAACTTGCAACCGAGAAAAAAACCCACAACAATAACAAAAGCTTACCAATAGAAGCCGACTTTAGATACTTCTCTCTGAACTGCCTCCTCTACTATGGTTATTTTTCCTCACTGAGAACTAACCTCACTGCTCAGATGAAAATAAAGCCGTCAGCTCAAAGCTGTGACCTAACAGTTGATCATATTGCCTCTGGACTACTTTGGGGACAAAATGGTGAAAGTATAAGTTTTTCAAAAAGATTTTTCATGCAGAATTAATAATTATACTATGCACAAGTGAAATAAAAAAGAAAAGATACATCTATTATACTTTCAGTCCTAGAACAATCAACATTATTTTATTGAAAAAATTTATTTCATACTTTTTGTGAATATATTTTTGTTTTTATATAATTATAATTACATTTCATATCTGTCTTCTGCTGAATATTTAACATTATAGTCTTAAGATTTCAATGTTTATTTACAGACTTGCAAGTGACTTTTAAAGAGAGCAACACAGTTTACTGGTGTCACTCACAATTTTCATAATAATTCATTTGGATATTATAAGAAATTTAAGGTTTTTCAATTTTTTAATTAAAATTAATGCTTAAACATTCTCATACTTTTTTTAAATTTTATTTCTTCCTTATTTTTGATTTATAAAGTGAAATTCTTGGTCAAAAGGTACAAATCTTCTTTTAATAATCTTTACTCACAAACATGTTTTAAAGAGGTAATCTACAGTCCCTTCAATTTTAACTTCCAATTTTCTTCATAATCAATTGAGGTAACTCAATGTAACTTATAAGATGTCTTTCAAAAGATTCCTAAGGGACATTTAAAAAATTGTCAAAGGTCGTAGAACCATTTTAAAGATATAGTATTGCAGGCGAGAAGTAGTATCACATTGTATGGGTTTTTTCCTACAAGTCTGTCACCTTATTCTTTCTAGGTCATTGACAGCTCTTCCTGGAGCTGAATCCTGCTTTGCCTATTTTTGAAGATATCATTGAACTAATGATATCTTCAAAAATCCTGCTTTGCCTATTTTTGAAGATATCATTGAACTAATAATTCCAGAAGTTCTATTTATTAAGACAAAGCAGAAAGATTTCTCCATGACTTTAGGGAAGAATTGTGTTGGAGAGATCTTATTCTATCAAAATATTTCCATTGAGGACTTCCACGCTTTCCTCAATTTCCCCCAAATTATTTAAGTCAGGTTTACTGAGGTATTTTTTATTTATAATAAATTCATTTTTTAGTACATAGTAAAATGAGATTTGACAATTGATCAATCAATCTGGTCAGTAGTTAAATTATGTGTCTGTCACAAAGAAAAATTGGAATATTTTTGTTACCCCCAAAAGTTCTCTTATAAAGCTTTGTAGATGGTAATTCCTCCTCCCACTAAGCACCTGGCAAACAGTGATCTGATTTCTGAGAGTATAATATGGCCTTTCCAGAATGTTATATGAATGAAATCATGTATACTTTTGTATCTAGCTTCTTTCATTCAGTATGCTTTAGAAATACACTTTGTTGCATGTATCAGTAGTTTGCTCCTTTTTATTGCTGAGTATTATTCCACTCCGTGGATATAACACAATTTGCATAACCATTTACTACCTAATTGACATTTTGGTTGTTTTCTAATTTGTGGATGTTGTGAATAAAGCTGCTATACATATTGGAGTGTTTGTGGGTGGGCATACTTTTTTTTTTTTAGGTGTATGTAGGTGCGAGAATGCTGAATCTTATGAAAAATGTCATTAAAATGATAAGATATTGCAAAAATTCTCTGCTGTTATCTCTAGTCTGTTTTATATTTTTTGCTCTTGAATTCTTCATTCTTTTCCATTTGGATAGTTTTTAATTGACTGGTCTTCACAGTTACTAATTTTTTTACCCTTTTGTGCTCAGTCTACTGATAAGCTTATTGAAAGAATTCTTCATCTCTTTTTCTCTTTCTCCCCCTTTTTTTTTTTTTAACTCTGGCATTTCTGTTTAATTAATTTTTTATAATTTCCATGTCCATGCTGAAATTCTCCATTTGTTCGTGCATGTTTTCTAGCTTTTTCACTATTTTTTATAACGTACTAACTGGTTGTTTTATAGTCTCTTTTAAATAATTCCAACAAAGAGGTTTTTCTTTGGGTCTGTTTTGTTAACTTCTTTATCATTTAATAGTAAGTCTTTTCCCTTACTTTTTTGTGGCTCTCAATTTAAAAAAAAAAAAGAAAAAAAAGTTAAACTTTCTCCATTGTATGTAGAAGGAAATAGAGACTTAAGTCAATAGCACTTAAACCTAAAATGGGCTTGCCTTTTCTATCAGGCTGTTAGAGTATATATGGGGATCAAGTCAATCAATCAATCTGGTCAGTAGTTAAACTGAGTTTGAGTCTTTTCTTGCTCCATTTTTCTTCAGTGCACCGCACTTCAGCAGTGCCCTGATGTTACCTCACTTAGTTTGGTTCCTGGAGTGCCTACACATTTGTCTCAGAGTTCTAATTCTACCTTCAGCTTTCAGGAGGCCCTGCATGCCTGAGCCCTCAGGGTGAAAATATTTTCTAGCCCTCCTTCAGTCAGTTAAAGCTTTTGCTCTGAATAGGAAATGGATCTGAGAAAGAAATAGCATCTTTTTTCCTCGTGAGTCAGCAAGGGAAGCTCTCGCTCACATCTTCTGCACTATCCCTAATCATTCTTGTGAACCCATATAGAGAGGCCTATAGAAAAGACCTGAAGAGCATGTATGTATAGACTCCGCCTTGAATGTGGGGTTCTCATGGATTAACCGTCACATTAGTCATCACTAAATCTTTAAGAACTCATCAAAGTTTAATTGTTTTCACCAAACCCTTTTTCATGGCAGTCTAACACTCTATGCTCTAAGGTGAAATAGTTCATGTATTTTGTTTTTCCATGGAGGGTATCACACTTTTTGAAATTTAGTTCATCTGGTTACCTTATAACCTCACTTTCTGTGTCTCAAGAAAAATTATAATTTTGGAGATTATCTGGATTTTTCTTTTTATTAGAATGGAATCAACAACATAGAAGCAGAAAGATTCCTCAAATGATTTTGTTGACACATCGATGCAGCTAAAAATATAGCTCTGGGCTTTCGCTTTATAGAACAATAAGAAAATAGTGAAAAGTAAGTTTACTCATTTAATTTTCTCCTTTTCCAGCTTCTAATTCATCTCATACATGTTTATTTTATTTTTGTAATATCAACACTTTACAGAACAATAAGAAAGTAGTGAAAAGTAAGTTTATTCATTTTATTTTCTCCTTTTCCAGCTTCTAATTCATCTCATACCTGTTTATTTTACTTTTGTAATATCAAATAAAAATACTCCAAGTTAAAATAATTTTTTAAGAAGGAAAAGGAAAATCTCAATGTTTGGGAAGATGGTTTATACTTTTCCTTAGAAACTATATTATTTTCCAAGTCAGACCAAATGACTTTTTGACTTCTTAGCCACAGAAATTTTTCCGATGCCACATCAAGCCTGGGATGTTGATAAATAATCAAAATAAGCGAATAAATAAGCAAAAGTATGACAAAACATCTGAGAAGAGACTTCTCATTGTCAAATGAATTTCCCAGCCAAAGTGGGAAGAGAAACAGCACTGTTTCAACTCGTTCTCTCAACAATCCCAAATATTACACAAGCCAGAGAATAATCTCCCCCTACGACCTCTGGCATATGTTAAAATTTTGTGTCCCTATTGATATATTCACAGTGGGAAACAATAAAACAAGGGAAAGATATCTCTCTTTCTCTCTTTCAGACACACACACACACACACACACACTCACACACATACATACACACTTCCATGAGGAATTTCTTTCTAAAATTCAACTTTCAGACTAAAAAGTCTAGAAGTTCCTTTAATTAGCTCACCCAGAGGCAATCAGACCCAAAAACCATTTACAAATCCTTGCTTATAACTAAAGTGCAATTTTAAAATAATTTTAAATAATTTTATTTAAAATAAAATTATGACTAAATATCCTTAGCTCTATGCTTGGTATATAGGATGTTCTTAATAAATATTGATTATTTTACTGTAATTATTATAATTATATTTGTGGTCATTACTCTTATAACAAAGACAGACTGAAACCAAAACTTTGAGAAGTTTTTGATGAGGCAAGGCAGTGGGAACTAGCTTTTCATTAAAGCTAACCTTCCTCTTCCATAATATAGAGTTACTGTTGGGAGATAGATGTCCAGTTAGTAATTATATTGCCCAGATTCCCTTGAGTTGTCTATGTGTGATCACATGTCTAATTCTCATCAATACAAGTAGAAAGATGTGTTTCTTTTGAGCCAAGGCTTTTAAAAAGGCAAGTGCCTCTGTGTGCTTTCTTTCTCCTTCTTTGTCTGGATTATGATGCCATGTTTGTCATACTAGGCATGGTAAAATTGCAAGAATTATTGCATAGAATTTTGCTACTTTGGATTATTGTGAGCAAGAAAGAAGCTTATTTTATGTTTGAGCCTTTACATATTTAGGAATTTATTTTTTACTAGAGCTAATATTATCTTGACTAATAAAATATTGGTGAATTAAACCAGTACTATACAAAGAATGATCTAATGAAGTCTACAAGCTCTTACTGGTCCATGACAAATTTAAGTATAGACACTGAGAGTAAGAATTTAAGAAATTGATAACAACTGGACAGTGTACTTCTTATGTCTGTTGAATATAATTTTTAAAACTTAGGCTTATATTTTATATGTATTTTTTCATTTTTCTATTTTTATTGAATTTTACAAAATATTGGTCTAAGATGAATTAGAAAATTTTTAAAAAGTTCTTTAATATAGGTAATTTGAGTAGGACTTTACTAAAAGATTGCTATTGTTCTTTCCAGAAATAGCATTATTTTTCTGTTGTACTAAGACTGGCTTCTATCTAAGCAATCTATAGGAGGATTCTGTTGATGAGACATGACAGCCTCATCCTCTTTCACTCAAAGCATGAATTGTTCTAAACAATTTATCTTAACATGAGTATCCTCTTATAGGGAATATTTTGGGCTATCAATAAAAATGATTCCCACATTTCTCTTAGGTTTTGAATTTTTACCTTCATTATTTACAACTGCTATTTCTATCTTTTAATATTCTATTGATTCTTGTTCATTATAATAAAAATACATTTCTTTTTGACTTCTGCTTAAATTGCCTTTTACATAGCTCAAACCTACTTTACTTGAATATTGTCATAGGCCATTGTTCACTTTCTCCAAAGCTCTCTGGCCTTTTATTGACTATAAAATAAATGGAGTAGCCACCATGGCTTTGTATGTACAGTTTTTGACTCTCTACAAAGCTTAGGCAGCTATATATATATGTCTCTCCCCACAGAAACTCTTGCTTTAGATCACTTTTAACATCTAAAGAAAATATTTTTAAAATTAAATATTTTTATATCTTTACAGTGCAGCTGACAATATCAATTACATAACAGCTATTTCTATAATTTGACTTTTTTCTTTAACAATATAAGACCACCATTACCCTAATTCCAAAGCCAAAGATATTACAAAAAATAAAATAAAAAAAAAATTATAGGCTGATATCCCTGATGAATACAATTGCAAAAATCCTTAACAGAGTATTAGCAAACTGAATTCAGCAATACATTAAAAATATCATATACCACGATCAAGTGTGATTTATTCCTGGAATGCAAGGTTGGTTCAATATCTGCAAATCGAGTAATGTGATGCATCATATAAACAAAATAAAAGAAAAAAATAATGTGAACATATTAATAGAGCAGAAAAAGTATTTGACAAAATCCAGCATTCACTTATGATACAAGTGTCAGCAAAATGAGACTAGCAGGAACATACCTCAACATAACAAAAGCCACATATGACAAATCCATAGCCAACATCATACTCAATGGGGAAAAGCTAAGAGCACTTTCCTTACGATCAGAACAAGACAAGGATGGTAGCTTTCATCACTTTAATTTAACATAATTAGAAGTCCTAGCTACAGCAATCAGACAAGAAAAAAAAAAGTCATTCAAATTGAAAAGAAGTAAAATTATAATTATTTGTAGATGACATGATATTATGTATAGAGACCACTAAATATTCCACCCAAAAAACTATTATAACTGATATGAATTCAGTAAATTAGCAGGATACAATATTAATATCCAGAAATTGGTTGCATTGTATATACTAATAACAACTTATCAGAAAAAGAAATTAAGAAAATAATCCCATTTAAAATTGTATCAAAAAAATTGGAATTTAACCAAAGAGGTGTAAAAAAAACTTAGAAAATTATAAAACACCAAAGAAAGTAAATGAAGATATAAATAAATGGAAATATATACTGTGCTCATGGATAGGAAGAATTAACATGTTAAAATGTCTAGAGTTCCCAAAGCAATCTGTAGATCAAAGCAACCCAATCAAAATACCAATGGAATTTTTCAGAGAACTAGAATTAATATTCCTAAAATTTATATGGAACCAGAAAAACCCTGATTAGCCAAAGAAATACTGAGAAAGAAGAACAAACTTAGATATATTACATTACCTGATATCAAACTATACTACAAGGCTATAGTGATCAAAACAACATGGTACTGGCATAAAAACAGACACACAGATCAATGGAACAGAATAGAGAGCTCAGGAATAAATCCACACTTATATGGTTAATTAATCTATGACAAAAGAGGCAAGAATATATAATGAGATAAAGATAGTCTATTCAATAAATGGTGCTGAGAAAACTGGACGGATACATGCAAAATAAACACAAAATGAATTAAAGACTTAAATGTAAGACCCAAAACCATAAAACTTCTAGAAGAAAACATAGTTTAACATTGTTCTCAGTAATATTTTTTCTGATATATCTCCTCAAGCAAGGGAAATAAAAAAAACAAGCAACTGAAACTACATTGAACTAAAAAGTTTTTGCACAGCAAAGAAAACCATCAAAAAAAATAAATAAATAAATAAATAAAAGGCAACCTACTGAATGGGAGAAGATATATGTCAATGATATATTTGATAAGGGATTAATATTCAAAAATTATAAAGAACTCTTGCAATTCAACACCAAAAAAAATATAACAATCCAATAGAAAAATCGGCAGATGACTTGTGCAGACGTTTCTCTAAAGAGGACATACAGATGGCCAATAGACATATAAAAAGATGCTCAACATCACTAATCATCAGAGATATGCAAATTAAAACCCCAATGAGTTATCACCTCATGCCAGTCAGAATAGTCATCAGCAATAAATCAATGAACAAGTGTCGAGGATGTGAAGAAAAGGGAACCCTCTTGCACTGCTGGTGGAATTGTACATTGGTATAGATTCAGTGAAAAACAGTATGGAGTTTCCTTTAAAAATTTAAAAATAGAACTACCTTTAGACCCAGCTATTGCACTTCTAGGGATTTATCCAAAGAATAAAAACACAAATTCGAAAAGATATATGCACCCCTATGTTCACTGCAGTGCTATTCACCATAGCCAAGATATGGAAACAACCTAATTGCCCATCAATAGATGATTGGACAAAGAAGAGATGGTACACATATACAATGTAATATTACTTAGCCATAGAAAAGAATGAAATCTTGCCATTTGCAACAACATGGATGGAAATATAAGGTATTATACTAAGTGAAATAAGTCAAAGAGAGAAAGACAATACCATATGATCTCACTTATATTTGAAATCTAGAGAAGGGAAAAAAAAAACAGAAACATACATACATACAGAGAAGAAACTGATGGTTGCTTGATGGGAAGGGGTTAGGGGACTGGGAGAAATAGGTGAAGGGATAAAAAAGTAGAAATTGGTAGTTACAAAATAGTCATGGGGATGTGAAGTACAATATAGGGAATTTAGTCAATAATATTGTAATAACTGTGTATAGCTCCAAGTGGATACTAGTGTAATCGAGGGGATCACTGTATAAATTATATAAATGTCTAACCACTAAGCTGTACACCAGAAACTAATATAAAATCATATTAAATGTCAATTGTAATTTAAAATGAATAAATTAAAAAAAAGAAAAAAATGTTCATTCAAATACTAGACTCTGTAGGAAATGAATTATTTGAACAGGAGAGAACCTTTGTGCTCAGGATGCTTTTAATGCCAATTACTATTAAGATAGAGTGGCAAGTGCCCTTCCAATAACCAATTATTTGACATGTTGCATTATAATTATGTTTACACATATTTTTACCTTCTACAGTAGATGCACTTATAGTCCTCAAATGCAATGAAATGTTACTTTTTCTCTCTTTTTAAAAATAGTTAACTTTTAACTTCAGTTTCTTCATTTGGCACAAAACAGGCATTCAACAAATGTTTATTTTTAAAGTTTTCAAACTGCTCTTTTGAGAGACAAGAATCTTTACCTGAATATAGTGATAGAATCTTAGGACTAGATAGCTATCTCCTTCCTCTACCATCTAAGGGTCAATAACTACAGCCTAGTAAAAGTGTCATTATTTGCAGAACCAGAGGATACTAGCTTCAAATTCTTATTCTACTATTTAGTCTTGAGTGAACATAAGCATCCTGTTTAGCCTGTTTCAGTCTCCATTTCTTCATTTGGTAAAATATACCTCTCAGGATTTTATTGTAGAGATTACGGATAAGATATGTGAAGTATGGGGCAATTAGTAAGCAAACAATACAAAAGGATCATTTTTCATATGGTTTAATTCCAATTGTTTTATTTATGGTACTGAGATTGAGCAATGTGACTTATCCAGAAATATCTTGTAAATCAATGTAGCAAAGCTGGCCAGAAAATACTTGTATTGTCAGTTCCAGCTTTATAATGGTTCCAGTCCTTTCTCTAAGAATTAGTTTTCTCCTTAAGATTACTTCTCTTGAAAGTTAAGTAACTCAAATAAAGTTATAAGAAAAGATTAAAGAGAATAATTTATAAGAAACACATCTAATATTATAAAGAGTCAAAGCCTCACAAAATAAATTTCTTACTACTTGGATTAATAGAAACTACCTCCTAATTTAAAATTTCTTTTAGGGTATTATGAAAATAAGGTACTTCACTCTTTAAAGGTTGGACCAGTGGAGAACTTTGTATATATTTTTTTCAGGAACATCTGCAGGAAGGAGAATATTTTATTAAAAACATGTAAATATAAGGCAGTCATGGGTTCATCCATAACATGGAAACACTTTTAAAATTTTCAGCTCAAGCTGTCATCATTCCCTCAACCAACTTCTCCTGTACATATCTTGCTAACTCAGTCTCTTGTTTCAGCATTACTCTATGACTAAAGTGTTCCTTTTATTTCTCTTTTCATTCAAATCTACTTGCTTGTGAGGGGATCCAGGAAGTAGTCAAAAGAACCAAAAACAATGAGTGTTTCCTCTAGACATGGTACAGGCTACTGAAGAGAGACATTTTAGATTTAACACTCTTAGTTTGGAATTTATTAGAATCAAAGCAGATGTAGCATCGTTATACCTCAATAACCTCTATGTAATTTGGAAGAACGTGACATGTGCTTTTTATGAGACTGACAATGCCAAATGCTTACAGATGCTAAGGTCAGAATATTGGAGAAACTGAAAGCAATGTTATAGGCAAATCACATAAAAAATATAAAAATGTATATGTATGTTTGTGTGTTTTCATTTTCCAGCAATAAGAAATGATGCCATGAGGAAAAGAAGTATGGTCTGTAGTGAGATAAGAAGAATAAAAATAATCCTGTTTATTTGAGGTTATGTTTATAAAATAAAAATAGTGGAAAGAAACATACATAAAAGGACAATGAAAGTCACAAAAGGAGGCACTGGTTATAATTTTAACAGATAAAACCTGTTATTCTCTGTAGCTAACTCAGTGGTCCTCTCCAGTTTCCCTCATATTATATTTCTCTGGGTATCACCCTTTGCCTTAGTATTTCTAGTCACCACATACCTGTCTTTTCAATGTCTCTCTTAACAGATACCAACACATCTGCGGTCTCACCCATTACTACAAAAAGACTGCTTCCATTAAAAAATGCATAATCTCACTTATATGTAGAATCTAAAAAAGTCACACTCATAATAGCAGAGAATAGAATGGTGGTTGCCAGGGGCAGGAGGGTGGAGGAAATGGAAAGATATTGGTCAAAGATACAAAGTTCCAGTTATGGAGAATAAGTGCTGTAGATCTAATGCACAGCATAGTAGCTATAGTTAATAAAACTGCATTGTGTACTTGGAATTTACTGAGTATATCTCAAGTGTTCTCACTACACACACAAAAAATATAGCAGCTATGTAAGGTGATGGATATTTAATGAACTTGATTGTGGTAATCATTCCACAAGGTATATATATAGAAAAATATTGCACTGTACATCTTAAGTATATACATGTTTGTTTGTCAATTATATCTGAATAAAAGAAGAGGAAAAAACCAAAAAGAAAAAAAGTGTTACTTTTCCAGTGCTTCTAGCCAGGCCCATCTCAGAGCTGGCTGCTTTTTCCTATGGGTGAAGGTGCTACTCTGCTTCAGCCTCAGCATCCCTGAGGATCTCCCATAACTCCAACAATCTCGCTTTCCTAAGCATGTTCTTATATTTTCATTGACCCTTCCATTAAAAGAAATGCACTCAGAGCATCTAGACGGTGTCATTTTGTTATACCCAACAACCCCTTCACTTGGTTGAACATTTATAATAAATTCTATAATAAATGTTAACTTGCAAGCATTTTTATACAAGTCAATGTCTTGGGTGGTCTGGTAAAAATAAAAATAGGTAACTTCATGCTGTCGGGGGTTTATAGTTTTATACTCGGGAAGTGGAAGGTATGTGTCACTTCTCATATTGTATATGCCTATTTTGTATGCTTGTCTAAGGGACAAAGGAGCATATTTGAGACAGAGGCTTTGCCTGGGAGATGTGATAAAAAGGTTTTAAGATTTGTCTCATTATTTCAAGAAAATCCATTCTTTAATTTATTGAACAATTTTTATATTCTAAACACACTGTTAAGCATATTTCATTCTCAATGTGGGAAAGATAGAATTATGCCTTCTAGTATTAGAATGATGATTGATCCTGTATAGCTGGTGAGAAGCGGAACAAGGCACCCCAGGATTCTGATTTCACAGTTTATGCCACAATTCTGCATCCACCAACTGTGGATCCAGAAGGCTCTCCTCTGTTGAAGAATGAGGAAGCATTTACCAGGTAGAGAAGAGAGAAATCTCAGGGAGCTCTGATTAAAGAGGTTATCACCATGTTCTGGAAATAGCAGCATGTAACTGGAAAATATACAGCATCTGAAGGAGTGCTTTAAATTGGGCTCGAATGGTGAATGCATTTGTTGCAGCTTCCTCAGTACACATTCCTCCCTTTCATCTTCCTATTAGAAACTTAAATTTCCCAACCATGATGTTTAGATGAGAAAAGTCCCCCATGTATAGATATGGAAGTGGACCTTCATTTGACTCTACTAATAAAAATATCCCCATTCCTCAGACTTAGTAGTCATATAATGTAACTCAAGCTAATCAGATCAATGAGACTCAATTCTGGGACTTATGCATGAACTAAGGGGGAAAAATATTTCTACTTCTTATTGAATATAAATGAAGACACATACAGTTTCTGCTGTGGGTGACAGCAATGTGTGGCTCATGAGGGTAAAGCCTGCCTGAGAAAGGTGTCTTAATGAGACCACAGTGCTAAGAATGGAAAGAGAGAAACTAGGCACAGCTTAGATCATTTAGGTCCTTAATCAAACCTTCCCATGAGTTTTTATGTTTGAGCCAGTGCATTTCTTTCATTGTTTAAAGTTTGAGTTGAGCTCTACTGCAACTAAAACCTACTGATAAATACTTCATAAGTTTCAATGCAACCACACTTTCACAGAAATGGAAGTGGAGATGCTGTTTTTCACTATAAAGAATTGTTAACAAGTACATGCAGGAAAGCAAAGGATAAGAGCTCTTTTTAAAAATAAATGTTGGCTAGTGGGGAAACTAATATTTTTTAAATGACTACTGAGTGCCAGACACTGAGTCAGTCATCACCACTCATATCAGCTTATGTAACCTACCTCTATGAAACAGCAGTATTATAACCTGTTCTATGGGTGAGGCTCTGAGAGGTTAAACAAGTTACCTAAAGTAACGCAGCTAAAAAATGATGGAGTCATGAGTAAAACTAATGTTTTTTTTTTTTTCTGACTAGAAAGTCCATGTATGTTTTGCAATGTACTAAAAATCTTCAATATGGAACTGTCAGCTAAAGTAGCAAGGAATACAACTAGAGCAGTGTCAAATTCTTAGACATAAGAATGTAATTATATTGTAAGAGATTCAAACTCTAAATTTTGCCTCTCTGAATATTGCAGAAAATTCATCCTGATTAAGAAGTTATATTGAGGGGTGCTGATGTTCTTCCTACTATAGACATGGGCAGAGATCATTGTCGAAAGTGAAACATGTCCCTGGGGATCTGAGGTGGATGGCTTTGTTAGTGAACTAAAATTTAGTTGCACATGGGCACCTTTTTGATTTCTAGGATCAGTTTCTGGGATTATCATTTGGCCCTGTGAAACATTTCCCCATACATGTCAGGTACATCTATGATTCCTTTGGCAAGGTTTAGTAGAGAATTGATATCCTATTGAAAAATAAATGTCTAGAAACTTAAGTCATTGGGATTCATAAGACTTAAAGTCATGAGTACTCAAATACATTCTAGCTAGAGTTAATACTAAGTAAAATTATCAAAGCAAACTGATAAACTCACTCATATTAATATATTATGATTTATAAGGCCCAGTGTTACTCTTTCTCAGGATACCAAGTTTTTGTTTTTGTTTTGTTTTGTTTTGTTTAATTTTGTTTTTGACAAGGAGCAAAGCCATTACCCAGGGATCTCAAACAATCGCCCACAGTGCTTAGAAGGAAACATAAATGAGTGAAACAGACTTGGTGGAGAGTGGCCAGCTAGAGAGAAGGCAGTCTGAACAGGATTCAGCTGAGTATAACCACCTGAGGACACAAGTCTGTTATTTCAAGAACCTCTGATCTTTCAAGAGAATCTATCTGTAGTTTTAGATAAATAATCCTAATATTCAAATACTATCAATTAATGCATTAAACAATTTATAGACTCTTCTGATAACCAGCTTTCTGCCTCTAAATTCACCCCACAAAATGGGACTATAACAAAGTGGTTTTGTTTTGTTTTGTTTTTTAAATTGTTGACCACCAGCTTTTGGTCTTCTGCCCCATCATAAATCTGGCCATGCCTCAAGCCTTTCTTATATCATAGCCAAGGGAGGAGAATAAAAGAAGGAAAAGCCACCCTTCTCAGATTGTCAGAATAACCACAAGCTGCAAAGGCAGATTTGAGACTCAAAGGGTTTAAGTTCCTATGGTAACAGACAATAAAACCATAATCACAACAGTGCCTATAATGTAAAGTTAGGTGTAAAAAAGGAGCTATAAATTGAAATGCAATGTCACACTTACAGCAGATTTCCAAGCTGAATAGCAAAAAACAAAACAAAACAAAAAACTAAAAACTAAAAATCCCCCCTAAAAAACAAAAAAGCAAAGAATCTCACAGCTTTTTAATATAACACAACAAATGCTTTCAAAATACAGACTGCTGATTTATCTGTCAAGGATTATTTTTACCTGTTACCAGCTATTTTTAATGTGTCAAGGAAGATTACTCTGTTGATTGTGGAAATAGAAGCTATTTTGTAAAATTTTCTTGGCCCTGATCACTATCAAATAATTGCAGGATTACTTCCCATTTGTGTTTGAAAGACTTTTTTAGGGTCTATATGCCCATTAAATTAGTTTTGTGTGTCATTGGATTTTTGTGAGGTAATGAATGTGTTTTAATTACATTCGGATTGCTGGGCTTTGTATATAATATGCACATTTTTACACCGAAAGGAAAAACAATCAACAATTTTTAGTGAAAAAATCTTTAGCTCTAACTTTGCTGTCACTGCATATATCTTACCGAAATGGCTTGGGAACCGTACGGTTGACACTTAAAATGTGTAGTGTGCCGAGCAGAGGGTAAATATATTCCTCTATTTCTTCATAAAAATGGATTTTCTGATGGTAGAAGAAATTTAGTGAAGTGAAAATGATGAGATTGCATTTTAACTGCGATCATGATAGCTGGTATGGCACTTGAGCCCTTTCATCCCTCAGCAGAATCCAGAAGAGATGCCATACAATCTAGATCTCCCTCAAAGAAATAAAAACTCTGTAAGAAAGTATGAGTTAAGAGCCCACCATAAGCCTACAAGTGTTAGAGCCTGGAAAATATAAAAGTCCCTACATGTTAATAGGCCGATGCTCTTGTCCAGGGAACCATGCCCTGTGAAAAAGTAGATGGAATGTCTTGAGTAATTAAGAGTATCCTTCCAGGAAAAAGTAGACAAAAGAAAAATTGAGCATCCCAGGTTCCACTGGTTGGTGAGAAAGAAAACACCTTCCTACTTATCGAAGAGCTGGTAGATGGTAGAAATACTCCTTTGTGGCTTCCAAGTATAAATTTGTGGATACTGTTTAAGCATGCAAAAGATATTTATAGAAATACAAGGGAAAGAGGATAATAGGTTTGTATAACCCGGGATAAAATACAGGGCATAATCTTTGCATAATCTTTCTATACCATTTCCAAGAATAATTTCATCCTTTTACCCTAACCACCCTCCATACCTTTAAGGAAGGGATGTCCTGGTCTAGGGAAGAGTACTAGCAATAGCCAGAGAACTAGATTTAGGACCCCATCCTAACCGAGGGAAAAAGTGGAACAGGGAGAATCCTAGTGCTATTCCAGGTGTGAAGGCAATAGGGAACAGAGTGGCTTGGAGATTATCTGGACATTTAAGGAAATATTCTGGCCCGACATGAACTGTGTCCACTGATGATCATGCTGACTTTTAAGCTCTACAAGTTGGTGCAAGAAGCCTGTTAAACACTCTTGTTCTGCCATTACTGGCTCCAGAGCTTAGTGGAGACTGAGTCACAGTGGGGTGGGGTAGTTCTGGGACTTTTGCTATCAAGGTTGATAAAAGCCTATCCCAATAGAGTCATGGAAATACTTACAGAATTAGAATCACAGAATAGAAAGCAATCTCTATGAAGTAACTGGTCTGGCTCTTGCCTTCAAGTAAATTTCTCTGCTAATCAGGACCAATGAAATGCATTTACCTAAACATATGTCTTTACTTCCTCTACCTCAGGTTTAAGGTGTGAAATAGACAATTAGATTTTCTAATATAAGTACTTAACTACCAATTTCCTATAAACACAGCTTTAAGTACATCTCACAAATTGTGATATGAAGTCTTTTTATTATCATTGAGTTTAAGATAATTTTAAATTTCCCTTTTTTTTCTTTGATACATGAATTATTGAGAGGTATGATGCTCGACATTCAAATATTGGGAGCTTTTCAATATACCTTATTGTTATTGATTTCTAATCTAATTCTCTTGCTGTCAGAGATTGTATTCTTTACGATTTCAGTCATTATATTTTATAATTAACTTAAGAGTTTATTTTTGACAAAAATTCCACATATACTTGCAAAGACTTTATCCTGCAATTGTTGCATGTAGTGATCTGTAAATGCAATTAGGTAAGGTCCAAGTGATTTTAATGTTTTTCAAAAATCTTCCATATCCTTATTGGTCTTTTTCTCTAGTTTCCTTCTAAATGTTGATCCAGGGAGTTAAAATCTCCAATTATATTTGTGGATTTGTCTTTTTCTTCATTTAGTTTTGTCAATTTCTGTTTCAACATCTTGAAGCTCTGTTATTAGGTGCATCCACATTTGTCATTTTTAAGTCTTCCTTTTGAATTGAATTTTTAAATAATTATCTTTTATCATTATGTATTGTAATAGTTCTTGTCTTGAAATCTATTTTGTTTGGTAGTAATATAACCACTATAGGTTTATTGTGCTATTTGCATAATATATCTTTTACACAATACTTTTACTTCAAACTATCTGTATCTTCATATTCAAAGTCCATTTTTTGGCATTAATATATATATTTGTATCTTGTTTTCTTGTCCAATGTTGAATATATTGACATTTGATAAAATTATTGATATTAATTGATTAAGGTAGTTTGTTGTTTTTTATCCCTGTCACCTGTATGCTGTTTCTATGTTCTTTCTATTCTGCCTTTCTTGGATTATTTGAATAATTTATTAGAATTCCAATTTTAATTTATCTATTGACACTTTAGTTACTTCTTTGCTTTTTGTGTAACTGTTCTAGGGATTATAATGTGTATCCTTGATTGATCTCACTCTGTGTAGAATTCACACTGTACTGCCACATAAAATGCAATAGTATATTTCCATTAACCATTCTACCTCATGTGCTATGCTACTGTTGTCATTTATTCACATTCTTATATACTACAACCCTACATACTATGCTATAAACTTTGCTTAATAGGTTTTTTAAAAAATTAAGAAGAAAATTGTATAGTCTTTTACTTTTAGCAATATAGTTATTATTTCTAGTACTTTTCATTTCTTCTAAGTTTGCATCTGGAATAATTATTTTTCAGTTCAATCTCTTTAGCATTTCTTGTAGTGTAGGTGTGCAGGCAACAAATTGTCAGTTTCCATCTATCTAAAATGTCTTTATTTTGTTTTTATTTTTGAAGAATATATTTGCTGAATAGAGAACTCTGGGCTGAATGTTTCTTCTTGACTTTCTGATCTCAAATTAGAAGTTACTTGCTTAGAGAAGACTTACCTAACCACCCAATCTTAAGTAGCCTCAATCACACTAATTTATTTCAAATCACTCTGGGTTTTTCCTTCACATTAATTTCACCATCTGAAATCATCTCATTTATTAACATGTTTATCGAATTTCTTGCTACTAGAATATAAGCTCTATGAAAGCAAGGACACTGTTCATGTTTTCTCTTCTCCTATAAGCCTAGTTCTTAGCATAATACCTGGTATAGTGCCGACACTCAATACATAACTGTTGAATGAAGAAATGAGTGTAAAAATTGCAAGCAATGGTTAAAAGTTGACAAGAGCATGAGATGAACAGAAGTCTTCTGTAAGAACATGGGTCATTCTTCTTATAGTCTATATTCACTTTTAAGGTGTAGGTACTTTATCATGCTATTAATATGCTGAATCATTACACATTATTAAGCCCCACATTACTCCCACTGGTGTAGACAGGCATCAGAAAAGGTTTGACTAAGGCATCTGTTTCTCAGTAAGTAGATTTACTGCCTTTCCCAGAAGTTTTCTCCTTAACTGACCTGTCAGCACTTTGCCTACATAGCTGCATTTTAGAAGAGAGACAGTTTAGCGAGCAGTTGATTACAATCCTCTAGACTGCAAAATTCCTGCTTTACTATGTCAGAAAATAAAAGATTTTAACAGAGAAAATCAAAGACATACAGAGGTTAAATATGTAACAAATGGACATGATTTTTAAAAGCAGGTAGAGAAAAATGACTAGGTGGACTCAAACAAAACCTTAGAAATCCCATTGCAATATACCTTCTCCTATTTGAGTCTTCATCAGCTTGTAAAATACATCTTGAACAGACTCCACTTTCTTTTAACTATTTGCATATTTTTTCCGTGCCTGTGCCCAGGAGACCATTTGATGTAAACTGTCCATCTGCCTTATTTTCCCAGATTTTAACACCACTCACTTGAGATCCCTTCTAATTGTATTTATGAAAGGGTGAAGATTATTTATATGTCTGGTGCTGCTATGCAAACTGTTCTGCAGTAGGTCTCTGTGCTTTCTTTCTAACAAGAGGAATAATTTGCCTGCACTCAACTCAAGAGCTGAGTTTTCATACTGCAAACAGAACATGGAAAATTTGTGGCAAGAGATAGCCATTGGGAATTTATAAATGACATCTATGCCACTGAAAGCTGACCTGATCTGAAGTGCATGCCAATCAACTTGGCAGACTGGGGGGGTATGACTAATATTGGGAATTCAGGTCAATATTTGTGTATTGTTTGTTTACTTTATGATTAGAGAAGGGATAAAAATGGGCTATAAGTAAATCTTTGCTACCTATCGATATTGGCAAAAAACAAGAATTTTGGAATACCTTCTCCTATTAACAAGGTTATTGTCTCATTGTGAAGATAAAAGACATATGAGTATGGAAGAGTAAATAAAGGGAATTGGTATTTGATTAAGTAATAATGTGTGAACTTTAGACAGTATCTGTAAACTATGAATAAATATCTCTTTTTCTTCATTTAGGCTATTTTGTGTTTTGACCCTAATTCATTCAACACGTTATAAGAATTAGCAATGATGTATGGATGGTTGGAGATCTTTTTAATAAGGAAAAGTATGAAAATAAATGGCTTTGGAGCCATATTGCTCAGATTGGCATTCTGGCTCCACTACATGTTGGCCATGTAACTTTATGTATGTTTCTTAATAAAGAGAGCATTTCATCATCTATAATAAATTACTTTTATCATTTTGATAAGTATACTATAAAGTTGTGAGAATAAAAGGACTTAATAAGTATAAAGCATTTAGGTAAAAGATAGTAACTTCATAGTTGTTATTAGTTATTATTGTTATTATGTATTTTTATAATATATAATGTATATAATGTTATTCTACATCAGAGTTAGGTTTTGCATCACTAGCCATCTCTATGACAAAGATATAAAAAGGCAAGGAATAAGTCAACAACTTGCCCAAGGTCACATAGCTAGAAAGTAGCAAAGACAGAATTCAAACTTAGGACCAGTTTGACATGAAAGTATAAAGTCAATTAAACTGGTAATGTTTTCATAACCATGGTTCCTGCATAGGGACCTGACTCCCTTGTTGAGAGGGTAACAGAACTCCAATGAACTTGGGTCTTTGCTTTCGTTTTCGAAGGTGAAGAGCACCAAGCATGATGGATAGACTTACTCTATGATTTTAAAGTTTATTTATTATTTTATTTTTTGCCTCTGGATAAGATATTCTTTACTTCCAGACTAACTACAATTATGTGGCTCTCAACTTCCCTTGATTGTGACTTTTTTACCACTGCACATAATAAAGACAATGTAGAAAGTGGTAAACAATTCCTTATATTGAACTCAGCAATTACAAACAATCTATCTATCAAACAGAAGGAAAAAAAATCTCTCTCATCTCCTAGGCACATTTCTAGGCAGCTTAAGCACGATTATGGTTCTAGGCCTATAATTATATCCTCTATTTTAAAAGCACTATAAATATTCCACTTTCTGTACAAACAAATATACATATACCACTATTCTTATCAAAAATCCATAGGGCTTTTATTTTTAACGGTTATATTTTCACAGTTTTCTCAATAAGCATTCAACTAGTATAAGGGAAAATTATGGACACTTTTAGGTCTTTCTTTTTCTCTGGAATTATACAGATTTTGATTAGTCTAGCACATATTACATTTATTAGGAGAGCATTTCTTCTCCATAAGAGGTCCAAAACTCTCAAAAATTTATATATACAAATAAATAGCAGTGCCCCTGCTATTTGTGTTGATTCTTTTTTTTTTTTTTTTTTTTTGATGCTGGGAAGAATTCATTTGTAGACAACTGTATAGGTTAAAACTGCAAGCCGGTCTTTTCTTGATATCCGATTTCTTTACACAGTTATTAAAATTACTATTGGCCCATTGGTTGATCTATGCAGCAACTTTCCCAACTCATTTAAGATTTTTCTCTAACAATCCTTTCAGGACAGGTTACACAGCTAAAAAATAGTTTTTAAGTCTCAGAGTTTTCTCACAGAGCCCATCCATACACAAAGGTGAAGTGTCTTGCTGATGGACAAAGACTATATTCTTATTAAGACTGAAATCGTTTCTGTCTCCCTCTTTACTAATATACTCTCTTCTATCTCGACAGCGCTCAGTGCAGTTAAATAGAAGGTGCACGCTATAGTAACACAATTGTTAGAGGAATTTCTGAGTGTCATACAGTTCTGAAAATGTATTTGCCCAGTTTCCTTTTTTTTTTTTTCTAAAAAAAAGTACTTCTTTTAAATAATTATTTCTATTTAATTACAAGGTAATGTATTATTGTTTCAATAATTCAATTACAATAAAAATCAATAAAAGTAATGAACTTCCTACCCACAATCCCAGACTCCTCAGATTAAAATAGATGTGCCTATTTGATGTCATTATTTTTAACAAATATATGTTTATACATAGAAACATACATGCATTTTATTTTTAAATAGGTTTCAATTTTCTTTCTTAAAAACAGATTTATTGGAAAATTTATTGTAAATATCTAAAATAATTCTTTTTATAACTGCAAAATATTCCATACTATGAGCATACTACATTTTGTTTCCCTATAATGAACAACTTATTTTGCCAGTCTAAAAAAATATTGTGATCAATATCTTGATAAACATGCCTGTTAGCATTTAAAATCGATTCTCAAAATGGAAAACTCCTAGGTCAAATTATATGTGAATTTAATTATAGATAAGGCCAAATATCTTTCCAAAAATTCTGTAAAAATTCATGTTTCCAATGGCGATTTATGAGTATCTATTTTCATAAATCCTTGCCAGCAAGGGACTTAATGTTCTTAACTTTCGTCTATCTGATAAATGAAAAATGATATCCAATTGTTATAATTTGCATTTCGCTAGTGAGGTTGACCATCTGTTCATGCAGTCATTGGCCAATTGGATTTCCTCTACCATGAAATGCCCATTTATATCCTTTATTCATTTTTTCCTATTGGCCTGTTAACCTTATATTTTTCTTTATTGATTTGTAGTAGGTCTTTTAAAAAGGATATATATAAACCCATGGCTTGAATATATTGAATGTATTTTTCCAGTTTAACTTTCAACACAATCTTTTCGTGTTTGCTATGCACAGATATTTTTATTTTATGCAGGAAAGTGTATGCTATGACCTCCTCTTTGGCTGCACATTCTCCCTTCATCTGTGATCTCATCTAGTCCTGTGGCTTTAAATATCATATTTCTACAGATGTTTCCCAAGTGTATGTCTCTAGGCCTGACCTCTTACTTGAGTTCTAGACCAGTATATGTATGTAACTGCCTGTTAAACATTTTCACTTGAAGATCAGATATGCATTTCAAATTTCACATGTCTAGAAGAGAATCCTTCAATCTGTGCCCACATCCCTGCCAGTTTCTCCCCATCTCAGTAGATTACAGGCATCCACATTTACTTAATTATTCTAACCAAAATTGTTAGGCTTCATTCCTCTTTCCTCTCTCTCTTTAATATCCTTCATTGACTCCTTCAGCCAATTCTGTTACTCTAATTCTAAAATATATTCTGTGTTTTTCTGCTTCTCTCAATGTTTGTTGTTATCCTTCTAGCCCAAAGTACCATCAGCTGTTACCTGACAGCTGCTACCTGACTTAGTATGATATCTAACAAAATTGGCTTCCCTTTATCCATTTTTGTCCCATACTACCCATTCTACTAACATCAGAGTAATATTATAATATTTTTACACTTAAACAGAACAATTTATTTTGAGCTTAAAACTCTCTGATAGCTTCTCGTTGCACTTAAAAAAATATTCGAACCTCATACCAGACTGACTAGGGCCTGAAAGATGTGGCCCTTGACTACCTCTCTTCCTCTTCTTTTACCAGTCTCCTCCTCACTCACTACATCCTTGCTCCCCACATTGAATGGCTTTCAATTCTGTAATATGACATGCTCATCACATTTGCAGAAACTTCAGGCTTGCTATTTTCTCTTTCTGAAATGCCCTTTTCTAGATCTTTCTATGGTTTTCTCCTTATCATTTACATCTCAGCTCAAATGCGATCTCCATAAGATCTTTCTCTGGGCCTGGTATCAAAAGTAGCAGCCTATATATCCTGCTTATTCTATAACATTCCAATATTGTTTATCTTTTCAAAAGTATCACTCACTAAAATTATCCTGTTATTTGCTTGGCCTCTACCACTAGGATATGCACTACTTGCAAAGCTGGGAATGTGTTTGCCTTATTTATTAGAGAATTACTAGCATCTTGAATAGGACCAGTCACAGAGTAGGTATTCAATAAATCTTTGTTGAATGAGTTAATGTGTATATTATAATTTATGGCTTCTGAATGTTTTAAGAAGAATTTCTCAGTACATATGTTTTATTGTTTTTATTTATATTTATTTATTTTTACATTTCTATCCAATCAATCCATCTATAATTCATTTTTATAAATGGGGTAAGGTGTAAGACTAAATTTTTCCTATGGATAACCAATTATGGCAGCACCATTATCACATAAATCATTTTAATGACATCCATACCATATATAAAAACATATATATTTGTCTCTTTCTGTAATCTCTATTCTATTGATTTTTCTCTTCTGTGCAAATGTCACATTTTATTTTAGTGCAGGATGGTTAGTGTATTCTTTATTATCTAGTATGAGAAAGCTTTCTTCATCTATCTTTATTATGATTTAAACTTATTTCTAAATAATTTCATAATATTTTACCTAGAAATATTATCAGTGGTAATCAAATACTGTTGGCATCCATTAGAATAATCATAACTTTGATACTTTGATCTATTTTGTATTGCATTATGTTTTGAAATTTCCTAATTTGATAAAAGTTCTGTCAAGTGGACATTAGAAGCATGTCCATGTTCTCCCGGCTGATAGTATATTTCTTTATTTTTTTGAAAATACTGTTACCATTACATAATTTAAGGTCAGCATTTCTTGCACTGTCTCTATCCTTTTTTTTTTAGGTAATAATAATTGTATCACAATAAAATGATCCAAGTGAACAGAGCTTCACCTGCCATGTGGCCTTTTTTTTTTTTCTGATGTAAAAAGACACTAATAGATTTTAAAAGTTCATCAAGGGATCTTAATGATAAAAGAAATAAGTTTATAAAAACAAATAAGAATTATTTGGTCTTGGAAAATTAGTTCTTTACATTAGAAGCACACATTTTGAAACAAAGGGTAAAATAGACCACAGGAGATGGTGTTTCAAGCAAATTTTTCCAAGTAAAACATTATTTTCTGGTGGGAAACATTTGCCTTATTAGCTCCTTAACATTTTATACAGATTGTTTCTAAAGAAAATATTTATGAAACTAGAAAATAACCTTGAATGAAATTTATAGGTTATGACCATCACTCACTTATGAATGGGTATAATGATAACTGAATCACTTCAATAGGGAAGTTGCTAGCAGATGCTGCAGAAAACATCAGAGGGCTATTCATGCCTATGTGATATCCTACGTTCTATTAACAAAAGTATTCCCTTAGTGAAGCCACTCTATAAATCCTTTAATAAGCATAAGTGGCAGAGAAAAAAATGTGGAATGACTGATTGTGGAAACCGAGTCAGTTCTCTCTATCTTGATTCAGGCCACTTCCTTTATATGGGAAGAATCCTTTTGTATAGTAAAGGACAGAGACACTCTTAGGTTACTTTAGTTAACAAAGCTGGATTTGAGGGAAGAAACTTACTCCAAGATTTTACAGGAAGTTAGGAAAGCCCATTGGGAGTAACAATAATCTTGCTGAAGGGCCTCACAGAGTACAGAACAAATAAAGGTAAACCCTCTAACTTCAACTGTAGGTACTTAATCCTCTAGAAAAGCACCTGACACTTTATTCCTTATTATTTAACTCATGGTTACTCAGCTATTCTTTCTTTTGTGCCTGCCTCCATTTCCACAGTGACTCCACATTCTACTCTTTTCTCTACAAACACCTACTTTCTCATGGCTCAATGGCTCACGTTTAACACAGTCTCTGACGTGCCTCTGCTTCTGTGCAATTTTACCAAACTTGGATGCCTTGTATGCTTTACATTTAAAGTCCCCAAGAAGGAGAAGATCTGATTTCAACCAGTCATCACTGAATGTAAAGAGTCAGCAAAGTTCAGCTCAGCTGAACTCTTGTTCTGAGCCGTGTGATAGTTTGTTGGTCTAGCTTGGAATCCATTCCTGATCCCCTCAGTCTGGGTAGTGGGAAATGACTGAATGGAGCAATGAGGCCCATCTGTAAAAGAACTTCCAGAAGAGACCACAGGTAGGAAGTGCCTTTAGAGCATTCTCAAGTTCTTGCTAAGGTGTCAGATAAATTAATGAATGCTGGAATTTGTGATAACGACTAAATTGCCTTCTGTCCAGTTAAAAAGATCACCCAGTCATCTAATTATTCTTTGAAACCTCTTTTATGATTTCTTGGTTCAATCTTCCATCTCTCCATGTTTTATTTTAGATTCCAGTAAAAATTTCCCTGTCTATATCATAGGAGACCAGGTCGTAGGTACTTCATAATTTATAATTATCAAAAACACTCAATGATGAGTTTTAAACTAAAAGCTGCAGTGAACAGATTCCAAGTCTGCAGTGAACAGATTCATGACTGTTTCTAATTCATTGCATTTATCTATGAAGCAGCACAACCATGGTATTCACCTCGCCTCAAATGGTATGTTTTAATTTGGTCGTTTTTCTCTTTAAGCTTAGAGGAAAATCATTTATCCAACTTTATATTTCTTACTACAGCTACAAAGAATACTTCTCATGGTAGATCATCATGAACCATTTTCAAAAGAGAGAAGTGAATCCAGAAACATAATTAAATTAAAAGGTGAATTGGCATTATAAAATCTTATTTCAAAGAGATTCAAAATACAGGAAAATATTTGTGAATCAAGCAGGATGCACCTAAAATACTATCATATGGAAACTATGCTAATTTTTACTCTTTCCATCATAAATACATATCAAAGTCCAAAGCAAATTTGTCCTGCTGCATACTGAGACATAATAGTAGAATAGGAAAAACTAAATTCTTTATCAATTTTTGGCCTCCAAATCTTTACAAAATTTTAATTTCTTTAATTTCTTTTATTCTGTGGTTTTTTTTTCCTTATCAATTAAAAAGAAAAAAACACACATGCAACTAGAGTAGATGCTTTATGGAACACAATGATATAATATTTTATAACATATACTTCAAAACTGTGATGAGTGAGACCTAGCAACCTGGCTGTGAGCATTTAATATGAAGTTCTTTGGGGCTTTAGTTATTTTTTTTTCCTTTCTTGTGCATTTTATTTGACTGAGTTTTAATAAAGTCTACCATGATTCTATTCATCTTGTCCTACTCAGTTTAAAGTCTCAGGTAATTCTCACACCTTCCTTTCCTTCCTGCCTGCCAAAGTCAGATATAATGAAAGGAGAGGTTAAAAAAAATAAAGCTTTGTATCTCAGATACCTTTGCATCATCTCATCTTGTGATTATTCAGGAAAGTTGAAGGCTCAGACCCATGTGCCCAGGTTATCTGACCATGCAGCCTTTGGCCCTTTTGCTTCAATCCCATTCATCTCCCCTCCACCCTTCTGTAATACTGATTTTTGAAATTACTCATGTTAGATATAAACACAGTCTTATTATAAAAGACATGATTCTTACTTATCAAGAACACTTTAACATAGCTAAGTATTTTGAAAACTGTTTTGTATTATAAAGAAATATACCCTCTAACTTCATTTCTAAAGAAAGGCAAGAAACTCTCCCTACTTCAGGGAGTTTCATTTTTTTTGTCATTGTTTTTGCTTTTACTTTATGCATCAAAAATAACTTCTCAGCACATAGAAGTTTTACTCTTTTAGTTAACTTTCACCAGTTTTTTACCCCATTTCTCGATTTTTGATTTTTTTTTTATTCCTTTTACTGAAGTACATTCTCAAGCAATATTATTAAGAGGTCATGTATTAGAGTTAAAACTTAATTAATGTTTGTCTAAAAAATTTTTGATTTTCCACAGAAATTTTAATTTGGCCAAATATATTATTTGAGGTTCATAATATTTTCCATCAGAATTTTGAAGATAATTTTCTACTGTTCTATAGAAAACAATATTGTTATTGAGAAATCTGACGTTGATATAATGCTGATTTCCTTTTGGAAGAACTGTTTTTGAATTTTGTTTGCTCATTTATTTGTTTTGCCTCCCTGAAGGTATTCAGGAGTTTTCTCTTTACACAAAATTTCATGATGATATGACCAGCTATGAGTCTTTTAAAATCATCCTATATGGCTTTTGGTGAGTCTTTCAGTGTGAAGGTTTCTATTTTTCTTCAACTCTGAGATTTGTTTCTGTTTATTTATTTCTGTAATTACTTTTTAATTCTATATTTTCTCCTATAAATCTTATTAGATTGATATAGAAAATTCTGGATCTATGCTATTAACTCTTAACTGTTCTCATACATTTTATCTCTGTCGATTTATACCACATTCTAGAAAATTCCTCAGTTATTTATTATGTACATGCTTTAGTTCTCTACAGAGAATATAGTCAAAGAGAGCTCAGTATCAAACATCTGTTTTCACTGACTTAGGAACAGCCATACAGCTATTCATTCATTCATTCATTCATTCATTCATCCAGTATACACTACTTTTGTATCTCCAGGGTTTTAGATACTGCTCAGTCCCATGGGAGATATAGACAGAAACAAGATAAGGCCTCTTCCTTCTAGGAACTTTATGTATTGTAAGAAATAAAATGACACATGTGAATGATGCATAGAAGTAGAAAGGAGAATGAAATAAGATATGGTTAAAGATATAGGAAGAGATCAGATCATGAATACCTTAAAGGTTATAAAAAGGATCTAGATATTATTTTAAATATAACAGGAAGCAACACTGTTTTTTTTTTAAGTAGGGTAATAATGTGATCTGATTTATTATTGTTAAGATTACTCTGCCTTGGGAAAAAAGGTAAGTGTAAATAGGAGACTATTGTAAAAAGAGCGTAACAAGGATGTGGTTTGGATTTATGTGTAGGCAGTGTAGATGGAGATAAGTGGACAGATGTGAGATATATTTAGGAGATATACATGGCATAACTTGCTAATGAACTGAATATAGAACATTAAGAGAGAATGAGATATCAAAGATGATTCTTGAGATTTTGTCTTGCATAACTAGAGCTCCAAAGAGGTTTGAGGTGACAATATAATTTTAGAAATCATTTTTACCATTTGAATAGGTATTTAAAAGTGATGAAAATTAATTTAAAAAAAGGAGGAATGGAGTGTAAAGAGACAAGAGTAGTCGAGACTATATACTAGTGCCAAAAATGTCAATATTAAAAAATATTTGTGAAAAAATGATGAATTAAAAAAATCTCCCTTAAAGGAGAAGTTGAATAATGGATAGAGCATTCTCTAGTCATTTTTGAAAAGTAAAATCCACACATTAAACATTACTTCCCAATAAGACCTTATAATTAAAATTAAAATAGTGTCAGCTATAAATTGTTCATTTGACCTTATAATAAATATTTTTGAATGAATATGGTTCATAGAAATAAATTCTGCCAGTTCATAATCATTCCTAGATTATTTCTATTATAACATTTTGTTTTTATTCTATCCTGGGAGGCCAGCTTCTAATGTATAGGGAAATAATGGGAGACATGAAATCATTTTTGATCACTGGTCCTTCTATCATCCTCTGGTCACTTGGATTTTGATTATTATAACAAAGGAAGCTATTGCAGAGATGTATGTGAGTATACAGGACCATAGAACAAACTTGTGGAATATTTAGTAACTCAGTTCTATGTATTTTACTCTTTTCTCATACCTTTTTTGTTGTACCTACCTCTTCTATCTGTCTTTTTAAGGGCCTTAAAATACAACTTTCTTTTCCAAAAGTCAACCACTTGCATGTCTCAAAATTCTATGCAAGAAAAAAAAATTCTTGTTCTAAACAAAGTATTGTTGGTAGATAATATATTCTCCCATAGACCAGTCATGCTCTACCTAATGGTGTCTATATTATTGTAATATTAGTTTAGAAATCTGCCTGAATGGTGAATATATTCAGATAAAATAGAACATCTGGATAATTCATTTTAGAAGCAATTTAGTATTATAATTAGTCTATAAAATTGTCATTTAAATTATGATTAAGAACCTAAAACATGCAATATAATGTATTAGGTACCAGGGAGATTGCAATATCCCAAAATCTATAACAGTGCTTATGTCATAATAGATGCTCAATTAATATTTATAGATCAAATACATAAATAAATGAGTAAATGCACTGGTCCCTCTGCAATCTAACAGGAATTGAAACTCTTCTAGTAGAAGTAGAGGGTTTATATTCGAGAAAAACCTCTTTTCTTATTCTGACATGATCTCTGTGTTTAAAAGACTGTACTTTAGTTTTAGAAATACAAAATGTTCACCAAAAAACAAATTACGTAATAATGGAGGAGCTGAATGAATTTAAAGGAAATAGGAGTTGTAGTTGCAAAGGTACTGGATGGTGGACAGTAGGATTGTAATAGGCAGGGGAAGGGAAAGAGGACTATCTTTCAGATAAAAAATCAGAAGCATTTGTAGATCTATCACTGGTATTACTATCCTATTCAGTTTAACACAGAATATTTATTGAGCTCCATTGATGTGTAGTTGAGTACATTTTATTAAAAATGTAACAGACACATGCAAAAATTAAAATTATACCACTTTCTTACACCACATACAAAAATAAATTCAAAATGGATTTAAGACTTAAATGTTAGACCCCAAACCATAAAACACCTAGGAGAAAACATAGGCAGTAAAATGTTCGACTTTGCTCTTAGTAATATTCTTTTGGATATGTCTTTTTGGGGAAGGAATACAAACGAAAAAATAAACAAATGAGATTACATCAAACTAAAAAGTTTTTGCTTAGTAAAGGAAATGATCAATAAAACAAAAAGACAAAAATGAGCAGATGACCTGAATAGACATTTCTTCAAAGAGGACATACAGATGGTCAATAGACATATGAAAAGATGCTCAACATCACTAACCATCGAGGATATAGATATTAAAAACATAATGAGATGTCACTTCACACCTGTCAGAATGACTATCAACAATAAATCAACAAACAAGTTTTGGTAAGAATGGGGAAAAAAGGGAATCCTCATGTACTGCTGGCAAGATTATAAATTGATCCAGACACTATGGAAAATGATATGGAAGTTCCTCAAAAAAATGAAAAATAGGACTACTAAATGATCCAGCAACTCTACTCCCAAGTATTATTATGAAGAAATCAAAAACACTAATTCAAAAAGATATATGCACCCTTATGTTCATTGCATCATTATTTATAACAGCCAAGATATAGAAGCAACATGTGTCCATTGATAAAGAAAATGTAGTACATATATACAATGGAATATTACTTAGCCATAAAAAAAATAATAAAATCTTGTCATTGGTAACAACATGGATTGACCAGAAAGTATTATGCTAAGTGAAATAAGTCAGACTGAGAAAGGCAAATACCATATGATTTCACGTAAATGTGGAATCTAAAAAAACAAACAAATAAAATAGGTTCATAGAAGAAGAGAACTAATTGATGGTTGCCAGATAGGAGGGGAGTTGAAAAAGGTGAAGGAATTAAGAAGTACAAATGAGTTGTTATAAAAATAGTCACAGGGCTGTAAAGTACAGAATAAGGAATATAGTTAATAACACTGCAATTAATGTATATTATGTCAGGTGGGTTGTAGACTTATCAGGGTGATCACTTCATAAATTTCGTAAATGCTATACACCTGAAACTAACATAATATTGAATGTCAACTGTAATTAAAAATAAGTAAAATAAAATGTTGCTTTCTAAAACAATTTTAAAAAATTCTCTTTCAATCACTGACTATTAACAGTGGAGCAGATATCTATGACTCAAAATAAGATAAAATCACATGTATTTTAGATTTTCTAGGAAACCGTGGGGCACAGCTACACAACTACACATTTTTGCTTACATATCTGCAAGGAAGACAAACGTGTATAATAACTGTCTAGATTAGAAATTGGGCAAAGAAGTTAAAGTACTTTCCTGTGTATCTTGAAATGCAAGCATCACATATTTTTAAGTGTTTAAAAGAATTCCAGTATTGTTGAGTATGTAAAGATACTGATGCTAAAATTCTATTTAATCACATTCTAATTTAAAACTGGAAAGTCTTGTGGCCCCCTCGGCATAATTTACCACTAAGAAATATTAAGAATTCCCTAGTATAAAACCAGATCATATAATATGCACTACAACTTCTGATTCTGATATTGTCAACTGGAAGTTGGAAATATGTTTTGCATTTTCTTGAAATTATGTATAAAAGCTAAGTCAAGGTTTAGTTATTACTTGTGAATACATTTGATGTATTTACAACAATAACTGACTTTTTGTATTTCCAAAAAAGAAATGGTGCAAATGTAATTCAGAAGAGCAATAGTCTGAAATATTTTTTGAGACCTTTAGAACTGATACTTCCTGCTTTGGAAAAAAGTACATTCTTCAGAGCTACTTAGTTATAATATAGATATGTTTTTCCCAGTTAATCTCCTTCCCATAGAAGACTATTGGCTTTTGACAAATGTTTCACTGATTCATTCCTCAATCACAAGGGCTGCAAAAATCCCCATCTGCCACTTTGATATTTTTGCACTAGTATGAATATAACAAAAAATGTGGACACTTGCTTCATCCATGCAGTTAAAATGTGTATCCTGTTTTCTAATAAAGACTATATGTTCTATAGATAGTGAAGAAATTTGGTGACAAAAATACATACACAACAGCTTGAATTGTTAAACACAAATGCACTCTACTTAAAATAACCATTAAAATAGCAATGCCTTCTATGAGCAACAGCTGGTGGTGTAGAAAGAGCACAGTCTTTGTAGTCAGTCAGAACTGGGTCTGAACAAGATACCAAAACCTCACTTTCCTTATGAATTGACTAAAATGACAACTCTTACTGCAGTGCACAGCAGAGTCAGGAAGAGAGACTAGCTAAGGTCAAAGGCCCTAATTACTGCCAGTCATACGGGCCACAATATATTCATGGACTCAACTAGAGGTCCCAAACTTCAAAATATGAGCAGATATTAGGCAAAGGAGTGTTAGGACCTAGATAGAACTGGCAAGTACAAGATTCTTTTAAGGTATTTAAATTAATTGTTTTTCCTTCCTAACACAGCCTAATTAAATAGGTCTACCGTTTAAAGTTTTCAAGAATCCTAGGCTAAGTCCCAGAGGGAGTTTCTGAGCTTCCCAAATACCAATAAAGAGAAATCTTACATAATTATCTCAGTGTTTAGGTCAAGCCTGTGTTATACCTCAAACTGCCTACTCTTATCTCTCAGGGAAAGAGCAACATTTCTAATTCAAAGAAAATAATGGCTTAAAATTGCAATTCTCTTAACTGTCTATTCCTGCAACTAATAATGATGTGCCTTCCCTAATAATGATTTATCCACAGTTTTATTTCACCTGCCAGTGGTCAATTCCTCTAATCATATGCTGGATATGAACTCACCACCTTTTCCAGGTGGTGATCTGTAATCTCTTGTTCCTGCACAGTCTATAGCTGTTTTACTAACTCATCTGTAAGCATATCAGCTTAGTTAAATAGTACAATTGAAAATTAACATAAAATGTTCATAAAAGGAAAAAAAGATAAACTGGATCTCAAAATTTGCAAAAGACCTTATTAAAGGGACAAAAAGAAAAGCTAAAGACTGGGATAAAACTTATAAACCACATGCTTGACAAAGGATTATTATCTAGAATATATAAAGAACTTTCAAAATCAATAGTAAAATAAACAATTTAATTAGAAAGTGGGCCTAGATATAAACCATAAAGTGGCATAGAGGAAAAGCTTGATATTTTTACTGTGAATATAGATGATCTTAATAGGTTAAAATAATTTGAGAGTAGACAATAAATAAGACAGAAAATAATTTAATTTTATGGTAATTGTTTGCTAGAGGGGAGAACACATAAAAACTATCAAAACATTTTTAATTTATTTAAAAAATTCAAATGAAGGAAAAATAGAAATTGTAAATTAATCTAGCCGACTATGATCCAAGAAAGGTAATGAAATTTAAAATGTAAAGATAAAGACAGACATGAATTATCAGGATAATGAGTTATATATACAACTTGAAAACATCAGGCTACACTCCTTTCTCAACAGTAATATATAATACCACCGGCAACAGAACAATGTCAATGAAGTTCTGAAACTAGAAGTTTAACAGGAGACTATTACTCTCAGCTAAACCCTAACAGCATATTAGCTCAAGCATGACCTTCCCCTTTCCCATCCTTTACCAGCAGTTTTCTCACTCCATGGTGTAGAATACCTATGGGCCTGCTCAGCTTTCACAGATTTTATGGGGGACTCAGAAATGCGTACAAGATAATATCTCACGGGTTTACCCACAACTGATTGGTGATGGGAACTGAAGCAAAAAATCTACATTTCTTTTATCCTTCAGTTGAACAATTTTGATATATGTTCTAAAGAGCTTCCTACAAAGTCCCAGGGGAATGACCCTAGTTGCCTACAGCAGTGACGAACCTTCCATCTGTTTTAGTCCATTCTCTGGGATTGCTGGTCAAAATAAATTGCTTTAGGCAAGTTCTTTTTCTCCAGTTCTACTTTCCAGAGGGAACTCAGGCTAAGACCTTTCATAACAGTAAAGTATCAAGTAAGCTAGAAAACAAACATACAGAATGATATCCTAGAAATGGATTTTGCTAATTGAATATTGCTAAAAACTTGTTGCTAATGAAAGGTGGGTAGTGTTAATCCTTTGCATTCTACAGAGTCATGACTATTAAGAGGTAGGCTGGGATGACGTACAGGTGAGAGTAAAGCATTGGTCTATGTGGCAGCTGTGCACTTGGACATTATAGGGTTAAAGATAAGTATAAGAATTGTGGAGTTACCTGTCTTAATGCTTTGAAAGCCTTAAGAAAATAAAATGGCAGGCTTAGGTCAGGCGACTCTCAACCCCAACCATTCTGCGAAATTGAGAAGGCCTCAGCATATAATTGTAAGGGTAGTAGAACCTCAAATGAAACAAAATATGAGACTGAGTTTAAGAAAATTAGTGGAATCTTGAATTTGGATAAATAAACTTGATACTCTTAAACCTCTGGGCTACTGGAAGCAGATTCCTCTTCATATTTGTAAGCAAGGAATCTCCTATTACCTGGAAACACTACGAACACCTCACCTGAGGAAGGGGTCATGCAAAATAAAATGTATTCTCTTCAATATCTTCCCTTCATCCCCTCCCTGCTTGTAGGCCAGTAACTACAACACAACTTAAGTATAGAATGTATTCTCTGCTTTGAGAAGAAATAGCATTCATTCACAAAATTTCTAAGATTTGGCTTATGTGTAATGGAAGAAACTGGCAGAGGGGATCTTGAAGACGTTGAACTGGAGATACATGGAATATATGTCCAGATAAGGGAGAATTCTTTGATATTTGGGTACTTTTTTTTTTTTTTAGGTGAGGCAACCCTTGGTTGACCTCACAGATTGCAAGAACCTTGTCAGCTTACAATCCCTTCTTTTTTATTTTTCATGCCTACAGCACCTGCTCTTCCTAGGTAGTCTCCTATCCAAGTACTAACCAGGCCAGACCCTGCTTAGCTTCTGAGATCAGACGGGATTGGGCTTGTTCAGGGTGGCATGGCCGTAGACATTTGGGCACTATTTGAGCACTATACAGAGGATGTTGTGCAAAGACACATGGAACTGCCCTTAATTATATCAGCTAACTATTGCTGTGTAACGAATTGCAACAAACTCAGCAGCTTCTAACAACACACTTTTATTATCCCAGTTTCAGTGGGTCAGGAGTACGGGCATGGCTTAGCTGGTTCCTCTGCCTCAGGTCTCACAAGGCTGCAATCAAGGTATTAACTTCAGCTACAATTTCATATTAACTAGAGAAGAATCTACCTCCAAGTTTATGTGACTGTTGGTAGAATTCACCTCGTTGTGGCCTATTGAGCTGAGGACTTATTTTTTTGTTGTTGTTGGCTGTTGACCAGCAACTGATCTTCGTTTCTTGACATATGGCTTCTCCATAGGGCAGCTCACAACATAGCTGCTTGCTTCACCTAAGGCAGCAAGAGAGCAAGAGAGTCTCCTTGCAGAATGGGTTACAATGCTATGTAACATAACAGAAATGACATCCCATCACCAAAGCTATAATTCATCGATTAGAAGCAAATCAGAGTTTCTGCCCACTCAAATGCAAGGGATTATACAGAGCAAGGGGACCAGGAGGCAGGGACGTTTGGGGGCCATCTTAGAGTCCCTCTGTCATATTAATATACTGCTGGAAGGACCCTTGAATCTTGCTCAATGACCTCAGGTAAATGAGGAGAAGCTGCTAAAACTCATACCAATATTGATGAAAAATTCAGAAGACTCATGAAGATGGGGTATTAGAATAAATTTAATAAATGAGATTAGAAACCCGACCACCTGACTGTGTGCTACAGAAAAACACTCTCTTCACTAAAGCAATAATAAATGAGCTCCTGAGATGGGGTGGCTATTTTTCTGTACACAGAATTGACCAAAGGAGATGCTACTGTAGAAATGAGTTCCCTGGGATCAAGGGGGACAACTGGATCTTGGCAGAACAGAGACAGCAGCACTCAACAAAGAGAAGCAAGATGGCTGAAATTACTATCAAGGGCAGTAAGACCTTTATTTATATTTTATATACTAGAAACATGCATATGCATTCATAAGAGATTTTTAGCCCAAATGTCTACATGTATTTTTGTTTGTGTTTGATTTATAAAGTAGTCACATATCAAAAACAGGCTGAGCATAGGACTGAACTACATTTTGGAAACAGTTATAAGATATTGAATATGAATCTGGATTGATTCTGATTTGAAAATGTTGCTTAAACTTGTTAAACCTCAATTATTTTTAGACTGCAAAATACTTCTTGGATGCTTCTCTTGTGCTACACATTATTATAAGAACTGGTATAGATATCATGCTACAGATTTGCTGAATCCCTTATGTGCTGGCATACCAATGAAGGATAAAAAGATTAAGAAAATTTAAAAGAATATATAATGACCTTTTTGGCAAGTGTCCTGAAGAAAAAAGCAGGGTGAGAGGCTAGAGAGTTCTGAGGGCTGCTATAGATGGAATGGTCAAGAACTCCTTCATTAGTAGGTGGCATTTCAGCAGACCTGGATAAACATGAAGAAGCCCTTTGACTTCTAGGGGACAGCCAGTATGAAGGCCCTGCAAGAGAACACGAATGGTATGTTTCAGGCATCATAAAGAGGCCAGGTGGCTGCTGCTCAGGGAAACAGTGGAAGTGGGGGTCAGGAAATAGGGTCACAGAAGAAGTCGGAATTCAGATCATTCATATAATCATGTTAAGGATTAAATCAGAGAATATTTGAAATGTTTTTGGCATACAGCGGTGCCTAGCACAATGGGCTAACTTTAGTATTTATATCTGAAACAAACATATCATGGCAATTTTAAAGAACCAAATTCAAGTTTCATGAAAGTATCAATTGAGTTCTGTAACGACTTAAAGAAACTACAACTCTCACATGTAATGAGCTGAATATGTATCAGATTTATTATTCTAAGGAAAACTGATAAAGAGACTAATAAAGGATTTTATAGATTTGGCCTACATAATGAGCACTCTTAAATAGGGTAAAAAAAATTTTTAATATAACCCCTGGTGTTTGCAACCAGAAGTGTCTTAATTACAAAAGATCCCTGTCACCAGGATTATCTGAAGATGCACTTGTTGGAAACAAAGAAGTCACTGGTGTCACTGAAGGCCACTTTGCAATCAAAGCTTTGCTTAAGAGAAGAACAATCATGTGATAGGTCAAACAAATATCAAATCAAATAATTCAGAAATATTAGGTCTACAAGTGTGGCCTCAAACGTGTCAACTTCCATATCCCCAGAACCTGTGAATAGGTTCCCTTATGTAGCCAGAGGTACTTTTCAGATGGGATTAAGTCAAGGATCTTGAGATGGAGAAATTGTCCTGGGTTATCCGAGTGGACCAATGTAATCATGGGAGTCTTTAGAAGAGGGAAACAGGAGGGCAGGGTCAGAGAGAGAAATGGGAATATGCTGCATTACTGGCTTCGAAGAGGAAAGATAAAGGCTTGAGTCAAGGAATGTTGGCAGCCTCCAGAAGCTGAAAGGACAAAGAAATGATTTTTCCCCTAGAACCTACAGAAAGGATACAGCACTGTCAACCCTTTGATTTTTAGCTCAGTGAGATCCATGTTGGACTTCTGATATTCAGAAATACAAGATAATAAATGTGTGTTGTTCTAAGCCACTTAGTTTGTGGCAGACATAGCAGACAAAGGAAACTAATATACTGGGGAAATAGAAGGCAACAGTTAGTATGAGAATACTATATTGAAAATAAGTAGTATAAATAAAAAGCCCAAAGCAAGACTTTTGAGGAAATCTACATAGACTTTTGAATGGGCTGTCAAATCTTCCAAGCTAACTTGAAGTGGAGAATAACAACTCCCATCCAATTTTATTTTTAAGTGTGATTACCTTGAAAGGTGTAGGTATGTATATAGAGTATGGAATCTAATAGCTGGTTGCACTGCTGCATTGCTGTTTTTCCTAAACCTTCCCCACTAAAGAATATGGCTTCTGACGGTCTGCAGCCTATGTTGGAATCCTGGTCCTGACACTTAGTAGACTTGTAACTGAGGGAAGTCACCTAAACTCTGTGCCTCATTTTTTTTTACCTATGACACATCAAATTAATACTATCTACCTCATAGGGTTGCTGTGAGGATTAACAGAGTGAATATGTAAATGTTCTAGAATAGTGCCTGGTACATAGTAAGTACGTGCAAAGATTTTCTCATGTTATTCTTTGGTTCTCATATCACCAATGTTAGAATCACCTTTTATTATACTAATACATATGCAAGACAAAAAGAAAATTATATCATGCATTGCATTCTAGCTAGTATTTCACAATGTTTTTTTTTTTTTTTAAAGTGATTTTACCTTAACTTGTAAAAGTTTTTCACAAAAGCCAGAAGACTTAGGCAATGTTGAAAAGATTGCAAAAGTATATTTAGGAAAGTAATAAATCCAGGTGTAATGTTAAAGTAAGAGTAATTTAGTATGAAATCATATTATAGGAAATGTTTTATCAAATCAACTTTGAATATCTTGACATAATTTCAGGGCTGTATTTCTGAGCAATGTTCTTATTGCTGTTATGTAGATGATCGACACTGAATGCTAGAGGAGGGTAAAGAACTATGGAGGAGGTCAGTAAAGGGAACTAGAATGTAAGCTTCAGGAGACAGCAATGATTATCTGCATTGCTCATCATAATAACCCTGCCCCTGGCTCAGCGCTCAGAAAAGAGTTGGCATTCAATTAATATTGTTCATGAATCAATGCATGAACTAAAACTTTCTGGTGATTCCTCTGCATCAAATTATCAGATTATCAGTTAATCCTCACAACTCTGTGAGATGAATATTAGTATTCCTGTTTTATCTGAACTCTTTTGGTTAGCATTCTTCTTTTATTAGATGATAAAACTAAGTCCAGAGGGTTTCACTAATTTGCTCAAGATACCATATTATGATATTAAGATTCAGAACCAAGTCTACCTAATTGCACCACCTGACATTTTTACATTACCACATTAAAAACACAAACTTTGAAAACACTGTGGTCACTGTTCCCAGGGCAAACTGTATAGTTAGCCCATGTGCTGGGGGTTGAGGAAATGCTGGAAGATGAATGAATGAACACTACTTTTTTAGCTGTCTCAATGGGCACTAGGCCACCAATAGGACTGAACCTCTAGCCTTTGAATAACAAGTGGTTCTTACAACATACATTATAATTTAATTAGGTTATACAATATAAAATTATGAGCATACTTTATTTTACAATACTACCTATCAGAGCAGAAGTACACATATGCAGATCAGGGCCAGTAGGGTCAGTCCTTTGGAACAGGTCAGTTCAGGTCAGGTAGATTCAATTAGACAGAAAAATCTGTGTGTAAACTGCAACCTATTTATTATTCACCATGAAGTCCAGGTAGATTAGCTCAGATCCCTCACTGCTTTCAGCCCAAACAGCTCCAAGTTCAAGCCTTGCAGAAGGTGGATCAATAGCATCATCATATACAAAGGTTTCTCAAACATTTGCTTATTACTCATTGACATGTTGATGGTTGCTTCCCGTGGTTACTACAGTATTTCTTACAATGCAATATTTATAGCCTTGACTCCTAGAAAGTGCCTATACAACATTTTTCAATATTACCACTTATTTGGCTGACATCTATGTATCTTTTTAGAATATGTCCTTAATATATCAGCAGATTTCTGCCAACATGCCCACTCGAAATTTGGTAGAAACATTTTAGCTTTAAGGGAGCAGATGTATCCTAATTCTATGCATAATGAAGATATTTGGCATATAAAGAAGGGATAGACAACTTCGAGGACTGCATTTATACTAGAGATGTTGATCTAGATTATGTTAGGTAACCAACAATGAGTAATTTTTGCAGAGTTTGTAAACCCAAGATTACTGATTAGAGTTCCTTACATTTATGTCTGCCCAGTCATGATTGTTTTTAAATCACAATTCAAAACAGAAGAAGAAAATATTGTTAAAGGTGAACCCCTGAAAGATGAGCCATATACTCATAATGATGTGCCAAAGACTGGAATATCAGTAAGCTTTTCCAAGTCCCAGGGAATATGTCACCTGCATATCTGTATCTCTGCTTCCCAAATGTATGTATTTATTTGCACCTATTAAACACCTGCTTGAATCCATGACATTAAGGAAGTATGTACTGAAAGTTTGAGACACAACAGCACAAACCCACAAAGGTAAAGATCCTCTTATCCAATAATCACCACAGAAATCATGTTAAATACATTTTTATGTATTTGCCACTACACATTCCTAGCCCCAATATTAAGTTGTTTTTTTTTTATTAGTAAATCTTCAGCACTAATTTTAATCTAGTCACCAGTATGGCTCATATACCCACAATGAGTTTTAAATATTTGGTATGAAAAAACAGCTAATGACAAGTTTTGATTATAGTAAATAATAATTACAATGATTACTGATGTTTTTCAATAGTCTGACTAGTCTGTTTAAATAGTGATGAAAGCTGTACAACATTTTAAATGATAATAAATCTATTCAAGACAAAATATGACTATTCTAATATTCCTATTGAGGTAGATTTATTTTTGATATTTTGTATAGAATGACTGTCAAGATATTATACGTGATTTCCACAGAAAGTACTTTATTTAAAAATATATTGAACTCTATATAAAATTTATAAAATAACTTATTACAGTTAGGTTCATCTATAAGAATTAACTAAGATTTAATTCTTAATAAGTATATTTGAATTTGGAATTGCATGAATATATTAATATTAAATGAAAAAGAAGTAAATACATGTAAAGAAGTAAAAATCTATGAGTTCTACATGCAGAGAAAATGACTATGTGAATTTTTTCCATCTTACAACTCTACCTGAGTTGCAACTCAGGATAAGAGTGAAAAGGGACGGGGGGAAACTAAACCAGAGTTATATATTCAAGTTCTCCCTATTTTTCTTACCAAATAAATAGCATTACCAGTCAAGGATAAAGTTGTTGCCTTCCATTTCTTTTTATATGTGAAAGCCTTTGGTGTGGTATCTATCAGCTCACTTTAAATCAAATCGACATTGGCTAACATGGATTAACTGCAGGAACTAAGTAACAAAGAATTGATACAAAACTACTGTGACAACTTTACTGTAGAAAATGTAAGGACTCATCTATAATGTAGCCATTTATTTGAAGAAGTATTGAACCCAGATGTTTCACCAATAACTTAGCAGGTTACAAAATAGTGTGAACTTCTCTCAAAGTCTATATTTCAATCTAAGCAGTAGGCTTACATTTCACAAAATAGACAGTCATTACATATCTGTTCTTTCTTTTATCTAATAATTAGTGTTGTTAGATGACTTGTAATTTGCCAAGTAAGAGGAGGTATCTAAATAAACAGGATTCATGGTTCCAGTTGATGAATTTTAACAAATTTATATTTGTTAAGATAAGCACATGTAAATGTACTAGATTTATTTCTCTCATTCTTTTTCCTTTTTCTTATTCAGTCTCCTTTTATTTTTTACTAATCTTCTTCACCTTTTCTCTTTCTCTCTTTCACCTGACTTTTTGTCATCTTTATAATTATTTATTAAACATATAGTATATGTGATGGATACCAGTTTATAAACCTCAGGAAAAGATCTAACTAGCACTGAAGAATTTTACTGAATGAGAGACTAAGACAGGTATATAAATAACTTAAGTATTTTTTTTTTAAATCAAGAGAATGACAAACATAATTAATAACTTTTTGGTTTGCCCTCTTCCACTGATTCCATTTTGTCTTATTTTCCCTACAACATAAATAATAATAATAATAATAATAATAATAATAATAATAAAGATTAGGATGATGTGGGATAAATATAAGCTATAACTGAAATAGTCCTTTTTCTGATCCCTACATTACTTGATCTTGATATACCTGTTCCCACAAATTCTGTCATTTTCATGAGAGAGCAAGGTTGTCCAATGCATTAGCCAGAGATTTTCACCTGGTGTGTAATAAGATACTGCCTTGTGCAGGATGTGGGCTACAAGTATGCTGAGATATTGATCTCTTCAACCCTCAGGAAGGAAGGTAGGTTTTTGCCAAAAAGTACCTTGCCAACTATCTCAGATTGCCGTATCAAAAAAAAAAAAAAAATTTTTTCTATGAGTGTCATGATGTAAAAACTTTCACTATAACACTAGGAACTAAAATATTTTTGCATTTGATACTAGATAGCAAATACAAAGATTTCTTTAGCATTCTTATCTTAAAATTGTAATTGGTAAATTTGGAATTTTCTCTTTTCTTTCTCTCTATTCTCCTCACAAATGAAAAAATGAACCTCAGAAAAAATCTTTATACATTATCAATATTTAAGAACCTTATTTGGATTTTATTTGAAATATACTAAATTCTTAAATTAACATAGGAATTATTATTCTTTTAAAAACATTTAAGTCTTCCTACCAAACAGAAATAGGTTAGGAGTCTACCTTTATTCAGGTTTATATTATATACCTTCATAACATTTTAGTATTCTTTATATAGATCACAAAACTTCTCATTAATATGAATTATAAACCATAATACTATATATGTATAAACTATAAAAATATACATAATTTTTTCTTACAAATTGCGCCTATTTTTTCTTTTTATAAGTAGTCACTACTATTATATAGAAATATTATTGAGTATATTTTTTCTTTTATTTGACAACATTACTGAATCTCTTAATTCTGGTGAACTTTTAGTCATTTCTTTACATTTCCAGTGTCCACAGAAAAAATATTATTTGCAAATTAAAATTTTAAATGTTAGGAAGCCCATCATAAGACAATATGTTGAATATTATTGAAAAGCAGCAAAAAAGAGCTTTTTAGAACAGAAGGAGAAAAACATAGAGTTTAGCCTTCTCCATTCAAAAGTTTTTCTTTGTAGCAAATTATTGGGATGTGATTGAATAATTTCTTATTTATGCTATATGATTTTTTCCAGCTTTATTGACATGTAATTTACATGTACCATTGTGTAACTTTAAAGTAAGTGATGATTTGACACACATATATATTGAAAAATGATTTCTACAATCGAATTAGTTAACACCTTTGTACCTCACATAATTACTCTTTTTTTTTTTTTTTGGCACAAAGATTTAGGATCTAACTAAAAATAGAACCACCATATGACCTATCAATTCCACTTCTGGGTATATATACAAAGGAAATGAACTCAAGATCTCAAAGCAATATCTGTACTCCCATATGCACTGCAGCATTATTCACAACAGCCAAGATATGGAAGCAACCTCAGTGTCCCTCCACAGACCAATGGATGAAAATGTGGAATATGTACAAGAGAATATCATTCAGCCATGAAAAAGAAAGAAATATTGCCATTTATGACAACATGGATGAAACTTGAGGGCATTATGCAAAGTGAAAGAAACAAAGATAAAATACTGCATGATATCACTTATATATAGAATCTAAAAAGCCACACTCACTGAAACAGGGTAGAAGGGTGTTTGCCAAGGGATGGAGGTAGGAGAAATGGGGAGATGTTGGTCAAAGATAACAAACCTCCTGTTGTAAGATTTATGAATTCTTGGGAAATGATATGTAGAGCCCTGGGAATCTAGAAGACTACTGTAAATAAATAAGAGCCTATTGACTGGCATAAGAAACTTTAGATAACAAAGAGAGACTGACAGTTGAGAGACAAGGGATCATAGAAAAAAACTTGCCTTATTCATAAATAAGCTTAGAAATGATCCTGGGCTAAACAGATTTTATTATGCTCACACCTAATTTAGACTTTAGATGCCTGAAGTTATTCATTGACATTAACTTAATAAGAATGTATAGTACACCATGGTATTGTTAATTATAGTTACCATGCTACTCATTATTTTCCCAGAATTTATAAATTTTATAACTGGAGGTTTGTACTCTTTGAACAACATCCCACCATTTCACCTACCTTCAGCTTCTGGTACACATGCACGCATGCATGCACACACACACTCACACACACTTCTCTCTGGTACACTTTATTACTTGATATGCTTGAATGGATCATCAGATTGCTGCCTCCATACTTTACAGACACAGTTCATACATATGTTTGGAAAGACCTCTTTTCCCTGTAATCATCTTGAAAAATTGTTCCTTAACTATTATTTAATATTCACAGTGCATTTAATGTTTCCTTTTCTGTGATTCTAGAAAGAATTCGTTAGATGTTGCTCTGAGCTTTCACAAAATTTTATGCATAGATCATAATAGAAGTATTACTATTATTGCTATTATTTTGTTTGTCATGCCTTTGTGACTACTATGGTCCCTGAGAAAACAAAGTTTTTGAACATATTGTGTCTCCTACCACTTGTCATAACCAACCTATTCTAGTTACATGGTAAGTCAGTGGTTTTCAAATCTGACTTTGTAGCAATGCTTCTCATTAAAAATCGGCTACAGAATTCATTTAATACAATGGGGCCAAGAGAAGAGCTGAATTCTTATAAGAGCTCTAAAATAAGAACAAAGCTAAAATAAATCAATAATCTATGTTAAATCATTTAAATTATCTCTTAATTCATTTTAAAAGTAAATAAAGTATATTTTTCTTTAGTTGATATTATATAACATTTGCTAGGACCTTACACAGCAAACACATTCAGGTATAATGCATATGTATAGTTTATTTCTTGTAACTATTTAGAGTTAAATATTCTCATCTCCATGTTAGAGAGAATATAAGTGACTTGCCCAGGTTAACACATTCAGGCAGGAGTACAGCAGGGACTCCTACCCTTGCCTAGACACTCCAAAGTTTGTTTTTATGTGGTTTGTTCTTTTCTCCCCCAACTTTGATATCTATGTCATTGATGCTTCTCTTTCTAAAGATGACAACATTACATAGTGGTTTCTCACATACCTCAGTACTACCAGACACATGGTTGGAAGAAATGAAACAAAGAGGGCAGGACACAACTGCATAACTTGCCTTAGTGTATATTTATGTTTATTGCCCGGCTGATATGCATTGCTGTATTATGCAATGTTATGGCATTTGATTCATCAGTCCATTTGTTTACTGGTTGTGACCTCTTCTTCCACACAATAAACCTCCAGGTGTCCAAATATATTGAGATTTATACAGTTCAATAATCTCTCAGCTCTTCCATGGAAATATGACATTATTCCTCTCAGTTTTGCAAAAATGTGTTATAAATCAATAACTGCTTTTTACTTTATTCACTCTCCCATCTCCAGTATGTTGCTCTTCACAAGGTACCCCAACAGCGATTTTTATGTGAATGTCCTGATGACGTTCTTTTTAAAAGCAGTATGACAGGTTGAAAATAATTTGACCACACTAAACAGCAGTAGAAGATGATCTGAAGTTGATTTGTGAGTTTAGGTTTCTCATTCCTTTAGTCAATTGTCCGTAATATATTGTATGTCTGCACATACAGACACTGACACTTCTAAGAAGTGTACTGTTCAGTGTATATCTTTGGAGTTGCAAATATGTGTTGTATTTGTTAAGAAAATAACACTATGCCTCAACACTCTGAGGGTAAGTATTAAAATGTCTGACTTTATAACACAATGATGAGTGATCTTCATTGAATATAAGGTACAATTGGTGACTGAATTAGCCTAATAATGAATGTCCTTTTAATGATACTGACCTGTAATAATTATCAGAGAAGCATTTCTTTCAGAATAATCTACAGAAGGTTTTCCATCAAAGTAGGCATTTAGAGGCAAATGAACATTACTTAACATGTTCCTTTTTCTTAGAAAACTTGTGGAAACAAAGTTGAATATCCTTGTTGAGATAGAAATATACCTCTTGATTTAACCTCATGTAGGGTGGCACAGGCACTCTGATTTGTGCCATTCAGCCCATGAACAAATATTTTGATATAAGAACATTTCTCTTCTGCTTACCCAAAGGAACAAATATTTTTGAATGCTGTTCTGACACTTTTTAGTGGATATTTAAAGTGTTTGATAGTTCTGATACACGATTGTCTCCATTAGGCACTTTAAAATTTTTCAAGAAGGTAGTATATATTGTTGATTTTTGCTGAAAAAAATCTTTGGAGATAGACCAAAGATTTGTTTGTTTATTTGTAGCTAGTTTCCGATAACTTCTGGAAGCTTTGAGAAGGACTTCTATACATTTTATTTCAGTTGTAAAACTGAAGAGTTTGAATTCTGAGAAAAATCATTCTTTTATAAATAATTAGTTCACATCTTGAGAAGTGAAGAAATATAATTTTCTAGATATGATTCATATTCACAGACCTTTGTGGTTTTCCCAGGTTTAAGCCCTCATGGAATAAGCCTGGGGGCTGGCAGGAAATGGGACAATTGCTTCTCCTTCTGGGCTGACATTTCCATGGGCCATGTGTGCCTCTCTCTCAACAGCCCCTCCCACTCTTCAGTCCGTGGGATACTTCCTGTTCTTTCACAGTTGCCAGGCACCAACTAGTTCAGATAGTAGGCAACTAGGTTTGGCTTTGTGCTGTCAGCCCAATCTCATCTTCGTTTCCTTTTATTTTTATTTTCTTTAAGTCTCATTCTTTGCTCTCTCTTTTTTCCGTTTCAGTCCTTTTTCCCACACAGAATAACTGCTTCTCAAGTCTCCATGTAGACCTACCCTCATTTAGTGGTGAATTTCCATGTCAAGCTGACACCTTTTCTCTTCCCTCTCTTGTTTTTTCAGCTTTTCTCTGTTCAAATCTTGAATTCAAGAATTTGAATTTCTGAAAGTTATAAAAGTAGGCTTTCAACTTTATAAGGCCCCTCTCTGAGAACTTTCACATGCAATGTATTGTTCAAAATTTCCGGAAACAATTTATTTCATCCTCACTTGAGACGTGCTTCCATTTTCAAAGTGTGAACCAGTTGGATTAGTTGCTGTTCAGATTATTTCCAGAAGGAATCCAATTCAGAAGTGCATGGAAAGATCCATACACAAAAACATTTTCTCTGCTCTGTCATGTTTGTTTCTTTTTGCTTTGAAGTCAATTAAGTTTGGTTGTCTCCAGACTCTACTGCTAAATATGGTTAAGAAAACCCCAAACACTAATTGTTAAATTTGAAATACCCTATTAGACTCTGTGGTAGATTGAAAGATATATAAGATCCTGCTCTTTTCCTCAATATGAACCTTATTTTATAATAGGTATATGAATATATATATATATATATATATATAGTAACTATCTCATGAGCTATGGTGTTAGTATGACAATCATTTACTCATTCTTTACTGTAGAAGTACACAATGTTGTATTACTAAGTGTATAACAGAAGAGTCAAATGTCATAAAATTATAATTTCAAGGTTGTAATATATGTTACAGTGCTAATAGTTTGAGATAGTACAACTTGTTCACCTACAAAAATTCACAGCACTGATAATCATCAATATAGAAGATAAAAACCCAAAATATAGATCCAATAGTAGTGATATCCTAGTTAGCAAGGACTCCAGTGCCCTTTACCTCCCATCATTCTTTTACACCAAGGCTAGGCTCTTCAAAAATATTTCAAGGGGAAAAAGTGGAAAGTGGGAAAACGTGGCAAAAAAAAGATAATTAGTAAAATTTAGTGTGTGTATGTGTGTGTGTGAGAGAGAGGGAGACGGGGAGAGAGGGAGAGAGAGAGAGAGAATAAGAAAAAAGAAAAACATTATCATTTGTGTTTTTGAGTTAACTAAATTTTAGCATCTTGATCCAATTTCCTTGCCCATAGTATGATAACCTCGTCAGTTAATTCTTGACTGCAGTGACATCTGTTGGTGAGGGCAGAGCTCATTAACCACAGGTTTGACTCTTCTGGCAAAAATCAACCCACAAGCTGTTCCATGCTCCAGCAGATGTTTCCTTTTATTTTATTTTCTCTGATTCTTGTTTGAGTGAAAACCTTTCCAGCTGAATTGATGAAATCTTTGTTGATATGAAAAAAATGCTTAAACCTGGAACTTCACAGAAATCTTAGTAAAATGCAAATCTCACAACTGCTGTTTTGACATCCTCTCTCCAGCCTCAAATTATATGAACTAATGTTATGTCAAAGGCATATTCTAATGCTGGATCCATCTTTAGACTATGTACTGTTAGGATATATATCAGCTAGGGATTAATAATTTTTTTTTAATCTTATGTTTTGTACTAAAATTTATCACGACAATTAATATGTTTGACTTGAGGGATGAAAACATCCAGTATCTTTATTTGTAATGGAAAACACTAACTAAGGGCAAACTATTTATAATCTGAATCCTAGGCAAAAGGCTGTTTGGTGAGCTAATGGACTTTTTATCAAAAAATGAGGGAGTTTGGCCTAGGAACTACTTCTTACCTGTGTATATTTTAGACATCCTGGAAGACTTTTTTAAATGACCAGCACCTAAGCCACACTCCAGACCCATTGAATAAGAATTTCTTTATCTGTTCTATGAGTATCAGGACTTTAAAAAAGTTTCTCATGAAATTGTAATATGCAGCTAATTTTGGGACTACCAGTATGGAGGTTACAAGGTAGGTTCTAGAAAATGCCAAGCCAGAATTTGACTCCCACCTCTGTACCTAACATCCCTGAGACCCTAGACAAGATATGTCATCTTTCTTAGCCTCAGTTTACTCATCTTAAAAAAGAAGATAAGAGGTAAAGGGGTCAAATATGTGATGACACAAAGAAATCTAACTATTGAAGGTGAGCACACAATGCAATATCTATACGCCTTACTGTTAAACTGTACATCTGAAATTTACTAAATTTTGCTAACCAATGTCACCATAAAAAAATAAAAAAATAAAAAATAAATTAAAAAAGAAAAAGAAGATATATAAAGTCATTTAAAGATTAAAATAGATTAAGTAAGTGTTTAGTATATTTAAATTCCCTTAAGTCTTCATTTCTTGGGTAACATTTATATATAATTGATACATAATTCTCATAATTCAAAAGTTAATTATATTGATTGACTTTTTTCTCCTTTTGGTGGGCTGTTTTCTCCCCTAAAATTTCTACAATAAATATTTATTACTTACTGAATTGGAAAAATATGCACTTAATTACAAAATTCCAATAAAAGTAATGGCTATGACATCAGGCTGATTAAAGACCACATGATCTAATCTGAATCTCTGAGGTTGCCTTTTTCTTTTTCTTTTTCTAGAAAACCATTGCAGTATGGCACCCTGTCATCACATCGGTACATGTACCTTTAATCAAGCATTTTTATATATTATGTATACATTGAGATAGATAGGGTCTTTTTCCTCAAAGGAGTATGACATTTACTAAGAATTTAGAATTAAAACCCAGTATATCACCATTGCACTTTTTCATTATAAATATTCAAACTCCTTTTATTTATGTATTTCTATTATAAACTATATTCCAAAAATATTAGTAGAGTCAAAAAAAGTGTGTGTGTGTGTGTGTGTGTGTGTGTGTGTGTGTGTCTTCTTTGTTGGTCTCACTGACAGAATTTTTAATGTGAGAGTATAACATAAAACCTATTCTTTCAACAAAGTCCATTAAAGAGGATTGTAATTATTCCTTTAACTGTTTATTTTGCTTTTCTTATGTGAAGTTCCATAAACTTAAAATGGAGTAAGAGTTGAGAACAAGAGTAGTGTTCAAAACTGAGCACAAGATTAGCTTCATGGCTTTATAACAAAGTATTCGATGACTGGCAAAACTAATTTTCTTCACTGTGAAAGTGAGAGTATGGGGCCATGAGAATGACAGGCCACAATGTGAATAAAGATGATCTTTGCTTTTGAAAATAATGACATTCTTGGTAAATGCTTACTATTAAAATTTTCAACAAAGAAAGAACACAAGAAATTAATCACAGATAAATATCTAAAAGTGGGATTTTATAATGCATGCTATTATTAAGTGAAATATTAATTTCTTTTTACTTGAATTCAATAGAAGGAAACAGAATGACAACTAATAAAAATAAATAAATAAATTATTTTTATGAAAGAGTACATAAAAATTAAGTTTTTGAAAGAAAACTACAAAAATTGTTGAGCATAGAGTTATTATGTACTTTCAATTTTATGTTTCAATTTTAAACAGTGTTGGTTGACTACCTGATAATGAAACTTGTTCTCTCACACTTCTTCCCACAGCCCTTCCTCCTTGAGTTCCCACCTTGTCAAACCACAGGGAACACCATTCTCATTTTATTTTACAGAAATGACTCTCCTTGGAGTTATGCAATATGGCAACTATGGCTCTTCCCACATTCTAATCATGTTGGTTGTATGATAATATTTTCTTTCTCAAGGTAAATAACACTTTCTGTTTTGCAATCATAATTCTCCCAGTCACTTGCATTTAAATGATTTCAATAATCAAAGGAGCTTCCAGTCTATGCTTGTCTCTTCTCAAAACCACCTCCAAATCACAATTAAACTACAGAAGAACCATCATTGAGGAATTGCCTGCAGTCCCTAAACAGAATATATAGCAGAAGCCACATGGAGACTGATAGGAGGGGCAGAGATGTGGAAAGGGGCTGGTCCCACACCCACACATAGTTATTAAAAATCAGAAGGGATATATTGGCTGCAGAGTTCCTTCCTGAAGACAAAGAGATTTCAGCACTACACCAGGCTCCCTACCCTGGGGTTCCAGTGCTGGGAAGAGAAGCATCCATAACTTTTCTGTGAAAACCAGTAGAGATTGTGACTGAATGAGTCCCAGGCATTCCTCTTAAAGAGCCTGCATACTCAGGCATTCCTCTTAAAGGGCCTGCACACTAACTTACTCCCTGACAAACTCACTCACTCTAAGCTCCAGCACTGGGGCAGCAGCTCAAAAGGCACTAGGGATATGTGGGAAGGAACTGAATTGTCTGGCTTTAGGGCAAAGGCTAGGGCAGTTTTCTCCCATATATAAGTGCTGGCAGAAGCCACTGCTCCTTTGTTGGGTTCTCCTCCCACCCCACCTAGTGTGCAGACACAGGCAGCTGCCACATCTGAGTCTCCACCAACCTGGCTAACAGCGTTCATTCTGCTCTCATGATTTCCTGAGACCTCGCCCCACCCAACTTGCAGGCCCACTCAAGCTGCATCCAGGGGCTTTTCCACACAAATGACCTATGTTGGCTCATGCTGCATACATCCCTAAAATATCCCAAAGGTTCACAAACCCCAAGCAAGCAGCATCTGGCTTCAGTATGTCCTGTACCCTTTACTAAGTAGCCCTGAGCCTGAGACTAGTGGCAGCTGGCCTCGGTTTTCAGCTTAGCCTCTTCCAGGCACCAACAAGTCTAGCATAAGTGGCAACCAGATCATTTTGTAGCTCATACCAAGTGGCCCCAAGCAAAGCACAGACAGTAACTGAGCTTGGCCTACATAGGAGTCCCTCCCAAGAGGCCCCAGAACCAACACACCCAGTGGCCACCTTCAGAACACAACAGAGTACCACCCAACCACTCCCACAAACGACAGCCCAAAGAGCAGATTTGGCAGGCACCAGAGCCCTGCTAAAGCAAATCTTGCTCTGTGGGGTCAGCCTCTGAACAACTGCTCCTTCACTGTAGTCACAGCCAGTCCTTAAGATCAATTAGTCTGAGAATCAATCACTCCTACTGATGTGCAAACAAGAACCAAGGCTTAACTACAATAGAAGGGCACACACAATCCACATAAAGGATGTACCTGGAGTACCTGGCTCAAGCGACTAGAGAGACTGTGCTACTGGGCCTCACAGGACACCTATATTATATAAGTCCACTCTACTAAGATTGGGAGACATAACAGCTCTACTTAATGCATAGAAGCAAACGCAGGGAGATATCCAAAATAAGAAAACAAAGAAATCTGTCCCAAATGAAGGAAAACAAAAAAACTCCATAAAAAGAAATAAACAAAATGAAACAAAACATTGGTTATAAGAATTCTCAATGATCTCAATGAGAATTTCAACAAAGAAATAGGAAACATAAAAATGGAGATAGAGAACATAAAGGAGAACCAGTCAAAAGTGAAGGATACAGTAATTGAAATGAAGAATACATTAGAGGGAATCAACAGTAGATTAGGTGAAACAGAGAAGCAAATCAGCAATTTAGAAGATAAGGTAACAGAAAACACCCAATCAGAACAGCACAAAAAAAAAAAAAAAGATGAGGATAGTTTAAGGGGACTTTGAGACAACATCAAGCATACCAACATTCTTATCATAGAGATACGAAAAGGAGAAGAGAGAAAGCAAGGAATTGAAAATCTATTTGAAAAAATAATAACAAAAAACTAACCTCTCAAAGGAAATAGACATACAAGCCCAGGAAGAGCAGAAAATCCTAAAGATGAACCCAAAGATGTCTACATCAAAACACATCATCATTAAAATGACAAAGGTTAAAGAAGAAGGGAGAATCTTAAAAGCAACAAGAGAAAAGCTGTTAGTTACCTACAACGAAGCTCCAAATGATTTCTCAACAAAAACTTTGCAGGCCAGAAGGCATTAGTGAAAAATATTTCAAAGTGATGAAAAGCTAGGACCTACAACCAAGATTACTCTACTAATAAGGCTATCATTTAAAATTGAGGAAGAGATGAAGAGCTTCTCAGATAAGAAAAAGCTAAAGGAGTTCATCACCACCAAGCCAGTATTATAAGACATGTTAAATGAACTTTTTTAAGAAGGAGGAAATATATATATGAATGAATACAATGGAATAACTATATACCTATCAATAATCACTTTAAATGCTCCAATCAAAAGACATAGAGTGGTTGAATGATTAAGAAAACAAAACGCTTACATATGCTGCCTATAAGAGACTTACTTCAGATCAAAAGTCATACACAGACTGAAAGTAACGGGATGGAAAAGATATTTCATGAAAAAATAAAAAGCTAGGGTAGCAATACTTACATCAGACAAAAGAGACTTTAAAACAGGCTATAACAAGAGACAAAGAAGGATCCAGCAATCCCACTTCTGGGTATTTATGCAAACAAATCCAAAACACTACTTTGAAGGGAAACATATACATCTGCATCTATATGTTTATTGCAGCATTTACAATAGCTGAGATGTAGAGGCAATCAATGGATGAATGGATAAAGAAGAAAAGGTACATACATAAAATAGAATACTACCCAGCCAAAAAGAGAATGAAATCTTGCCATCTGTAACATGGATAGAGTTAGAACAGGGGTCCCCAACCCCCAGTCCGTGGACCATTTCCAGTATGTGGCCTGTTAGAAACTCGACTGGATAGCATGAGGCGAGCAATGGGCAAGCTGGTGAAGCTTCAGCTGTATTTGCAGCTGCTCCTCAGTGCTAGCATCATTGCCTCTGCCCCACCTCAGATTCTCATAGGAGTACCAGTTCCTGGTGCCAAAAATGGTTAGGGACTGCTGAAAAGATTATTGTGCTGAGTAGAATAAGTCAGAGAAAGACAAATATCATATGATTTCACTTACATGTAGAATCTAAAAAACAAAACAAAACAAAACAAAACACAGAAATAAACTCATAGATACAGAGAACATTTTGATGGTTGCCAGATAGGAGGATTGAAGGGATGGGTAAAAAAGGGGAAGGGATGAAGAGGTAGAAATTGGTAGTTACAAAATAGTCACAGAGACATAAAGTACAGCATAGGGAATATAGTCAATAATATTGTAGTAACTATATATGGTGTCAGATGGGTGCTAGATTTATTGGGGTGATCACTTCATAAGATATGTAAACGTCAAATATGTGTTGCACACCTGAAAGTAATATAATACTGTATGTCACTTGTAATTGAAAAGTAAAAATTTATTTATCATGTACTAATTTATAGTTTATAAATCATATATCAAATAATACATTTGAGAAGGATAAAATAACTTAGAAACAAAAGTTGTAAGTTTCTTTCCACACATGCAATATCCTCTTACATGTCTCCTTAGATGAAAACACCCCTGACTTCAGAGACCAGCAACTTACATCACAAACACCTGTAATAAGGGCTTTTCCCCCACAATGTTGGCTACTTTCAAGCAGCAGCCACCGTGCACATAAAGATCCCAATGCAATTCTGTGCCTGTTTGCCATTTTCTATTATTCTTTCTACTCTCATGTTACCTATTTTCCAAATTCATATGCCATCTGTTTCCTCTGTTGCTTTTCATGAAGTCATCGAGCTTAACTGGTCATGATAAACTGTGTTTAAGATGGCCAATTCCATTCTATCCATTTAATTCTACATAGCAACACACTCAATATTTGAAGGAATAAATGTAGAACTCAGTATATAATCTTAGCCCCAGAGTCCGTTATGTTTTATTTGGCCCTCTAGCCTGAGGGATGCTGCTGAAATTCTGATCCTAATTCTGAATAGTCCAGACTGTCCCTGGCCTTTGATCCACCCATGCACTGTGGTTCTCAAACTTTAGAGAACATCAGAATTACCTGGAAGATGTATTAAAACCAAGATTTCTGGGCCCCACCCCTAAAGTTTATGATTCAGTAGGTCTGGGGTGGTGCCCAAGATTTTGCTTTCATAACAAGTTTCCACGTGATTCTGATTCTGCTGTTCAGAGGAACACACTTAAAAACTACCGTGCTAGAATTTGCTGAACACTACTGGTTTCCCATCATGTGTCCACTTTTCCCATTTATATGAGAATGACAGCAGCTTCTTCCCACAGTATGTCATTTTGATCTGATGGACATCCATTAGCAAAATGGCTAAGAAGACAGCAATCAGCTGAGTTTTTACATATGAGAATGTTTGTTGTTCTTATGTAGTTAAATGACAACTCGGTTGAGCATAATATTCTAGGCTTACCTTTCTCTCAGCCCTTTATATATCTCGCTTTATTGTTTTATGGAATTGAATGTTGTTGTGGATGCATGTCTTAGGTAACTTGCTTTTGTTTGTTTATATGTCAAAAATTCATTTCTCAAATCTTTGAAGTTCATTAACTTAACCAGACTATGTCTCAGAATCCACTGTTATCATTCTTTCTGTAATTAAGTGAACTCTTTTGAAATGCATATTAAATCCTTCCTTCATTCTAGGAAAATTGACTGCTACTTCATTGCAATGAATTTTTTTCTCAGAGGGTCATAATTATCCTTATTTGGGGTTATCTTTGACTGTTTCCATATCTATCATCTTGCCCCATTACTAAAAATTTCTGAAAATTTTTCTCTGCCTATAATGTAGTTAACTGAAGGCTTTTACTATGTTAGTAACGTGATTTTCAATAGTTTTATTCTCTCATCTGCTTTCCCTTTTTTACCTAGTGCCACAATTAAGCCAATTTAGATTTCAGTTTCTTTTATGTGTTTGTTGTTTTATTCTTTATTTTCCACTTTTTGGCTTAATTCATGTTCTTATAATAATATTCTACAAGAGAAATTACACAGGAATACTAAAAGACAGTTTTCTTTTGTTCCTTGAATTAAATTTTCTTCCAGTCTGGTTTCTCCTTTTCCTTTCCATTTGTATTGTATTCTTTTCTTTGTTCCTATTACTTGTTTGCTTGGCATAGTTGCCATATATCTTTTCATCTCATTATGATTATATAGACAGATACATTTAGACCTTCTTATTATCTAAAGTAATACAATTGAACACCCTTTAGCTCCTTTTTTGTCTTTGAAAACTTCTTTGTCCCCCACCACAAGCCTAGATTTAAAGTATTCCATGTGAGGGGTGGGGGTGGGGGGGTCTAGATGGCAGGCTAGGTAAAAGCTGGGTTCACCTCCTCCCCAGGACCACATTGGAATTACAACAAATTACAAAACAATCAAAGTGGAGAACCATCTGAAGTCTAGCTGATCATAATACATATATCTGAGAATGTAAAGTAAAAGCCACATCTAAACTGTTAGGGGAGGCAAAGATGTGAAGCAGGCTGGCCTGATAACCACACATGGCAGTTGAGCTCCAGGAGGGGAGAGCGCATCTGTGGAGGCCCCCAAGAACAAACGAGGGGCTCTAGCTCTACACAGAGCCTCCACAGGCCAGGGTTCCAGTCCCGGGGGAAGAATTCAAACAAAATATGATTGTAAAAATCAGTGAGGCTTGTGGCCATCCTGGTGAGATGGAGGAAACCTGAAAACCTAGACACACTTCTTAAAGGGCCCGGACGCAGACTCACTCTCAGACACTCACCCTGGGCTGTAGTGTAGAGTCAGCAGCTGGGGAGGCACAAAAGGCATATGGGAAAAGACTGAAGTGTGTGATGCCAGGGCATATGTTGCAGGGACAGCTGCCACTGTTCTTTTCTCTGGGCTGCCCTCCAGGCAGTCTACAGACAGGCGCCATCTTTTCTGTGCTGACCCGCCCCCTACACAGCCAATTGTGAAGCCGCATTGCCCCCCCACCCCGAAACTGACATGCCCCACCCAACCCACAAATTGCCCATGGTGGTCTTGAAGCTGCGTTGCTGGCCATGCACTGACCCTTCCCTAGGCAATGGCCCTTGGCTTGTGTAGCCTACCTGCGGCCTGCAACTCATGGGGGAGACTTTTGGAGTAGGGCACTGATGCCAACATGAGCTGCAGTATCTCTTTGGTGAATTGTGAGGGTCTACAGGCCAACACAATGGTAGCTGGCCTCATTGTGATCTGTGACTTTTGAGGTAGCCCATGGGTTCAGCAATGGCAATAATTCTGATTCTGCATTGGCCTAACAAGAACAGCTCACTCCACCCTGTGTCTCCCTGAGATCTTGCACAAACTGCCTGCAGCAAACCCATTCCCAGGCAGCCAGCCCCACCTGTTGATTATCCTGGGCCACGAATTTGATATCAAACAACAGCCTTCAGCTCCTGTACCTGCGCACAATCCATGCGTTCCAGGAGAGACTTTTAGTGGCTGCCCACAAGCCTCACTCCTAGCTACAGTATTCCTTGAATAGATCTCAGGTGTCAGTGGGCCCAAGAAGGGCTTTACCCTAGTGACTCCCTGGGTCACTGCATCTCTCAACTCTTACCCACCAAAGGCTCTTTCAGTTGCAGAGTCTTACAGACAGTTGGCAGGCAGCTTCAAGCCTTGAGGTGCACTGATTTTCTTGCTAAGCCACCCCAGGTTTTGTATCGGGTGTAACTGACCTTGGCTTGCAACATTGTCTCCCCTACTTGCCTCCAGAATCAGCATAGGCAGCAACTATTGCAGTTTGCTTTGTAGTTCCTACCAGGTAGTCCCGAGCAGTCAAAGGCAGTGGCTAACTTTGGCCTACTCAGAATCCCCTGCCAAGCGGCCACAGAACCAACAAAACCCAAAACCAGAGGTTGGCATCAGTACACAAAAGAGCACCATCTGACTAGCCCCATATGCAGCACACCTCAAAAATGATCTCAACAGGTACACAAACCTGCTGGGGTGAATTCCACTTAGAGGGATCAGCCCCTACACAGAAACTGATACTCTCTGGGCTTGGCCAGTCCCCACAGTCAGTCAGCCTGAGAGTCAATCCCAACCACTGACGTACTAACAACAATAAAGTCTTAGCTACAACAGGAGAACATACACAACCCACATAAGAAACACACCCAGAGTCCCCACAACAAGTAACTGAGGAGACTGTGCCACTGGACTACACAGGATACCTACTTCTTCCTAATGTATAGAAACAAGGCAACTAAAATGAGAAAATAAAGAAACATGTTGCAAATGAAATGACAGGAGAAAACTCCCCCCCCCCCAAAAAAAAATTAAACGAAATGGAGGCAAGCAACCTACCAGAGACAGAGTTCAAAACACTGGTTGTAACGAATTTCAATGAACTTGGAGAAGACATGATCTCAATGAGAACTGCAGCAGAGAGTAAGCATAAAAATGGACATAGAATCTATTTAAAAAGGACAAAAATGAAGAATGCAATAACTGAAGAGAATACACGAGAAGTAATCAATAGCAAATTGGAGAAAGCAGAGGATCGAATCAGAGATTTGGAAAACAAGGTAGCAGAAAATACCCAATCAGAAGAGCAAAAAGAAAAAAAATAATTTTAAAAAATAAGGAGTCTAAGAGACTTATGGAACAATATCAAGCCTACCAACATCTACATCATAGGGATACCAAAAGAAGAAGAGAGAGAGCAAGGGATTGAGAACCTGCTTATAGAAATGATGACTGAAAACGTCCTTAACCTGGTAAAAGAAATAGAAATACCAGTCCAGGAAGTATAAAGAATCTCAAATAAGAACCCAAACAGACCCACACCAAGACACATCATCATTAAAGTGCCAAAGGTTAAAGACAAAGAGAGAATGCTAAAAGAAGCAAGAGAAAGGCAGCTAGTTACAAGGGTACTCCCATAAGAATGTCAGCTGATTTTTTCAATAGAAACTTTGAAAGCCAGAAGGGACTGGCAAAAAATATTCAAAGTAATAAAATACAAGAAACTACAACCAAGAATACTCTACCCAGCAAGGCTATCAATTAAAATGGAAGGTGAGATACATAGCTTCCCAGATAGGAAAAAGCTAAAGGAATTCATTATCAACAAGCCAGTTTTACAATATTAAGGGGACTTCTGTAAAAACAAAGGGTGGAAGAGGGAAAAAACCCATAAATATGAGTAATAAAATGTCAGTAACTATGTACCTATCAATAATCACTTTAAATGTCAATGGATTAAATGTTCCAATCAAAAGACATAGGGTAGCTGAATGGATAAGAAAACAAGACTGTTACATATGCTATCTATAAGAGACCCACTTCAAATCAAATAGCACACATTAGACAGAAAGTAATTTAAAAAGATATTTCACATAATGAAAATTTTTTAAAAAGCTGGAATAGCAATACTTAGACAAAACAGACTTTAAAACAAAGACTATACACTAGATTTCTTTAACCAATGTCACCATCAATCAATCGATTAATTAATTAAAAAAATTAAATGAAGGCTATAATAAGAGACAAAGAAGGGCATTACATAATGATAAAGGGATCAATACAACAAGAAGATATAGCCCTAGTAAACATATATACACCCAACATAGAAGCAACTTACATATTTAAATCAATTAATGACTGATAAAGGAGAGATCAACAGTAATACACTCATAGTAGGAAACTATAACACCCCAATGACACCAATGAGTAGATCTTTTAGACTGAAAATCAACATGAAAACAGCAGCCTTAAATGACACACTAGACCAGATGAATTTAATTGATATTTTCAGAGCATTTCACCCCAAAGCAGCAGAATATACATTCTTTTCAAGTGCGCATGGAACATTTTCCAAGCTTGACCACATGTTAGGCCATAAGACAAACCTCGATAAATTTAAGAAGACTGAAATCATAACAAGCATCTTCTCTGACCACAATAGTATGAAACTAGAAATCAACTACAAGAAAAAAGCTGGAAAATACACAAACACTGGAGGCTAAATAACATGCTACTAAACAATAAATGGGTTAATGATGAGATCAAGGAAGGAACCAAAAGATACCTAGAGACAAATCAAAATGAAAACACAACAAATTAAAACCTATGAGGCACAGGGAAAGCAGTTTTAAGAGGGAAATTCATAGCAATACAGGCCTACCTCAAGCAATCAGAATAATCTTAATAAACTAACCTTACACTTAAAAGAACTAGAAAAAGAACAGCATGTAAAACCTGAAGTGAGTAGAAAGAAGAAAATAACAAAGATCAGAGCAGAAATAAATGAAATAGTCTAGAAAAACAATACAAAAGATCAATGAAATCGAAAGCTAATTCCTTGAAAGAATAAACAAAACTGATAAACCTTTAACCAGACTCATCAAGAAAAAAAGAGGACCCATATTAATAAAATCAGAAATAAAAGAAAAGTAACTACAGACCCCACTATAAGAAAATACCATGAACATTTATATACCAACAAATTGGACAATCTGGAAGAAATAGATATATTTCTAGAAACATATAATCTTCTAAGACTCAGTCAAGAAAAAACAAAAATTCTGAACCAACTACCACCAACAAAATCTAATCAGTAATCTAAAAACTTCCAAAAAATAAAAGTACTAGACCAGATGGCTTAAAAGGTAAATTTTACCAAAAATTCAAAGACAAATTAACACTATTCTTATCAAACTATTCCAAAAATTTCAAGAGGAGGAAAAGATTCCTCACTCTTTTTATGATGTCACCATTATTCTGATTCCAAAATCAGACAGACATTACAAAAAACAACAACAAAACCCAAAAAACTATATAAGTCTATAGTCCTGATGAACATTGATGCAAAAATCCTCAACAAAATATTAGTAAACCAAATTCAGCAACATATTAAAAATATCATACACTATAATCAAGTTGGATTTATTCCTGAAATGCAAGGTTGATTTAACATTTGCAAATCAATTAATATGATATACCACATTAACAAATTGAAAGATAAAAATCATGTGATCATATCAATAGATGCAGAAAAAGCATTTGACAAAATCTAACATCCGTTTATGATAAAAACTCTCAACAAAGTGGGAATAGAGGGAACATACCTCAATGTAATAAAAACCTTGCTACAACAGTCAAGATAGAGACAAAATAGAGAAATAAAAAGCATCCAAATTGGAAAGGAAGAAGTAAATCTGTCCTTATTTGCAGATGACATGCTACTATATACAGAGAACCCTATAGATTCTACCCAAAAACTGTTAGAACTGATAAATGAATTCAGTAAAGTAGCAGGATACCAAATTAATATTCAGAAGTCAGTTGCATTTTTATACACCAATGATGAACTATTGGAAAGAGAAATTAAAAAACAATCCCATTTATAATTTCATCAAACACAATAAAATACCAAAGAATCAAATTAACCAAGGAGGCAAAAGACCTTTCCTGAAAAATTATGTCATTGAAAAAAAAAAAAACTGGAAGAAGATACAAATAAATAGAAGCATATATCATGCTCATGGGTAGAAGAATCCATATCATTAAAATGTTCATACTACCTAAAGTAATCTATAGATTCAATGAAATCTCTATCAAAATACCAATGACATTTTTCAGAGAACCAGAACAGATAATCAGTAAAATTTATATGGAACTATAAAAAAATCCCTAAAAGTCTTGGCAATCTTGAAAAAGAAGAACACAGTTGGAGGTATCACACCACCTGATATCAAACTATATTCCAAGGCTATAGTGATCAAAACAGCATGGTACTGGCATGAAAAAAAAAAAAAAAAACAGATTGATAAATCAATGGAAGAGCAGAGAGCCTAAAATCTGCATTTATATGGTCCTTTAATCTATGCCAAAGGAGGCAAGAATATACAATGTGGCAAAGATGGTCTCTTCAACAAATGAGGTTGTTAAAACTGGACAGACACAGGTGAAAAAATGAAACTAGACCACTTTCTTATACCATATATAAGAATAAATTCCAAATGAGTAAAAGACTTAAATGTAACACCCGAAACCAGAAAACTTCTAAAAAACATTGACAATAAATTCTCTGATATTTCTATTAGTAATTTTTTTCCTACTATATCTCCTTAGGCAAGGGAAATGAAAAAAATAAACAAATGGGACTATATCAAACTAAAAAGTTTTTGCACAGCAAAGAAAACTATTAATAAAATGAAAAGAAAACCTACTAAATAGGAGAAGATATTTGCCTATGATACATCTGATAAGGGGTTAATATCTAAAAATTATAATGAACTCATACAATTCAACAACAAAAAGACAAACAAACCCAATTAAAAATGGGCAGAAGAACTCAACAGGTATTTCTCCAGAAAGGACATATGAAAAGATGCTCAATGTCACTAATTATTTGAGAAATGCAAATTAAAACCACAAAGAAATATCACCTCACACCTGTCAGAATGGCTATCATCAATAAATCAAAAGACAATGTGTTGGCAAGAATGTGGAGAAAAGGAACCTTTGTACACTTTTGGTAGGATTGCAAAATGGTACAGCAACTATGGAAAATAGTTTGGAGGTTCCTCGAAAAATTAAAAACGGAACTACTTTTTGACCCAGCAATTGTACTTTTGGGTATTTATCCAAAAAAAAGAAAACCAAAAACACCAATTCAAAAAGACCTATGCACCTCTATGTTCACTGCAGCACTATTCACCATAGCCAAGATGTGGAAGCAACCTAATTGCCCATTAACAGATAATTGGATAAAGAGGAGATATTCTATATGTAATGGGCTATTACTCAGCCATAAAAAATAATGAAATCCTACCATTTGCAATGACATCAATGGACCTAGAGGATATTATGCTGAATTACGTAAGTCAGACAGAGAAAGATAAATACCATAAGATTTCACTTATATGTGGAATCTAAGGATCAAAAGGAACAAATTAAATGAAAACAGAGTCACAGATACAGAGGACAAGCAGATAATTGGCAGAGGGGAGGGGTTTGGGGAGCTGGGTGAAAAAGGTGAAGGGATGAAGAAGGGATGAAGAAGAGATGAGAAGTAGTTACAAAATAGTTACAGGGATGTAGAGGACAGCATGGGAAATATCATCAATAGTAATGCAATGACTATGTATAGAACCAGATGGGTGCTAGAGTAATTGGGGAGACCACTTCATAAACTATGTAAATGTCTGACCAACGTATACTGTATACCTGAAACTAATACAAAGTAAACATTTTTTAAAGAGAGATTTATATTTCACAAATGGGGAAAAAAGTATTCTATCAACTTGTCTGTAGTCTGAAGATAAGAGATGATTACAAAGAAGGAGAGTTTGGTGCTACAGGCAGCCCTTTCTGGAGTCTGGAACCATACTTTCTAATCTCAGCCTCTATTACCAGGGATAACTTGATTCAGGCAGTTAGTATGTCTTTTCTCTAACCTTTAGCTCTTCATCCAATGTAACCCAAGATCCTGCAAAATTATCTAGCTTCTGATGGCCCTCTCCTGAAATTCTACCATGGTATGCAGATTTCCAAGGGCTGCCTTTGTTCTGAATGTCTATCTGATTCTCTCCTAACTAGTAGATAGGACTGCAAATTCTCCACGTTTAGCTTGACTCTTCCCTCAGTGCTATTCCTGATTGTGGCAGTGTATTAGGAACCACCCTGTGAAGCACCAGAATCTCTGTTTTTTTTCAGACAAGTGTCAAAATTTACAATTTATATGACATAAGATTGAACCCCTTTTTTTGCTCATTTACTGATTCTTATTCATTATTTTGAGCAACTGCTTCTATAATCTGACTTCAGAATGTATGTTTATCTTCCAGAGTTTCTGCTTCTTGCATTTATCCCTACTAGACTGTAAAATTACCAAAAGCAGAGACCATGTTTTTTGTTCTTGATTGACCAAAAATACTGGATATGATGCCTTGAATAGAGAACAAATTTAATTAATTAAGTTTATTAAAATATGGTTTCTTTAAATATCTTTGTACATAATTTTTAAAAACCACACAGCTAGTTATTTAGTAGTAAGAAAAATTAGAAATTTATTGTATAGAAATATTAGCACTGGGCAAGAATAAATTAGACAAATTATAGACTGAGAAGCATTAAACTATCGAATGTATTTTAAATACCAACTTCTAATTCATTTTTCAGTATTTTGATTTTAAAATATTGGGAATCTTAAACTCAGTTGTACTTTAAGAGAAGGCAATCTATGCTTCTGTGTTTTAAATATATACTAAGCTATCTATGAAATTGCTTTTGTGAGACCTGGTAATGTTTAAGTTATCCACAAGACATTTAAGGAGGTATTTATAAGCACAGATGTTAGAGAAGATTATTTGAGTTCTGATCTTAGCTCTATCCCTTACTAGTCATGACACTGGACAAGTTACTTAATCACTCTGTGCCTCAGTTTCTTTATAAAAATAGAGATAACAATAGTACAACTTAATACATTGCTGTGAGAATAAAATGAGCTAATATATAGAATATACATAGATAGGGCCTAACATATAGTCCATGCATTAGATGTGTTGGCTGTTGTCCATAGTAACAGAATCACTTATTTACCAAGAGCAAGTAAAATAAATTCTACTTTATTTTACTTGATTTCTACTAGGCATAGACTCTGAAAGATTTACATGAGCTTTACTACTGCCAAAGTATTTTCCCCCTTCCTGTTTATCTCACTATTTAACTTGAATAAAATAATACATTCTCTAACAAAGCAGTCATAAAATAACTTAAATGTTTACAATAGTAATATTTGGCAGGAATTACCACATGATATTGTGCTCTACAAAACATATTGAAAAGAATCATTTGAAATAAGGCAGAACTTCAAATATTAAACATTATCCACTATAGGAAAGAATGGGTGAACAGAGATGGACTGGGTAGTTTCAGTTGAGAATAAGTATAAATCTGTTACGATATCAGAGCCAAAGGCTATTAACTAATGTCTTGATAAAAATAATATGGTACTTGTTGACATAGAGCTAGTGATTTTAAGATTATTATATTTTTGAGACTTATTAAATATAGAATAAAACAAGCGAACTCTGTTTCGCATTCTCCAGAATAATGAACATAGATGGAATTAAGTCATTTATAATTGACTGATAATATAGATCTACTACTTACATAGACTTAACAGAGCATTATATGGCTTTCATTCCCTGAGACACAAGACTCAAGGACAGGCTCAATGGTGAAATATTTAACCAAAAATCTTTGGGGGAAATGAGGACTTTTCAATACCATAATGAAACAAATTTTGTAAGCTGTACAAAACTTACCTGAGGGAGTGACTGTTTTCCAGTTATCAATCAATGAAAAGGATGTTTTTCAGAAATTGTTATTAGTGCTATGCTATTTAGCCAATAATATTTTAAAGTAACATTAAAATTTTTGAGAAACTTTGTTCTGTTATCATTATTTCATTAATTATCCCAGCATGTTTTGGAATAGGAAATGAATAAATTTGAATTAAAAATATGAAAAAAAATCTTCATAAAATCTCTCTCCCTCTTTCTCAATCTCTCTCCCTTCAATCCTCCTTTCCTTCTTTCTCTTTCCCCTTTCCTCTCTTCTCTGGCCCCCATCTCTTGGCTCACATAAGGGAGACTATACAATACCCTGAAGATGAATAACAAGGATGTTGCTAAAATATATTAGGAATCTCTGTTTTTATCACAGAAAAATACTACAAGTTATTTTCGAATCTCATTTCCTGGACCTGTATCAGAAGCAATGCAGCTAATTTTTCAACTTTTTAAAGATACCCAGGGAGGATAAAATAAATGCATCACATCACCTACCAACAGACATAAAGTGACCCTCATTTTGATTTTAGAACGCTTACACACATGATCTACTGTTTTATAAAATGATTTCAATGATTTACTTTAAAAATTTTAATTTATTTTCAAGTGTATTTTGCCTTTTTTTGTGTGTGTCTACAGTACCTGGCATTCCTAGGTGGTCTATCATCCAAGTACTAACCAGGCCCTACCCTGCTTAACTCCCGAGATCAGATGAGATTGGGCACGTTCAGGGTGACATGGCCATATAGACTTGCCTTGGTTTTTAAACAATGTGACACACTCTGTAGTCAGAAAATATTTGGTGACATTCTTATCAATTCAATAAATTAAAATACAGATCAACAAATTAATCTAAAATCTTTAATATATATTTGGTAGAACTCATGTATTTGATTCAAATAACTAATATTTTATATATATTTATGATCAACTTATTCCAAAAATGATTTTGGTGATCACATTTTTAAAAACCCTCGTATATTACAATTGTTATCGTAGAAATAGAAAAGTGATGTAGTTACAGTTAACATTCCACTTCGAATTTCTCAGAAATCTAGGCAAAAAGAGATTGCATAACTTTCATTCTTTGAAAGAAGTGGCATATTAAATTTTCTATAGAGTCAAAATTTTGCTAATATTTAATTATAAAATTAACTGATTATTTTGACTTTACAGGGAATACATATATAACATGGCATTGAAATCAGTTTTAGTGACAAGATAGAAGTAATTTTTTAAATTCTTTTTTCCCGCAATTAAATCTTAAAGCTTAATATTAAAATTCAATATATACAACTATGTGGCTATCTGATAGTCTAATTTGATAATTAAATTAAAACTTGAGAATCCAATAACACAGATGCCTTTCTCATAGCATTACTTTCTTTAAAAATCTTTTTTAGACAGAATCTGAGTAACCAACATTTTTTATTAAATTTCTGGTAAAAACCTGTTATCCCACTGTGTTTTATCCATTTTTATACTTAAGATCTAGCACAAGAGTTGTCATAGAAAGTGCATGTCAAATTTTTGTGGAGTCGTGGTATTAATTAATGGCATATTCACATACCATAAAGGTGTTTGAGTTGACATTCCATTATCAGATTTTAACATTATGACAAATGTTCTCACTTAGGTGAAAGACCACTGCACTGCACTTGAAGGTAGGCCAAGGGATTGCCAGAGTGTGATAGCAAATCTGCTCAAGGATTTGGGCCAATTCATAATTAAAATGCCAGCATTCCACACTGAAGCAGACGAAATGTTCAAGACTGAGTTATCAGCTCTAGTTTCCTTAAAGGCTGTTAGAATGAGCTGCATGCATGCTCATCCCTAGCTAATGGGACAACTTAAACTACTGAGTAAACTTAGTGTCTACGACTTGCCCTTTGAAACCAGCTTTAGAGGTGGGTGAATATTGAATACATTCTACCTGAAGTACTGTATCATTCATTCTTGAGGCCATTATTATTGAATTTAAAAACTGGTTTTGTAGCAAGTCATTTCTAATACAATTTGAGTTGATTATTTTTACTGGAAGTGTAAAATTGTCTCTGAGATTGGAGGTGTTTGAAGGAACATCTCCAATAGCAACTACGATTTGAGCATATCTGTTTTTCCAAACATTTTTATGAAATACTTCAAATATACAGAAATATTGAAAGAATTGTGCAGTGAACACTCATATACTAACATCATAGATTCTACAACTAATATTTGCTATTTTGCTTTATCACATGTTTATCCATCTATGCAACTATCTATATTTACATCTGTTTATTTTGATGCATTTCAAAATAACTTACAGAAATCTAATTGCACACTGGTACACTTTGCCTCTAAATATTTTCGGCATGCATAGTATAAATTAGAGCTTGATAACCATACACATATTTTACTGATTTTCAGTGTACATGTGTCAAATGATATTACTTGACCTTGTACAGCTATAGACAGAGACATTGTGTGTGTGTGCACACGTGTGTGTATAGCTATATTCTCAAGGAGAGCAATACCTTAGATAAAATTATCTAAACACTCCATCATAGTCAAATAATACAGATAAGAAGACTCCCTAGAAAATCATCCACATAATATATCATTGTTTAATAACTACCACAGTCACAGTAACATTTTAAGCATTTTTTTTCAATTTGAAGATAAAATAGCTGTATTTTTTTTCTTTGTAATGTATTTCTCTGAAAGAATTTAGCTCAAAGGAGCATCTGCTCTAAATCATTGCCCCATTGGCTATTTTTTCCCATAATATTAAAATTGAGTACACAAAAGTCAAAGTCATCAACAATTTGGCCAATGTTCAAAAGTGAATCATTGACTTGAAAATTCTCTTCCCCCTTAGACCAATTTTAAGAAATAAATCTAGTTAAAATTAACACATGATGTACTCCCTGGCTTTTACAAAGAAATATGTTCTTTTAAGTAATGGCATTTAAGTAATGCCATTTACCTAAGTTTACTTTGGGATATACTATTTCCAATCTCACATACATCTACATCATAGGCACATGTAGTTTATTTTTCAGTGTCTTACCAATGTTAAAAATAGAAGAAACAATAATCCTAATAACATTTATGAGATGCCGACAATACACATAGTAAAGTATAGTTAAAAGGATAGTGCATATTGAATTAGAAGACCAGAATCATAAGGTTCCAGCATAAGTTTTACTGGAAAACTGTGGTCTCTGAAAAATCACTTCATTTTTTAGAGCCTCATTAATTTTAGTTTTAAAAAAGGTAATTGACTAGAAGAAGTTTCAGGTTCTTTCCAACTCAGAGATTCTAATATTCTAAGAATAATCTGTATAGGAAGACTTTCGTTAGTCCTTTTTCTCTTTGGTAATTATAATATATTATAGTGTCATCCAGGAAAAGGCACTAAGTTTTCAATTGCATTTTCATTTTTACTTAATCAGTAGATGCAGTCAAAACAGGTTTTTATTGGCTCATGTTCTAGACTTAATGCTAGAAACATTTTTATGTTGCTTTGGGCTGGTTCAAGTAGGCAGATTTAAGAGCAATGATGCAAAATGGCCATTTAAAGGAACATTTAAATCAAGCAATTATATGATATTTATATTCATTTAAAAAATATTTGCCAAGTAGCTTTTTTTTTCCCCCCATATTGTCTCAGTGGCTGAACAACTATTAATCAAGCTCTCTAACTCCATGTGTGGTAAAAGTCAAATGGATTTTGTCATCAGCTAAGCCATCTGTCTCCTCATACTGTTTCTCTATTTTTCTTTTTATTTTTGAAACTCTTCAACTGAAATTAGAAATGGAGGAGGTGGAGGTAATCAGTGAATATAAGAATGACAGAATTTCATACGCTTTGATTATTTTTGAATATTCAGGCAATATGAGGTATAAATAGCATTTCAGAAATGTTTGTATTCATTCAAGAATTTCTTATGAATTTTTCTGGGAAAAATTAGGTATTCTTATACAGTACAGATGCAATAATTTTTTTTTCTTTAAGTTGAGCATAATGGTACTAACCTCTGGATACTAAAGAGATATGAATGAATTCTCTTAACCAAAGCAAAAGAAAGTCCCCACATCTGTGCCTCTTGTATTCACTGTTTGGAAAAGAGAATGCCCAGGGCTCTCATCTTGAGAGGGTTGTAGTTGCCTTTATAAAGTGCTGAAATTATTTCCTACCATTCTCTTGGCCGTCTATTGTAAGCCAAATACTTATTTCTCATGTCTTTATTAGAAATTTATCTGCCTGAACTTAGATATTTGGAATGAAAGAGAGAGCAGAGCCAAGGAGAGGAAGCAGAAATGCACCCCCAAAACGAAAGGCATTTAAACCTACCTCCCATGTAATACTGCAAATGCTATTGCAGTGCCCTTGGCTGATTGCCAGCTAGTGCTTTTTAAAGTGTATATCACGTGTGGAGAGCTCTATTTTTCAGAGGGCAGCCCATGTCATAACTGGGCAGCACCAATTTTTAGGAAACTCACTTTCACACAGGGCTGAAATGTTATTTCCTTGTTATGTTGGTCCTTTACTACCTGGTACAAGTCTACTTTGTTTTCTGCTTGCTGACCTTTCAACACTTTGAAGACAAGAAACCATCCTCCTGTCAATATCTTTTATCTAAGAGTGAACCCAAGCAGTTTCTTTGGTGGGTCTTTATGCTTTCCTTACTCTCCAACCTCCCGGTTACTCTTCTCTGAATGTCCTGAGATTTACCCAGTTACCATTATAACCTAAATGAATTCAAACTCTCATTTTAGTGTTGGCTGCCTTACAAACTGATCATTTCTTTTAATGAGAAAGATTTTATTACATTAAACATATAATTTAGGAAAAATAGATGGGTTTCACTACATAGTTGAGTTTTTTGAATTTTACAACAAACATACATATCTTATATGATAACAAAACAATAATAAAAACAAAACAAAACAGGGCACTGTGTTCCTTCCTCTATAAAAGATGAAGAGATTCCTGGCCTAAAAATTCCCTTTCCAACTGATCTGACATAATGGGCACTTAAGATGAAGTGCAGATAGATTTATTTTTGCATATTCTTGATTGATAGGAACAGATATTGCTATTTATTGGGGGTTTAGGCTTAGAAGCTATAATTTTCTAAACTATATTTTGTATGTTTTCCAGAGACTATTATGAGAAGTCATTCTTCTAATTCATTTTTTTTAAATCCAAGTTTTCAGATACAGAGACTTTAAACTATTTAGTATCAAATTTCACAAGGATATACTACCTTGTTTTATTAACAACAACAAAAACTACTCTCAAACATCTAAACACAATTCTGAACATCTGAAGTACTCTAAATCTTCAAGGAAAAAATATGCCAGGAACAGAGGCAAACTCTTTGAGGAAGGCCATCAGTAGATAGTTCTCTGTCTTTTGCAACTTCGAGTTCTCCGAGCCCAGCCTACTGTATAATGGGTATGAGGTATGGGGGTCTAAAAGCACTCAGTGGTAAGTTAGCCTATTATCAGCTTAGGAACAGCAGCTGATGGCTATTGCTTCCCTTCTTTCTTACATTTGGTAATATCCAGAGCATGGGTTGGAAAAAAACATCAGTAATTATGGATAACTTTTTCTTGTTATTTAACTATAAAATAGAGAATATTATATGCCTTGCTTTACATATTACATATAGTAAAAGAACAGCTGCCCAGGCTGCTGACCAACCTATGAACCCGTTTTTTGGACAGAAGAGACCTTGGAAATGTTTCTGAAATCCCCCACTTCCTGGTTTAGCACCACATGAGACAAAAGTAGGTTAGGAACTGTTATCATTTAATTAGACCTCTAGTGGCTCAGATGCAATTGGATTGATCTGCACTGACTTGGAGTAGTATATGTGTCAAGTGAACAGAATCTAAACTTTTGCTTAAAAGAGGCAGTGACATTCCTGACAGTCCCAGTATCCAGGCAATCTTTCAGGAGAATTCCTGTAATGAAGAGCTGCTGTAGGCATACCTAAAGGACTTGGAAGGTGAAGACTATGTTTTTTTCCAGAAATTTCAACTCACATCTATTTTTAAACATTGCAGCTCAAGGGAAATAATATAATACAACAAGTTATGTATAGTTGTTATATAATCTATTCAAATATTTCTTGAAGTTTATGATCTAAAATTATAGCAAAGCCATTGCTTTATCAATTTATGAGTATCCACAATCATGTCAATATGTTATGTAAGTGTTGGAAAAAAGAGAAAAAATATTTAACTTACACTCCATTTTAATTCCACAAAAACTAAAGATTTAGAGATGGTTGTGTATCACAATATATTTAGAAAATTATAGTGAGTCATCAAACATACATTGAGTGTCTACTATGTACAAACAGTAAAAAGTGTCAATGACTGTTTAATATCTTAGATAAAACTATCACTTGCTTTACTTTTCATTGCTCTTTAGATGGTTTACGCATTCTTGCAACATAATGTATTACTTAATAGCTTCGTCATTGAACCCATAATAATGTCTATTGTATTAAACCATATGCTCCTTCTGAGCAAGTTCTGCATTCATTACATAATTCTTTATTCTTAATATCTTTCAAAGTGCCTGCAATATATTAGGTGTTAAATAAATTGTATTGAATGAATAAACCCACGAATGAATAGTACTTTCTAGACTGTTCTACAGTAAAGTAGGCCATATAATTCTGCAAGGGACCTGGAAAACCAGACCACGTTTAAATGCCTGTCATTAGCATGAATAAATCCAGATCCATCATGAATAATATTTATTTTAAGAAGATTATTTAGCCTAGCACTTGATAGAAAACTATTTACTTTGTATTTATTTTTTAGTCTAATATTTTCACCCACATTTCCTAAATTGCTATTCATAATCAGCTCTTTTTAAAGTATGATATGAATTCCATATTAAGTCCTTCCTCCTATATTTTCTTGGATTTTTCTCAAAAACTGCACTTTTATGATATTGAAACCAAAACATGCAATAACATACACCATAGCATTATTTTTAATTAAGAAAATAAATAGTTACTATAGTCATACAGACTGAATAATCATTTGAAGCAAGAAGCAATAATAACAGACATTTACTGAGAACCATCTTACAGTGGCCCCCCCAAAAAAATACAAAGGAAAGAAATCACAAGGATTTCCCTGATTTTTTTTTTTTTGCTAAGCTTACCAGCTATGCATATTTGCATATTATATATTCTGGAACAGAAACTGAAAGCCTGGGAAGCTAAATATAACTTATTCACTGTGCGAATATCAAAGAAAAATCTTCTTATTCCTCCAACAGAAGAGAAAACAAAATTTTTTTTTTTAAAAATATACCAGAGCATTCTGTTCTTAACAAGGTCTGACCTGAAGAGAAACCATTTAACCAGAGCCTATCCTGCTGGAGTTTTGTCAAAACCTAACTGAACTGGAGAAAGAGAAACATCCAACTCCAGTCAGTTCTAGCCTTCTGCATAGAGGAAGGGAAATACTCAGCTCCAGCTCCCTCTAGCCATCATGTCCCCCTTAATGAGATTTAGAGGGAGGTAAATAGCAGCATTCATGAAGTTCACATTTAGGAGCACAGGTTCACTAAAAAGCTGAGTCCAAATCACGAGACTATAGAATGCTTTCCCCACACCACACACCTGGCCAACACATTACTAAAGAACTATTTATAGCAGGTCCATTTGCCTAGTACATAATGTCCAGCAATCAAAAAAAAAAAATGAAAAATATGCTAACAGGCAAAAAAAACACCCACACACAATTTGAAAGACAGAGTAAGCATTAGAACCAGCCTCCAATGTTGATTACATAAACGACTATGATTAACATAGTAAAGACACTCATGAATAAAGGAGATAGCATAAAAAATAGATAGTCAATAAATGTAGAGAGAGAGAGAGAGATCAAAATTCTAAAAAAGAACCAAAAAAGAAATCTTTGAGCTTGAGGATATCCCAATAAAAAAATCCAAAAACTAAAAAGCAGAGAGAAAAAATGACTGAAAAGCAAAAAACAACAACAAAATAACAGATTATCCAAGAACAGTGGGACAACTACAAAATGTATATGATACATGTAACAGCAATTCCAGAACGGGAAAAGCAAAAGAAAAGAACAGAAGAAATACCTGAAACGAATAACTGAGAATTTTCCCCAAATAATGTCAAATACCAAAACACAGATCCAGGAATCTCAAAGAACAGAAAGCAAAATAAATGCCAAAAATACTACACCTAAGCATACGTTGAAGCTATAAAATATCGAAGATAAAGAGAAAGTTCTGAAAAATCCCAGAGGAAAGAAACCTCACATATAGAGAAGGAAAGATAAGAATTATATCCAACTTTTCTTTGAAAACCATGCAAGCAAGAAGAGAGATAGGAATGAAATATTTATATGTACTGTTGAGAACAAAAAAACCACCTCGAATTCTGTACCCTGCAAAATTTTTCTTCAAAAATAAAGGAGAAATAAAGACTTTCTCAGATAAAATAAAATTGAGGAAATTTGTTGCTAGTAGACCTGTCTTGCAGGAAGTTCATTAGAAAAAAGGAAAATGAGATAGGTCAAAAATTCAGATCTACCAGAAGAAAGAAAGAGCATCAAAGAAGGAATAAGCAAAGGTAAAACACAAACTTTTCTCTTATTCTTAATTAATTTAACAAATAATAGTATGTTCAAAATAGTAATAATATATGTTATTAGGTATGCTTATGTATTATATATGCTTATGTATGCTTATGTATAACTAAAGTGAAGAAAAGTAATAATGCAAAGGACAAGAGGGAGGAATTAGGAATGTTTTGTCATTATAGGGTACTTACACTACCTGTGAAGTGGTATAGTATAAAATGAAAGTGGACTTAGATTAGTTGTAAATGTATATTGCAAACTGAAGAACAACCACTAAAAATTTTTTTTAAATATAAAAATCCTGAGACGAGAAAAATAAAATTATGTAAAATGCTCAATTAAAACTACAAAAAGCAGGAAAAGGGTAGAAGACAAATATATAGGAATGAAGAATGAAGGCAATAAATAGAAAATAATAACAAATGTTAATATTGATATTAATCCAACAATATAAATGGGCATAGCTGGCAAGTAGAAAATTAGTAAGTACATAGTTGAACTCAACAACATCATCAGTCAATTAGATATAATGGGCATCTATAAACAACTTCATCTAACAACAGCAGAATATACATTTGTCCCAAGCTCACATGGAACATGTACCAAAATAGACCACACATTCTAGACCATAAAGCAGAACTTAACCAACTTAAAAAATAGAAATCATATGATGTATGTTCTCAGACCACAATGGAATTAAACTAAAAATCAATAACAGAAAAATAGATGGAAAATTACCAAATACATAGAGATTAAATGATGCACCTTTAAACAACAAATGGGTCAAAGAAGAAATCTCAAGAGAATCTTTAAAATATTTTAAACTAAATGAAATTCAAACAATATCAACATTTGTAGGATGTAATGAAATCAGTACTTAGAAATTTATAGCATTGTATGCATAAATTAGAATGTAAGAAAAATCTAAAGTCAATAATCTAAGATTCCACCTTAAGAAACTAGAAAAGAACAAATTAAATCCAAAATAAGTAAAAAAAAAAAATTAGAGTATAAATCAAAAATCTGAAAACAGGAAATCAATAGAGAAAATTAATGAAACCAAAAGCTGATTCTTTGCAAAAAACAAATGAACAAAAAATTGATACTTCTCTACCTAGGCTAATGGTGGGGTGAGGGGAGAGAGAGAGAATGAGAAATTGGTGAATCAGAAATGAAAGAGATACCACTAGCGATTCCACGGACATCAAAAGGAAAATTGAGAGAAACTATGAACAACTCTATGCCTACAAATTTGATAACCTAGATGAAAGGGACCAATTTATTGAAAGACATAACCTGCCAAATTTTACAAGAGAAGAAATAAACAAGATAAATACGCCTAAATTTCTTAAAGAAATTCAATAAATAATTAATAATCTTTCAAAAAGAAAAGCACCTGACCCAGACAGATTTGCTGGTGAATTCTACCAAACATTTAAGGAAGATTTTATACCAATTAGCCATAGCCTTTTTTGGAATATAGAAACAGAGGGCCTATTTTTAAATGCATTCTATAGTACAAGTGCATTACAAGAAAGGAAAACTACAGACAAATATATTTTGCAAACATAGATGCAAAAATTCTCAACAAAATATAATGTATAAAAAGAATTATATACTGTGACCAGGGGGAATTTATCACATGAATGCAAGGCTGGATCAACATTAAAAAAATCAATGAATGTAAATTGTCACAACAGGCTAAACAAAAAAATATCACATGATCAAATAATGTAGAAAAGGCATTTGACAAAATAGCAGACTAGGACTGGAGGGGAACTTACTCAACTTGATAAAGAATATATACTAAAAATCCTACAGCTAACATCATAATTAACGGTGAGAAACTAACTGGAAGTTTTCTGTAAGAACAAAGCAAAAAGCTCTCCTCTCACCACTCCTTTTCAACATTGTACTAGAAGTCCTAGTTAGTGCAATAAGATAAGAAAGGGAAATAAAAAGTATAATGATTGAGAAGGAAGAAATAAAATTGTCTATTCAGAAATGACATGGCTATCTTTGTTGAAATCTGAAAGAATTGACAAAAAACTCTTGAGACTAATAAGCAAACAAATAAATGTTGCAGAATTCAAATTTAATATACACAAAAATTAATTGCTTTCCTATATATCAGCAATAAACAAGTGGAATTTGAAATTAAAAACACAGCACAATTTACAATAGCACCCTGCTCAAATAAAATACTTAAGTATAAAAAAATATGTATGAGATCTTTGAGGGAAAGTTCTAAACTCTAATGGAAGTTGTCAAAGAAGTAAATAAATGGAAAGATATTTCATGTTCACGAATAAGAAGACTTAATATTTTCAAGATGTCAGTTGTTCCCAAATTGGTCTACAGATTCAATGCAATCCTAATCAAAATCCCAAAAATTTATTGTGTGGGTATTGATAAATTGATTCTAAAGTTTATATGAAGAGTTAAAAACCCTAGAATAGCCAACACAATATTGAAGGAGATGAACAAGTTGGAGAACTGGCATTGCCCAAATTCAAGACTTACTTTAAAGCTGAAGTAATAAAGACAATGTAGTATTGGCAAAAGAATAAACAAATAAGTCAATAAAATAGGATGCAGAGGCCAGAAAAACCCTGTATAAATGCTGTCAACTGATCTTTGACAAAGGTGATGGAGCGAAGAGAGTCTTCAACAAATGATGCTAGAACAACTGGACATTCACATACGAAATATCTAGGCATACCCCTTTTACCCTTCATAAAAATTAACACAGGATGGATCACAATCCCAAATGTGAAACACAAAGCTATAAATTTCTAGAAAATGTAAATGATTAGTTTTAGTGATGACTTTTTTGATACAACATAAGAGCACAGTCCATTAAATAAAGAATTGACAAGCAGGATTTCATTAAAATTAAATATTTTTGCTTTATGAAACATAGACTGTTAAGAGAATGAAAAGATAAACCACAGATGGGGAGAAAATATATGCAAGACATATATGATAAAGATTGTTATCCAAATTATTCAAAGAACTTTTAACAGTAAGAAAACAAACAACTCAATTAAAAAATGGATCAAAGACTTTAACAGACACTGCTCCAAAGATGATATAAAGGAGACAATTAAGCATATGAAAACATACTTCACAACATATGTCATCAGGAAATACAAATTAAAACAAGATATTTCTACACTTATTAGAATGGCCAAAATACAGATCACTGACAACACTAAATGCAGGAAAAGATGTGGAGCAACAGAAACTCTCACTGATTGTTAGTGAGAATGCAAAATAGTACATTCACTTTGGAAGAAAGTTTGGTGGTTTCTTACAAAACTAAACATACTTATACCATACAATCCAGCAATCATGCTCTTTGAATTTATCCAGAGGAGTTGAAAACTGATATTCACACAAAATCTTGAACATGGATGCGTTTAACAGTTCTATTCATAATTGCCCAAAACTTAGAAGCAACAAATATGTTTTTCAGTAGGTGAATGAATAAACTTGTTCATCTAGAAAACTGAATATTTTTCATTGATAAAAAGAGTGAGCTATCAAGCCATGAAGAGACAGGGAGGAAAGTTAATTGCATATTACTGAGTGATAGCAATCTGAAAAGGCTACAAGCCGTATGGTTCTAACTGTATAACATTCTGGAAAGGCAAACCTATGTAATCAGTAAAATGCTAAGTGACTGTCAGTAGTAAGGGGGGAGAGAGTTATAAATAGGAGGGGCACTGAGGATTCTTACGCCAGTGAAACTGCTCTTTGTGACAGTATAATTGTAGATACATGCCACTATACATTTGTCCAAACTCATGGATTTACAACACAAAGAGGGAATTCTAATGTACACTGTGGACTTCAATAACTATGATTTGTTGGTGTAGGTGGATCAGTTCTAACGGTTGTACCACTCTGGTGGGGCATGTTGATAATAGGGGAGACTGTGTATGTGGACACAGAGGGTAGATGAGAAATTTCTGCATCTTCTTCTCAATTTTGCACTGTACCTAAAACTGTTCTAAAATATTTACATGTATATGTATATATGTGTATATGTATATAAGTCAGTGATAACTTATTTTTACAGGCATCAGCATGAATAAATCATAAACATAATAGGGTGAAAAAAGTCATATAAATTTTGAAACCAACAAACTAATCAAATGATGTTAAAAGTAAGAATATGGTAAACTTTGGGGAGGGTGTCATATTATGGTAACACAAAGGACATTTCTGGAAAATATCAGTGTTCTATTTCTTTATCTGAGTGATTGTTTAATGGTTGTATTCACATTATGATAATTTACTGTTATATACCCTTATGCATTCTGTACTTTATACGCATATTATAATTTGGTTAACAATATAAAATATAATTATTTTATATTTTATATTTTTAACTTCATATTTTTTAGACATATGAGATTTTAAATAATTTAATTTAAAAAATAGTTGTATTTCTCTTTCTCTTTTAAATAGAACTCTATCACTCTTTTTTACTTGGATTGTTTTTATTCTCAAATTTTGTGGAGGACTGTTCATATTTTTTCACTTTTCATAATTTCCGTGCCCAAGAAACAACTGAATCCTTGGCAGTTATATTGATAATGAAGAGTTGAATGTTTTCATTCTGTCTGAATCTTGATATTGTAAAATACATTTATAGAATATAAGGTAAAGAAAATATAAGTAAGAATTTTTCTTCCTAAATTTTCTCATTTTATCCTGGGGTATATTTTAGACAACACAATAGTCTCTTACTAAAGAAGTCGATTTGCATTCATGAGTTTTTAAAATAGTGAAATGGGTCAAGAATAGAAAGAATATGAATAGATAATGTTACAATTGAGGCTTACAAATTTGTGGATCCTGAATTCAAAATGAAAAATTCATTGAGGATTAAGAATCAATAAAAATATAATCTGATTTGGAATAAGTGGAGCCATTTAAATAACTATTTATATGGTGCAGATTGTTTATAATGAATATAAATAGACTTGGAAATGCTAAAGTAAATGTAACAGTCTAGTTTGTAAAAAAGAAAGTAGACTAAGAAATTGATGAGTAAATAGGTGGAAAGATAAAGTAAGGAAGTCACATACTGTGGTCCTCTAGTCTCATCTACTTTGAAGCAAATGACAAAAGCTAAAAGAATATACAAAAGAAAAAGAAATTCCCAAGTTAAAATGTAACTAAGTTTAACGAGTTTTAAGCAGCACAGTTTTACCTTCTCAGAAAGACTTTGAGAATTAAATTGACTATTCTGGAAAAAAATAGGGAAATTCATGATTACCTAATTTATAGCCTTTTTAAATATGCATTATTTTAACTTTGTAAAAGGGTTAGATAATATTGATTCTCTAGTGGGCCAAACAATTTGAGCCATATCGTCAAAGCTTGCAATCAACCCTCTGGGGAGAAACAATCAATAGCCCAGCTCCTACCTGCCAAACTGTAACTTCCATTAACATGATTCAGTTCACAGAAAGAAGTGGATAAGAACAAACACACTTCACTTAATTGTTTGGTTTTGTTTACATCTAAGACGACAACAAGTGTGTAACTAATATTTTAAATTCATTTTTAATTTCCATCACTGATGTACAATTCCTCAAGCTCTTCTTTCCTCCAGAAAAGAATAAACTGGCTAGTGAGAGATTGCTTTTTTCCTTAACAATCCATTATTGTGGGCACCAGTTTGCTAATAAGATATGTACCATGAAGAATTTGTACTCACCTTTAAAGCCACTTTTGAAAGTTATCAAATATTTTCCAGGTATGTGTCCATCGTTTAAAGGCAAAAAATGTTAACGTTGGAAATAATTTTTAGAATTTCAACACATATCTTTTTTTATATTTTAAGCTCAAATTTGCATATAACATGGGCAATTAGCATATAGACATTCCTGGGTTATATTTCAAAGTAATTTAAATTAATTATTGAAGTTTGAAGTGAATAAAAATATGCATTTACATTCTGTCTTAAAAATTTTTGATATGTGATTTTTATTATATTTTTGGAAGTTATTTTTTGTTTGTTTCCATCTCACAAAAAGATTTTCTTAAGTCTTTCTCTAAGTATTCTTGTATGTGTCTGATATGAGTTTTAAGAACTTTTATTAATATTTTTTATCTCTGCCTCATGTGAATTCTTATTAACTTCAAAGGAAGCTGTTTTACATGTGAAAGATATAAGTAACTATATAGAGGAGAGTGGAAATCACCTTCAAAACTCAGATAAATGTTAACTTTTGGAGTTAATTCTGAACCACAAAATCTAGTTTTGCTAGTTGTGTATATCAAAGACAGAAAAAAAATGCACTATATATATATATATATATGTGTGTGTGTGTGTGTGCATATATATGTATATATAAGCATATACATATATACATAAATATACATATATATGCATATATATATATATATATATATATATATATATATTCTCTGTATCTGCTAGAGATTGCCATTATAGTATTGTATAGGATTTCTCCAACAACTTGCATGAAATTCTGACACACCTATTTTATCTTTGTTGTTAGGCAGCCTCCTTATTCAGCCTCGAGTTCCTTTCAAACGGACTCCATTTATCTCACTCTTATTGTTAAAAAACATTATTGAGTACGTACTCAGTAGTAGGACAGTATCTAGCACATAGAGGTTCCTAAAGCAATATTAGTTAAATGTTTGAAAGAATGAACACGCGAAGGAACAAAAACTATTATATTTTGACAGTGCTATTGGAAATACAAAGATCAAGCAGCCAGAAATCTAACCTGCAAAGAGTTTACAGTCTGGCAGATCAGATGTAATAAAAATGGATATGCCATAGGTCAATACTTCAGAAAGTTCAGAGAAGGGAGAGCTCACTTCCGACTCTTGGGAGGGAGAATAATTGAAATATGGTGCAAGGAGAAGAACCTGACCAAACCAGTTAAGTTTGAAAGAATAGGAAAGGAACTGCAAATAAATGATTCATTTAGGCCAGAACACAGGTTGGCCATAAGAATCAAAAGAGTAAGGAAAATAAAGGTAAATATTTACCTACAGATAAATAAGCCTATGTGCTACACATTAAACCAAAGGGGTGGAATTTTATTCTGTAGTCGTCAGAAAACAACTAAAATTTGGGGGGAGAGGACAGATATAGAGTTATTGACATAATAAGCCTTCACTGCTATGAGATTTATATTTTAAATATAAATTTTAACACTATAACATATGGTCGTGAAATATAAAAATTAATTTTAAAAAGGCAACTCTTAATTTGCTGCCATTTCCCATTAAGAGGCAAGATGAAGAAAAACTAAAAGAAAAATAAAAGAACTAAAAGTCAAATGATCAGGACTCTGATTTAATCTCTTTCAGTAATCAGTTCTGGGACATTGGATAAAATTATTCTGGAACCCAACGTGAACCTCTGTAAAATGAGGCGCATAATCTCCTAGGATTTTCAATATATTCAGTTTCCAAAATCCTATTATTATTCTTATTCCATTGTTTGAAAACCCCATCTTGCTTGGACTCTGACATTTGTCAAAAATGACAAAAAACTTCTGTGACTAGTCCTGAAACATATCAAGGTTAACTGGGAACTTTAATTTCCTTATTTTGCATTCTCTTCAGCTTGTATTGATAAAGTTTTGACTTAAAAAATATATCTTAGATCTACTTAGGATCACATAGTTTTAGACAATAGTTATTTCTTAGCATCAAATGGGTCACAATTTTATCACACTCCAGCAGCATAATAATGGAAGAATATATATGAAAAATCTAAATTTTTTAAAATAAAAACTTATAAAATTACATATACATATATACATTTTATGTTTCTGCATGTTTTCATTTACACAAATTTTGTTTATGTATAAGAATTTTATAATGAACTATTTTTCTCTATTCTTTTTGGCAAAAAAGTAAAGCTAAATTAAATATTAAACTACATCAGAATGACGTAGAATAGCACATAACAACATCAGAATTCTTTATCTTAATTGGAAGTGATAAACTGGAAATATGTGGGAAACAGTCTTACTTACTTGGTTAGTTTTCAGAAATTAGGTGTTGTTTTAAATTGCCCTTAATGACTGTATACATTGTATCATTTGGCATTGAACTTCTCACGGCAAGTGACAAAGTGCTTTGAAATTAGACTGTAGACAAAAGGACCGTTCAGAAGACACTTTATTCCATGTATTTCAGTAAACCCACACATCAGTTTCTAGAAGTGTTTTTTAACTAAGACAAATACACATGACCTGAATCTTAAGAGCAACTTACCTAAAAATTGCCATTACTCTATAGTTCTCAGACTACCTGACAGTCATCTTTATTATTGAAGAGTTTTAATGAATCAAGAAGCTAGTATCTTTTGTTTCACCTACCATCTTAAATGAGAAGTTATTGTCAGTACTATTTGGCTATCTGGATATTTGAGTTTTTATAAGAAACACCACATATAAATTACATTTTAATCTTAATTTCCTGTTTCCTAACAGAATTATTGAAATATCTTTTGACAGTAGACCTCAGTTGAAAAAAAAAAAACACACACAGCAATTTTATGTTATTTCCTTCTAATGTCTAATGATATACTGAGCAACTTCCTTAATTTCAGGTCCTCTTGTTTTATAAAACCGCAAAATGGGCATAATATACTTGACTTGCCTCCAAGGTACATCTTGTGGAAATCACTAATTCATTACAATTCATTAAGCCTCAAAATGCAAAATATTATTAAATATTCAGAGTGGGTTTTTTCTCACCATATTATTATGGTGCTCGAATGAATGCTAATAATGTGAAGTCCATGGGAAACGATTTCAATTTTTCATGGGAATAACGTCTCTAATGCGTTGTTGGTAGATATGCTGGGCAGCATATTTTCACCTATTTAGCATGATAATTTCTGACAAAAACTCCCTCTCTGGGTAATGTGAAATGAGATGCTTTAGGCAGCTATTTCCTTTAAATTCTTCATCTAACATACAACTTTATGGGAAAGTTTCTGCAATCTATGTCAAACTCTTTGTCTTCAGGGAGGCTAATTCACCTGCATCAAACTTTTATACCCACATATGAATGGGAAAGCCTGGAAGGTGAGAGGGCTGTGCAAAGAAGGAAAAAGCAAGTGACATATATCAGGAGAGATAAGTCAAACATATCCTAACAGGGTTGAACACAGAAACTCATGCCAAGGAAATGAAATATACACTAAATGGGCATTTTATTTCTTTAGGAAAGCACCTTCCATATTCTGAGTAAGTTGAAACCCTGAACAAAAAATTGACATTAGGGAGATGCCAGATTTTTTTAGATAAAAGATGTTAAGAGTAATCTAAATGGGGCTAGAATATAGACAAATGATGAAAATAAAATAGCAAATATGTATATGAAGACAAACTTCCTACACTGGACAAATTACTTATGAAATTCTTCATAATTTTTTATTTCCTACATTAGCAATATTGATTATATGTATAAAAAACTTTATGCTAGAGGTACGTTTCTGTCAAATATATCCATTGATCACTGAGATTCATATCTATAGAGTGATCTCAGATTTCTATTGTGATTTACTTGAAAGTTCATGAATAAGACAGTCAGTCCTATATTTCAGTGAAGGATTCCAGAAGCCAAAGATATTGGCTGCTCAAAGGTATCCCCCTAAATTTGCCATTAGGAAGACACTTTTAACTGAACTCCAATTTTAACATCATACCTTTAAGTAAAGTCAGAGTTTTTACCTCTTTTGCATATTGCTATTAAAAGCCTCTTAAAAGATAGTGATTACCCAAACTGATTGTTATTTTACCTAGAATTCTTTTAAAAAATTATGTAAAGAAGCTGTTTATAGCAACATTATTTATCATGTTGAATTTGGAAAATATTAAGTTTTCAATAGTAGTTAATTAGGATATTATGTGACCATAAATATAACAACATGAGACCATGAGGAACTCTTGAAAGTAATAATTTAAAAATCTGAAAATAATAATACACATATATACACATACTTTTCATATCTATAATTATATATATATTCAAACATTATATGGAAGTAGAAAAAATAACACTCACTAGATTCTGTTTAGAAATGTGTAAAACTATGGATGAATTTTAGCTTCTGTGATGTTTCAGAGTTTTAATTCTCATGTTTCACAGGAAAAAAATTAAGACATTAAGTACCCACAGGATAGAAAATAAAGGTATTAAGGAAGGACCTATTTAACTCATTAGCATAATGAGATAAATGCACTTTTATGATTCGAGACAGATGCATTTGATTGCCAAGTAGAAAAAGAAAATTTAATTATATATTGAGTACCTAATGTGTGCCAGACACAAAAGCGATTTAAACTTTTATCTCATTGAACTTTCACAACAAGCTTAAAAGATAATTGCTAGTCTTCTAGTTTACCTATATGAAATTTAACACTAAAAGAGCCAAAATAACTTTTCTGTTTAATATCCCAAAACTGATGGACTAGAGATTTAAACTGAGGCCTGAATGCATCATGTGTTTTCTACACTATTCATGTTTTTTCCATCCAGATATGTGGGAATGCCTGGGAAATGTAATTTTAGCTGGAATCTGTTGGGAGATTCTGGCCAGATGCTTCTTTGAGGGGCAAGATGAGACATAGCACCAACAGATCTTGGAGGAGGAAGTGATGAGGAAAAGAGGTGATGCCAAAGCTAAATTTTTACTAACTTAAAATTATATTTGTAATTTTGATATGATTTCAAATTTTTAAACTGTTGACACTATGATAAAATATCCACCATTATGGAAAGTCAAAGTAGATATTTTAATTCACAAGTAGTTTGGTTTATCTGGGACTTCAAAAGCAAGGCCACTCTTCTCTCCTGGGGAGAGAGGTACGTGAAGTTCAAATTAATTATGCTAGCTATTGCCTCAAGGGGAACATTCTTGATCTAATATCTGAAAGCATTTCTATTAGGAAGGACTGCTGCCTTTTAGGACTGATTACTTGGCAATAAAAGAAAGAGTAATAAATCAAAAAAAGAGACAAAAAGAAGTCATACAAGGCAGAAATATAACCTCTGTAGATATTTAGAACTACCCATTATACAATTATAAAATATTCTCCAGAGAGTTAGAAGTAAAGATTAAAGATTCTCTTCATTAAACTAATAAAAAACTTAGACCTAGCATTTTCTGGAGAAAAGGGAGTGAAGAGATCCTGGCGCCTGGGGATAGACTCTGTTAGCTATACTAAATAGGCACTGCTTTGATCTTGCCACCAATCAAGACAAGACTTACAAGACTCAGAGGCTTGTGAGCATTTCTTATCTCACTGCTGCTCAAACCACTATGCTTTGTTGTAAGGTACCCTTGAAGCAGCACTATGGAGTTAGGTTTATGGGTAAAAATTTATCTAATTATACCACCAATAAAAGTAGCATAGTTATATAGGTATACACAGAGATAAAGATGATCTCTTTATAAAAGAAATTAAAATGGTCTCATTATAAAAGATAAATATATAGATGCAATTAGTCACTAAAAGTACGGTAATGTTTTCAATTACGCCAGTCAAGTTCTTATCTGTGTTTCTCCTTTTGAGGCTAGTCATTTAAAAACTTGCAAATACCATATGCCTTAATTTTAATTAGTAATTGATATTTTACTCAATTTTGTGTCATTGAAGACTAAATTTAGAAAAAAATGAACTTGTGAAATTCAGATATTACATGACTGTCTTGGGGTGATAATGAAATAGGCTACATTAATTAACATGTATTTTTAATAGGGGCAAGGGGATAATTAATGCATTAGTATTCATTTTCCCACCTTTTACCACCTGGATGGATCTTAGCAAGATGTATACATACACAGAAAACATGACTTTGAGGTATTGTTTTAAAACACAGTATATAACTACAAAAATTCTAATTTAGCCTCCTAGTAGATGACCTTTAAACTTCACCAACTTCCCTCACAGTCTAACCCTTGATCTGATTTCAGGGACATTTGCACTGGTTGCTTCAGGAAAAGTATAATTTAAATATTTCTAATTTTCTTTTCTTTGTTGATTTAATTCAATTTAGTCTGCTCATGAAATCTTGAGATTTAAATTGTTTGATTTTCTTATGTAGAGAATGTTAGCTACTCTCGTTGAATAAGTTATTTTAGACAAAAGACAAAATTCAAAACTTAGGAAGTATTGCCCATTAAAAAAGAAAGGAGAAATTGGTTTGTAATAAGAAGAAACTGTGTTCATTGCAAATAAAATTTTATCATTTGTTCAAAAAAGATATGAAGTTGAATTAATTCAAAAGTCGTTCCTTTGAAAATTTAGTATGTTTCAAAATATTGATGATGTGGTAAGAATCATATCTACCAGAATTCATCAAAATAAGTTAATTCATTTTAGTTAGAAGTTTGAATTTCTATGTTCAATGTAGTAATTCCTGATATTTAATAAATTGGGTTTGAGTTGTGATTTTCTATAAATGATTTCTTTCTTTGCTTGAGTTTTTAGAGTATGCATAAAACATATCTACAATCAAAGTTGCATGATTGGGGAGTTGGAAAATGCTGGTAGCTCAGCATTACTTCTCAGAAAGAATATTAAAGTAGTTGCAATTAGCTGAATACAGAGTTTAGGCAATCACACAGATACAGTCTCTCTCTCTTTCTTTGTCTCCCCTGGACCCCTGTCTCTCTCTTGTTTTCAGTCTCTATCATCTATCATCTATTTATGTATATGTGTGTGTATGTATGTATGTATGTATGTATGTATGTATGTATGTGTGTATGTATGTATCATCCATCCATCCATCCATCCATCCATCCATCCATCCATCCATCCATCTGCTAGCCTGCTTTTCCTGAGAGACTTTCTTACCTCCTCATAGTGGACCATAACTTGGTAGTTGACACTAAGGCAGTAATGTCCTCTGAAAAACTAACAGCTTTTTCATAACCTGTTTTTGGAACAGTTGGATATCTAAATACTAGTTCAGTTCTTTCTGATATGTCTATTTTTCCTCTGGAGCAGGGGTGTGTAAAGACTGAGGAGATGATATGATTTATCTTTCAACTTGGGACAAGGATACATTTGAGAGTGAAAGGAGATCCCTTTAAAAAAAAAACACATCAGGGCAACTGGCATAAAGTAGACTCAGGAAAGCAGGGTCTCTGGTGATCCTGTCAAAGACCCATTTACATTTAAAATCCAACTGCATTCTAGTGTCAGGAAGTTTACTTTTATTCGTAAATCTTCTTTGTGTGTGTATGGGGTTTTCAAATTTGAAAGATTATCTAGGTTTATGTTTACTTCAGGATGGCAAACCAACATGGCCCCTAGATTTATAAGTGTTGGCTCTGAGCTCACAGGTGTCTTGTTTGGTGATAATAAGAACTATTTAAGACCTTTTCTGTCAAATGTGGCAAGTTATTACCTACAAATTGCCAGATGCATTGTTTAAAGTTTCCAGATGGATCAGTGTTCAGATGCTGTTACTATAATTTCATGGTATCTGCTGTCCTATTGTTATTGAAAAATTCTCTTCCAGGTGGCAATTTCTTTTCTTATTCCCAAATTACAGTAACATTTCAAGCAAGCCAATGAATGGTTTATTATTAATTATACCATTGTGGCATTAAAGGACTAGGAAATGAAAAAAGTGTTCTACAAACCTTTGTCATTGAACCCATTTTTGCCTTAAGAACTGAATGAGCTAGGTTAAAAGTTGATGTTAAAAAACCTATTTTGTTCTATTAATCCTCACTATTATAAGGAAATACAAAACTGAATGCCATGACTTTTGTCTGGTTCCTTCTCATTATTCAGGTCTCAGCTCAAGCAGCATCTCTTCAAAAATACTTTCCCTGAGTAAACTGTTTATTGAGGCCTCTCCCACTTAATCTTGAAAAGAGACATCATCATTTAATTTCAAATATAAAATTCTCCATAGTCCCATTATAATTTATTTAGTTTGTGTATCATTTCCTAAAGCAATTTAAGCCCTATAAAAGCCAGGGAGGTAAGGAACAGGGACTGAAAACTTATTTGTTTAGTTCATGAAATATAGTAGAAAATCAATATTTATGAAACATATGACTAAATAACTAAAGGATTGAATGACTAAATGAATATGCTGCTTTCAGAAATTCAGGGACTTGCAGAGGCATTTTACTTTCCAATATGATGGGACACCATGATACCTTTATATATTTTTTCCCCTTTTGATCCTGTCTCTTTCCCCTTTTATTTCCATTCATTGGATTACCAAGATATAAAGATTCTGAGAGATGGGGCTTCAAAAGCTGTAATCAAAGTCATATCTCAAATATTAGGTAACTGTAGAAGCCAAACATCAAAATGGCAGTCATTCCCATGATCCAGTTGAAAGGAATCTGTTGCTTCTATTGACCCAATCTCCTCGCCACAGTTGACTGGACAGGAGTGACACACAGCTCAAAAAGAAATTCATGTACAGGTTTGCCAGTGGCCTTCATGGTGTGTAATGCTAAAACAACCCAATCAGGGAAGATGGTGATTAAATGGAAAACTCACATAAGGTAAACGGATGAGTTGGTTTAAGTTAGAGAGTAAACAAGACAAGTTGATTGATACCGACATGAGCAGATGAAGAGTGATGCAATTCTACTGCTGAGAGGTTGACAAAATAATTCCTTCAGCATAACTTCCGAGAATCCTGGGAACCTATTATGAGGTATGGTTATCCTGAAGCTCCTCTTCTTCCACAAAGTCCAAGATATTTACCTTTCACTGGGTTTCCAAGAGGTCTGGCTTATGTGGTTCTGATGTATCCTTATAACAAGCATTCTATTATCGAAATAACCTGAATGAGTCTGTTCCTCATAAACAGAAAAGAATTATATAATCCCAATAGAAACCCCTCCCCCACAAATTATATTTGACTTAAAAAAAAAGTTATTTTATAGCTTTCATGTGAAAAATGATCTTTTAGACATTCTGAGAAATGCATTTCAAACAAATTTCAGAAATCTTCTCGTCAGGATGGCTGAAAAGGTACCACCCAATCCTGATTTCATATTGAGAGTGAAAGGAGATTATGAACGTCAGTTCTCAAATGCAGCCAATGAACCAAGGGCAGCAGCTTCTTTTCAACTGCCCCCTCATTTCCTCTTCTGCTCCTTTCTATCCTCTCTTCCCCTCACTTCCTCTTCCTGTTCTTTTGATACTTGTTTAAGATCTCTTCCTGCTTCTCCTACTCATCATACTCCTTCTCCTCCTTCTCCCTCTTCTCTCTAGCCCTCCCCTTCTGAGTCTACCTTATCAGAATACTGTTACTATTTTCCCAGTCAATAGTATAAATGATCATTGTAAGTGTTACTGTTTTGTATCTTTGGCTACTATTTGTACAATATTTAACCTAGAAAATGATGATGGAAATAAAAAGTTACATGCAAAATTTGTTGCAGGATATTTCATACTCAGAAAATTCACTACATATAGAGTGTATGTGCCTCTTTGTACATGCTGTCAATAACTAATTACTGAATATTAATTAAAAAGGTAATGAAATTAATTCCTACTCAGTTTTTTATAAGTGTACTATTCATCTTTGATATTAGATGTGAAATAGCTTAATACAATAAACTTACTTGCAAAGAGAATCACCACATATACAATTTGTAGACATATATAAAAAATAACTTTGTAAAGAAGACTGCTTCAGAGACCTAAGATAGCTACTCTATTTTCTCCTCATTATATTATCATGATAATGACAAGGTTGAAAATTCATCCCAAACAAGACTCTTAATGGTAAATAACATTAGTTTTGAGGCATATGAGTATATGGCTCAAACTTCAGTCTAGAATTTTATTTTTGTGTAATTAAAATGAATCAATTCATAAAGAGTTGTTGAAAATTTATAGAAAATGAATTTCTTAAAGGTTTTATCTTCAGGTTAATTAAAATGGCTTATTCCATTTCTGGGTTAATTACTGAAACTTAGAATCCATTAATAGACATAATGGAAGAAATGCTTTTGTTGTCTATGACCTTCTAAATCCATGGTGAATTCATAAATGTCTCTCTGTTCATGGGATACACAATTAAAGTCATCACACAAGGGCATTTTATTCAATTAAATAGAAAATGAATTCTCCCTCCTTCATTTATTTCTTTAGGGAAGAGATATTCGCCAATTTTTATTCTGTGTACTATGTGCCTTTATCTGTTAGAAGGTATCCAAGTTTTCATTTTTCTGCCAGCATTTTGCTGACTAAACCAATCATTTGTAGTAACAACCATCAATATAAGAGTTGAGGTAGGCTCCATTCCATTTAAGCATTTAATTTCAAAGGTTGGATTGGAGTGTGCTATTCAGGAAACATTGTGCCTTTTGGTGTTATTGCATTCAGTTAAACTAACAAAAACCTGTGATTTTGTTTTTTCAATACAGAAGTTGTCAGTTCCTTTAAAAGCTAAGTCTGTACATCCTATTTTTCCCATATGAGCTCAGTTTATCTGCAAATCTGTGCTAGGATTGTGTGATAAGCAACCATAGGTATCCGTCTCTGGATTCCTCCAAACTAGCCCACACTCATCAACTCCATTATTTCTTTGCCCCTCATCTCCCACCCCTATAAGAAAATGAAAATATCTTTTAAAAAATACAAATCAGATATTGGTTATTGCTTTAAACCTTCTAAAGATTTCTCTTTAAAATTTGAATAAAATAGTCTCTTTTATGGCATGCGAGATTCCATTGATTCCATGTGATCCAGCTTATTTCTTCAGTCTCATCTACTATCAGTCTTCTCCATATTTGTTCAGCAGGCTCCAGCCACAGTATGTTACTTGAACTTAAGGAGGATTTTCCAGTCTTAGAGTACCTTGCATTTTTTGTTTCTTCTACCTGATGGCTGACTCTGAAACTTTGCTTTGCTGGGTTTCTTTTATCACTTAGGTCTTGATTCAAATGTTACTTTTTCAGGATGATCTTCTCTGAATTCCTATTTAAACCCCAACTCTGTCACTTCCTATCTTATTAGCTTGTTTAATTTTCTTTATTGCATATATCGCTATTTCCAATTTTATTTATTTATTTATTTATTTATTTATTTATTTTTTATTTTTATTTTTATTTTTTTTTACGGATGTATTGATTTCTCCATTTCCCAAGAATATAAGGTCAATGAGGGCAAAAACTGGTTAATGCTGAATCAATGAATAAATGTTAAGATGAGTTATTTCTTTCATTCTATGTTTTTTACAATTCTTGATTTTCTCTTGCTCTACTTCATATGTTGTTATTGTCAGTTCTTCAGATTCCTTTCTTGGTAACCTAGTTTAGGCTTGCAATCAGTACATTTGGTTTTGACATTTCCCTAGTCCATAAGACGTCAGCACAGTTTATCCCAGTTAAAAGTAGGGACATCCTTAGGACATGTATTAGTGGCCAGGCAATCTAAACAGAGTAGTACAATTTTTGCATCGTCTCCATCTAAATGGAGAGGGAGAATTGATCTTTTGTAACTATTTTTAATTGATCTAAAACAGTAAACCAGGTTATATTAGGGTCAATTTATTTCCCATGTGGGAAATATGTAGTTATAAAGCCTCTGCTGGAGCCAGCCTTACAATGGCTTATATAAGCCATTGTTAAACAGTGAGGAATTTTGAGCTCCATTTGTTAAACTGACATAGTAGAAGTATTTACACTACAAAAATTGGCAAATGTGACATATGAGAGCTTTTCCCCCACCAGAGATACAGCTTATCAGCTTGCCACTACACATATTAAACTTTCTATGATTATCTTTAGGTGTTTTTTGCCTTGGTATAAGGGCAAATTCAACTCTTCTCTCTATGAAGTAGGTGATGGGACTGCTGTTTGTCACAGACATGTCTACAGATAATACACTCTAAAATCTGACCTGTTAGCCTGACAAATTCAGAATGTCCACAGGACTCATTCTCAAAAACACCTAAACATTCTTCTATTAATATGACAAAGGAGGAGGGCAAGTGAAGTTCCACTTTTATGTTAATTATACAGGACTGACTGCCATTGGTGCTTTGCGATACTCTTCTTTGACATGAAGAGTTGAATCAGGGCAATAGTCACATAAAGTCAAAAGGCATATGACTTTAGCCATCAAGTTTTGGAGTTTAAAGCAATAGGATCAACAGTATTCTGTTAATCTCCCATAATAACCAGGTTTTGTCACTTTAATAAATCTGAGCTTTTGGTTCACCCAGTTAGAAATTTTCCTTTGTTTATTTAATATTGGTATGCAATGGTAGCAGTGGTGTTAGGGGATTGCTATGCACAGTAGCCATGGGAAGAGCTGGAGTTTCTCATCTCTGCCAGAGGAGACAGCTATGAGTTTCGGAGGAGTCTTCCAGACCAGTATCCCTGGAGTGAATAAAGAATTAAGGGCAGCTCATCTGCCTATCCCAGCATTTCTCTTTTTCCCAAAACTGGATCCTCATGAATCCCATTTGCAAGTAAGGATTGCTGTAGTCTCTGAACACTGATTCCTATCGAGGGACTTAAAAAGCTGCAATCCAGTATGTTGCAACTATGATCAGTATAAAAGTGCAGATGATTAGGATATGACTTGATCACTTGGCTTCTAGCCTTCTCTGGGAGGGTACCCAACTACACAGTAGCACAGAAGTTGGATCTTGCTTTTGCCAGCTCTCCCATTTCCCAATGATACTGAGCACTGATTTCCCCCCTCTACTTTCCTGTAGGAGGAAGATGTGACCTATTCTATCCAGAAAGACATATGCCAGCAAAAATCAAAGCCTTAAGGTGCTGTAATTCTCGTATTTCTGTAAGACAGATACTGTAATGCGTGATTGGCTCTGAGAGCCATCATCACTCCAAGTATGCGTAGTTCTCTGCCCTATTCAAACACACAATTTATTTAGGGAAACTGTAATGGCATGTCTGCTCATTCTTATACTCTAGGAGTGCACACAGTCCTAGTCACATACTAGATTCTCAATAAACTTGGTAGAATTTTTCAAAAGGGAAAAGAAGACTCTCCAGTTCTTTTCCAGTAGATTATTAGCACTATCTCCCACATAAAAGTGGAATTTAATCTCATTAGTGTGGTTAGAATGTGAAGATGTATGACTTTTCATCTAGAAATCTCTTCCATAAAATATGGACAGATAAAATGAATGTGCTCATCACCTTGCGCTTTGACCTGGGTAATTGTGGATATGTCTTCTAGCCTACAATAATCCTTCCTGACAAAGGCTGGAGATTTCCAGAGGACCCAGAGTGAGCTTAAATAGGAAGGATGGATGATGAAATAAAGTGCATAGGAAAAAAAGATGTAACATCCTCAGCCTAAATAGGGGTTATGGCCTTAGTTCTACAGGGGGCAGACTCAACTCAAATAATTGGCAACTAGAAATTAATTTTCCACACAGCATAAGCCAAAGAAATCAACACAGGAGAAGAAAACAGAACTGATTTGGGAGCTGCCTCTATCATTTTGCTAAGCCATCTGGAATTAAGGTAATCATTAAAATTAACTGGATATGACTTGTCTAATCTTAAAATAGTGACCTTCATATTTGTTAAAGAGATTACAAAAGGAAAATATTTGAAAATCACTCATTAATGTATTTTAAGGTTTATTCATTCATTAAACAATTACTCATTGCATGCAAAATTTTATATTTGAAAATATTATTGTCAGATATAACTGTACTTACACATATTATGTGATGTTGCAGCAAAGTTATTACAATTATTATCACTGAGAAGTAGAACAAAACAGTGTAATAGTCTCACCTCGAGGTAGAAAGCATTTCTTTCCTACCTAGAAACTTGAGTGCCAGAAGCCAATTGTATCTACAACCTTCAGTTGGCCTCTGCCTAGATAGAAGTTAGGGGGAACTTTATAAAAGTAATTAGTAAAAACAGTTGTTTACTTTTCCTTTAAAATGTATTGTCCTTGTTAACCTCAGTGTTGCTACAATCACGAGGAATGATATAGATGCCTAGACTAAAGAAAGTATTTGTCTATCAATATAAATATGATTTAACAATTCAAGTTTACTATTTTGTGTCAAAATGGCAGGAAAATTTGTTCACACACTGAAGAGGTGAGAGAAATCACTTTTAACAATCTCTTTAAGGGTTCTAAAAGAAAATTAAGTAGAAAGGCACCAGAGCATATAAAATTCCAAGCCAAACTGTGCCCACAAATCCTCTCAGCTTTTCTCTACCTTAAAGAAATCACTTTCTGCTCTACATTTGCTTGATCACCGGTCTACATGGTTTGAATGCAAAAATGGTAATGCTTGATATTATTACAAAGAATGCAGAGAGACTTTTGCAAGGCCCCCACTGCCTTCTTATCTGAAAACTGGCCTCTGTTTTGAATGTGAATTGTGTCTGTAAGAGGTTTTCAAGGTTAAAAAACAAGGCAATTATAAATTTAAAATCTGTTTGGATGACTTGTTTCTATGGATTTGGGTGTCTGCCTTTCACCCAGGTCTTTCGGCATACCTTTTGAATAAAATCAGAAGCAAATTAAGTTTTAAAGTGCTCTGCCATCAGTTCACACCAAAGTTTTCAACTGCTTGCCTAAGGAAAATAAAATAAGTACCACAATTGTCAATCATTCATCTATCTTGGCAAAGGTGAACTGATAGATAGTATTTAGATGAAAACACACTTAAATTCTTCAGGTATATCTTATACACTTTGAAAAAGACAGACATATTTACCTTGGGATTGCTTTTATTTATTGTGGCAATAAACAGTTTATGAGAAAGCTCTAACCCTTTGACAGTTGTTCTGAGGACCAGAAATAGTTCTAACTAGGTCAGAACTTAATATCGAAAAAGAAATGTACAACACCCTATTTTTGAAATCTGCTGCATAACCTCAAAAATATTTGACCTCCAGAGTATGTCTCAAAGTGGGCTTAAAAAACATATTAGTAAATTACAGAGATGAGCTTCGAATAACAATTTCCTTCTTGTACGAGTCCCCGCTAATCTCAAAAGAAACTTCATTATGAAGAAGATAGGCACTCATGTTCAAGACGGGGTCTTTTAAGAGAATAAGAAATTTGTATGAAATAGTCTTCAGTCAATATAATATTTCTTCTTCTCTATTCTCCACCTCATTCCTTCTTTTCACCTCACCATTGATGTATTTCTTGTGAAAAGTAAACCAAAAAAGAAAAGAATATATATATATATAAAGAATGACAGGAATTCAATCCATAATTGAGGCTTGGGATTTAGTAGAGGGTGGAGTTCAGCCACTAGTCACATCCTGGCTTCAGAATAGACCAGAAATTGATTTATCTGCTTTATGTTATGGAGCCACAATATTCTGAGCCAAAGGATAATTTAAGATTCTTTACTTTGCATTTCTTGCTTGTTTTCTGGTTTATTTCTTTTTCTTAATTATATATACCTTCTGCCTTCTCTCTCTCAACCCCTGCTTCCACTTACTATATACAAAGTGTCCCTGCTTAATTATTAACATGACTTACATGACCTACAAGTTAAAAAACAACAGGAACAGTGATCAAAGTTCAACCGATCCAATACATGCCACATCTGTTAAACACCCAGTAGTTTAAAAAATATCTTTAAAGTGGTGATTTTCAAGAAGGTTACTCAAAGATCTTAAGAATTTATGAATATCATGTATGTTTCTACCTAATCATTTTATTAATTCTGAAATTTGATAAAAGCTTCAAAAATAAAATGACCCAAAGCTAAAAAATAAACACAACTATATTTTAATAAAGAACAAATGGTGAGTAAATATCTATCTGCTTTGAATTATTGCATAAATACCTCTTGTAAAACTCCAGCCATTTAATTTTAAGAATTATAGTAGTCACACAAACTTCAGATGCCAATGTTCTACAACAGAATAGACAATATAAGCTTATACAAGACTGGGCACACTGTGGTCAGACAGTCTTGCTCATGCCTCAGAGCATTTTTGTACAGTCGTATCAGCCTACCTTACAGGAATCTAAACACAGAGATCATTATAATCCAGACTTTGAACACAGTAATTTAAAATCAATTTTATTGAAAAAGCATTATTTTAAAATGTTAATTTAAAAAAAATTATTGGAGTATAAGAATAATTCATTACTGAACTTTTGATGTATCTCTCTTCACTTTTTTGTTACCTGGGAGGGAGGGGTGATCTCCTTCCCTTCTATCACATTTTAATTTATATCTCTTTTTGTTGAGCCCCTTGGTGTGGCCTAACTCTGACCCCAGGGGATAGATATACACAGTGATGTGATTTCACTTTTTTGTTTCTGGCTCAGAAAAATTTGTCAAGAGTAAAGAGAAATGTGTTGTTTTGTAATAGCGAGAAAATCAATATCAAGTGTCATGTTATAATGTTAGTTTAAAAAGAATAAATTAGTAGCCTCCCCAAAAAATCAATACTCAGATTAACACAGCAAGATTAAGTCACAAGTTTTATTAATCATATGTGCATAAACAAAGCTCCAAGAGAAGATTAGAATAAATAACTTTATTCTTAAATGTTACAGAAGCTTCAATAAATAACTCAGATGTTCTCCCTTTGATCATAAGAGACTATGTATTTTAATGTGCATGGACTCAGCTGGATAACCTTCTTTAGTATAAGATGCTATGGTCTTTTCTCCTTCCTCTTTATCTGAAAAGGGAATCACTAGTGTCCCTAAATCCCAGCTGAGCCTATTCTTTCTTTTTCCCTACTCTAGAGTGACTCTTAGCCAATAAGTAGACACTCTTGTGAAAGTGTGTTGTTTCTCAAAAGAAGCAAAATTCAGAAGAGAAAATTGTTTTACTAGATCACACACAGGTCACAAAAGTCACCGAATGGGTATGGACCTGGCTGACTCTAAAATGTGTCTAACATTCTTTGCAGTAATCCAATCAATGCTCATTCATTTCTATCAGCAACTTCCTCCTGACCTCCCTGACTAAACTATCAGGTCCTGCCTTAACTGACTTTCTCTCTCTGAAGGCTTTTGAGAATGATGCCTTCCATTCTTGTTTAAAAAAATAAGGAAAACAAGGATAACACAACCTCATTGTTGTGTATCTCTGAAATATGAATGACCTCACCTCAGACTGCTTTATTTCTAGGGCCTATGCCTACTTCTGTTTTGCTGACCTCTAACAGAGCTCTACCACCAGATCTGTGGGCTTCTACGAGTGATAGCTATGGAAAATTGCTAAAATTGAACCTCAAGGTGAACCTCAGACTAGTGAAGTCTAATTTGTACTCCTAACTGTTATAGCTCCCTCTGGTACAATTTCATTCTCAGGGTCCTCTAAGCTTCAAAAGGTCATCCTAAGGCCAGGCTGCTACATGATCACACAAAGTGGAACGATAATCAACCATTTCCTCTAACTCTTTCACTGATTTTCTCCTCTTATCTTCAAATTCAATCAGAATGAGAGCTTATAAATCCTCCTTGAATTCCTCCACTCAACTTTTTCAATTGATCTCCTCCTTTCCCTAGAATTTTTCCCATTCCTTCTCTGAGGTGCCTCTTAGTTTGATTATACTTCCCACTTATTTGAACTCCATCCCTCCTTCTTTTTTCCTAACAGAAGCAAATATTAAAACATACTTTTTCAAATCTTCCATTACTTTGTATGGAATCTACATCTGTGTTCACCCACCTTTCTTCATCCTTTAACAACTGCTATCATCATATTATTCTCATCTCTACTACGAGCTGTAGGCATAAACATTTGCCATGTTTATTTCAATATATTTTCTTAGAATCTCTTTTCTACATCTGTTGCACAACTGTAATTGTTCTTCTGCTTCTAAGTAAAGTATAACTTTGTTATCTCCAAGTTTTATTTCAATACGAATATTGACCCAAAATCTGCATGAAAGGTGAAACCTTTCTCTTATGCTTCTTTGTTCTTTTTCTTGTCCCCTTGTCACTAACTATTCAATCTCTTCAAGTAAGGATGTTCATAATTTTCATGACATTTTCTCTTTCTAATATCATCCTTCCTTGTCGCCCTCTTCCATGTTTCTGCTGGACACAAACACACTCAGGCCCAAGTGCACACATGCACAAGAAGTGACAGGTTTTCTTTTTGTTTTAGTGCCAATCCATAAAAATGAGAAAGAGAGATGGAAGGGGCAAAAGTGGAAAAGAATAAAAAACAGAAAAACCACATGCTAGAATAAGGAACTAAGTTCAAGAGCAACAACAGAAAGGGAAATTTGACAGAGACCCAACAGAGAAAAACTGGCTACTTGTCTTGCAACAATTTAAATAATAAGAGCTAAAGTTATAAAAACAATACAATTTTTATGTTCTAACATCAATAGACTGTCATAGCTTGATCTTGTCCTGTGAGCCAGCTGACATGACACAGAGGTTGCCTACTCTCATACCATTTTAAGATTGGTCATATATCTGCCTTAATTTTTTTTTTTTTTTGTAAAGGTAAGAATCCAGAAAAAGAAACTAGCAAATTTCAATACATTTCACTGTCACATTTTTATGTATTTTAATAGCTCAAGCCATTTTATGTTACATTATCTCTTATCTATTACAATGATTTACTAAAAGAATCTTTTTTTTCCAAGAGAGGAATCTATTCCCTTTAAAGCTGAATCAATATTTTGAGGCTGCTTGAATGCTATCAATTGGCCATTTTCTAAATATGGGATCTAGAAAAAGGTTAATGAAAAAACCTGTTTACTCTTTTGTGTATTGCCACAACTACGATTGCCACCCAAATCATATAAAATTTAGCTTCCAAAGAAATTTGTCCCTGCACTATACCTATGTAAGTATTTTCAGTTTTTAAAGATTTTCTATCACCCTGCATCTGCATATATATTGTTTCTTTCCACCCTATGATTCCTCATTTTTCCTCTGACCAGTTCATCTTCCTTTTCTTAATCTTGTCATTCTGTATTTTTATCTTCTCACAAGTCCCACTGCCTGAGATAGAATCTCTTATACTGTTAAAGTGAAAGGGATCAAAATTGTTGAAGAAAATCCTAGTAATGCAGTATTTTTGGTCTGACCTTTTAATATGTTAGATGTTCCTTAAAATTAGAGTTGTAGGTTTAGGAGTGCTATGTGACTTAGTGATTTCTTTTTTCTTATTTTCTTCTGAATGTCATATCTGAGGATACAAACATGTATCACAAAATCTCTGATAAATAAAAATATTATTGGGTCAAAAGGAGATGTATGCTATTTAGGGTGGAAATATGAAATTTACCAAAAAATGCAATGGCAAGAAATGAAAGTTTCAAAGATAAAGCAATGTAGAATTAGGAAAGGACTTTTGGTATAGGTTAATACATTCTTACATGACAAATTGACCCATTTATTCAGATCAGTTTCCATTTGTCACTGGATTGATTGAGCATCAAAGAAATTCAGCATCTCTAGTCCCAGTCCTTTAACACAGTTGATAATGTAAATCACCAAGATACCAGTTTCTGAAATAACATCTGGCAGCTGTGTGTTGTAAATGACATGAAGAGATAAAGAAAAGGTATATACTCCAGTCAAACTGCATTGTACTCCTAAAGATATTTAACTACTCCTAGCTCTAAGACACTATCTCATGTTATTAATGTTGGTTATATGGTGGAACAAGAGATCTTCAAAGTTAACATTTCCTGGATGCTCAATTATTTTCCTAAAATCTGCTAGTTACTTAATAAGAAAGCAAATTATCAATCAATCAATCAATCAATCAATCTACTTCTAACCTCTACTTTTCCTTAAAATAGCAGAATAGAATAAATAAGACAATGGCAACGAATTCTACTACCTCAGAGGCTTCCAAGAAAAATGTTTTTTGCCTTCCCACATGCATGTCCATTTTGGATCAGTGACAACTCTGCCCACATCATCTTTATAGGAGTAGTAGACTCATAGAAAAGAACTTATCTGGAAGATCCCCAGGCTTATAGCAGAGGGAGAACAACAACAAAATGGCCAACCATGTTCTTCTTCTTAACCTTTCTGTTTAGGAATGACAGTTATCAATTCAACTCATAAGTCAAATAGCCACATCTGAGTACAACAAGATAGGAATGTATAAACTTTTCTTAAGGAGGGTCACTGTAGAAAATGGCAACAGAATATTTAGCAAAAAAGTAATGAGCTTTATCACACATATAATATTTTGATGAACTAGATATGTGCATTTATAGCATCATTTATTGTTTTTCATTGTAAAAAATTTCAAATATATAGCCATGTTGAAAGAATTGTGTAATGAACTCTACTATAACACACTACCTACATTCTATTATTAACATTTTACTATACTCATTTTCTTAAATATCTATTTATGTATCATCCTTCTTGTTCATTCAGATAAATTGCAGATTGAAGTATATTGCAGATATCAATTTGCCTTTTCCTAAATATTTCAGCATGTATATCATTAATGAAAGTTTAGTATTAATATTAGTTTTTAAAATAAAATTTTTGTACAGTGATGTATACAAAGATATCTCATTCATTTTCTGAATATTGATGCATGCACACACCTGTGCAACCCAAGACTCTTTTACATTATAAGACTATAACCCCAGGAATTTCTCTCAAGTCCTATCATAGTCATTCTCTGCCTCTACTCATTTCCAGAAACAATCACTCATCTAATCAGTTCTACCTATTCTAGATCTTCACATAAATGAAATAATAGAGTAAGTATATCTTTTGTGTAAGGTTTTTATTTTTTTTTTTCATTCAGCATTTCTTTGAGATTCATTCATATTGTATCTATAGGACCTTTCTTTATAGTGCCAGGTATTATTAAATTATATGAATATTACACAATTTGTTTATTCATTTTCACATTGATAGATATCTATGTCCACTTTTGGTAATTATTAATAAAGCTGCAATGAACATTTGTAGTTTTTAAAAACATTTGTCAATTTTATCCAAGTTATTAAATGTATTGGCATAAATGTTTTGGGAAACAAATAATCTTCATATTTTGGCACAATCAAGACTTTCTGAGCAAAAACTACTGACAAACTGAGTTAAAAGATGGGTGAAGAGCAAACAATCTATGGTAGTTATTTATAAATGATAGGGACCTCCAGAGACTTTCAGGTTTATCTTCCCTTGAGCTATTTGTTTGCATTCCAAAGAGTAATGAACCTAGGGATTTTTCCCCTGCTTCCTCCACACAGGATTTGTTTAACACTTGGAACAAAGGCCATTCTGCTTTTTCAGGTGGAGGGTCAGTTGTGGGCCAACCATATACATAAACTCTTTAATAATAAAATAATAAAATCTTTAATAATATTTCTTCATAATATTCGGTGATGTATCTGGATGTGTTTTTCTTTGTTTATCTTGCTTAGTGTTCACTAACTTTCTTGGATCTCAAAGTACATTTTATTAAGCTGGGAAAATTGAAATATTTTTCCAATATGTGTTCAATGTCTAAAAACCACTGACTGCCTTATATATTTGTCAGGTTTTATAGCTATTTATAGGAGGAGAGTTAGTTCAGAACCAGTTATTCTTCAATGGCCTGAAGTAGAGTTCCCATCATTCCTTTAAATATTGATGACTTTAAAATAAATATATCTTGCCCAATCCTCTAAGTTTTTAATGCATATGGTCAACTTTCTACTGATTAACTATATGACATCCCATACCGAAATAGCTCAAATTCAAAATGTTAGTCCATTAATAAACTAATTTCTTCTCTCTTCAGCTTTCTCATTTCCCTTTATTCATTGTATCAGAGAATAGCATCACTAATTATCCATGCCTCCAAGACAAATACATAAATGTCAGTCTAAAACTCTGCCTTTCATTCATCATTGTGGTAGACAGAATGATCCCCCAAAATGTCCACGTCCCAATTTTTGGAACCTGTGAAATTGTCAGTTTACATGGCAAAAGTGATCTTATAGATGTGATTAAGAATCTTGAGACAAAAAGTTTAGCCTGGATTATCCTGATTAGTGCAATGTAATCATAGGTTCTTATAAGAGGGAGACAGAGTCATAAAGTAGAGAGCAGAGAGAGATGGTTTTAAAAATGCTACACTACTAGCTTTGAAACTGGAAGAAGGAGCCATAAACCAATGAATGCAGGAGGCCTCTAGAAACTGGAAAAGCCAAGGAAATAGATTCTCCCTTAAAGCCTCCAGAAGAAACATTTGAGTTTAGCCCAATGAAACTGATTTCAGGCTCTGATCTCCAGAAGTGTAAAATAAATTTGTGTTATTTTAATTCACTAAGTTTGTGGTCATTTGTTACAGCAGAAATGAGAAACTAATACAATCATTAATATCCAACTCCTATAGAAACTATTTCATTCTACTCATTCCTTATCATTACTTATCCAATGTCAATGATTGTAATTACATGCTCATTCTCCAGGCCTACTTGAAGAGCCTTTAATCTTGTCTTCCTACCATTGGTTTACCCTGCAGCAACTCCACACAATTAATCTCCTCCTATCTAAACTTTATGATGGAGTTAGAGTAGTATTCTTAAAATTATAATCCATTTATGACATTCCTTATTTAAAATTCTCCAATGCTTTTAAAATAACTTCAGAACTTATGATGTTAGCACACAAGGCCCTTCAAGTGCACTCTCCTTCCTATTGTCTGTTCTCATTGTCCACTATGTACTCCCAGCACTCTGCCCTTCATCCATCTGGACCAGCACCCTATGTATGTCACATCTCATAATGTGCCCACAACATGCTGTCCTTCTTTGTTCTGTATCTGGGACATTCAGTAAGTATCTATTATGCAAATGACTGAATATAATTTCTCTATGAACAGGAACGCCAGATCAATATCATTTTATGAGTCTGATATTCAAATTAATGCACATACATTTGCTTTTTTTTTTTAATCACATATAATATTTCTTTACACAGGCAAAAATCATTGTTTACTCACACTGTTCTCTATTCAGCATTCTAATGCATATTTTCCTTGGCTAAAAAGACTATTTTCAAAATGAAAGAAATGATTATATGTAATTACCATTCTTTCATAGCAGTATTCATTTGCAGGCTTACTTGAGAAGTATTTATTAGCTCAACTACACGCTATCAAATTGGAATTGTGAGAGTATGACCTTTGTCACTGCTTAAATACTGACCTAACTTAGATCATTTCAGAAATATAACTTTGTTTTTTATTAAAATCTGAAAAATTTGATAATGTCATGGTATTCTTTAATACTCTATCCTGAAAGTTCTTATGTTGTATAGAACATCTAAAAAGAAAAATTACAACACAGTTTTATCATAACATTTCATACAGAGGAGAGAAATACATATGACTCAGATTGAGATGAGAAAAGGAATGTGGGAAAAATTTCATGAAGCAGTAGTATCTGAATTGAGTTTAAGAAAAAATTCAAAGGCAATCAAAATCAAGGATATTTAAGCAAACAGTATATATAAACATGGAGCAATGAAAAGCATTTCAGAGACCTACCTACAATTTAATTTTACTGGGGCATGAAGAATATGTGTGTCCTGGGGTTGCAGATCTGGATAAATAAGAAGCTTGTGAAGTAGGTAGATATTTAGAAGGGCCTTATGAATGTAGAAAACTGCACCTTGTAAAAAATGAGAATGACTTTTCACAGAGGCTTAGTGTGATCAAACTTGTCCTTTAAATAATAATTTGTCAGCATAATTTGAGTGGATCAAAGTAAGAGAATTTTGACAACATCAAAAACAGAAAAACTTGTTAAGATTTTATAGAAAGAGAGATGAAATAATAATAAGATTATAACATAGGCGTATAGCACTGGAATTGAAAAGATAGGTTACCCTGGAATGATATATAAGAATTAATACAGTATGTTATAGTTGCAAAAACTTGGGCTTTGGATATGAACATAGGCTTAATCCCAGTTCAGCTATTTATAAAAGTGATTTAAGAACCCTAATGAAACTAGATGAACTTAAGGTAGAGACAATAATACCAATTTTGTCTGTGAAATAAAATATATTGTAGATAAAGGAACTTGCACGGTTTGTGACCATAGGTGTTCAGTAAACGAAAAACTATTTGAATCATCCTTACAACACAAGATTTGGTGACTGATTAGATGTAGGAAGTATAAAAGAGGTAGGAATCCAAGATGAGTCTAAGTTTTCTACTTTGTGTTACTGGATGATTGCTGGTTACATTTTTCTACAATAGGCAATAAATAAAAATAATTTTGGTGAGAAAAATATTTTTATAAAATATATTTCAAACTCCTCTAATTAAAACAATATTGTTATGAAAAACACACCTAATCTTTATGGTTCTTCTTTATCACCACATTTTTACAACTTTGCATTGATTTTTGTGTAGCAATGTGGTACAGCAACCAGAATTATAGACTCTGGAGCCAGGATGCCTGGATTCAAATCCCAGCTCCACTGTTAACTACCTGTGTGATCTTGAGCAAATTACTACAGTTTTCTGTCACTCTATTTCCTCACTTGTAAAATGAGAATAATAGAATCTCAGAGAATGCTGTGAAAATTAAATAAGTTAATATTTTTAAAGTGCTTAAAACAAGAGTCTTCTCCTTCTAAGAGCTGCAGAAGTATATTTTCTTTATATTTTTATTAGTTGTTTATCCTTGTGAAATTTCCTCAATCCATTCTTTCTTTTGCAGCTTCCTCTAATCCTCCTGATAAAATAAGCAAAAGCTTAGTTGGGAACTTAGAAATCCCTGACATTCCTTCAGTTAGTATGACAAATCAAGAGATGATAATTTCACAAAGAAAACTTTAGATCTAACATGCACAGAGCATCATACATTTGCTGTGGGTGTATTAAAGCCCTCTATACTTGACAAATAAAATTTCACATGAATAGTAAATTTACAAGCTAAAGTTGTTGAGATTTACAACTGCTTAGAAGCCTCAAAAATAAAATATTCTTCTCTGAGAAGTTGTTTTTTTTTCCTCTTTACTTTATTAGAAATATCTAATAAAGAGAAATTCTTATATGCCTAAATCAAAATGTCAACACTAACATAGGTCTGTGAATATTATATTCTGGCACAGAAACAGTTATACAAAATTTTCAACACCTAAATATAATGTAAGTACAGTTGCATTAGTGAAGAGAGTTTTATGTTTTAAAAATTATGATGGCCAGTAGTTGTTTTAGCAATCCTATAATTTATTACTTCACAGAATATAATTTTTAAAGAATACTATCTACTATAGCTTATGTGAAGAAATAACAGATTTGGAGGTCAATTCTGAAATTTACAATAAGAGAATAAATGACTTAACTATCACAAAATTTCCCCTTTTGATTCTAGGCATACCTCCTCTAGTCACGTAGGACTGAATTATAGTTTGGAGGGAGCTATGCCTAACTATAGCTGTCACGAAGTCCATGTTTTAACCAATAGAGTGAACTGTAATTGGGTCCATGTCTCAGCTCCTGCACTGTTGGCACTGTCACTTTCCAAAATGTATTCATTGACTCTCACCAGGTTCTCTCTAGCATATTTCATAAGTGGTAGTAAATTTAATATTTTTCTTATATATCAAATTTGCCGTCAGTAAAACAGTTTGAAATAAGAGTACTCACAAATGGCAGCTTCTACTTTTTTAGATATTAAAAAAAAAAAAAGACAAAAACAAGTACCTAAGAAAAAGATAATAAACAGTTCTCTTGGTCTGCTCAGAATAAAAAGATAGATTTTACCAGATTTTCTTCAAATCTGATTTTGGGGAAGAAATAGAATATGATAAATAAGGTTACTGTTTTTTTTTCCTTTCTTCCACCCCATTCTCTCTTAACCCTCTAAGTGGCATTCACAGTAATAAATTATAAATAAAAATTTCTAGATCAATTTAATAATTTTTAGATACACACACACAAATAAGTATGTTTGATACAGTTTGGGCATATAAAAAGTGTTAAATTCTATGAGAATGTGTGTATTATTTCACCATTGGATTTTCTTTTCATATCAATATTTGTTTTGAGAACTATTCAGAATGATAGACTAATCTACTTCATTCATTTAAACTGCTGTAATCCTAAAAAATTTTGCACTGCTTATAGGGAATTGATGATTTAAATGATAGTGGATTTCTCATCTGAAACCACTTTGGATGTAACACAATGTTTCCAAGTTCTAAAAAAAAAAAAAGAACTGTCAACCACCACTGTTTAATTCCATGATTTCATGATACATAAGGATATGCTTCTGAATTCTCTGTACCGTTGATTTGTTTTTTGTTTGTTTGTTTGTTTGTTTTTCTGCACAATACTATCTAGTTTTATAAAAAGAGTTGATATCTGGAAATAAATTCCCCTTTCTTTTTTTTAACATATTTTGGGTATTTTTGCAAATTTATATTTTTATATAATTTTTATGAGCAATTTGTTAACTCCTACAAACACTTGGATATTTGACTAGAAGGGTGATATTTTTAAGATAGTGAGAGTTTCCACTGATAAAAATACTATATCTTCCCTTTAATTTAGGATGTATTTTATGTCTTTCAAGAGTGTCTTTATATTTTTCTATAAAACGCTGATGCTTGAAACCATAAATCTGTTGTTTTTCTAGTAAGCCTCACTTTATAATACCTTTTATTGTATGAGCTTTCAATAAATATATTCAATATATTCAAATATTGAATATAATTTTAATATTTTAAGATGGATGTATTCTACACAAAACAAGCCATAAGAGCAAGAAAACTAGATTGCCTACTGTTCAATCAAAAAAGAAAATAGGATTTTATTACAACAGTAGAGGCAAAATAGAGAAAATTTGAAATATTGAGAAATAATACATCACCATCAATGTGGCACCTTCATTAAGGATTAAAAATTATTTAAGGCTTATTTTGATTGTACTAATGCTATTGTCCTTAGAAATGTGCCCCTTTAAAAAATGTGGCTGCATTTTGTGTGTGTGTGTGTGTGTGTGTGTATCCACACACACATACATTTAGGTAAATTGTATTTTGTTTCTAGGAATTTACTTATTAACACAGCATCCTACCTAAATTAAAAAAAAAAAAAAAATGAAGGAAACCACTGTGGTGAAATTTCTAATGTAGATACTGCTGATATTTAGAAAATTCATGTTGTAGGGCTTCTTGGTAACCTTTGAGTAAGTGCACTATATTCACATCTTTTAAATCTCCTAATACATGCAGACGTCTATGTCATAGACCTCCCTCAACTACGGGAAATAAAAAGAACTTTTTACCATTTGGGAACATGGAAAAAACATTTCTAACTTTTCCAAAGAATAATCCCCAGCAATTTTTAGACAATCAATCAGGATTTCCTAATCAACTAAAGAAAAAAAAAAAAACCGTGATTACTATACTCAAGGTTAAGCACCTTGAAATCTGTGAATTAACAAGAGACAATTGGTTTAAGAGCCTTTTTCTAATGTACTATACTATATACACTAAACCAGCTGAATGTAGTCATTACAGGGTTTGTGTGGTTGTCTCAAGTAATTGTCTTGACATTGTCACTTGGGAAAAATTTGCTGTAGTGATATTATCTATGTCTTGTGAAGAGATGATATTTACATGGTCTGAGTCTTTAAGTATAGTGTGGAAGTCTAGCTGGTATAGATAAAGCTTTTAGTTTATTTAAAATTTTTTTAAAAACTAAAGAAAGAGTTAAAATATAGCTATAATAGTGACCAAATTGAAATCTTCAACTATCCCTTAAGAAATTATCATCAATTATATCCTTTCATATTTTTTCATGTGGTTAATGATGTCCCCTAAACTGAATCAAAGCCTATTTTTCATTTACGATTTCTCCTCTTGGTAAAAACCTCCTAGCAAATAAAGATGTCGGAAAGAGTAATTTAGTGTAACATAGAGAGAAAAAAAGAGGAAGAGAAATGAATGGAAAGATAAAGAAAATGACTTTTGGAGAGCATTTATTCTGTGCGTAGTAACTTCACCAGCCCTAAAAACAAGGCTGCAGTGTTTTCTTTTGCAGAAGAGAAAAGTGAGATCCTGAATTAACATTCTCAAGTTCATACAAGCAATGAGGGAATAAAACTAGATCACTTTAACTCAAAGATCCATGCTCATTTCAAGATATTTTTGTTTTTGTTTTTGTTTTGATAACCCTGTTACTAATGGCTGTAGGTGTGTCTGAGAAATTTTGAGGGGCATTTTTGGTTGTCAAAATGTTTGAGAGTCACTGCTGGCATTTAATGGATAGTATTCTAGGATAGTTTCTAGACATGCTCCAATATTCAGATAATCTTACATAAGAAATGACCTGTGTGCTATGTGACTTGAAAGTTTCCCTAGAGATTATCACAGAAAAACATTTTTTTTTTTAAATTTTACAAGACTCGAGCTTGACTCTGCTTTGCATATAAAGAGAAATTTTTTTTTTTTTAGTTTTAATATATATTGAATTTTCCAGAAATGCAACTTCTGGTAATTCAGGGTAAAGATTAGAATTTGTTTTGTTTGGAAATTTTCCAAGAGCTATTTACCATTTCAAAAATATTTTCACTCATGACATTGCTGCTCATGGTATTTAAGTTGCCAGAAACAGTTAAGCCGCCTGTATCCTTCTGCAATTGTAGCTGACATAGTCATGTGCTTACTGGGTCCTCATATTAAAATGTCAAGTATAAAGAAAACATGTCAAAACACTCAGTTGATTATTATTTTCCTTCTACTAAATACAACCTTATTCATTATAAAATGTTTGCAAGCATCCAGCTACATCATTATGTAAAATAGTGTAGTAAATCCTACATTTTTTAATAATGAAACATTATTTCATTATATATTATTTTCTTTGAATTATAATTAGACCATTGTATTGAAATTTTAAGCTGGTATGTGAAGTATGTGAAAGTGGGTTAAAGCATTATGAATTTTATTCAAGACATTTAAGGGATCATTGGTTCATAGAGAGTTGAGAATTAATGCTTTACAAAACAATGTAAATTTTGATGTGGTCTATATGCAGTCTAGGCTAAGATTTCCAGGTTTAAAAAGTTGGCTTAAGTATGGAACATAAATTAAAGAGTGTCCACCTAGAAGCTTGGGCGTTAGGAGTGATTCTTCAACATCTATTCTATCTTCCCTGAATTGTTAAATAGCTTAAGGTCTGAATAAGCATGTGGACAATTTCTGACCAATAACATACAAGGGTAAAACATACAGAAAAAGTCCTTTCCTATTTGTAAATAGGGAATTGGGAAACGTCTCTTATGCCAGAATTATACAAAGAATATCTATCCCAGTTGGCTTAGGCAGCCATACAACTACTGGAGAAATTAAGAGTCAGGATAAAGCCAGCTTTTTTTGTCATCAGAGATAAGAGATTCCTTAATGACACTGTTTAAATTAATGACTCTACCAGTGCTGAAGTGTACACAACCTACTTGTTTTTTCTCAGGTGTATATTACTTTATATCTTAAAGTTAACTTCTTATTGAAGTATACTATATGTATAGTAAACAAATTTTAATGTATATCAATTTTCAATTTACTCTCATTCCTTCAATTTACTCACTTTCCTGTCTCAAAGTGAAAATCTCATATATCTTTAACATCTCTCTGATACTTCTTTGTCCCCCTTTTTAATAACAACAAAAAAATAACCCCCAAGATTACTCCCATCAGCCGGAAACATTATTTCACAAAGTAAACACTTAAATAACCAGAATTCAGATAAAGAAACAGAGTCTTACTGGCATGCGGAAGTCTGAGTGGCTCTTCCCTGTTACTGCCTTTACAAAGATCATAGCTATCCTATCTTCTAATCCTCTACAGTAGTTTTCCTGTAATTATAATCTTCTATGTATACTTGCTGTCATGTCACTTTTTCTCAATTTTTGTAAAATTCATCTATGATTTGTATGTAGTTACAGTTCAATATTTTTCAGTGTTAGATAATATACCATTACATTGATTTATCATGCTACTATTGACAGACATTTGCTTTATTTTTCAATTTTGTGATATTATGACTAGAGCTGGTGTGAACATTCAATGATGAACATATATAAGCATTCTTGTTGAGTATATACCTAGGAAGGGAATTGCTAAGACACAGGGTATTCATATACTCAGTTTTATTAAATACTGCTATGTTTTTAGAAAGGTTTTACAAATTTATACTTCCACCAACAGGGTATGAGAGTTCCAAGTGCTCCACATTCTCATGAACATTTGGATCTGTCAGTTTTTTTTTTAATTTTAGTCATTCTGATGGATTTATATTTGTATTTTATTATTTTAATTTATATTTCCCTAATGACTAATGAAGGAGAACACATTTCATATGTTGTTTGGTCAATTGGCTATCCCCTTTAGTAATGTTCAAATCTTCTATTTTCTATTTAAGTGTCTTTTTCTTAAAAATTTGTAGGGATTTTTGTATATTCTTGATATCAGTCCTTTGTCGTTATATGTATCAAAAATATCTTTGATGCTTGATGTCATTAGTTATTGGCTCTCACAAGCTAGTACAAGCCGGCTCCAGTACACCACTGGAGTCTAGTTACCTTAAAGCTACGCTTCTTATAAAGTTTCTTTTAAGTAAGCAAGGATATCATTGTTGTTGTTGTTGTTGTTGTTGTTGTTGTTGTTGTTGTTGTTGTTGTTATATTAAAGTTTTATTGAACCATGCCACAGAAGAAACATGTACATATATTAAATGTACAGCTGGATGTATTTTCATAAAGTAAACACACTCATTTAACTACCACCCAGGTCAAGATATAGAACACTACCAGCCCCCAGAAACCTCTAACATATTCACTCTCATGCATTAACCCCCCAAAATTAACCATGAATATCACTCATCAACATTGATTAGAGGGTTTTTGCATACGGAATTTTTCCCTGCTCACACCAGAATCAAGTCTCAGCCTGGTACTCTTAAGTCCTTAGCATCTCTCTACTACTTGCTCCTCTCCTTTTTACAATGGGAAATCAGGCTTTAAGTAGCTTCACCTGGCAAATGACTCGAGATGGAATTCAGTTACATTGTCTTGTTTTCATTGATTTATCTTTATGTTTATTTTCTAATTATAAAAAATACTAATTTCCTATCTATGATAGTAATATAAAATTTCCCTTTTTAAATAAATGACTTTGAGTATAAAAATGAATCAATTTCATGAAATTTTATAAGTAGTAGAGTTTATACTTGCATTATGTTAAACATTTTATTGGAAATGCACTAATAAAATTTGAGAAACTCTGATTATGACATTTACTGTCCCAAATAAGAGCAATGGCAAAATAACTGCTTTGAGGAAAATCAGAATGAGTAAATCATTTTGACTCTGCAGAGCCAAATGCATTCAGAGGGGCTATGAGGACAAAGAAGCTGTGGAATTTCCATGTCAGGGGTCTTCAGTATCACTCCCTAATTAGTTGAGGGAAATTTCCTGGAGGAAGTAGGTTTCAAGAGTGATCTGACAAATTTGGTGACTCCAATATGTTCTAGAAAGATTTGCAAATAGAATGTTACCTGTCCGCTGTTACTGTCATTTAAAATGTTTAACTACATTATATTTCCAATAAAATGTATAAAACTGTCTCATATTTTAAATGTATGTACAGTATGTTTTATTGAGCATATCTAACAAGTATGTGGAAAATATATTGGATTCATTTCCATGAGGAACACACAATGCCAACTTTCCCAGTCTACAACATAATTACAGCATAGCAATAGGATTATGACTGTGGGGGATGTGTTAACTGTCGGAATTTATAAGTAAATTCCTCACAGTATAAAATCCTCTGGTGCATCTGTTATGTATTTAGACTTTTAAAAAATGTAGTTTAGTATGAGTCAAGCAGGTGTGCAGTTCTATCACCCATGAGATCACATAAAATGAAAAGTGCATGACTATCCACGAGCTCAGAACAAAGGTCAAGGAAAGGTATACCCCTTTGCTCACGCCAACTGAGTTTAAAATCCATGGTTCTCATGGGGAATTTGTGAGTGGAGCAATGAACTTGGAACAGGAATGCACGATTTGGCAAAACAGTTATTTCTGCTTTGTTCTAGTATTTAGACATTGAAGTCCTATTCAGGGCAATGATTTCAATTCTAAAAAGAGAGATAAAAGCACAAAAGAGTGGCTGACAGTCCCTTACTAAGTGTGTGTGTGAATATGGGTGTGTGTGTCACAGATGTATGAGCTAAACACAGATTTGTTTAATGGAATAATGGAATAGTGGAATAGTTTCATTTTGCCAAAATATTTGTATTTCTCCCCACTTTTTTTTTTTTTTTTTTTTTATCATTCTCTCTGTTCTAAAAAAAAGCACAGGGTATATTTTCACTAGAGATGAGATTTTGTCTCTCTTCTTCCTTTTCCATTTGTGTCTGTTTTCATATCTCCAACTCAGCAATTTAGTCAATTCAATCAGCATAAACCCTTCCTCCCCAAGAGAACTGGAGTTTTAAGCCATTGGAATATAGTAAGAAGAAACTTCCCTTAAATTTTGAAATTTCATGTTCCTTTCCCTTCTTCTGTACTTCCTCTTAGCAGCCTCATTTTGGAAGTGAATATTTCTAGGATAACAGCAAAATTACTGAAGGGAATGTGTCCGCGTTTTTAAGTCCCGATGTATAAGGAAAAGGCAACTCAGTATATAGAAGTAAAATAACTGACCCTCACCGCACCCCTAGACATAATAATGACCTACATGATCAGTTGAAAATAGCCACTAAGGGGCTTAGAGGGTGGCTGTATGAGCATGAAGGAAATCAAAAGTCATCCCTTCTTCGTGCCTTTGCCCTACTCTCCTCTATCTAGCTTTCTTTCTTAGTTGTTATCTGTTAGATAAATCCTTTGCATGAGACTCTTATTTTTGCTTATAGAGAGACATCTACTTAAATTATTTTAATACGTGACAACTGTTAAATACAAACTGCTTTGTGACCTCCTAAGTGCTAAAAACTCGATTGTTAAAGCAATGGTAGGAAATGGCAAAATTGGTTGTTCTGTTGCTCCTACTCAGCATGATCTACAGCTGGTCTGCCTTCTTCCTAATAGCTATGTGTGGGATAAAAAACACCCAGTTTGCTTTTATTTTGCAGTCACCATTGACTCATTAGGCTTCCTGTATGTGAAATAGCAGTCTCTGATTTACTGAGGTGGCAGATAAGTAAACACCTTTCATTACACTAACTCCCAGAGCACTTTCCAAACATCTGTAAAGGAATTCCTTAACTAGTGACTCATATTGCCTCATCCGGAGAAGACCTCAGTCTAATAACACATAATCATCACAAGGCAAAGTCATTTGGAAACTGGGATAGGAACTAGAGAAAAATATCAAATTTCACATTTTCATAGAAATTAAAAGTATGTACTGCTGTTCAAAACCAGGGTTAGACTCCATTATATTTCCCAGGCAATTGAGAATCAATAACTGATCTCTAGTATCTCGAAGAAGGTATGATGTGATGAAAAGAGAGCTGTGATAACCTGTGATATTGGGCTATTGGAGTTAATTTGTACAGAAGAATACATTCCATAGGTACTCCTGTTACCTTTACAGCTGTACTTCTGGCTTCAGGATCAGTATTTCAAAGGTATAGACATATTCATGTCCCATTGTAAGAGATAAGTCATGAGGAAAAGGAACTTCAGAGACCATTCTCTCCTTTTCCCTCTTACTGTTCTGAGCATCTGCTACCATAAGCAAAAGGAAAAATAATGGAACTAGTTAGCATTTGATTATCATTTTGATCACCAAAGGAAGATATCTTTTGTATGTTCTCTACACATTGATTTAAAATAGTCCCTACCCTTAAGATTAACAACTAAAAACAGAGGGACATTAAAAAAATATAAAAGCAATGGAAATCAAGAGTGGAAAATTTAAAGGCACTTATTCTATAATTGGGAGATTGGGTTTTAAAAAAAAGTTTTTAAAAATAATTTAAACACTCGAAACTATCAGCTTTGTGTTAATTTTAATTCACATTTTTAATATTTTTCTCTGTTTTATCTTATTCTATTCTTTATTCTTAAATTAAGAAAATAAGGTTGATGTCTAAACAACAATAGACTTGTCTTATATGGAACTTAAGGTAGGATAAGAATAGGAGACACTAAGAGAAGATCCAGAAAAAAGAAACAATTCACATGGGGTAGAAAGTTGTCTGAAAACTAAAGAGAAGACATATCAAGACATTAAACAGTGATTCAACTCTTATGTTTTTACTTGTTTTCATTGGAGTTTGGAATAAGTACAGATGAAGATAGAGACAGAGACAGGAAGAAAAAGAGGTTGGGATGAGGAGAGTATTCAGAAAACAGGTTGAAAGTGTCGATATTTAGACAGGAGAGTCTAGAACATAAAAAAGGAGAGTGCCTTGCATCTTAAACCAAACATCTGTTTGATATTGGACTTAGCATGTAGAAAAGTGCTCAGTGAAAATAACTGAAGAGGAAGACAAAGTGCCTTTTGGATCTTGCCTGGTTGCCATTAAAATACAGCACTTTAGAAGGAATATATTGTGTAAATTTACTAAATAAAGAAAGCTTTGGCAATGTATTTAAATTGTGTTGAAACCAAAGCACTTCAGAACACCGAGTAGTATTAAATCAATAAAGTGAACTTTACTACATATGAAGATATTCTATTCACATCGGTCATTACCCAAACTTCACAATGATATTCTGATTAATAGTGCATAAAGAAGATTTCCCAGGTGCCAGCCAGATGTTCAAAGAAAACTAATGTTGTTTGACTTAAGGAGAAAAGAATAAATCATATATACTCTGACATACATAATGGAACAAATGGAAAGCATCCCATATGAATTCCATACTTATTTCATAATTCTATTTAGATTAAAGATGAGAGAGAAAATGCCACATAATTTCTAAGCCCACAGACATATAAAGGAGAAAAAATATCATTTAAATATAGTCAATGAACATAGATGATATCACACTAAAGAGCATTATAATTTCACGATAATTTTTTTATTAATATTGTCATCCTAAAAGATCATCAATAATATTTTGCAAGCCACCACTGTTTTAAGAGAATTGCAAAAATACAAATTAGCAGGTAGGGAATAACAGGAAGAAAAATTCAGTCCTCATTGAAAATTATGAGCTCAGACATGAAGAGATATTTTTTAAATTTTGAATTATCAGAAATTGCAATGTTTATCAGACATTGAGTATGGAACACAATTTATCAAAATACTATATACTTTGAATGAATATGTTAAAAAGTAGCATTTTTCCTTTAGTTTACAGTTACTACAAATGAGTAGAAACTTTCTTTTTCAAAATAAATCTATAAATCTCCACTTTGACAGGCTTGTCTGATGCTATGATCATTTAATTATTAGTTTATACTAAAGGTAGTTTAAAAACCACTGGATTTTTTTTTAATGGAAATGGGAAGAGATAGGATAAAAAGAATACTCTTTAAAAAAGAAAAAGGAAAGGATATCCTAGTGGTAGACTAGTAAATTTCTAACAACTGGCCATCAGAAAAAAAAAAAGAAGCTTGATTCATAGTGTTTGCTAATTCACATGATGTAAATATCTCCACCACAGTCAATTTCATGCTATTAACATGATGTCACTGAACACAGAGTGGGGACAGATGCGCAAAACTGGTTCTCATGAGCATTGGCTCCAGCACCCTACCAAAACATCATCCTATTTGCTCATGGAGTTGAGCTAACAATTTCTTGTTAATGGCCAAGATTTCTTTTAAGCCAGGTTGGCAGATGGCAAGATGGTTAGGTAACTGGAACATATTTGTGTAATAAAGTGTTCAGTGGTATGGTTGATTCTATAACAATGAATGTTGTGTAGTGTAGTATTCTTATTATTGTGATTAGGTGAAAAATGAAAGGCTGAATAAAGACAGGCCTCGATGATTGAAAATTTTTATCATCTGACCCAAATAATGGCATATAGCAGTCTAATACTAGATTTGCAGCTAAATTAATTAGGATCTGCCATCCATTTTGTGAACCTGTATTTCCAGTGTTTCTTTTTTTTTTCTCTCTCTTTTTTAAAAAAAATTATAAACAATAATGTAAAGTAGCTATTTTTCTACTATCATATGTAGACAGGTTTCACTGATTGAAAAATAAAACATTTTGTTCTATTTTATTTTATGTTATGCTGTGCTATGCTATTTTATACATATTTACTATGAGACTAATATGTACTTATTTATCCAATATGGACAACAAAAATAAATATAAAATACTATCACTTTCAACCCTAAACACTCCATAAGAATACTACTAAAAACAATAAGCAGTAAAGTCTCTGGATACAAAGTCAGTGTTCAAAAATCCATAGCATTCCTATACTCTAATAATGAAGTGTCAGAAAAAGTGGAAAAAAAATTCCTTTTGCAATTGCAACAAAAAGAATAAAATATCTAGGAATAAACCTAAAGAAACATGTGAAGAACCTATGTAATGAAAACCATAGGACCCTATTAAAAGTAATTGAAGAAGTTTCAAAGAAATGGAGAGATATTCTGTGTTCTTGGATTGGAAGAATCAACATAGTTAAAATGACCTTATTACCTAAAGCCTTATACAGATTTAAGGTAATCCTCATAAAAATTCCGTCGACATTTTTTAAAGAAATAGAACAAAAAATCATCAGATTTGTATGGAAGCACAAAAGATCCTGAATTGTCAAAGCCATCCGGAGAAAAAAGAAATGAGGCTGGAGGCATCACTCTGCCTAACTTCAATTTATACTATAAAGTGACAGTAATCAAAATGGCACGGTATTGGCAGAAAAACAGACACACGGACCAGTGGAACAGAATAAAGAGTCCAGAAATAAACCCATATTTATGTGGGCAAATAATTTTTGACAAAAACGCCAAAAGTATACAGTGGAGAAAAAAAAAAAAGCCTCTTCAATAAGTTGTGCTGGGAAAACTGGAAAGCCACCTGCAAAAGGATGAAACTAGACTGTTGTCTTTCATCACACACCAAAATTAACTCAAAATGGATTAATGACCCAAATATAAGACCTGAAACAATAAAATGCATAGACGAAAACATAGGAACGAAACTCAAGGACCTTAGGCTTAAAGAGGATTTTATGAATTTGACCTCAAAGGCAAGAGAAGTAAAAGCAAAAATAAATGAATGGGACTACATCAAACTAAAAAGCTTCTGCTCAGCAAAAGGAACCATCAACAAGGTAAAGAGACAACCATCCAATGGGAAAATATATTTGCAAGCAATATCTCCAATATTCACCTAATATCCAAAATATACAAGGAACTCATATGACTCAATAACAACAAAAAGACAAACAATCCAATCAAAAAATGGGCAGAGGACCTGAACAGACACTTCTCCCTAGAGGATATACAAATGGACAACAAATATTTGAAAAGATGTTCAACGTCGCTAGCTATTAGGGAAATGAAAATCGAAACCACAATAAGATACCATCTCATACCTGTTAAAATGGCTATAATCAACAGGACAAGTAATAACAAATGTTGGAGAGGATGTGGAGAAATAGGAACCCTCATAAACTGCTGGTGGGACTGCAAATTGGTACAGCCACTATGGAAAACAGTATGGAGGTTTCTCAAAAAAACTAAGAATTGACCATATGATCCAGCAATCACTCTACTGGGTATTTACCTCAAAGACTTGAAAACTCATATCCGAAAAGATATTTGCACACTGATGTTCATAACAGTATTATTCACAGTGGCCAGGACATGGAAGCAACCGAAGTGTCCTATGATAGATGATTGGCTAAAGAAGCTGTGGCACATATATACAATGGAATATTACTCATCCATAAGAAGAGATGAAGTACTGCCATTTGCAACACATGAATGGACCTTGAAATAATCATATTAAGCGAAATAAGCCAAACAGAAAAGGTTGAAAATCACATGATATCACATATGTAGGATATAAACCTAAAAGCAACAAATGAACAGGACAAACAAACAGAGACTCATGGACATGGACAGTGGACTAGTGGTTACCAGAAGGGAAGGAGAAGGAGGAAGGGGGAAAATTAAAAAATAAAATGTTAAAAAAAAAAAAACTATGTATATATAGTATGAAAAAAATAATAAATAAACTGGCATTAAAAAAAAGATACTGTCACTTTCTTCTAAAAAATTTAGAATCTTTATTATTACATAATATGCACTAATGATACAGATCAAATATAGGCCAGGAATTTGGAACGAGACTTCACAAAAAGAACGACTGATTGTATACTCCTTCTTAAAACATGAGTAGATAGTACTTTTATATATCAAGACACAGAAACCAGCCTCATCATTAGGAGTTTTATCAAGGAGTTTTCATTTAAGTTTTAAATATCATATCGGATTTAATCTAGTAAATGAAACTATATCATTCCTATCTTCTTCATGATACTTACATGCTAAACAGATAGGCCATGAATTGAAATACATTAAAGAATTAGAATGAATCAATAATTTTTAAATAATATATCTATTTATATTCTTAACATGTCTTATAAATGATCAACTTTCCTATGTCTTATATATTAACTAATGTATAATTTAGACTTTCAATAACTGAAAAGCAAATATGGCTTGACCTCCAATTATGTCTTTTCACAGATATCTTGGCTTTTTGGCATAAAATTTGATTCAGTAAGTAAAAGAGAAGGAAACAAGTGCAATATCTGGTATAGTCATCATTTTCACTAACTTTCATTTCTCTTGCATGAACTCCTTATTCTATGAGCCCTTTTTCTTCCTTGAGATTTATAACATTTCATAACCCTGTATGAATTACAAATCAAGATGTACTGTAGAGATGACATAGTATTGATTCCCTAAAACTAGAAGCATCAATCTCACTCACAATGACATTCAGAAATAACCTGATTCTTTTATTTCTGGCTTGTTTAAATGTGAATGAACTTGTGTCAAGATCTCTCTTTATAACCATTTCTATATTTTCCTAACACTGTACCAGTATTTCTTGCTTTAACTCACCTCACCACAAGACACTGCATTATTATATGTCATTTAGCTGCCTTTGAAATTCTTGTTGGGTCATGATCCAATATTCTTTGCCAAAAAGTATAATAAAATTTTTAATGAGGTTATCTAGCTATGACACACATAGTTGACATAAAATTATTAGTTTTATTTTCATAATAACAAAATTAATTTTTTTTGTAGTAAATAATGAAGATACAGGTCAATAGTGAACTAGGATACTGTCTTCAGAATTCCACAGGAGAATGACTCTTGTTGCTAAAACAGCATGCATTGAATTGGAGAGGTCCATTGAGAAAGCTGTGAAGAACAAAACTAATGCAAAAACAAATTTTTTTTTAAGTATCTGGGGAAGACCTTTGATAGCAAGTACTTCAAAGCTCTTAGTTTTAAGTAATAGATTTAGGGTTCTGTACCTCAGACATTTAGTCAAGACAGAGGTCTCCAGTCTCCCTGACCCAATGTTCTCTGGACCACACTGACTCCCTAGTATTCTCCCCTTGTTGTACAAGGAGATTTGTGGGACTCAGTCTTTATACAGATGCTCTGAGGGAGCTGAGGACCACTTTGCTCACTTCTAGAAATCTTACAACTGCAGAGTTTTTAACTATGCAAATCCAGTGCTTCTTAGATTGAGGAAGAAAAAAAAACAACTAAGACTTTTCACTCTGCTGGGCTCACTCTTCTGTTCCTTTCAGACTTGATAAAGATCCCATCTGTTAACTTAGGGACTTAGTGGTCAAAGCCTCAGAAGCAGTGTGTCACACTGCTGAACTTTGTGCCTCTAGTATCCTTCCATGTGAATAAGAGAAAAGAGGAACAACTTGTCACTCACTCCCAGTTAACCTCCTAACAAGGAAAAAAACTACCATAGTGCATATCCCATTAACTGAGGTTCTTTTAATAAATTCTTCTAATAAAAGGCAACTGTAAATCATGAATATTTAGTACTTTTAGAGAACAGGTCTTTAATTTGACCATCAAATTTGTTTCTTGCTCATACAAAGAATTGAGATTATCAAGGGGCCCTGGGGACATTCATAAAAGGAAATCATTCTCCTACTTTGCATTTTGCTTTGAACCCATCCATTGGCTATTTAAAGGATACTGAGAATTATCTTGCGTGCAGTTTGGGGATTTTTGGAGTAACATTGGGCTTATTACTTAAACTTTCTAAGCCTTCTTGCTTTTCATCCATAACATATATCGGAAAGTCGCTTTATAATGTTACTATGAATATTAAATGATATAAAGTGTATAAAGTAATTAGAATATTTTCTGGAACACATATACTCTCATATGAATCTTAATGATGATGATACTGATTGCTATGCCAATACCTGAAGTAAAGCGTGCAGGCTGAAACTGTCTTAATTCTCACATGTAATGGGTGATCATGTAACTAAATGTTTATACTAGTAGCCCTTTACCCTAATAATTAGAGTGGTAAATATAAGTATAAAACTTTCTCTGTATTACTGCTAACTTATATATCAATTATTTTACATTTTCAATAGCAGAATTTGTTCCTTTGCAGGCAATAAAACTCCTTCTCCCCAAATCCTTAAACACATTAAACTCCAAATACACAGGAGAAAACATGCCTCAAAAGCAGCCTGTACTCTTTCAATTTTCCAAACCTCTCCACCCCCTCCTTCAAAACCTGGCCCTAACCTAGCGAAAAATTTAATGAGGCAACTCAAAATCTATAGCCAAATGAGGCACAAGACAAAATTCATGCTCCCAATAGGAAACTAAAGTTTTGAAAAGTTACAGGTGAATTATTTCACTCTGTATTGCTTTGAGTTTCTGAAAACATATTTATTGTTTTCAATAGCAGCAGGCTTGGCCAGAAACTTATAAGTTTCTTCAGGGATTTTGATGACTACCTACAAACATTTCAAACCAGACCAACAGTCATACATGTTTTCTCAGAGGCTCAAATGATATCCCATGAGGAAGAGCAAGCTGCTTCATTAAAAGGATAATTCTTATTCCTAAAGAAAAGACAAAATAATAAAGCTATTTATTCCCATTAAAATACTTCCTGCTCAAAGGAAGACTTTCAAGTTTGTTAGGCTTAAAAATGGAGTTGCCTTACATAATGGTCTCTGTGGTTTTAGTGTCCTGATTTTTAGCAATGTTTCATTTAAAAACTACTCTTGTCATGAAAGAGAGAAGGCAACATATGCCAGTAAAAATTCTCAGATCAGGTCAACAGGTACTCCTAAGCAGTTATCAAATGCATGGTGCTCTACTAAGAGTTATTATCTGCAGTGGAAAGAAGTTGTACTCTCATAACTGCTTTCGACTCAATAGGCTGCCCAATCTAGTGGAACTTCCAAGGAACATGATTTTGCTACACCTCCAGTAAAATGTAAATTTGTATTAAAAAATCAAATTATTTGATTAGTCCAGTTTTAATCTGTTTTTATTTTACTGCATTGTTCATCCTTCTTTTTTTTTTTTCCTCATTCACTGATTCTATTTGAGGTCTCGGGTCTTTTCCTGACCAGTATATTTAAAGTTCTACCTTGTCACTATTTAATTTAATTTTCTCAGTAGAAGTTATAATTATATAAAATTATTTTGTTTAATTATTTTTATATTCTTTTTTTATTTCCTTTGGGAGAATGCATCTTTAAAACTCTCCAAGTCCCTTGAGGGCATTATCTGCATTTTTCACTGCTATATCTTAGTATCTAGAAAAAAATGTTTAGTAGATGCTGAATAACTATTTGCAATCTACCAGAGGTTATTTTACACATATCTTCATTCTAAATTCATCCACCTGAGTATTTGCTCTTTTTTCCCAGGATATATAGATTTATTCAATATTTTAAAAGAAAATATATATGTATAAGGTTTTGGTAAAAGTTCTACAAGCTTTAGTCTAGTGTGCAAAACCAGTTCGAAGTGTTCATGCCATTTATATTTATGTTCATTGTTACAGTAAATTAAAAACCGTACAAATAACAAGTAATCATAGCAAATGCCATAATAGATTTTCTTAATTTCTGCATCTCTTTCTATTTATCTATCATCTATCTATCTACCATCTCTATCTTCTACCAAACTATCTCAAATATATTCACTGATACTTCCCAGGGAAAAAAATGAACAAGAGAAGTAGCTGTCTTATGTAGAGAACTAAAGTTTTGAGTTTTTGGTTGTCTGATAAGAAATATTTGTTCTGTTCACAATTGATTTGTAGCAGAATCAGAGGCAAACTGTAATATCTTAGTTTTCTAGATCTACTAATTCTAATTTCCTATTTTTTATCATTATTAATATATTGACATTTATTTAAAGCCTACCCTATATTTTATTATGCTCAGGATTGGTTTGTAGTGATAGTTCCTGCCTTTGTACTTAAAGAGGAACAAAAAACTTTTCAATATTGTAACTGTTATGACAAAAGTTAAACAATTCTTTGGAAATATAAAAAGAAACAACTAACTTTGCTTCTCATGAGAGATTATTCATTCATATATGCATTTACTTGTAAATATTTATTGTGCCAACACTATATATTAGAAAATGTACTAGCCAAGATATATATATATATATGTATGTGTATATATATACATATACACACACATATAGATATGCGTATATATGTGTGTGTGTGTGTGTGTGTATATATATATATATATATATATATATATATATATATAAGCTTAAAGAAGATATATATAAAATACAGTCTAAGGAGGAGCTGAGAATTTACAATATGGTTGTGATAAATACTAAAACATGAATGCATATGAGAGTACTTGAGAGGAACCTTTAATTCATATTGTATTACCAGTAAAAGCTTCAAAAAAGTACATAATTTCTAATCTGAGAGCTGAAGCATGAGCTGGGATAATAAAGTAATGCACTGAAATGTATTATAAAGAGAGGTAGTAGAAAAAAAAAAAAAGCAGTGCAGACAGGAAAACAGCATGTTCAAATATCTAGAAAAGAGAAGGTAACTTGTTCTAGAAACTTAAGGAAGTTTAGCATAAATGGAGCATATCACGTTATGAGAAATAGATGAAAAATGAATCTGGGAAAATAAGCAGAGATCATATTACAAAGCACTTAAAAAGTCAAGTTGAGATGACTATTGAAAGGTCATTCTGGGTTTTCCAAGGAAAGAGAAAACAAACATCCCCAGAAAGGGAGGATACACTATTCAAACACACAGAACTAACTGTAAAAGCCTTATTTAGCGGAAAGCAATTAGGCCAATGAGCTGAAGTTTAATGTCTGTTGAATAAGTATAGAAGGGGCAAGAAAAAAAAAAGCATTAAATCTTACCTACTACTTTATATATAAAAGAACTCTTGAATTTCTTTGATAATGTTCAGTTATTGTTATTTCTTAATGGCAACAGACAACACTTCCAAGAAAAGCCAGACACAAAAAATCCAAAGCAGAACCTGCCTATGTCCTTGCCACGAATCCCCACAAAGACATAAAGATAGAGAAAATAACAGAAATTCATTCCATTGAATTCCCAAGGATATGCAAGTAAATATATAATTAAAATAACCCTTCTAATTTATTATATGTCTATCTATACACATTATACCACCGAATATTAACAAATTGAAGGAAGGAGGAATATGTAAGAAAAAAGTTATTTCGTTAATTCCACCTTCTAACTGCATCTTAAATGGTGTTACCAACTCAAAAGATTTTTATATATTGTTTCATATTCAAACCGACTATATTCACTGTTTATATCTGTTTTAAGTTAGATCTGTATGCTTGAAATGTATGGAGTAAGGCTTTTTTGTCATTTACATCATCTCTGGTTAAGATAAATTATTATTAGGCCAATTTGTCATAATTGATGTTGTTATTGTTTGCAGAAACCAAAATAATCTGAATTATCAGGCTTCCTTTCTAGTCGGTGAGTACATATAGAGTTTATTCTTTTCTAATCTAAATTAAAGCTGCTTTCCCTTTCTCTGTTCAGACTTCTCAATGATATTGCAACTCAATTTGCATAAAATATTTTTCATCTATTAAAGATACCTTAGCCAACAGATGGTGTTATGTATAACATTTTTATGATAGTCCATAGTATTTAAAAATAAATATTACAGCTGAGCTGCAAGTTTAATTACATTGTTAGAAGACATATAAAAGTAAATTTCTTAAAAAATATGTTTCATAAAGCTTGTAACACATGAGAAAAAATGCAAAGTCACTGAAGAATGTTTGAGTTGAGTCAGGGGTCACATGCGTTTCAATTAGGCATGTAAGCTTGTCAGAGTTTGGGATGTTCACGTTCATAAATATGAAGCTTAACATTTGGTTTAATTTGGGGGGTCTGGAAGTAATCAACAGGCTTCCTCTGATGCAAACTCTGTTCTGAAAATACCTTTCTCTGAAATCTTTTTGCTTCTAACATCCTGTCTCTCCAATCCAACTTTATGTGACTACCTCATTGATTTTTCAAGGCCGTCTTTTTGCATTTAGCAATGAGGAACCATTGGTGGTCTTTGAGCAGCTGAGTAAAAGAATCTAAGGTCCTGATTTCTTAGTATAGCTTTCAACTCTTTAAAGTCAGTCTACATTTCAAGACTGCAATTCTACCATTTCCCTGAAAAAACAAAAAAACAAAAAACAAAAAAACAAACAAAAAAACAAAAACAAACAAACAAACAAAAACAACAAAAAAAGTCATAAAGATCCTGTAAGATGCTATGGAGAATTGAGTTTGAAATGCAGCAATTTGTCAACATCTCTTTTATGCCACTTTTTCTGTAAAGTTTTTCTGATTATAATTCTGAACTCTTCTAATACTTAATATTACTATATTTACTTTAGCTTAATCTCACATTGTTTTGATTGTTATAAAATTTCTTAACAGAAGTAAATTCAATCCATTGTTTTTGGTTTGTTGAGTAACCAAAATTTGTAGAAGGTAGTGTTGGTAATATCAACATGTGAAATTGATTGATTTAAATAACCATTTTAACTTGGATTCTGTTCTTTAAGTAGTAGACTGATACACATCTTCAACTATCAATAGATTTTCAGTCTTGTTCTCCTGGAAAAAACACATAATGTACAAATTCTATCTTTTCTTTTTTACTGAGACTGTATAAAAATTGCTATAATGGGGTTTATTACTCTCTTCCCCCCTTCTAGAAAGTGCCAGGTGATTTGATGCTGCTTTGAGAAAATATTTGTGGATTGGGAGGAGGAAGAACAGAAACACCAGATAATCCCCAAAACTATTTTTCTAGGAAGAAAGGATCAACTATAGCCATGATAAACATAAAATATTTCTTAAATACTACACATAGCAATACATATGTTGAGAGAAATATAAGTCTAAAATCAGCTTCTCTTGTACTATACAGAACATCTGAAAATACTCTCACCCTTTGAACTTTTCAATAGTTATTCTAAGCTTATTAACCATTTTGTAAGCATTTCCATCTGGTTTGTTTTATAATCTCTGTCTCTGCTAATATTATTTGTTAAATTATTGTTGTTACACTTTCCTTTAGATCTTTAAATATGGTTGCCTTCTGTTTGAAAATATGAATAATGGCTGATTTACAATCTTTGTCTACTAAATCCAGTATTTAGAAGCAATTAATGGCAGTTGCTATTGATTTTTTTTTTCTGAGTATAGGTAACATTTTATATTTCTTTGTCTGTCTTATAAAATTTTAGTGAAATATTAGACATTTTATATAACATATTTTAGTAATATTTGACTTTGGTGGTTTTTTAATTGAAAGTTGTAATTGTTTTGATTTGTTTGTTTGCTTAATAACTTCTCTGGATTAAATCTGTGAAATTTGTTTTCCCTGCCATGTAAATTTTTGCTGTTTTTTATTGTTGTGTTTTGTTTTGTTTTGTTTTGTTTTGTTTTGTTTTGTTTAAGCCTGAATCCCTAGTTCTTCCTATGTCTGAGCATATTGGAGTGTAGTCAAAGACTGATCAGAAGTTGTGCTCAAATATACCCAAACAGTAAGTCTACTCTCTGCTGATAGATCTCTGTGTGGCCTAAGAAACATATAAAAGTTTTATGCAATTTTCAAGTCTGTTCTGGCTCTTAATTTATGCCATGTCCTCTCATGTGTCCTCTGCATGTATGCACAGGTTCTCTTGGCCAGTGATGCATGGGTGGCTTGGGCCCCCTTCAGTCTCTTCTGTGCATGAGCCCAGACTTAGGTCAACCTAGCATAAGTAGAGAGCTTAACAAGCCCCCTACACCTGGCTTACCTTCTAGAACTCCACGGAAAATTCTTTGGCTATAAGTTATGTACTTGCCCTGAAAAGACTGACACCTCAAGCTAACAGAGCTGCTGGCTTTCCATTTGCTTACAATGGATATCACCACATTGACAGTGCTGTATTTCAAGGGAGCCAGTTACCTGTAGAAACAATGGCAGCAGCAGCCAGACTGCTAGTTTCCATGGTCTGCCCCATCCTGGTTGGACTACTTTGCCAAAAGATATGAGGTGTGAATAGGAGCATTGCCAATCAAGAATGCTACCTATTCTCACTGTTCTTACTCAATGTTTAGTAGTTTTCATGAATAAACACTCTGGTTTGTTTGTATATATCTTTTTTCCAAGCTCTTAAATGGTTTTGACAGTTCTGTAGAACATTACAGTTACTTTGTGCAGAGAGAATTTTTCAGTCTTCTTACTTCATCATGGTAAAAGTGAATGCGTTGTTTTTTTTCTCCTAATGTCCATTCCTTCTAAATTTATCAATGGGCAATCAGTCTTATAACTGATTTGTTTAGTCTCCAATTTGACATGTAATTCTCTAAAGATATCTTTACTATTGAGATTTTTAAAAATGAATTCTTGCATTTTACGAATTTAGGAATTTTGGTTATGTATTTGGTTTAACTTCAAGAAATATTCACCTAATTACTTCTTTGAAATTTATCTTTCCCTTTATTGAGCTCATTTATATGATTTATATAAACTTTTCTCATTAGAAATAATATAAACCAAATTTTGTATTTCTTTCTGTCATCATCATTTTTTAAAAGAAGTTAAAATATGTTAGAAAGCAAATAGTCCATGGTACTTAAGAAAACATTATAATTTAGTACTTTGTCTGTTTTGAGTTTTAAATTTATAGAGGGATCTTTCACTTTTCAAGGAGGAGTGAGGAATATTCAGGGTATTTATGTTTGTTTTAGGTTAAAATTAATTTATTCAAGTCTTTACATCATTTTCTTGAGACAGAAAATTGTATCATGCTTTAGAAGTGACAACTACCACTGCAGGAATCAGGGTATCATTACATCGAGACCTACTATCTTTATTGGAGTTGGATATGCCAAACATAATTTCATGATTTCCCATGGCCATTCAGAACTCTACTTATATTTAACTTTAAATTTAGATTTGTACATATTTTTAAAGTGATAAGAAAATAAATGCCTCTAAATTTTGAGGTTTTATATTAAAAAAATGTTCATTAAGTAATTGTGTTTCCATTACTATTATCTTAATGTAAAATATAAATTTAAAAAATAACAATTTCATAAATTTCTACTTAACCTAAATTATAAAAAAAGATTCAGAAGAGAAATAGTAAATGAGGAGAAAAAATAAAGTACATACAATAACAGTTATTGGCTTGGACTAAAAGAAAATACTTTTTTCAATATAAAAATGTGAAAGATCAAGAAATATTTTTGCAGACTTCAATTTTAATTTTATTGGATATTTTATAGTATACAATAGCAAATGGTGTAAGTAGAATTTTGATTTTTATTAAAATAGCAAATATATTATGAGTTGAAAAATAGCCTGTGCAATTTGATTAAATTGGCCAAATACAGGCCAGATATAAGACATAGAAAAAGTATATGAAAATAAATGTAAACCCTATTTTTAATTTTAAAAATGTTTTCTGTAAAAGATGAAATTAATTCCACGAAAAATTTGTTGACAGTAAGTCATCTGTAACATATTCAAATTGCGTATGTGTGTGTGTGTGTGTGTGTGTGTGTGTAAATTAATAGCTCACTACAAGGATGATGTGTGACTTTATTTAAAATGACATCAAACTATGATTTTATAGATATGAGTTTGTAACACAGTGAACAGTTTTGTCTAAAACAACAATAGCAATCTTTTTATTCAATATGAAACACCTTTTACATATCAAGTTTTGATATTTTTACCCAGAATTTTTGTAAGTATTTGCTTTAATGTAGGACTTTTACAGAAAACAAAATTGCTGCTGATATCCAACAGATTGGAAGAATTTCACTAATCCTAAATTTATTCTTTTTCACCAGGTAAGGTTTACAAACCAACCTACACAAATACTCCTGTAAGTTTTTTTTTTTAACCTTAGTGACACTACACTCAGTTTGTTTTTTTTTTAAAAAGTAGTAAATGGCTATGAGTCGCTGATGCAAAAAAAGTGATTTTAATATTTTAAAGGAATAATTATTTCTAATAAAGCCTGTTCATGATCCTTTTGCACTGGCATTGGCTTCCTGAACTTTTTGGACAATTGGACGTATTAAAGCCACCATTAGAGGGCAAAGAGCTGGAATCATAAAGGACATTCATAAGCATATGCCAAGATACTAAAGGCAATTCAAAACAAATTTAGAAACCTTAAGAAATTGACATTGTTTGGGCTCTGCTGGAAGAAGCAACACTCTCTCAGATATGTGCATATAGTACATTTTTTAATGACTCCATTTCCTCACTGCAGAGTCAGCATTTAAGATAGGGTATGAGAAGTAATCAGCATAAAATACTCAGGATGCAAATGGAGACTGAGATATTTTACACCTGGGTCTTTGATAATCTGTGTCCAAGAAGGTGTTCATGATGTAGAGTCAGCGATGTATTCTCTGTCTTACAAAAGAAAAAGTTCTTTCACATATCAAAAATAAGAGTAATTAAGAGAGGCTTAGAAAATAATCATAATACCATTTTTGTTACTACTTTTTCTTTTCCAAGATAGGGAAGAAGGCTGAAAAAATTTTTTGAGCAGATGAATATTTGATACTTAAGAGTTGTCTACAATATAGTATCTGAAAATGAAAAGATACTTGCTATAGCTACCTTGACATTGACAAACTATTGCTTCTAGAGAATCAACATAAAACTGAGCATCAATAAGTTGAGAAAAAGATATCCAAAGGATATCTTTATGCCTCAACAGTTAATTTATCACTGCTATTCATGCCTCAGTAATTTGTATTTTTATCACTAGTAAGAGTTTGAAATGAACTTTAAAGTTCAATTTTTATAGTCTATTAATTTAAAATTTGGGAAAGAAAGCCATAGGATGAAGTAAACCAATATAAAATGGTATTACAGTATAACAAAACTTTTAAAAACGCTTCACTTCTAGGATAGTGCTTATAATAATTTATTATCAAGTGTTATATACCATATGGTAACTTTGATTTATAACTTCAGGTGTTTCATTGCATTTTTCCAATTATTAAATAAAAATATTTTTATGACAAGGATTTTCCCTTGTTCTCTCCTAGCACATTTTTACTGAGCTGGCCATTACCTCATCTAGCAGCTTTTGTTTAAATGAGTTTTAAACCACCCTCTGTAGAGATTTTCATTCAATCATGCTTAGAATCAGAGAAAAACCTAAACAGAGGGTTCTCTTCAAAATATTGATTCTATAACTTAACTATTTGTGTAAATCTATATAAATACTCAAACAAAATATCTAATCAGAATGCCTTTCAGCACAATTCTTGGTTATCTTCTCAGGAACGATCACAAGAGGAGCTGGTTGCCAAAGCTTCCTTCTGCCTTCCCACCCCTTTTCTCTCCTTGGCTCTGGTAAAGGCTGTCTTGCTTCCTGGGCAGGGTACTATCCCATTTTTCTGATGTAGTACTTAAGTGGTACACACTTAGCTGAGCTCAATGAAAAAACCTGTAGACGCAGAGGGTTTTATTTTTCTGCCAGCTGCTCTCTTGCTCCACCCCAAAGCCATAAACTCTTTATTGAAATAACCATCATTTCAAGGGGGTGACTGGTCAGGAGCCAACTAGAAAGAGTAAATGGAGGAGGTTTTTAAATGGCAGCCTTGAAGCTGGCCATGGATACTAACTTGCCACAAGCTGGAAGTAGCCTGAACCAGAAGGAATTTCAGTCAGTACACAGTTTTGTCACTATGTCTTTTAGACAAGATCTTGGCCAGGCTACTGGGAAGCTACAACAGGGATTTTGTTTTTTGTTTTTTGGGGTTTTTTTGGAGTTAGCAGTTGGATTTAAAAAATGCAATAGATAAATAAAGAAATCTCATATCCCTTCTGTTTACAGAAGCTTAGGCCAGATAGGCCCAATATTCTACACCTACAAAAACAACATCTGAGGCTGGGCAGTATTGGGGGCTTTATTTGGAAGTGGATATAGGGTATTAATTGGATTATTTGCATCCAAAAAAGTGATTTGCTGTTTTCTAACAATGATAAAATGGTGACAGGTAAAATTTATTGAACATTTAATATATATCAGCCATTATGCTAATAGCTTTAAATATTACAAAAATATATGAAATTGCTATATGACCAAATTTTGGCAATTTCATCTGGTTCTGTATATTTTTTATTTCTTTTAATATTCATAAAAACTCAACGAATAAACATCATCACACAAACCTTATAGATAAAGAAACTAGTCTTTGCTAACTTTTGTTGAGTAGCCAATGTTTTAAGCACTTGATAAGAATTAACCTATTTATTATCTCAACGACCCAAAGAGATAGATGATATCCAAAATTAAGCTCTAAATACAGATGAGAATGCTGAGGGACAGAGAATTACATTGTCAAAGTCACAGATCTAATAAGTATATAAAACTGGAATTTGAACTGAGGCAATCTGATTCCAGAGACTATACACTAAGATGTAGAAAAATCACGTGACATCACAGAGGAAGTTGCTAAGCCATAGATCAAGTCAGATCTTTCTGATTTTTTACAGATTATACTCTTAAAAACTAGTCTATCCTGTGGTCTGTGGTTGATTGAAAACAGTAAAATTGGCCAATGCTTCCAAACATTCTATAGTTATTAAGAATGAAGAGTTTGTGTTCTGTTTTATGAGAAAAACTAACATTTATCTAATGTTCATTATGTGGTAGACACTGGATTAGCAATTGGCTAATCTATTTTCATTCTCCTAAATGGAATTAATATCCTAATTTTAAAGATGGAAAAAATTGGTTGAGAGTAGTTCAGTTACTTGTTCAAATTGTCACAGTAGGTGTTCAAACCCAAGTCTCTCTTATTCTAGTTCTATGATGCAATAGGAAGAACAATAACTTGAGATATGAATTTGCAAATGGGTTGCCGGGGCTTGCTTACAGCTGCTGAGCAGAAGGAGAAGGCCTTCAGAACTTTGAATGTGCCTAGGAAGTTAGGCACCCTGGTCTCTTGCAAACTGGACCAAGTGGTGATACAAAGCTTATTCATCATATTAAGTTGTACAGGATTCAATGCCACAGCCTCCATAAAGCTTCCACTGTCTTCTCTTCTGCAAGAAGCTTTGCCCTATGGTGCCAAGATCAAAACTTGATCTCTGCAGAACTACTCACACAGATTTTTACAAAAAAAAAAAAAAAAAAAAAAAAAAGTAAACAATCTAAAATTAAAACACTACTCTGGAGGAAGGAGGAAAGATAAGAGGTTCGACTACCCTTACTTATTGCAAGAAAGACAGGTTGGGCAACAGCTGGTGCATGGGAAACTCATTATGGCTACTTGAAACCTTGGCAAGTACAGCAGGAAACCTGAGAGCCCAGCAAGGAGCCGCCTGGCCCAATAGTCAATCAATCTGCTGTCAGGTCAAAGCAGACAGAACAGAACAAAGCGAGGCAGCAGATTAGGCCCCAGTAGTGCACATGGTCAGCTAAGTAGGAAAACAGGGCTGGATCATGACCAGCAGTGATGGGAGAAGCAGCTCAAAATAAATTGATCTTTGTCATTTTATTATAAAATGATCTTTGTCAAACCCTCTCTCTGCTTTGGAGAAAGCAGAGAGAGGGTTTGACAAAGAACTCTTCAGAAGAGTGGCTTCATTATTAACAACTATAATAATAATAATGATAATAACAATATAATAAGTACCTTATCATATTAGGCAGAACCCTGGCATTGAACAGAATTCTGATCCTGTGGATTCACTGAAGAGATTTTAACAAGAGGACAACTTACAGTAATGAGGGCATATTTAAGAGAACCCAAACATAAAATTGAGATTTCTAGAGGCTAGCAACAGCCCAAAAGGGACAAGGTGAGAAAATAGTGCTGCTAAGGACCAGTGATAGCTCAGGGGAGCTGTAATTATGCAGCATGCAATCACTTTTAAGAACTGTGAAGCTGAGGCTGGAAAGGAGTAGGGAAAACATTCCCTACCTTGTTTTTTCTCTTGCCCTCTGATCTCTTGCCAATGCCTCCCATTGGCAGAATCAACCCAAAGCCACTTTGGCAACAGAGCCCAAATGATGCAATCTGTGCAGATTAGCTGCTCAGAGATGAGTATAAAGTATTTCTGAGCTGCCAAATGTATTAACCATCTACCTCAGTAACTGGTTCAGTCTTTAGAAAAGTGGTCTCAAATGCAAATGTCTACAGGGGACAGATAGGTATGCAAATGGAAGAGGGAGCAACATGAGTCCATGATGGACTATTGAGCATATATCCATCTAAAAATGTGTGAACACCACACATGCAACTTCCTTCAGAATTGGGATAATGTGAACCAAACACTACTAAAAGGTCCATGTGTGGAAGTGAAGCAGAAAGTCCAGTCTATTATGTGAAATCTCCTTGATTTTAAATTGGAAATCACTTGTGAAAAATATGAAATTTCCTGATGACTAAAACAAAACATATTTGTGAAATGCTAATTTTACTTTTAGGAAGTAAAGCAGATTATGATTTGAATTCTACTAATTTTGGAACATTGGCAATTAGTTGAAAAAAAAATTATATCCTGTAATGACCAAACAAAATCCCCTGTGGAGATTTTAATTTCATAGGCCAGCTATATTGAACAACGCTTACTCCTCTACTCACATCTTCTCAGCTCACTTTTACTCAAACATTGATGAGGCTAAGAGCTCCTCTGTGGGGAACTTAATGTACTTTTATTTCAATAGCACTGAATAGATTTCACTTTTCTGCCCCAAAGCCTTTCTCACCCCTCAGCATGTTACTCTTGCAGGAATTATTCAGCACTCAAGTCTGAGTAACTAAAAATGCAAGTTGAGCACGCATCGATCAATGTGGTACCCAAGTCAGTTGATACTTATTCCCCATTTCCCACTTTTGGATGGACAATCCCAAGACTCATATACATGGCTCCTTAGAGAGTTCAAGCACAATAACCCACAGTGGTACCCAAAGGATGAGATTGCATCTTTATGTTGGCTTCCTCTACCCTCTATTTTAGTTTTCCTGAGTCCTTCACTCCTGTACCTTCAGAAAGAATACCAAAATTAACTACCTATAAACAATCTTTCTCTTGGGCTCTGTTTTCTGGAATGACTCCCATTAAGATACCATCATTTTTCAAATTATGCTTTAGAAAAAATCTAAAAAGACCTCTTTGACTTTGTCTGAGAGACATTTATGTTTACAGTTTATAGAATAATCAAGGCAGAAGATCTCAGCCAACCCTAATTGTAAAGTATTAAATAGGTGTTGTTAAGTTGAGAGACAGGGTAGAAGGTCAACTTGCACATTTGTGAACAGGTATTAACCCAAGTTAGAAAATGCATTCTGCAAATAAGCATGAATTGTTGGTTACCTTTTAACCCCCTACCTCTTAGAAAATCAATAAGAAATTATCTTTAAGTATTTCATTTTATGTGTTTAAGTGTTGATTCCTAAAGTGGTTTTGCAGACTCTTAGAAAAGGGAGCGTACCATATATATGCTAACATCCTTCACAGAGTTAGTGTGGAGAGCCTAGGGAATAAGTATATGAATAAAGAAAATAAGTCGTAATATCGAGTAATTGATATTTATAAGCCATATATTGATTGACTAATCAAATCGATTCATTAGCTTCTTCACATATTCAATGTATATTTATTAAGTATTTTGTATATGCAAGGCACTGTGTTATGCTTTGTTTTGCCACAGTGAAGCCAAAGCTTTATCTCTCACAAAGTACATAAATTAATGAGTGAGAAAGTAAATTAAACATGTACAAGAGCAAATAAATAAATAAACTTGTTATGGAAGTATAAAGCATTCTGGGATTACATCAGAGGTACTCCAAAACCCCAGGTTTAAGAGATGAAGGAAAATTCCCATAAGGAAATTAATTTTCAGCTGAGATATTAAGAACAAGTTAGAGCTCAGTGGTTAAGGAGTGAGAGTTGGGAAGGACAATATCTGGCACGAGAAGCCAAAGTTTCAAGGGCCAAGGCTGATGAGAAAACACGTTGAAATAATTCTGTTATGGGGCAAGAATGATGATGGGTTCTCACAATAAAGGCAGGAATCAGGCCAGGAAAATGTGAAGGAGTGCAGTCTTCACCACATCTGACTTTGTGGTAAAAGGGGGCAGAAACCCCCAGGCACTCAGCTTTCTGCACAGGAAAGTATGGCAAAACCCAGCAGCCAAGGCGAACCCTCTGCAAAGGGAGGCAGGTGTAAGCTGCTGAAAACAAAATAGTCATAAAGCATACTGAGGCTGCTAAGTGGGATGGGTGGGTGGGGGTGGTCACATGATAACAGCTAAAAGGATTCTGGAGTATCTGAGTGAAATGTTAACATTATTTGGTGCAGTAGTATGTGCCAAGTACAAATATGTATCAGTCATTATAGCTGTACACATCGACAAGCAAAAATTGCTTTGTGATGATTTATAAACAATATCATCTAATCATTTAAAATGCTTTGAAGTTATTTAAAAATGATGAATGTCCTCCATTCCACAGAACACATTCAGTACACCCACAGTAGAACAATCAGTAGTTACTCAAACCTGAAAAGTTTGGACCACCATAGAAACTTTATCTTCAGATTTCAGGCTTCCTTAATAGTAGCATTAGCTTAGTCCCCTCCAATTTTTATTGATCTACTCTCATCTCCTCTACCTCAGGAGTAAAGTTTATTTTCCTGGGCTGCAACCATCACATACCTGAATACACTTGTTGATAAACCAGCTACCAAATAAGTAATTAAATTTATCGAGAGTCTGTTAGCATCAGTGGCCCGTAGGGTTCTGACAAAAACATGTTGAAAGATGTTATCCTGCTTCAAACACTGCCACACTCTCCTTACATCTCAAAATCAGCTTTTTACTTCCATTTATAATTTGCTCTAGACTCATTTATCTTTACCCCAATGCCACCATTTTTATAACTTAGGCTCAGGTGAAGATAGGCTTCAGAAGGCACTCTCTCTCGGGTTCTGCCAGTGCCAGCCTTGCTCTTGAATGAACCGGACAGTGAGCGCCTCCTTAAACTGTCCACCCTCAGTGTCTCCCATCCTTCACCCAAAGCAGAATTTGAGCCTTGCTTAGACTCATTCAAAATGTAGTGCAAAAAAAAAAAAAAAAGCACTTTCTTTCTTTCTAAACAGGAATGGTTTATCCTTCTCCTCACCTCACGCCTCTTCACACCCATTGATGTATTCTGTATCGTCAAATAATTCAAATTCAGAGTGTATAAACTCCAAATGGAGAACAATATAAAGTACAATCATGACATGGGAAATGCAGAAATATACGGAGCTCACACTCAAGTATGGAACATATAGACGTGTACAGGTAAAATTTAGTCGTTTGTCTTTCTGAGGCTACACACACTTGATTAGGATACTCTAAAGAATCTTTTGAAAATTAGGTATATTTGTGCCATTTTTCCCTTCATTCACGTAATAAAAGTGTCTTGAGCACCTACTATATGCCAACCATTGTGTCATGTGCCGAGGACACAGAGATGAATTAGACACAGTATGGGTCTCATTTCATGAAAGTAATTTAATCTATTCTACTGTCACTGTAAAGATGACAGACTCCTGTGACAGAAAGTTCATAAAAGAGTGGAAAAGACTCAGTAATACATTCCATATTCTAACTGTCCTTTCAGCATCACAGTTCTAAGTGAGAGTTGAACTGACTCAAGAGCAATTTTCAAATGGCAGATTGAAAATGAGACATGACATCTATAGTTGGAATGCAAGAATGCTGATAACCACTTGCCACATTTTAATAATAACTAGTAGTAGAAGCAATTAAATCAGTTCCAGGGAGAACTGCTAGATGGCATAATAAAATTGTCTTGAAACAAAGAATTGAAAAGAACTCACTTCCCGACGTACATGGGCATTCGCTGGCCTGAGTCTCATCACTAAACTTCATTTGAAGATGAGTAATTTAAGTCAAAAATATCGAAGCAAAATTAATTTCAAAATATCAAAAAGGCCAAGACTAGTAGTGAGTAGAAGCAGCTCTGGAACCAGACTGCCTAGAGTTGTTGCTCAGCTTAGCCACTTGCTGTCTTCTGCGCCTTGAACAAATTATTTAATCCTCTGTCCCTCAGTTTCCTCATCTGTAAAATGACTAATGTAATAATTTCTACTTCATAGGGTTCTTACAAGTAGATAATGAGTGAATAACAGTAAAGTTCCTAAATCAAGACTGGATTATAGTATCACTCAATAAAATGTCTTGACATAATTATTACAGCTTGGAAAATATGAGTAATAACATTTTTTATTAGTTTCAAGTATACAGTACATTGATTAGACTTTTATATAGTTTAAAAAATGATCCCCCCAATTGCTTCTCTCCTCTGGTTTTCTACCTAGCCAATATATTAATGCTAACTATATTGTCTATGCTGTACAATAATATATTTGTTTCTCCTTATAGAGTTATATTTATCCAAGTAAAGTCATTTAAATTAACAAAATATAAACTAAAAAAATATTATAGCAAAATATACGACCTAAAATTTATTTAAATCATTTCTAAGTATATAAGTCAGTGGAATTAAGTTGTCAATCATCACTATTTCCAAAGTTTTTTCATCACCCAAAATGAAACACTGTAATCATTAAACGTTAACTCCTTGTTCCCACAGCTAGTCCTTGGTAACATCTAATGCACTTTCTGTTCCCATAAATTTGGCTGTTCTAGATATTTCATATAAGTGGGATCATACAACATTTGTCCTTTTGTGTCTGGCTTATTTTGCTTAGCATCAAGTCTCTAAGAGTCACCCATATGTATCAGAACTCCATTCCTTTTAATGGTTGGTTATTATTACATTACATGGCTATATTACATTATTTTCTATTCATCTGTTAATGTACAACAGATCATTTCTACCTTTTGGTTACTCTGAATAATGCTACAATAAACATTGATGTACAAGTATCTGCTGCAGTCCCTGTTTTTAATTTCAGTGAGGGTATATCCAGTAGTTGAATTTGGGGGTTATATGATAATTCTATGTTTAGCTGTTTGAGGAACCACTATATGATTTTCCCCAGTGACTGAACCATTTTCCCTCCCATTAGCAATGTATGGGTGTTCCGATTTTTTCACATCCTTACCAGTACCTGTTATTTGATGATGATGATGATGATGATGATGATGATGATGATGATGATGATGGCGGCCATCCCAGAAGTTTTGGTCATATCAAATTGAAGTTTTGATTTGTATTTACCCAATGATAATGATGTTGAGCTTTTCTTTTCTTCTTCATGTGCTTTTTGACCATTTAAAAATCTTTTTTGGAGAAATATCTTCAAGTCCTCTGTGCATTTTTAATTGTTGTTTTAAAAATGTATGAGTTGTAGGAGTTCTTTATATATTCCAGACATTAAATCTTTATAAGGCATATGACTTACAGATATTTTCTCCCATTCTGTAGGTTGACAATGTCCTTTGATGCACAGAACTTTTTCATTTTGATGAAGTCTAATTTATCTATTTTTCTTTCATTGCTAAGGTCATGAAAATTTATCTTTTTTTTTAATTCTAAGAATTTTATGGTTTTAATTGAATTAAATGTAGTTAATTAATTTTAAAATAACATGTACCATATACTATTAGCATTATGTTTTTCATCTAGAACTATCTATATGACATTAACATTTTCAGCTCTCATAATTTGAGGCAGGGTATTGCATATATGCTCAGAGCATTCTCCTGGCATTGTATGTAGCTGTAGCTTCCACCCTTACCTTTAGTCATCTCTTTGCACCTATCTGAGAGATTCATACAAATGTAATTGGACAGTTCTTTATGACATAAGCCTACAAAAAAGAATTGGTACTCCTGATCTCAAGTGCTAGTGATAAACAGACTTTGACCATAAAGACACATATGAGAAAAATTCAGCTAAAACTCTGATTTTTAGGAAGAAAAAAAATTCTAGGTAGTTTTCAATAATTATTCCCTCAACATGAAAATTTCAAAAGTTATGCAAAACCCCATAACTTAGTTTTTCCCTTTGGTAAAATAATCCTTCAGTTATTCTTTGAATTATCAAAGAGTTCATTATAGAGGTTTATTTAAAATAAATACTCATTTAATGTATTTGAAAATGTCTTGATGTTAAAAATAATTAGAAATGTTATTAGGAGCTAAAATGTTTCACAAGATCAGGTACAATTTGCATTACAAAAAATGTTTAACTTACCCAATTTAAAGCAAATTATAATACAACTATATTTTAAATGCTGTCAGTCTTATTACCAAAATAAATAACGTGCTTACAATGAGCTAGTAGAATTTCTCTGGTAACATTTCCTTAATGACTGCATTGAAGGACTTAAAATTACAGACTTTTAATTTTGACTAGCACTTGGCTCATTGCTTTACATTTTATAAGCTTTTGGAAGAAAAGACCATTGAGAGCATGTATTTTTATATCCAAATCCCACTGTATAATTCCTTTCGCACTATAAGCATTCAGAAAGCATTTGTCAATTAAAATAGTTCTATACATAGCTATAGTTAGCAGTTAATAGATATTTGATGATTGAATGAAAAAGCATATTTAAATAAAGAACAGATTATAAAAACCAGAAGTATCAACTAATTCAATAGATCAGGGAAAAAGGCAAAAAAATACAACTTTATTGAGAGTTCAGTATATGTTAATGCTCTATGCATTAATATAAAGGCACTTTATATCTATTATTACCAGAACGAAGATAATTTTCCAGAAGAATGATAAGGTAACCATGAAAAAAGTAATGTCACATAGATAAAAACATATCTGAGATATGTATTGACTTTACTGTATTTTGTATTGTTTGCTTGGATTCCTCTGAAGAAATTATAGTTTGGGTGAGTAAGCAGAAACCTTGCAGAACTGATGTAATTGCTTCCACTTCAGAGAATAATCTTGGGAAGCACAGAGTTAGTTCTGTGAAACTGGAACAAATGAAGTTCAACATTCAAATACCAAAACTGGTGGTGAGTCTCAAAAGACACTGCCTCTTCAGCCCACAGGATTATTTTCAACACTTTGTGTATTTTTCAATCCTTTGAAGATTTATAGTTCTTTCATTTCCTAATTCTCAACAATACCCTAACTTTTATCAGGTTAACTGAAATAAATCTATGATTGGAGTTAGAATTTTAAAAAAATGTATTGATGAAATATTTTAATTAGTTATTTCAAAAAATCCATTTAATGTAATAGGTGGTTTCACTTAATTTCACTATTATATTTTTAATAAAAGGTTGGTTGTTTCTTTGAATTGACAGATATTTGGAGATGTGTATTCATGACCTTATTAGAAACCTTTGGGACAAGTAAGTGGTTCAGTGGTTTGGCATTTGAGAAGAAGAAAAAAATCTCTGTAGGTTGATTTTATTTTTCCATGAGACAGAGTATCTTAGGCTCCATCTTAAGTCCATTAACCTTGTTCCTTTCTAAGGAATAAGTGTCTCTTAAAAATGACAAAACTGTGTCTTCAACACATTTAACTGGCTTAACCATGTTTGAAGCAGGGTCTCAGGTTTCTATTATGAAAACAGAGAGGAAGTAACAGACTATGATGGGAATTTGTATTAAATTAGATCCTTCCTGAACTGGTAAAATACATGAAGAAATGAAAATAAGAAATAATAGTGCCAGTCATTCATCACTTTAGAGACATATTATAAAATACAATAAAAGTCTATACGGTTCAGAAACTATTCTCATTTTAACAATATTATGCCTCTGTAGACCTCATAATGGGAATAAATATTTGCAATGAAAGCTCACTTTGTACAGTACAGGACAATTAGATTTTTAAAATATTCTGTCTTTTTGTCACTTTTGCCTTGCCCTGGTGAGTGACTGGGATTATATTGTATATATATATAATGCATACTTGAATAATGAAAATTTCCATCAGTTTTCTTTAAAATCTTAGCATGAACTGCAACTAAAAAATAATTGTGTGCATTGCAAGTGATCTTTAAAATCATTTTCCAAGTCTGTAGTGCTTTCAGCAGAACCTTTTCACTTTTGATTAATACCCTTTCCTGTTTTCTGGTTCAGATCACTACTTCCTAGAGCTACAAATTCAGTTTGTGTAGTGCCTTTAACCTGCATTCCAGTGGATAAAAATAAGTGTCAATCCAATGAAATCAAAAGATCTGTTTCTTTGGCATCTTCAGGTTATCATGGACAATACAGGGTCTCTAAAGTTACATTTTGTTTGTGTGTGCACAAAGTGCCAATAAAGAGAGTTGAAATAAGCTAAAAATCTACTGTGTTTCCTCTAATCTAGTCTGTCAGATGGTTTTGGATGAAGTATATATAACAAGATAGCTCTAAAGTTCATTCCAAGTTCTTCATAAAGCAAAACTCAAGTATATTCTAAAGATCTGTGGATTTATACTTATTTGTGTAACCCTTTATGTAATTACTTACATTTCAGTACCATTAAAAGGCACTCATTATTCTCCTTCCTACACTCCCTTCCTTAAACTTTACATGCAATATTCTGTACTAGTATTAAGAAAACAATTAGAGATAAAAGTTTCCATTTCATTAGAGTTATCAAGATTAAAAAACACTTTGTCTTCATATTCAAAGACCACCTATCACAAGACTTGAAGTTAAAAAGAAGGAACCAAATTTTTATTTCTTCAAACCAACTAGTTATATTCAGTTATCCTACTTCTTCCCTTATATACACCACCATTCTCTGCCCTGCCACCCAAGCATAACTATGCACAATGCACACAATTCTTTTTTAAGTGCTAAGGTAAGAAAAGCTATGGGAAAGATATGAGTGAACGAGCTGTGGGAAACACTGCAGAATAGTTTTTACAGATTAAAATGCATGGTATGATTTGAATTCTCCAGAAATACAAGATAATATCAGTCTATTCCCATCCCTGATATGTGGTGAGTTGAACAATAGTTTCAGTATCTGAAGCATAATGACACTCTTGTGAAAAGTACAAAAGCTATGACAGCAGTGGTGACAGGAAAACACATTAAGGACATGGACGTTAGTCCTGGGTTTGAATGTTAGCTCTCCTCATTGCTAACTCTGTTTCCTTGGACAAGTCACTTAAGTCTCTAAGTTATGATTACCATTCTTCAAAGATGAAGAAACTGAAGCTTAGAAAGTTAGAGTCTAGGCCAGCAAGAGACATAGCCAAGATTTGAACTCAGGTATATCTAACAACATTCACGCTCTTTTTCATTATTATGCCACATCTACCTCTCCATGATTACACAGAATATTCTCCCTGCATGTAAATCCCTCAGTCTAATACATGGCAAATGCTCAGTAAATGTTGTTTATTAAAAATATATTCAATGAACTTGCCTGGGAAAGGAAATTTGGTTTGAGATGTGAAACAGTAGGAGATAAGAAGGAAAGTTTGGCATTGGTTAATGTGGACAGACCTCTTTGTGCAAAATTTGAAAGATTAATTAGCCTGATGTAATGATTTTTGAAAACTCTTAGCCAAGCTGTGATAAATATGTCCAAGATTGTGCCTTCCCTGTATGTTTATGTAATTTTACCCGAAAGATGAGCAATTATTATTCATGTACATAGACTGTATTTAGGTGCAAATGAGGTTTCCTTGATTTCACAAGTGTCCAAGATAATCACTGTTTTGGTGAACACAGGCCTGAGAGGCAGAGTCTTGGCAGCTGCAGCTAAAGTAAAAGAGGGAATTTCAATCTCCCACAGCAGACTTGTCCCAGCAGGGGCTGGGCCCAGAACAATAAAAGAGAGATGCATAAAGCACTCCATGGACCAGGATTCAAATCACCTTATGTTAAATTAGAGGCTTCATGTAAATAAGCAGGCTTTCTCTTGAGAAAAAGATGGGCTTCATATGAGGCTGAAATCTATTTATTTTTTTAGTACTCTTATCCATTACAAAATCTTTTGTCAATGCTATCCCTAACTTCATGTAGAGTGTATACACTATGACCTATGACAACTTATACTATCCACAGTTTAAGTTTTGCTGTTCTTTAGAATGTATCAATCACTTTAAAGTTGTTGCTAAAAGGATAACAAACCAAGTTGAGTATATCTCAATATTTTAAATGTGAGAGACAACCTCGTTAAATGGTAAAAGATAGAATAATTCAAGGGTTCAATTAGTAATTTTATGCAACTGAATCACTTAAATATTATTTATGTTGCTTTGGTTTATCCAAGTAAAAACAATGACCCAATTCCTTTTAATCCCTATTAGTTTCACTATCAAAATTATAAGAGAATTCATGTGAAATAATCATGAAGTAAAGAATAGGAAACTCATAATATTTGTCTATTTGTTTCAACTACATCCTCAGGTAAATGCTTATTGATTGACATTAAAGAGTTTCTTATAAAATGGAAGACAGTGTCAGATTTGTGCAGAAAATGAATACAAATGAAGTAATGACCTTTAAGTAATTTAGATTAAGATGATTAACCTCAGGCACATGAGTTTAAAGTTGTGGGTGTTTTTAGATAACTGAATGAATAAGTTAACTAGAATAGGATAAAATAATGCGGCAGACTTCACCACTATTATTTATAATAGTTTTGTGATGAGATTCTCTTTTTCTGGTAAACTATAAAAAATGTAGACAAATGTTGACATTCCAAATCTTCTTATATTTTATTTTGACAGCATTTTGTCATCTCTAGCTTAATATGTGTAAGAAATCTCCTGAGACTTATTGATTCTGAATGTGCTAGCATGAAAAAAATTCATTTGCAAGGAAAATTTTTGACATAGTAAGTAAGGTAGCACTTATGCAAAATTCAAAAAACTAAATTGTATCTACTGTAGTCTTTTATAAATATTTATGATACTAATTACAGAAATTTGCCCTAGTTTGCTGGGAAATGGGCTAGCCAAATCTCATAAGAAAAACAGAAAATTCAGTAGGCAGACTCTTATTACATCCATAAACTAAAATTGTGATGATATTCAAATGTCTTACCTTAAACATTCATAGATACATTATCTGAGAATGTTAACTGGAAAGAAAAAGTCATCTTAATGCATAAAAGCAGAAATAAACACTCATTTTAAATATTTTATAATATCAAACCAGTTGTTTCAATAATCCTTGACCAAGGTACAGCCATTAAACACTATGTTCACTCCCTATCTATGATTTATATTAAATAATCCTAGAATTGATGCCAGTATATTCCTTCTTCCGATTAATTAGTTAATTTTGAGTCACATCAATATTTTAAAAAATCAGTGAATACTTTTTATCAGAAATATATCCCCTGTAGAGGAAATAGATGTCAAATTATAATCTTGTACACCTGGAAACTATATAATGTTATTAACCCATCTTACCCCAATAAATTTAATTAAAAAAAATATATATATATACATATATATATATGTATACATATATATGTATATATATATATACACATATAAATACACACATATATATGTATACATATATATGTGTGTGTGTGTGTGTGTGTATGTATATATATATGTATGTATGTATGTATGTATGTGTATGTATGTATGTATGTATGTGTATATATATATATATATATATATATATATATATATATATATATATATATCTCCCTTGTGCTTCTAACAACATAACCAAAAAAGTAAAACGACTACCACAGAATGGAAGAAAACATCTGTAAATCATATGTCTGATAAGGGACTTGTATTCAGAAAACATAAAGAACTGTTACAACTCTATAATAAAAGTTAAATCAGATAATTCAAAAAATGGGAGAGGGTTCTTCAAAGAAACATTTTTCCAGTTTTTCAAAATGTTAACCATAGAATTTACATAGGACCAATAATTCCACTCCTAGATAAATACCTCAAATAAGATGAAAAGGTACTTTCACACACAAAAATATAAATAAATAGACAAATCAGCATTATTCATAATAGCTCTGAGGTAGAAACACACCAAATGCTCATCAGCTGATGAATGCATAAACATATATCCATACAATGGAATATTAGCCAACAATAAAAAGCGATAGAGTGCTAGAATATGAGTAAACCTCAAAAACACACTAAGAAGCCAGTCATAAAACACCATGTGTGAAAAGCCCCAAATGGGCAAATGTGTAGAGAAAGAAGTAAATGGGTGGTTGCTCAGGGCTGGCCAGGAAGGTGAATGAGGAATGACTCCTAATGGGTACACTGTTTCTGAAGTGATGCATGTTCTCAGAGTGATGATGGTGATAACTCTGTAAATATACTAAAAACAAATGAATCATACAGGTAAATTTTATGATATGTAAATTATATCTCAAAAACATTGTTAAAAAACTGTCCTTTTCTTTCTGCATTTGTATAACCCTTATCTTAGACTTCTTCATTACTCATTATTTTTTGTTTATTGCTTTTGTCTTATTTTTATGTATTTTTCTATTTTTCATGTGGAAATAGGCCATCTGAAATTTGCTGTTAAATAACAATTAATTTGAATTACTAAAATTTTATAGAATCATATCTAGAAGAAACTAAAACTCTATAAGGAATACCAGTTTTGACATTCTATGTTACCCTAGGAAATAATAACTTTCCAGATTTATATTAAACTGTGGCCAGTATTTTATGTGTATTATGTCTAAAGTTTTAAATGTGTGTGATTTCAGAAAGACCATTAAACTAAGATTTTAGGCTTCAGGTATTTAGAAAGAGTAGCTACTAAATTTAATGTCTGCTAAGTTTTACCGTTAAGAAAGCTGGTGAAGAAGGTTAAGACGACTTGAGAGTATCTGAAAACCCTCTTCAATAAAACTCATCTGTTGAAGTCACAGAAAGGAACAGAGAAGAATCGAAGAGTAATAAATGGTACAAATCATAACATAGAAATACATTTCTGGTATTTTTTCTTGGGAGAAGGAATAGAATTAAAAAGAAGAAGAAATGCAACTAATGGAAAAAAACAATGGGTATTTGACTGACATATGGTAAAAGTTATTTGGGGTAACTTTTCTATGATTAAAGAAGACTGGAAAAAACACTACTGTACCATGAGTTACAAAATATGTCTTCTAGTCTGGGAGAGGTAGTAGAATATAGACATTAAAAATATAGTCTCTGAAATTCTACATCCTTACTAACAGTAAATTGAGGAAGTTATTTATTTCTCTTTTCTTTGATTTCCTTATGTAAATATCATGGAGTGATGTCTTTTATTTTTTCTTTTTTTCTTTTTTTATTTTCAATATTATCATATATTAGTTTCAGGTATATAATATGTGGCTAGACATTTATACAATTTAAAAGTGATTCCCCACAATTAGTCTACTACCACAGTTATTACAATATTATTGGTTATACTCCCTATGCTGTGCTTTACATCCCCCTGGCTAATTATTTTGTAAGTACCAATTTGTATTTCTTAATCTCTTCACTTTTTTTACCCAAGATACAAATCCCTCTCCCATCTGGCTCAACCATCAGTTTTCATGTTTTTGTTTTGTTTTGTTTTGTTTTTTATATGTATGAGTCTGTTTCTGTTTTGTTTCTTCTTTAGATGCCACATATAAGTGTGATCATATGGTATTTGTCTTTGTTTGACAAATTTCACTTAATATAATACCCTCTAGGTCTATCCATGTTGTCACAAATGGTAAGACTTCATCTTTTTAATGGCTAATATCCCATTGTATATATGTACCACCTCTTCTTTATTCAATTATTTATTGATGGGCTTTTAGCTTGCTTCCATATTTTGACTATTGTAAATGATGCTGCCGTGAATGTATAGGGTACTTATATCTTTTTAAATTAGTGTTTTGGATTTCCTAATAAATACCCAGAATTGGAATTCCTGGGTCATAAATAGTTCTACTTTTAATTTTTTGAGGAGCCTCCATACTGTTTTCCATCATGATTATACCAATTTGCAATCCCATTAACAGTGCCTGAGGGTTCCCATTTCTCCACATCCTCATCAACACTTGATGTTTGTTGATTTATCGATGATAGCCATTCTGACAGGTGTGAGGTGACACCTTATTGTGGTTATAATTTGCATTTCTATGATGATTAGTGATGTATCTTTTCATATGTCTATTGACCATCTATATGTCCTCTTTGGAAAAATGCCTATTCAGGTCCTCTGCTCTTTTTTAACTGGATTCTTTGTATTTCTGATGTTGCATTGTGTAAGTTCTTTTTGGATATTAACTCCTTATCAGATATATTATTAGTGAATATCTTCTACTATTCGGTAGGTTGTCTTTTTGTTATGTTAATGGTTTCCTTTGCTGTACCCAAACTTTTTAGTTTGATGTAGTCCCATGTGCTTATTTTCCTTTTGTTTCCTTTGTCTGAAGAGATATATAAGAAAAAAATGCTACTAAGAGCAATGTCAGATAGTTTACTGCCTGTTTTCTTCTGGGAATCTCATGGTTTTAGGTCTGACATGTAAGTCTTTAATACATTTTGAGTTTATTTTTGTATATGGTGTAAGAAAGTGGTCTAGATTTTTTTTTTGTATGTGTCTGTGAAACTTTCCCAATTTCATTTATTAAAGAGACTGTCTTTATCCCATTGTATATTCTTGTCTCCTTTGTCATAGATTAATTTATCTATGGGTTTATTAATAGGCATGGGTTTATTTCTGGGCTCCCTATTCTGCTCCATTGATTATGTGTCTGTTTTTAAGCCCATATCATGCCATTTTGACTACTGTAGACTTGTAGTATAGATTGATATCAAGTAGCTTGATATTGCCAACTTTGTTCTTTCTTAAAATTACTTTGGCTATTCAGGGTCTTTTGTGGTTCCATATAAATTTGAGAATCATTTGTTCTAATTCTGTGAAAAATGCCATTAGTAATTTGAATCTATAGACTGTTTGGGATACTCTGGACATTTTAACAATGCAAATTCTTCCTGTCCATGAGCATAGCCTATCTTTCTATTCATTTGTATCTTCTTCAGTTTCTTTCTTCAATGTCTTATAATTTTCTGAGTACAGGTGTTTTATCTCCATAGTTAAATTTATCCCTATTCTTTTTCTTTTTGATGAAATTGTAAATGGAATTGTTTTCCTAATTTCTCTTTCTGATATTTGTTATTGGTGTATAAAAATTCAACTGATTTCTGAATATTAATTTAATATTCTTCTATTTTACTAAATTTGTTTATTAATTAGAACAATTTTTTGACAGAATCCTTAAGGTTCTCTCTACATACTGTATCACATTATCTGCGAATAATAGTTAAAATTTTTCCTTTTCAATTTAGATGCCTTTTACTGTTTACTTGTCCAATTGCTATAGTTAATATTTCCAATAGTATGCTGAATAAAGTCATGAAAGTGAACATCCCTGTCTTTTTCCTGAGTGTGATATTTACTATATGCTTGCCATATATTGCCTTTATTATGTTAAGGTGTGTTTCCTCTATCCCCTGCCCCCTTGCGCTGAGTGTTTTTATGATAAATGGATGCTGAATTATGTCAATGTTTTTTTTCTGTATCTATTGATATGATCATATGAGTTTTATCCTTTATTTTGTTTACATGATTATATCACATTAACTGATTTGTGGATATTGAACCAACTTTGCATTCCAGAAATATATTCCACTACATGGTGTATAATCTTTTTAGTGTATTGTCGAATTCAATTTGCTAATATTTTCTTGAGGATTTCTGCATCTATGCTCATCAGGAATACTGGATTGTAATTTTATTTCTTTGTAGTGTCTCTGTCTGGTGTTGGTATCAGGGTACTGCTGACCTTTGATATCAAGGAACTGTTGATCTCATAAAATGTTTTGAAATCTTCTGTTGTCTTCGATTTTATCTAACAGTTTGAGAAAGATAGTTATTTTTCTTTGAAAGTTTGGTGAAATTCACCTGTGAAACCATCTGAGAGTGAACTTTTGTGTGTTGAGAGTTTTTTGATTACTGACTCTATTTCATTAGTATTAATCAGTCAGTTCAGATTTTCTGTTTCTTCTTGACTCATTCTTGAAAGATTATATGTTTCTAGGAATTTATTTCTTTCAGATTGTCTAATTTGTTGGCATACAATTGCTATTTTTGTATTTTCTTATAATCCTTTGTATTTCTGTGGAGTCATTTGTCTCTTCTATTTCTGATTTTATTTGGCTCCTCTCTATTTTTTTCCTGATGACTCTGGTTAAAATTTAACAATTTTATTTATCTTTTCAAAGAACCAGTTCTTGGTTTCATTGATATTTTGTCTTGTTTTCTTTTAGAGTTTATTTTGTTTATTTCTCTTCTAATCTTTATTCTTTCCTTCTACTCACTTTGGGCTTTGTTTGTTGTTCTTTTACTATTCTGTTAGGTGTAAGTTTAGAGTGTTTGAGATTTTTCTTGTTTCTGAGGTAGACCTGTACTGCTATGAATTTCTTTAAGGTTGCTTTTGTTGTGTCTCATAAATATTGGGTTGTTGTGTTTTCATTTTAATTTGTCTCAAGGTATCATTTGATTTCTTCCTTGATCTCATTGTTAATCCATTTATTTAGTAGCATTTATTTAGCCTTCATGTGTTTGTGTGTTTTAGTTTTTTTCTTATAATTTCTAGTTTCATATTATTGTGGTTGGAGAAGATACTTGATTGTAATTTCAATCTACTTAAATTTATTGACACTTATTTTATGGCCTAACATGTGGTCTATCCTGGAAAATGTTCCATGTGCACTTGCAAAAATTTATATTCTGCTGCTTTGGAGTGAAATGCTCTGAAAATATCAATTAAATCCATGTGATGTAATGTGTAATTTAAGTTAACTGATTCCCGGTTGGTTTTCAGTCTGGAAGATCTGTCCATTGTTGTCAATGGGGTGTTAAATCCCCTATGATTGTATTTCTGTCCATGTCTCCTTTTATGTCAGTCAGTATTTGCTTTATATATTTAAGTGCTCCTATGTTGTATGCATAAATATTTATAAGAGTTACATCCTCTTGTTGGATTGATCCTTTTATTATTACAAAATTTTTTTGTGTCTTATTATAGCCTTTGTTTTAAAGTCTATTTTGTCTAATATAAATATTGCAACCCCAGGGTTTTTTTTTTTTTTTTCATTTTCATGTGACTTAAATAGCTTTTTCATCCCTTTACTTTCAGTTTTGATGTGCCTTCCAAACTGAAGTGAGTCTCTTGTAGACAGCATATGTTAGGGTCTTATTTTCTTATCCATTCAGCCACTGTATGTGATTTAATTAGAGCATTTAATACATTTAAATTTAAAGTGATTATTGATAGATATATAGTTTTTACCATTTTATTATTTATATTTATGGCCCCTCTTCTTTTTCTTAAAGAAGTCTACTTAACATGTCTTATAATACTGGTTTGTTGGTCATAAACTTTAGCTTTTTTCTTGTCTGGGAAGCTCTTTATCTATCCTTCAATATTAAATGATAGTCTTGCTGGGTAGAGTAATCTTGGTTGCAGGTCCTAGTTTTTCATTGCTTTGAATATTTTGTGCCAATCTCTCTGGCCTGCAAAGTTTCTGTTGAGAAATCAGCTGTCTTATGGGAACACCCCTTGTAGGTAACTAACTGCTTTTCTCTTGGTGCTTTTAAGATTCTTTGTTGTTAGCCTTTGCATTTTAATTATAATATGTCTTTATGTAGGTCTTTTTGGGTTCATCTTGTTTGAGACTCTTTGTGCTTCCTGGACTTGTATGTCTATTTCCTTTGCTGGGTTAGGGAAATTTTCAGTCATTATTTCTTCAAATAGTTTCTCAATCCTTCATTCTCTCTCTTCTCTTTCTAGTACCTCTATGATGTGAATGTTGGTATGGTTGATGTTTTCCCAGAGATCCCTTAAACTATTCCCATTTTTTTCTTGTTTCTGTTCTGGTTGGGTGTTACTTTATTTATGGTTTCAATGTCTTTTTTCTATGCTTACTATCTCTTTGTCAAAGTTCTCACTAAATTCTTTGAGCATACTAATAACCAATACTTTGAACTCTATCTAGTAGATTGCTTTCCCCCTTTTGTTTAATTCTTTTTCTAGAGCTTTCTCCTTTTCTTTAACTTGAGACATGTTTCTTTGTTTTCTCATTTTGGCTGCTTCTCTGTGTTTGTTTCTATCTCTCAGTCTTGGCAGGATGCTCTTATGTAGTAGGTGTTCTGTGGGACCCAGTGGCACAGTCTCTCTGATAACCTGAGCCAGGTACTCCTGGAGTGTCTTTTATGTGGATTTTGTGTACTCTTCTGTTGTAGTTGAGCCTTAAATGTTGTTGGTACATCAGTAGGTAGGACTGACCCTCAGGCTGCCTGGATTGAGGACTGGCCATGACCACAGAGTACAAGCTACTGTGTGGAGGCTGACCCCAAGAAGCAGGATTCGCCCCAGTGAGCTCTGGTGCCTGCCAAGATCACCTTTTGAGTGTGCCACTTGTGGGGCTAATTGGTAATGGTCTGTTGTGGTCTGAAGCTGGCCACCACATGTGTTGGTTCTAGTGCCCCTTGGAAATTGCTCCATTGAAGACCAAGGTCAGCTGCTGTTCGTGACCAGCTTGGAGCTACCTGGTAGGAGTTGAAAAGTGATCGGCAGTTGGTTATTGCCTTTGCTGGACCTGGAGGCATGTAGGAGAGGCCAAACTGCAAATTGTAGCTGACTGCCACCAGTACAGAGACTGGGAAAGCTCTGCAAATGGCCCAGGACACGCTGAGGGCTGTCACTGCCTGCCAGCTTCCTGTAAAGCATAGCTGCTAAAAGAGGCTTGGGTAATAGGCAACATGGGTGAGACAGGGCCTCGGGGAGACACCAGAGTGGGGTGAGTAGTGGTCATGAGGTTAATGCAGATTTAGATTTGGTGCCAGTGCTGAGCCTGAGGCTACTAAGCAAAAGGTATAGAGTACATCAAGGCCAGCCACTTCCCATCTGGGACCCGTGGACCCCTGAGAATTGTCCAAGAAAGACTACAGTGCTGGCTAAGGCCAGGTGCCTGCTGCCAAAAGAGCATCAGGAAGTGCTCAAGTTAGGTGGAGTGGGGTCCCAGAGAGTCACCAAGTGGAGTGAGCAGAGTTCACCAAGTCAATGTAGATTCAGATTTTGTCATGTGGAATGAGGACTCAACATAGGGACAATGGCTGCTGTCTCTCTCTTGCTCTGAAGTCACACAACTCAGTCTCTTCCTGTATGTTTTTAGTGTCCCTCAAGCCACCATCCCTTTGCCAGAGCCCAAGGTGAGCACCAGGAAATGAGAAAGTCTATGCATGAGTCTTTAGGAAGACATCTCAGTTTCTAGCAGTCTTCTGTTTCACTTGGATGGACAAAATCTCTACTGATTTTCACAGCCAGATGTTGTGGGGACCCTTCTTACCAGCACTGGTACTCTGGGGTGGGGAACTAGTGTAGGGCTGGGACTCCTCACTCCTCAGGGGGAACCTCTGCAGCTGTGACATCCCTCTTGATTTTTAACCACCACACATGAGTATGGAGCCAGTCCATTTTATGTCTCTGCTCCTGCTACCAGTTCTGATGTGGCTTCTTCTTTATATTCTTAGTTATAGGACTTCTGTCCAGGTAGTCTTCAGATGGTTCTCCAGCTTGACAATTCTATAATTTAGTTGATATTTTAATGTGGTCATGGGAGGAGGCAAGTACAGCATTTGTGTACTCTACCATCTCTCACAGAACTAGAGGCTGACTAAATCTCAGTCATTATATTATTATATGATATGGGCATTAGATATGACTCCATTACTAGATAGCACTGTAACAATAGGAAATTCATTTAACCTCATTAATGAATGAAGTAAGCATAGTGATATCTAAGATTCTTTTTAGCTCACAAATTTTGTCATTTTTCCTTGTTTTTTTTAAATTTAGAGTCTAGTTACAACAGTTTTATCTATAGCCTTGCCTACTAGTGGTCAAGAGACCTCTGAATACTGTTCTCACAATTGCAGTGGCAAAAACAACCCCTGATAAACCTCAAATGAGGAAAATGCCTAGTGGGAAAGTCCAGGAAAACACAAGTCATCTGTAATGACTTTTTTAATATGTCAAATTGATTATACTACTACAAGGATGGAAGAGACTATAGCAGCCATTTTGTAACATGTACACATTTTCTTTCAGTTTTTCAATTAAACACTAACCTGGGTGTTGCTTTGAGGAGATGATGCAGAAGTAATTAAAATTTTAATCCATTGGCTTAGAAAAAGAGAGATTATCCTGGTGGACCTGACTTAATCAGTAGAAGCCCTTTCAAAGAAGGCTTAGGCACTCCCCTGAGCCATACTTCAACAATGTTGGACTAAAATTTATTTTCCATTGATAGGACCTCTCTTTCCTGATTGCTTTTGATGACAACTTCGGCCAGTGCCCATGGAGGTTTCAATCTGTTTGTGATCTTTCCTTTCTGACTTCCTGCCCTGTAGATTTCAGACTTACTTCATTAGTCCTCACAATCATGTACAATGATTCTTAGAATCTCTCTGTGTCTGTCTATCCTTCTCCCTCTTTCTACATAGGTAGGTAGAAACAGAAAGCTAAATAGACAGATAGGCAGTTAGATACAAATATACTGACTACATTTTTGCCTAGACAAGGCATTTCTAAGAAGTGTGGAAAATGCTTCTTTCTCTCTTCTCCGTTTTATAATTGATCTGTTTATGCTAAGCATTTCCTTTCTAGCAGTACAAAGCCCCAGGCTTGGTTTGTTACAGCAGCCCAGCTAATAAAATTCTAATTGAAACAATAAGAGAACATATACTAGTAGAAAAGACCAAAGCAAACGGATACCAATCCAAAATCTCTTTATAAATCTGAATTTCCACATTGAGCTATATATCCTTGGCCTTTACACATAGTATCACTATTTGGGGGGCAGTTGTGAGCAGTGGGAAGTGAAGCCTTTTATTTTCCTTATAATTTGGAGCATATCATTAACACTAAATAAGGATCTACTGTTAGGATACCCATATTCTATCAAGAATAGAGGAAGAATTTAAAAATTCCAAGCAGCAGTCTCAAGAGCACCACAATTTCTAAAGCATCAATGTTATTCCAATGCCTCTTCAGTGATGGTGAACTAGAATGCATATCAACCATTTATTTGCTTTGAAGTTTCCCAGCTTATTAGTAGTGTGAGCAGAGAGGGTAAAAAGAAAATGCTAAAACTGAAGAAGTTACACTTTTATATCAAAAGGGAAATTTCTAATGGCTACAATCCCTATGCTAGTGGAGGCTCTGTTCATTTTCATGTGTGTGGTTACAATCTTTTCTTCACCTTAGATTATACTGGAGCCACGGCTATCTGTTTGTAGATGTCTGGTTACTAGGTACAGCTGATGAGAAAATGGGATTAAGGTGTTTGTATTGATATTAGGTCATGACCATTCCTAAAATAGTGACTTGTTCATTGCCACTTTATAATCTCTTTTCTCTATCTGTACTATACCAAGTTTTTATGAATTTGTAAATTCAGGTTGATTACAGCTTCAACTTAAACAATTTAAATTTCATTTAAACTTAATTAAGCCAAAATAACATTATTTTGAGATGTTGGAGTTGTCATAGTGATCCATTTAAGTCCCTTGACATAAAATTGACTAGATTTATCCCTCAACATTATAAACGTATCCATGAGACATGCTCTCTTGTATACTTTTTAAATTATAGTAAGAATATTTAACATGAAATCTATTCACAGAACACATTTTTAAGTGTACAATACAGTACTGCTAACTATAGGCAGTACCATATGTTCTATATCAAATCTCTAGACTCATTTATCTTACATAACTAAACTTTTATTTCTTTTTAATTACAACTCCTTATTTACCTTCCCCCAAGTCCCTGGCAACAACCATTCTACTTTCTGCTTCTATGAGTGTGACTGTTTTAGATATCTCATGTAAGTGAAATCATACAGTATTTATCTTTCTGTAGCTAGCCTAATTCACTTAACAACTTAGAAGGATGCTATCAAGACTCATCCATGTTGTTACATATAGCAGACTGTCCTTCCTTTTTAAGACAGAATAATATTCCATTATATGTGTGTATAGATATATCATATTTTCTTTATCTATTTATCATTCCGTGGACATTTAGGTTGTTTCCATGTCTTGTCAATTGTGAATAATTCTTCAATGAGCATAGGAATACTAATATCTTGTCAAGATTCTGATTATAATTCTTTAGAAAAAAAAAATGTCTCAGGAGTAGGACAGTTAGACTACATGGCAATTCTATTTTTACATTTTTGAGGAACTTCCATTCTATTCTCCATAGCAGCTGCACCATTTTACATTCTCATCAACAATTTATAAGGGTTCTGATTTCTCTACATATTTGCCAAAACCCTTTCCCCCAACCCCCCGGATGATGGCCATCTAACAGGTGTGAGGTGATGAGGTAATATCTCATTGTGGTTTTGATTTTCATTTTCCTGATAATTAGTCACGTTGAGCATCTTTTCATATATCCGCTGGTCATATGTATGTCTTTAGAGAATTGACTCTTTCAGTTCTTTGTCCATGTTTAATTATTATTATTTTTTAATTATTATTATTTGCTCATTTGCTATTGAGGTGTATGAGTTCCTTATATATTTTGAATATTAACTCCTTATCAAATATATATTTTGCAAATATTTTCTCCCATTTCCCAGGTTGCCTTTTCAGTCTGTTTCCTTTGTTGTGCCGCTTTTTAGTTTGATATAGTCTCGCTTGTCTATTTTGGCTTTTGTTGCTTATGCATTTAGTTCATATCCAAGAAATCACTAGCAAGACCAAGAGCATAAAGATTTTTTCCCTTGTTTTCTTCTAGAAGTTTTATAGTCTCAGTTTTATAATTTCAATCTCTTTCCATATGGATATCCAGTTCCCCCAGCATCATTTGTTGAAGGTACTGTTTTTTTCTCCATTGTGTATTTTTGGTAGCCTTTCAAAGATCACTTGACTATACATAAGTATGTATGTATGTATGTGTGTATAGATAGATAGATAGATAGATAGATAGATAGATAGATGGATGCTTATTGCTAGGCTCTTTATTCTGTTTCATTTTTCTATATGCCTTTTTTGTCAGTATTGTACTGTTTTAATTGCTTTAGCTTTGTAATACAACTTGAAATCAGCAAGTATCATGTCTCAATCTAGTTTTCCTTCATCAAGATTTCTTTGGTTACTTTGTGACTCATAAAATTTTAGAGTTGCTTTTATTTATTTATTTTTTTTTAAATGTCACTGGGATTTTGATAGAGATTGCATTGAATCTGTAGACCGCTTTGGGTAGTATGGACATTTTAACAATATTGTCTTCTAATACTTAAACATGGGATCTCTTTCAATGTATTGGTGTTTAATTTTTTTCATTAATGTTTTATAGATTTCAGTGTACAGATGTTTCATCTTCTTAAAGTATTTCTAAATATTTTATTCTTTTTGATTTTAGTCTAAATGGGAAAAAGAAATAAAAAGCATCCAAATCTGAGAGGAAGAAGTAAAATGATCTGTTTGCAGATGAGGTGATCTTGTATGTATAAAACACTAAAAACTTCACACACCAAAAAAAATTGTTAGAACTGATAAACCACATCAGTATAGTTTTAAGATATAAAACCAACATGTAAAAATCAGTTGAATTTTTACAAATTAGCAATAAACCATCCAAAAGTGAAGTTAAGGATCTCTTATATTTTTAATTACTTTTGTCAATTATCTTTGGAGCACATGAAAAGTTTCCAGTGGGAGGTGTTCTGGAATATATGTGACTCTGAAGCTCTACTAAACTGCCTATAGAAAAATACTGTTTTATTTGTAAGCAATCAGAAAAAAAAGCACTGAATCTTCATCTAGAATATCATTTTGAAATCCACAACTTATCAGAATCAAGAGAGTGTTAAGAGAAGAGCTACAAGGATGATTAACAGTTGGAATATAGAAACCATTTCACAATCTAAAGGAACAGAGATTGTTAAGCTTAGAGGAGAATGGTTTATTGATATAGTCTTCAAATATATGAGGGTTTTCTATGCAGAGAATAATGATCTCCTTTATTCCATCTTTTCTGAACATAGGACCAAAGAAAACACATTTACATTGAATAAGTTAGATTAAAAATAAATAAAATTGTCTTGGTAGTGAGCACTGTTAATCACTGAGATAAATCAGACTGTATACACTCCTTCTCTGTGGGCTTATAAAAAGTAAATACTTTAGTTGAATCTGGAGAAAAGGTAATGAAAGTTGATTGTGATGACTCCTATCAAGATTTATTAATAGAAAACAACAGCTTAAGTTAATTTTTGAAGAAATCACATATCTCTTCAAAATAACTTGCAAACTGAATCTCAGTGACAACAAGTAACTGACAGGTATCTCAAGGCTATAAAGGGATATGTTTTTGTCCAACATACTTCAATAAATAAAGATGAAATTATGAACTCATGATTTCCTACAGATATAATTTTGGAAAGCTCTAAAAGTGCACTCTAAATTGCAAGATATATTTAAGGGAGTAAGTATGCAAATGGCACCTTATATATTATGGAAAGCATTTATACTTTTATAGAATTTTTAAAAGTATTTTCAAAGCTTGTATCTGACAGATTGTTGCAAATAGATTAATGCTGTTAGAAAATAAATAAGTGTAGGGATGTAATATGTATATTACATATGATTCTTGTCCTTGAATATTCAAAATCCAGAGAGAATCAGATTAGCAAATACTTAATTGTAGCCTGATGTACAAAAAATGGAATGTTAGAACCATACAAAGAGCTGTAGGTGCATAGAAGATGGAGTTACAGATTCTACTTGAGAAAATAATATTTGAACTAGGTTTTTAAGGGGAGTGAATAGCCTAGGGAGAGAAAACTACAGAGGCATGGAAAAAAGTGACAATGGCATGCCAAATGACATGTAAAGTTTAGTGTGCCTGGAAGGTAAAGTGATCAAACAGGAACAGTAGAATGTCAGAACCAGACTGTGAAGATGTTTAGACTTGAAATTGTTCAGTGAAAATTAACACGCAAAATAGTTTCCTTGGCCTCAATTCCAGAGTTCTAATTGGGAAGATGATTCTACTGTGGCTTTTCCAAGGAGCAGAGTTTGAGAACCAGAATTACAAGGCCATGGGGAGCCAATAAAGTTTACTGTGTTTTCATGGTCCTGAGCAACCTACTGAACCCTTCCAGAATTTTTATAAGAAAGGTCAATTATATCCTTCTTTTTATTCATAAATGGATAATATCTTAATTGATATTATCAATTAAGTGCTCAAGAAGATGCCTGCTGGACTGGAGAAGAAAACAGTCAAACCTACAAAAATCTCCTGGGTCTCCATTCACTGCATAGTACATTGGCAAATGGCTGGATGGTTTTTCAGCCCCAAAGAAACAGAAGATGTACTTGGGCAGTTAAGTAAGGCTGATTAATTTACATGCACACCTGCCTTACAGACTGATTGTCATCCACTTGACACGATGGAGCAGCCTGATAGTCTAAAAATGAATATTTCATAGCAAAACTGTGACTCCTATCAATAAACAGGGTAGAAAGTTGATGAGGAGAGCAGTGAGACATGTTTATAGTCATGTTGCCATTGGGTAAATACCCCCAAGCCTAAATCTAGCTTTAAGTAACAAAATTCTTCAGAGGAAATATATGAGATATAAGGTTTCAACAAGTGAAAGATTTAAGTCCTTTATTTTTAACTATTAAGTGTTTTTCTTTAATTTTTAAAAACTAATGCAGAAAATTGTTAGAGATAATGTGATTGGTATTCTAGTGCTTACGTGATAAAAGAAACTAAATTCTGAAAATTTTAAAAGTTAATTTTATAGAATTGGCAAATCTTAGGAGTTAATTCAATTTTATAGATTTGGGGGAAAATGAACCTCAAGTGGAGAGAGCACTGTCCTGCTAAACTTGTCTGCAGAACATGAACTAATGAACGACTAAAAATAAATAATTATAGGGATTTGCTTGAAGGTAGAAATATGAAGAATATTTCTTTCTCTAAGTTATATTTCTAATCAACTACCTTATAAAATAAATGAGATAACTCTTTTTAGAGCCATACCTAATTGGTATAAATAATGTAATCAAAATATCTTTTTAAACCCCTACTAAAATAAAAAAAAAATCAATATATTTAAAGAGAGAGCAGAGACCAGTTTAGACGGGACCTTTATATTAATCTGAGAAGTAATACACTTTGAAAGAGAAAGTCCCAGATGTCTAACTAGATTATAGCATGGGGCAGTTTCAAAATGCCTATTTTTTCATTGCAGTTTTATTGTTTCTTAAAGAATTATGACTTCCTAAAATATCACATATTCATACTTGGTGTAAATAAAGTCATTAATTACCTGATTCTAAGTATTGTAGACTAGAAAATATTGTAGTATTTATTGTGAAAAAATATGGAACCAATAAAAATAGTATAGAGGAGAAAACATCTGAATATAAAATCAATATTATATATTTATATATGTACACGTAATAACTTACATTTAATTTTCTGTATGATTATTAGTATAATAAACTTAGAATACTCAAATAAAATACATGCACACATTTATACTCACTTATTTTCTACCTCTCTTCTGATTTCAAAGCATGGAATACTCACGTATTATTTTGGCCACAAGGTGTTATGCTTTCAAGTTATTCTGTTTTACTGAGGGTGTGTGCTGTTCTGAATGTTCTGAGTAATTATCTGAATGCATTGATTTTCTAGGTTATGTGTACAACAAATTTAGATGTAATATATATAGCTTAGATAGAGAAAAAAAACATTTTTAATAGTATCATACAAAGTGAAATTTATTTTCTTCCATAATTATTATTCAGTACATGACAACCTACTTCTTGTAGGTTCATCTATAAGATTAGTGTTCATCTAAAACACTAATGCCTCTGTGTGAGAAATACAGGTTACAGTAGAAAATCAAATTTTGCTCATTTGAATTATAAACATCTTTTATTTTATTTCATTATTTGGATGCCAGTGTCCACTGAACTAAATTTATTTTCAGAAACATTTACTTGGCTATACGGATAAAGAGTTTGAGCCATTAATAAATTTTGTTAGTATTATAGGGAAGACTAGAGGATATTATCCTTTGGTAAAATGTCTATAATATTAAGAAATAAATAAGCAATTAGAAAGATATTACTCATTGTTAGAATTATGGATGGAAGTAAGTTCCAGATAGATAAATAAACTTAAAGCTAGGTACTGAAGCATTCTAGTTAGATTATTTTCTATTAAATGTTTTTCTAATGAATAATAAAAAAAACCTGGCTTATATTTACAGAATTTAGGATTTATGGACCTCAGATAGCAGGGATTCCTTTGGCATACAGTCTATACAGTCTGTAAATAGTAAGGTAGACATAGTTCTTTTAAAAACTTTTAATGAATTAAATCATTCTGAACACAGGTTCCAGATTATTCATGTCTGGTGCTGCTCATCTCCATTATCCATTTCTATTTCTACCTCCTCAAAACTGAAAATCTACAGCCTGATTTATTGGAGAAAGCCAACAGGGTTCTCTTATCTTTCAAGCCTTACTCTGCTATATAAAGATAATATCACTCATTAGTCTTATTCCTGAGGATATTTCATTAGTGAAATTTTATGTTTCAAAACTATCTCCATGAAGTCCCCACTTAATGAGAGTAGAAACAAGTGAATTCACTATTGCTTTTGTTTGAGTAAATGGATTATAAAATTTTATATATATATATATATAAAGAGAGAGAGAGAGAGAGAGAGAGAGAGAGAGTGTGTGAGAGTGTGTGTGTGTGTGTGTGTGTGTGTGTGTGTGTGTGTGAGTGTTAGGTAGACTCTAGTTGGCTACAACTAAAGCTCTCAGTATATCAACCACATTACATGTGATTTGTCAGTTACCCCTCTTGTTTTCCTCTACCCTACTGAGTATTGTCAGCTTCCCAGTTAGAAGAAAATGATAACCAGCTCCACAAGACTACTCTCTGATCACAGAGACTGGCTGAGAAAAAGAAAACATCCTATTAATTACTTGTGCTTTACCTGCATGTAAAGTGCTTAATGTGCCCCTAAAAAGTCAAAGGTTGACTATATTTATTTTGTTATAATGGGGCAATATCAGTCAGTCCTAGTCCTCAATTAGTTGGATGAGCTATGATCTAAACATTTCCCCTTTGTTTTCATCACTAACTCTCTCAATATACTTAGGAATATATACTACACAAAATAGTCAGTGTCAAGACTTAGCACCTCCCCAAACAGTTTCCATGCAAGAATATCAATTAAGAATCAGAAATCTCTAAAACGCTGTGGTCAAGATGATGGAGTAGGTAAATGCTGTGCTTGCCTCCTCTCACAATCTCAGCAAAATAACAACTAAACTACAGAATAGCCATCATTAGGAGTTTCCTAAAGTCTAGCTGAACAGAAGTTCTACAACTAGGACATACAGAAGGGCTCATCTCGAGACTAAAATGAGGGGCAGAGATGCAGAATAGGCTAGTCTCACACTTGCACGTAGTGGTTGAGAATTAGGAGGGCTGTCTTGGCTGCAGAAGTATCCCCAGAAGAGGGTCCCAGCCCCTTATGGGGCTCGCCAGCCCAGGGATCCAGTGCCAGAAAGAGAAGTCTTCCCACTACTTCTGGCTGTGAAAATTGGCTGAGATTGTGGCTGAGTGAGATGGAGTGGGGATGGAGTCACAGACATTCCTAAGGAGCCTGCATGCCAACTTACTCTCTGATGGACTCACTTGCTCTGAGCTCTGAGCTTGAAAGGCACCAGAGACATACAGGGAGAAACTGAGTTGTCTGACTTTAAGGCAAGGGCCAGGGGGCAACTTTCCCCCAGACAGAAGTGCTGGCAGAATCCACTATTTCTTTGTTGAGCCTTCCCCCTCCTAGCATGCAGACATAGGCAGCTACCATATCTGAGTCTCCATCAACCTGGCTAAGACTGGTCGCCCTTCCCTGGTGATTCCTTGAGACTCTGTTCTACCCTACTTGTGGGCCCATGCAAACTTCTTCCAGTAACTTTGTCATACAAACTGCTTGTCTTGGATAATGCTGGAGAGTTTTTTAAAAATCTCTCAAAGACACACAAAATCCAAACAGACAGCATCTGGCCTCAGTGTGCCCCATACCCCTTGCTGAGCAGTTTTAAGTCTGCTTCTAGAGGCAGCCAGCCTCGGTTTGTGGCTTGGCCTACAAACCCAGCACAGGTGGTGACTATCTGCAGATTGCTTAATGACTCTTGCAAGGTGGCCTGGGCAGGGCACAGACTGCAGCTTAACTTGGCCTGCAGCAAGGCCCCTCCTAGGAGACCCCTGGTCCTACATGCCTGCTGATTGGCTTCAGACATAGCTGGAGTACCACCTGGGGCTGCATCTGAGGACAACACACCCAAAAGGCAAACTGGGCAGTCACCAAAGCCCTGCTGAAGCAAATCCTGTTCTATAGGGTCAGCCCCACACCAGTCAGGTCTCACAACCAATCAGCCCAAGGGTCAATCCCTCCCAGTGCAAACAGCAACCAAGGCTCAATTACAACACGAGAGTACACACAACCTATTCAAGAGATACACCTGGAGAACCCTGCTCAGGTGCTCAAGTGACCAGGAAAGACTGCACCACTGTCCCCACCATGACACCTACTACATAAGGTCACTTTACTAAGATTGAGAGACATAGCAGTCCTACCTTATACTTAGAAACAAATACAAAGTGGCAGCCAAAACTAGGAGATAAAGAAATATGTCTCAAATGAAAGAACAGAACAAAGCTCCAGAAAAATAACTCAAGTAAATGGATACAAGCAGTTTACCAGATGCAGAATTTAAAACACTGGTTATAAGGATGCTCAATGAACTTAAGAGTAGAGTATATAAACTGAGTGAGAACTTTAACAAAGATATAGAAAACATAAAAATGGAGAGAGAAAACATAAAAAAGAATGAGTCAGAAATGAAGAATACAATAACTGAAATAAAAAATACCTAAGGAGGAAGCAACAGTAGATTAGATAAAGCAGAGGATCGAGTAGTGATTTAGAAGATAAGGTAGCAGAAAACACCCCATCAGAATAGCAATAAAAAAAAGAATCCCCCCAAATTAGGACAGTTTAAGGGACCTCTGGGACAACATTAACTATACTAACCATGGCATCATAGAGGTACCAGAAGGTAAGAGAGCAAGGGATTGAAAACCTAAACCTATTTGAAAAAATAATGACAGGAAAATTCCCTAACCTGGAATTAGACATACAAGCCCAGGAAGGTCAGAGAGTCCCAAATGAGATGAACTCAAGGAGGCCCACACCAAGACATATAATCAAAAGACCAAAACTTAAAGACAAAGAGAGAATCTTAAAAGCAGTAAGAGAAAAGCAGTTAGTTAACTACAAGTGTGCGCCTATAAGACTGTCAGCTGATTTCTCAGCAGAAACTTTGCAGACCAAAAAGGATTGGCACAGAATTTCAAAGCAATGAAAAGCCAGGACCTACAACCAAGATTACTCTACCCAACAAAGCTATCATTTAGAATGGAAGGACAGATAAAGAGCTTCCAGACAAGAAAAAGCTAAAGGAGTTTATCAACACCCAATCAGTATTAGAAGAAATGTTAGAGGGGCTTCTTTAATAAGTAGTAGAAGAAAAAAATAAAAAATATGAGTAATAACATGGCAATAACTATGTACCTATCAACAATTATTTTAAATGTAAATGGATTAAATGCTCCAATCAAAAGACAGGGTGGCTGAATGGATAAGAAAACAAGACCTCTACATATGCTGCCTGCAAGAGACTTCAGATTGAAAGACACAGACTGAAAGTAAAGGGATGGAAAAAGATATTTTATGAAAATAGAAACAAACAAACAAAAAGCTAGGATAGTGATACTTGTACCAGACAAAATAGACTTTAAAGAAAAGACTGTAACAAAAGACAAAGAAGGACCCAGTTATCTCACTTCTGGATACTTATCCAAACAAACCCAAAACACTACTTTGAAGGGACATGTGAATCCATATGTTTGTTGCAGCATTATTTAAAATAGCCAAAATATGCAAGCAACCTGAGTGTCCATCAATGGATAAATGGATAAAGAAGAGATGGTACATATAGCCAACGGAATATTTCTCAGTCATAGAAAAAAATGAAATCTTGTTATCTGCAACAACATGGATGGACCTAGAGGGTATTGTGCTGAGTGGAATAAGTCAGAAAGAGAAAGATAAATGCCATATGATTTCACTTACATGTGGAATCTAAAGAACAAATAAACAAATCAGAAAAAATTATAGATAGAGAAAATTTTGATGGTTGTCAGATGGGAGGGGTGGGGGAGGTGAAAAAGAGAAGGGATTAAGAAGTACAAATTGGTAGTTATGAAATAGTCATGGGGGTATAAAGTATAGCATAAGTAATATAGTCAAAAATATCGTAATAACTATGCATGAAATACTAGATTTCAGGGTGATCACTTTGTAAGATATATAAATGTCTAATCACTGTGTTGTACACCTGAAACTAACATAATATTATATGTCAACTATAACTGAAAAAAAAAAACTATTGAAAAAGAAATAGAAAACTTGCTTACTTTTTCCTGTCATAGTTAAATATTATATTTAATAATTATCAATGCTGTTTCATGGGAGGCTCAAATTTACTGAAAATATAAGCATCTTTAAAATCTTTACATCTTTATTATTGTTACTAAAGAGATTGGAGAGGTATTTCCTACAGAATTACATTGTCTTAGAGGTCAGAGTTTCTATTTGCAATTCTTTGTCTTATATCTTCTTGTTAATTTTCTGACAGGTGAATTCACATTTAAGAATGAAACTTCCCTCCATCAGTTCTCCTACCCTGCTATTATAGGAGCAGTCAAAACTGTTTTTATGGCTATTGTTTTGTGACTATGGCTATTTGGGGGAATATAATTACACATGACTTATAAAAATAAATAAATATGTTGAGACTTCTGGTATGAATATGTCTGTTTACATCAGCTCCCTGCCCCCATACCTGTTCTTCCTGAAAATTATATAAAAGCAATAAAGATCTCTCTTACCTTATTTTCAATGAAATTAGGAAAGAGATATACTATGCATATAGCTCATAAATATATATATTGACTGTGTAAGTCAGTGAGATTTGGCAATAGCTGTACAAGAGGGAAAGAGGAAAGCGTAAAGAGGCCGTGCAGTAGTAGTTCTTCAAATACACCAGAAAAATATACTTCCTGAAAGTGAGATGTTCATTCTATAGTGTGAATGTAATATACTTTGTATGCAGGCTGGCAGCAGAAGCTTCCTTGATAGGGTTCAGAAAAAAAGTAAAAATTAAATTATATATCAAAACCTATGCATGGCCAAAAGGAAAACAAAGCACAAGCAGAGTCAAAACACATAAGTATATCTCATATATATATTTGCTGTAACCTAAGTATATAGATCACTGCCTGCCACATAGTAAATATTTGTTGAATGAACACATGAATAAAACAGAAAAATATGGCAGAGAGAAAAAAAATGGCTTTTACACCTATTAGAAATGTTCAAACACTAGTTATAATATAATTAATTATTCTATTTTTCATCTATTAGATTTGCAAAAGTCCAAATATTTGATAAAACTTCCTGTTGACAAAGCTACGAGGAAATAGTTATTATCATGCATTGCTGATAGGCATGCAATTTGTATAAGATTTATGGAGAGCAATTTGGTAATATCTATCAAAAGTACAAAAGCTTTCTGACACCTTTTGATACTGCTGTTCTAATTTGTTTGGTGTCCTAGAGATCTGCTCGTGTGCATAATAAAATATGTATAAGGTGAATTATTGCAATATTATTATTAAAAGTAAAATCGTGGGAAAAATCAAATTTCCATTTGTAGGAGACTGGAAATAGTTTAATTACAGTATATTTATAGTATAGTAGATATATTAATATAGTAGATATAGTAATTATAGTATATCTACTCAATGGGAATATGATAGTTATGGATAGAATTAGAGAATTTTCCTAAGATCTCCAAGATATATGATTAGATGAAAGAAGTATTAAGACAGTAATTATATTATGCTACTTTTTGTGTTTTAAAAAAGTTAGGAAAAAAATTTGTTTGTAGTTATTTGTACATACACATAAAGCACTCTGGAAGCACTCACAAGAAACTAAAAACAATTGTTCCCTATTTGAGTGATGGAAGGGGGAACTAAAGAGAAAGAAAGACAAAGAGACATATATACACAGCTTTTTATAGCTTAAACTGCAAAGGAACTGCCTATCAAAATTTTTAAATTTTAATTAAGAAATTACAAAAAAAAGCTGGCAAGTAAAGTACTGATGTCCAGATTCTTCCTAAAATGGCTCTCTCAGATTCACAGCAATAGAAAGACACGTTAATTCAATCATTCACTCAATAAACGTTATTGAGTCATCTCCACTATTCAGTACAATGGAGATATCATACTGAACTGAACAGAAATAAAAGATGACTATTTTCCTGAAAATTCTATTTCAGTAAGTTGGGAAGACAATAGACAAATTAAATTATTAAACAATAAAACCAAGATGGTATTGGATGGTATTAAGTGTTTTATTAAGATAAAATAGCATGATACTCTACAGATAATAACTTGAGAGCTTTTTTTGGTAGAGTGGTCTAGGAATGCCTTTTTGAAAATTAAAATGGGAAATTACCTTTGAACTAAAACTTAAGTGACAAAAAAGAGGCAGGTATGCAAACATCAAAAGAACAAGCATTCTGTTTAGAGATCAGCAGACAAGCTTGGGGTGGGAACAAGTTTAGCATGTTTGAGGACAGAAAAACATGCAGAGCAAATACAAAGAAATGAACAAGGACAAGAGTGGCATGAGTTAAGAGGTAAATGTGGACCTGTAATGTAGAACCATCTATATCCTTGATGGCCAGGACAAGAAGATTAGGTAGCATTCTAAGTGAGATGAGAAGCTAATGGAAGGTTTTTCATAAATGAATCATGTAGTTTGACCTATTCAAAGAAAAGGCTTGACTCTGCTCACTGGCTGCATATTTTAGGTGGCATGAGTGAAAGCTGGGTGAACTGGTATGAAACTTTGCTGGATGTGTGTATGAAATCCAGGGAAAAGTTGAATCTGGACAAAAAGATTTTAAAATCACCTATTACATAAATCCTATTTAAAGACAAATTTGTAAGAGACAAATGAGATCACTTATAAAAGAGAACAGATACAGAAGAAATGATACAGAATTCATGAGCATTCCAACTTCTAGTAATGGGAAAGAAGAGAGATTTAAAAAATTGGCACATTGATATATACAAAATAATAAGAATTCTGTATAAAAGCAACTAATATAAAATTAATATGCTTGAAAAATATTTACATCAAACATGATTTTTAAAGTGTTCATATGTGGTTATTAAAGATTACTTAATGGAGTCTTGCTCTTCATTTTAAATAAGGCAAAAATCATGATCAAAAAATTTATATAAGCAAAGATTATAAAGATATGGGAAATTTGTACTTCTGTAAGTTATTAAAGAAATAGAAAATAAATATTTCTTAAGACATTATTGTATTCTTTATAAGTAAAACAATTTTAAGTAAAAACATTCAAAGCTGTGGTAAAACTAGTACAGTTGAACACAGCTATGTGCTTTGTAATAAAAAATAAGTAGCAAAAGACATGTTCATTCAGTTTGACTCAGTAATTCCACCTTTGGGAATATGCATCAGAAGACCCTAATTCCATATAAGAGCACTACTTCTTTGCAGAATCAGATTTTCATTGCAATAGCTTTAACTTAAAGAAATTGGAAAAAATCAATAGATCTATATATAGAGAAGTGGTTAAAACAAATACAGTGTATGTAGATTAGATTAATATTTTGAAGCTACTGAAAATTATCATTAGAAGTGTTCTATGGAAACCCATGGAAATGTGTCTAATATATTGTTGTTTTTTTTAAGAAGACTAAAAAATGGTATTTGTATTGTTTTAGTCTGTCCCATTTTCATGGATTTTTGTTTGTTTGTTTCCATTCCCATTTATAAGATATAAAATCCCAGAGCACTAGCTCTCTTAACCTCTCCTCTCCCCAAGTACACACCTCTGCCATTTCTCCGTTTACTCATTTTGCTGGTATGAACTTTATAGATGTGACTGTGAGTTTGTGAGGTCATCGTTACTAATGGATCTTCGCTTGGGATAAGTTCTAATCAGAAGCCATGATGTAGAGTTTTGATGAGAATCCAATAAGTCAGAGATGAAAGGTTAGCCAGAGATAAGTCAGAGAAAGACATGCTGTATGATACCACTTATATGTGAAATACTAAAAAAGCCAAACTCAGAATAGATTGGTAGTTACCAGGGGCTGTGGAGTAGGGAAAATAGGGAGATGTTGGTCAAAGGGTACAAACTTCTGACTAAGATGAATAAGTTCTGGA
>CM053501.1:34183230-34195088 GCA_028627145.1 Eidolon dupreanum
AATGTCATATGCCAATTATATCTCAATAAAGCTGAAAAGAAGAAGGAAGGAAGGAAGGAAGGAAGGAAGGAAGGAAGGAAGGAAGGAAGGAAGGAAGGAAGGAAGGAGGGAGGGAGGGAGGGAGGGAGGGAGGGGAGGGGAGGGAGGGAGGGGAGGGAGGGAGGGAAGGAAGGAAAGAAGGAAGAAAGGAAGGGGAAAAAAAGGAAGAAAGAAAAGAGATCTCTAATTGGAAATTTAAGAATTTTGATGAGCAGGTTAATAAGATATTTTACTTCAGAGGCTTTTTAAAAGTGCCCTCCAAATCACAATGCACACGTACAAACACACACAAAATGGCTGGGTCTCAGAAATATTTAAGGAGACATTCCCTTATAGTGATTTAGGCACTTAAGGGAGCACAATGACTTTTTCACACAACAGAGAAAAGATTGAGCATTCCTGTCATCTAGGTAGATCACCAAAATTATTAGCTTTTTTTTTATTTGTGCATGAATCTCTGCCCTTTGGGGCATTTAATCATATTGGATACTTCAATTGCAAAGCAAATAATTCCTAACAAAGGAAATCCAAATTAACAGCATAAAAATCAGGCCACTTAAAAAAAGGGTAAATCAAGTGCTGAGGAAGTGAGAATATATTCCCTAGTTTCTATCCTCAGGGAAGTTGGGAATTGCATATACACTTTCATATTGCATATGCATGGGTACTGAGCTGGATTTCATACTGTGCCTTTGGAATCCAAAGGTTAGCTATAGAACAGAAGACAGGACAAGAGCGCAAGGAAAGGCACTGTCAGGTTGCACATATGGGAAGTCTGTTAGAGTCTGTGCAAAGCAGATGGCCACAAGCAGTGGTTGGAACAAGACATAGTGAGGCCAAATGGTTTTGGAGGGGTACATAAGAGAAGTGGTTCTCAAATTGTTGAAGGCATCATAAGTGCCTGGTGGGCTTGTTAAAACAGATTGTTGGGTGCTACCCCCAGATTTTCTAATTTCATAGGTCTGAGGTAGGCTAAATAATTCACATTTTTAACAACTTTATAAGTGATTCTGGTGCTACTGGTCCCAGATGACACTTTAAGGAACACTGCATAAGTCTATAGTCCCATGCATCCCTCCCACATGTGTTTCCTCAGATGCTGTTAGTATGTATCAACCAACTCCTGCAATTCCATCTATGTATAATCTATACTCTCCTGGCTATGCTGAAAGTTGACTTTGATTATCCACTTAGAATCAATGAAGATGGCAGGGGAAGTTTCCTGAGGAGATACCATCTTCTCAGCTTTATGCCTCAGGTGAGGCCTCTGTACAAACTGCGGGGACAGTGAAGAAAGAGAGCTACTAGTTATAGCCCAGGGAGTTCAATGGAATCTAGACAACCAAAATATTTCTTTTGAATCCCAAACCAAACACTTCCTTTCTGTGGTTATCTACCTTCTTGTTTAGCTACACGATGTGATATGTTTTGTGAAAAGATGAGAAGGACAAGGTAAGTCTAGAGTAAAACCATTTTAAGAAGTTGATTTCCAGTTTATTCAGCTCCACTTCAAATTCTTGTGTATCTGTAATTTAGACTTTTGAGAAAAGTAGAGGAATATTTTATGAAGGTGCTAACTGAGCAATAAGTGTATTCAGAGTTAAGAAACTTTAATATAAAAACAGAACCTCACATGGAATTCCTATGAAGCAATTAAGGAAAGTGTCACAAAAATCACAACATATCATTCATTTAGGAACATGTCTGCTAAATAAAAAATGAGGTTCAGAGGTACAAAGAAACATCTCATCACAGTTATTTCACAAGTGATTGCCCTTGATGACCTTGCAGCTACAGAGTATAGGCCCTTCCAGTAGCCCCAAGGGAGCTTCTGTTTAATTGAGTTAATAATTTAATAATAACTATTAGAAGATCTGTGAAGTCAAAAGCAAGGTATGAAAAGATTCTACAGAAAGCAGAACATTTGGACAATTTCCATTCGGTCATTCAATATTTATTGAGCACCTGTCTTACATTAAGAACTTTGCTAAGTACTGTGAAGTAAAAAGATGATAAAAAATACTTTTGCCTTCTATAAGTTCATGGTCTACTACAGGAGATGATGAACACACAAATAATTCCAATAATTTCTAAAAAGGAGTTTTTTTAAATTGGGGGCAAATGAGAATTCCTTTATAAAATGTTGTTTTAGTATTACGTAAGGCAGAACACTTGATTCTGGCATATGTAAACCTTATACATACGGTAAATCAAATGTTCTAATAAAATAATAAGATTATAATGCATTACACACATACACACACACACACACACATATATACACAAACATATTATATTTCATGGGACACAATTTACAATGTTCCTGCTCTGTTCAACTCTCCTGAATCTTACCTCTGTCCAGCCTTTCTCACATCTGACATATTGCTCACATTTCTATGGAAATGTGGTAGAACGAAGGAGAAGAAGTAAAAAATTAATTCTATAATAGTCAAAATGTGATTCTATGTCACTAACTCAAATCACTTGTTCTCAAAAATTATATGATTGTCTGTTTGGAGATATGCAGGCAAGGGAAAATTCTAGAAAGATCTGTGCTCAGACTATTTCTTAGCCCCTTCTTTCACAAAATATAAATTAAGCCACAGAGACTCTGTAAAAACCACAGGTAAACAGAAAGCAAAGTATGGAAGTTCCAGGGGAGACTTTCTCTTAAGAACTAATTTGTTTATTTAATCAAAAATATGTATAGGTTTAAGTTATACTTAACAATTTTGCCCTCTAAATAGTAAATATTATTAACTTCTTAAAATGTAAAATTATTTATAAGTAATTGCCAAATATAATAATATTATTGGATGTGTGTTAAAGCTAATGGGGTAAAGAGAGAGCAGAAATCTTTGTTCTCTTACTTTTCTACTCCTTTATTTCAATCCTTCCCCTTTTCTCTTCTTCCTTTTCCTCTTTCTACTGCCTTTTGTTCCTCCCTATCCTCTATTAAATAAAGAGTTATGGTTTAATCATAAAGCAAGCAGGTGCTATGAGAGTTCAGAAGAATGTGATATTGTGCTAGGTGAGGTGACATTTGAATTTTACCCTCAGAGAGGAGTTTATCAAGGAGAAAAATGACCCAGGTAAGAGGTGACATGAATTTGAACTGAAGACTGATGGAAGGTGATCAGCATAGCTACCTTACACAACATCTACCTTCATGCCAAAAAAATGTTTGCACTTCTATTGTTACAGTCCTTAAAGTGCAGCCAGTTACAAGATCTTTTGATTCATAAGTATTCCTTTTTAACCCTTTAAGAGAATTAAAGAGGTAATACAGCAGTCAAAATCAATTAGATGGATTTCTTCTTAACACCTGTTGAGGGCCTTGTGGGACTGAAGGTGATGCTACTGACGGAGGAGACTTAGGCTATGGGTGCAGAAAAGTCATGGAAACAGCTTCATACATATATTTCAAATTACTTATTTCAACATTTTCACCATGAATAACCATGAACCCCTACTAGAAAGAATCTCTTCCTCTTTTCCCTGCTTGACTGAATGTCTTTACTCACCCTATTGCCAAAGCCAGTTCAAAACTAGACAATAAAATGGTCCCAGTTAATACTGTAGCTATGAAATATGTATACTAAAACTATTTTAATGGGTATATCTGGGGCTTTTTTAGTTTATAATATTGTTTCTGCAGGAAAATGCATTTTTGATTCTCAAAAGAGCAACCTAGAAATAGGGTTAGAAAGGTGGTTGATATGTTGGACACTTACCTATGCAACAAGCTAACGGACATGGAATAGTTGCAATATCAACCTCCCGAGTTAGATTTTTCATATCCTCTGAGACTGGATAAGGACAGTGGGAGGCAAGCACTAGTTGAATCTTTTAATTCTTTGAATTTCACAGCAGATAATGCCAAAAGGTAGATGACTATTTCAAGGTCAGCTTTACCTTTTGTTGATTAGTTCATAGCATAATCTTTTTCATAAAGGTCTATGAAAAAAATAATGAAATATATTTAATTTCATACTGAGAGCAAACTGTGTAAATAATTCTGAAAGAAAGAAAAAAAATGTTTATAGCAATTTAAGTCCCATGAGAAACATAAAACTATACCAAAAGAACATTGCATGCACTATTTTTAATATTCTGAATTAGAAGTTTCGAGTATTTTCAATCCTGAGTTAGAGGTTGGGATTGTAATTGTTTTTCTTTTACTATTCAAAATGTATATGAGGTTTTCATCAAGATTCATCCATTTTTCTCAGAGTTCTATGATCCAAATCTAACTTCTCAGTTGGCTTCCTCCACCTTTTTCTCTCACAATTTTACCTCCAATCTTCTCACAGTCACCCACTGACATCTCTTTTATTGATGCCAAATGTATTACTTTTTTCTTAAAAGTATGTTCCTAAACCTTCTTTTGTTGAAGATCATGTTCCATTACCCTTTCCAAATTACCTTTTTTGTTTCAATTTTCTAAACATGTCAAAATAAGCAAAACACTAATTTTGAAAAGTACTTTTGTGGAAACTTCAATATTTTTCCTTTCTTACATTGATTTTGTTTTTTTCACCTGGAGGTAGAAGATACTTCCAAAAACTAATAGTAATGTCCAAGAGATATCTTTATTGCAGAGGAAATAAATACTTCTACTGCTTTTGTGTTGTGAAGGTGAGTGAGGTGAGGAAAATATAACTTGGAATTCTAAAATCCTTAAGATTAGTTGAAAACTAGCACACTGAGTTTCTATTATGAGGATAATGTGAATTTGAGTTTATTGGAACTTGGAGAAAGCAAGCTTTTAATGAGGCAACTCCAGCACTGGGAAGGCTATTCAAAGACATAGAAAACCTCTGCCAACAGAGTGAAAGAGCAAAGGAAATAGCAGGGGAAATTTTCTCAAGTATATATGAATAAAAATATTGTATCCTACTTCAAAGAGTGCTCACCTCTAAGAATTACTGGTGTCCTACCTAACCCCCACACTTAAAATATGTATTAGTTTTTTTCATGAAATAGAAATATAGTAAATTAGAAAAATGTCCTACCCCAATAGCCCTGTACAGATCCTTGAGTGTATTGAAAGATTACGCAGAAACCCGGACAATGGTTCTGAGCCTAAACTGTAGTCTTGAGGCTAGTCAGGAGAAAATAAGAAGTAAATTCCCCTACAGATCATATAGGAAGACTGTCTGTCTCTCAAATCCCAGCCAGAGAAAATTAAAACACCTGCTTTCTTTGCTGAAGTTTCAGAAGGCTAGAGAGTGTATCAGACCATCTTGTACTCTGTCCTATATCCTCACAGGACCACCTAATTCTATAAATAGTTTCCTGCAGGATTTGACTTAGGTTATGTTGACAGTGCCTTGGCTCAAATATGCTCCATGTGATTTTTGCTTTCTCTCAGGGCTTTCCCACTGCTCTGATGTGGGGCAGTGGTGAGAGACAGCATGGCATGCACGCATGCACAAAATAGAAATAGGAGACATTACTTGCTCACTCAACCAGGGAGGCTCTCAAAAAAAAAGGGGGGTGGGGTGGGGGATGACAAGTGCTTATCCTTGGAGACCTTCTGTAGACAATTTGAGAAACATTCTGTTTATCTCTCAGAAGGTCCTGATGGGATCGAACTCCAAAGGCCACATTGAGTGAGCAATCCAATAATGGACTTTTATGTGGACTCTTCATCTTTCCCTGTTCATTCTTACTGGTACCTCAGTTGTGCTCCCTAGGTTGATCTCCCATAATTTTTCAAACAAAATACCTATATACAAATCCTTAGTTCAGTCTCTCCTTTGGGTTAAAAAAGATAAGCCAGGTTAGAGAGAAATTTAAATCCTGTTCGGAATACTCATAAATGGTTTTATGGTAAAAGTCTCAGGTTTCTAAATCTGTAGAGCCAACAAAACTCATACTGATCTGTATGTAAAGGCAAAGAGCAAAAACTTTATTCAATTCTATTCACAGTATGGCTTTATCTATAGAAGCCATCAGTGAAAGTCTTTATTCTTTTAATAATCCATCTGCTTAGTTTCTTTAAACTTTTTTGATGAATATCAGCCTACAAAGGTCTCGATTTTTCCCTTATCAAAGTGTCTTGTCTTAAGTTGTACTCTCCTAGTATTTAATCTAAACTGCTTCAGGCCAGCCAGCCATTCAACTTCTGGGTCTTCCCTATTATAACATTTGGAAGTCACCTTAAAATCTACTTACTTCATGAATCTGATGAAAAAACCCAAGAGTCAAAAATTGGTAAATTACCTGACCCAAGGCACTCCAAATATTTAATAGCTTAGATAAATTACTTTGTCTACTGCCTTTATTTCAAATGGATAAGCGGAATGAAAATTATTTCTAGAAAATAAATTAACATTAAATAAATACAATATTTCCCACATGATATATGTTCTCTATATTTTTACTCTTTTCCCAAAAATATAGTAATCCTTAGGTTAATCAGACATTGTATTTCATCTTCCAATGAGCTACATATGAGCAAAAAAAATCTACGAAACATTTTAATAATGCAATGAGCCAAATTTTATACTTAACATTTAAAAATATTAAGATGAAGAAACTAGTAATATATTCTGGGCAGTACATTCTGATTTGTATGAAGATAATATAATTGTATAGTAGCACCTTATTACAAGACAAATGGAATAAAATAATGTCATTAACTGATTTGTTTTGTGTTTGATGTTTATTTATATCTCTGAATCTCAGATACAGGGGACTGAGTTTATCAAACTCCTCAGTTTATTGCACATCGTCAACCTTGTTTAATGAAATTTTTCTCTTACTCCATTCATTCTTTAATTTATTCACTTATATCCTTATATTCCATGTCCCTTCTCTTCATCTCAAGGCAACAATTTTAATGTTTTCAATGTATTTCTGTTTATTTGCATATGTTTTTTACAAAATGAGAATTATATAATGTGCAAATAATTTAATTTAGTTAAATGGCTTTATGTAATGTATCTCATTATGGTTCCTATTTTTTTCACAAAAGATTATGTTTAAAGATCCATTTAGAGTTTTACCTCTGCTTAGAATACAGAAAATCACAAGATAGCATTGCTCCTACCCAACAATAAGAAAAGCAAAGAAAATGTACAGAATCAGAGGGGGTATTTTTGTTTCATTTTTGTTTTATTTTGTTTTTGAGTCCATCAGTGAGCTGAGGTCTCAAGATAATGAAGTGAATTAAATTTCAAAGAATGACAAACTCCTCCAAGGAGACAGGACATTCAAACTGTTTTTGCACTGGCAAAGCACAAGACAAATGAGTAGCACCCATTGATGGGGTAAGAAAAAAAATTGAAATGTTAAAAAATACATGAAGGTAAGGTATTGGCTGATATGACAGTTTACAATCCCTGAGAGTCCTAGAAACAAAAGGAACCCCCAGCCACTTGTGAGATTCTTCTCAGAGGGCTTTAGCAGGTATCCATGAGAAAGAGAAGAGGCAAGAAAGGATACCTGAGAAAGCTTTCCTTAGTTGTGAGAGCCTAGAGGTTATGATGAGCTGCTACTGTGAAACAGGCATGAAACCCACAAGTGACTGGGACTCTTCTCTCTCATAAAAAAAAAAGCTGTCTTCCTCTGGATATGGGCCAGGAATCCTGTCTGCCCTCTGATCCCCCAAATAGATGAGCTGTCACTGGAGATGGGATAAAACAAAAACTATTTCTAGGAAAAGCAAGACAACCTCCCTTCTGCCTGGTTCAGACAAAATTTGGCTGCTGGTGGTGAAAGGTTAGAAATTCTCTTGTTTCAAGCATCCTGCACATATATAAAGCAGAGTGTTATTGCCACTGGAAGAGGAATAAGAAATCTGCTTGTGTTCAAGACCGACTGTGCAAGACTCACAATTTATAAAAGACAGTTTGGCTGTTTGGTGGTGAGGAACAAAAATACTGAGGATGAGCTCTCTCTGTATTCCTTAGAGCTCAGGGTTACAGGAACTAATGATTTTATTGTCCCAATCCCCTAACCACCTGAAGGAAGCAGAGGCATAGAGATTTCTAAGAATGAACATTACTTATCTCAGTCTCTACTCTTCCTGTACCCATAATGTCCAAAATCTTACCAAAAAACAATAGTTATAAGACACAAATAACCATAAAAAGGGACCTATCAGAAAAAGATAAAACAGTCAACAAAATGAGACTCAGAGATAGTTCATACGTTGAGAATATTTGATAGGGACATTAAAATAACTATAATGAATATGTTCAGGAATGTAGTGGAAATAAGAACAACATGGGTGAACAGATGTAAATTTGGGCAGAGAGACTGACACAGTACAGAAATTAAAAGGAGATGACAGAGATTTAAAAAGATTAAGTCAAAGTTGAAAGTGTCCTTTAACTCACTTATTTTCAGACTAGATGCATTAGAGAAAGTAATAAAAGTGAATTCAAATATATTTTGATAGAAATTCTCAAACTAAATATAAATATTAAAAAAAGAGTGGGAAAAAAACAGAATATCTAAGACCATTAATAAATGGTCTAACTGGAGTCTCAACATTAGAAGAGAGATAGATAATAGGGTTGTAGAAACATTGGAAAAGATAATCGGTGAGAAATTTACACAATTAATAAAAGACAAAATCTAATCTGAGAAGCTCAGAGAACATAAAACAGGATAACAGGAAAAATAGTACATGTAGGTACATCAAAATTCTGAAAGTCAAATTTAAAGTTATTTAAACTGAATATGATTAGGTTCTTATACTATATGTGAAGTAGTAAAATATTATTTGAAGGTCGGCTATTATAATTTGAAGACACATATTGGAAACCCTAGAATAATAATTTAAAAAATAAAGAGATAAAACTAATAAGCTATTAGTAGAGAAATATTAAAAAATGAAAACTTTTAATCTCAAGAAGGCAAAAAAGAGGAAATTACAACAAAGAACAGATGCGGCAAATTGAAAACAAAAATAAGAAGATACAAACATATCGTATTTGCTACTATATCAATATGACATATCAATTTTAAATATCAATAATTATTTTAAATGTAATTTGTCTAAACACCCTAAAAAAAGGTAGATACTGACAGTTTGGAAAACAAAGCTATGCCCAATTATTTGCTGTTTAAAAGTAAAGTAATGAGAAATGACGCACCATGAACAGAATAATAAAAGCAATAATGGCTATATAAAAATCAGAAAAAATTTTACTTTGAAACAAGGAAAATTATCAGAGAGTAAAACAAACTAACTGATAGTTAAAGAATATTCAACTCAGCAATAGCAGAATGCACAATATTTTAAAGTAGACACAAAACAGTCAGTAAGGGAGACTGTAACTTCATAAATCAAACATCTACAAACTTAAAAAAAATGAAATCATATAAAATATATTATTGACCATAGCAAAATTGAACTACACGTATAGAAAATCATCAAGTGATTATAAAGTAGGTGACACACGTCTATGTAGCTTATGATTCAGAGAAACCACAAGGTGCATTAGACATTATTTTGAACTAAATGGAAATGAAAACATAACATCAAAGTTTGTGGAACATACCTAAAGCAACATTTAAAATCAAATTTATAGCAATAAACACATAAAATAAGCAAGCTTTCAAAGTAATGATATTGGCTTCTAATATGATAAACTAGAAACAGAAGGGCAAATTAATCTGAAAACAAGCAAAAAAAGAAAATAATAATGGTAAAAGTAAAAATTAACAAAATAGAAAATATAAAACTGAATAAAAAAGTAAATAAAACTAAACTATTTTAAAATTTCTTTAGATTAAGGAATTTGCCAAGACTCTAGGCAGATTGTGAAAAAAAATATAACTTATTAATATCAGGAAGGAAAGAGAGTATAGAACTACATCTACTACTGGCATTAAGCAAATAATCAGGAAATAATATAAACAACTTTATGACAATACATTTGAAAATTAGATAAAATGGACAATTTCTTGAAAGATAGAAATTATCAAAACTTACTTGAGAAGAAATGTATAACTTGAATAGCATATTATCAAAAAATAAATAAAACTTCAAACTCAAACACTTTTATGGTAAATTCTACAAAAAATTTGAGGAATAAATAATAACAATAATAAATGAACTCTTCTATAAAATATGTTAAGTAATGCTTTCCACCGTATTTTATGGGACCATGTTATCGTAAAGCTAAAAAATAACGACATTACAAGGAAACTACAGACCAATCAATATGCCTTATGAATGTAGGCGTGAATATTTAACAAAATGTTATTGGAGCAAGTCTAACAACATATAAAACAGTAATACATTAGTGGCTTTTTCCTCCAGGAATTCAAGTACTTTCAACGCTTGAAAATCAATCAATATGATTCACAAACAATTACAGACTCCAACAAACTACAAAATCACACAGTCATATTATTAGATGCAGAAAGACATTTAAAAATTAAAAATAAAATTTACTCACAATAAAAATTCTCAGCAAACTGGGAGTTTCCTCAACTAATAATGATCATGTATTAAAAACCAATAGTAAGTAGTTTACTTAATGGTTAAAAGTTAAAAATCATTACCTCTATGATTTAAAACAAAAGATAGGACATTCAATCTTACTGCTTCTCATTAAATTTGTACTGGAGATTATAGGAAATGCAAAAATTTGGGGGTGGGTGGGTAATATAGGTAAAGTTGGTCAAAAGGTACAAACTTCCAGTTTTAAAATAAATGTCATGCAGATATAATTACAGTATGGTGATTATTGTTAAAATACTGTGCAGTATGTCTGAAACTTGCTAAGAGAGTAGCTCTTAAAAGTTCACTCCATAAGAAAAAAATTGTAACTATGTGTGTTGATAGATATTACAATATATACATATATCAAATCATTATGTTGTATCCCTGAAATTAATGTTATAAGTAAATTATATCTCAATATAATTTTAAAAATGAACTCTCGAAAACAAATAATGAAAAACCAAATGATTTGATTATAAAATTGGCAAAAGGTATGAAGAGACATTTCACTGGAAAGGATATACTGATGACAAATAAACACATAAAAATATATTCAATATTAAGAAATGCAAATCAAGAACACAACAAAATACCACTATACACCCAGACAATATCAAATACTGAGGTATATGTGAAGCAACTAAATCTCACACACAACTGGTCGGGCAAGTTAAATTGCACAACTATGTTGTGAAACAGTTTTATGGTTTCTTTAAAAAGTAAGCACTCACCATATTATCGAGCCATTCCACTCCTAGGTATTTACCTAAAAAACAAAAAAAAACATATATATATATATATATATATATATATATATATATACACACACACACACACACACACACACACACACATATAAAATATATACATATATATCATATATAATGACATATATTATATATGATATATATATATATAAATATATCAATGTCGATTCAAAGACTTGTATATGATGTTTATAGTAACTTTACTTGTAATAGCCCCAAACTGTAAACAACCCAAATACTTATAAACAGGTGAATAAATGAACAAACTGGCATATCCATACAATGGAATGAAATACTAATTAGCAGTAAAAAGGAAGGGAATATTAATATATGCAACAGCAAGGATGAATCTCAAAATAATTATGATGAGTGAAAGAAAACAAAGACAATATGCTGATCTCATTATCTAAAACTCTAGAAAATGCAAACTAATACATAGTGGCATAAGTGAATAAAGCTATTATTATATATTAAAAATATTTTCATATACTCTATATGTAAACATATTTGTAAAGCTATAATTAACATACAACCTGCATAAATCTAAATAAATAAATATATTTAGTTATATGTAAAAATAATTA
>CM053501.1:34195188-34245112 GCA_028627145.1 Eidolon dupreanum
CAGAATACAAATCATGATACAAAAATCAATTGCATTTCTACATATTGACAAACAAAATATGTAACTTTAAATTTTTAAAACAATATATTTGCAATGTCTGTTCCATCAAAAAGCATGAAATACCTAGGAGCCAATTTAACAAAATCTTTAGATGCAAGAAATGTACATTGAAAATTATAAAACATTGTTTAGAGAAATCAAGTAAATGAAGAAACTGACCCATTTTCATAATCAGAAAATAAATATTATCAAGATAGCCTTCTTTATATTTATTGATCTACATATCCCATAAGATTTCAGCCAGAACTCTAGGAGTATTTTTGCATTAATAAAAAAGCCAAGCCTAATATTTATACTGAAAAAGACAGAATAGCAAAAAATAATTTTGAAAAAGAACAAAGTTAGAGGACTCAAACTATCTGATGTCAGTACTTACTATAAAGCTAGAATAATCAATAAATTTAAAGGTTTTATATATAGCGTTTTAAATTATATAGAGAGATCCATCAATGGAACAAAATAGAAATATAGCCACACATATATAAATATATGGTGTCAAGTTAATTTAATAAAAAAATACATTTTCAGCATGGTACTTAAAAAATGGTTTTTCATATACCAAAAAATTACCTAGATCCTTACCTGATATTATACACAAAAATTAACTTTAAAATTATCAGACAAAAATTTAAGTCCTAAATATATAAAATATATAAAAGAAAACAAAAAAAAGTGGCAACAAAATATGTCAGATACAATATCAAAAGCACAAATTATTAAAAAAATAATTAGATAAATTGACTACATTGAAATTAAAAAATGTCTTTTCTCAAAGCTATTGTTAGAAATAGAAGTTCAAGCCCCAGATTGGGAGAAAATGTTTGCAAAACATATATGTAATAGAAGACTAATAGCCACAATTAAAAAAAAAACACAAACTTATAACTGAACATAATATAAACACTTTAATACAAAAAGGGCAAAAAATTGGTTATGACACTTCCACACAGACCATAAACAAATGGCTCATAAAGCTCATGAAGTTGATGTTCAAATGCATTAGCAATAAGAGAATATATTTAAATTCCTAACAACATAACAATAAACATTTACTAAAATGGCTAAAACTAAGAAGCTTGACATTAGCAAATGACTATGTAAATGTAGAGCAACTAGAAATCTTACATTGCTGAGGGAAAATATAAAATATGAGCACTTAGAAACCAGTAATGCAATTTCTTCTAAGTGAAATATTCACTTTTCACATCACCCAGCTATTTGACTCCCAGATATTTACTCAAAATAAATGAAAACATAGGTTCTCACAAATATCTGCATGCAAATGTTCATAGCAGCTTATCCAAAATAGCCCAGATCTGGAAACAACCCAAATATCCATCAATTGCTAAACACATTTTGGTTGCAGCGCAATAATAGACTACTACTGATACAAATAACTGTTGATATATTCATACCAGAAGAATCTCAAAAGTATAATGTTAAGGGAAATAATTCAGGCAAAAAAAAAAACTACATGTAGTATGATTCTATTTCTATAATACTCTAGAAAAAGCAAACCTACAAGTAAAAAATTTATCAGTGGTTGCCAAGGAATGAGTGTGATGAAGGAAATTAACTGCAAAGAGGCATAAGAAAACTTTTGAGGTCATGGATATTTTATATATTTTGATTATGGTTGGATTTACCTGACTATATAGAGGTTTGTCAAAACTTGTCAAACTGTACACTTAAAAAAGTAAAATTTAGAGAAAAAAAATGACATAGATAGAGGGTCTGGCTATCAAAATAAAGTTGTGACAGAAATAAGGAGAAATCTAAGAAACCACTCTACAACAGCAGAAGGTAGGACTGGGTGAGGATGTAAGGCTGTCCGATTCCCAGCAGTTGAGAGGGAAGGAGGCTGCAGCAGCAGCAGAGGCAGTGGCAGCTGCAGACACCTCTTAAAGGGGCCACATACATGAGCAGGCTTTCATACTGACGGACTCGCTCATTCTGAGCACCAGGGCCAGGTCAGGTGCTCGGGGAGGTGTCAGGAATTTATAGTGGAACACTGAGTTGTCAGAGTGAAGGTCAGAGGTAAGGATCTCTCCTGGACAGAAGTGCTGGTGGTATCCATTGTTCTCTGTTGAGCCCTCACCCCTCCCAGTGCGCACTGTCATAGCCAAGACTTCATCAAACTGGATAACAGAGGTAGTTCCACCCAGAGGATTCCCTGAAACTCTGCCTCTTCCAACTCGCAGCCCCACCCAAGGTGCATCCAGGTGTGTCCTCCCTTTGTCAGGTGCCCCTTGCCGAACAGTGCCTGGACTCACACTGTTGGCAGCTGGCCTCAATTTCTGTTGTGGAAACTATAAGCACAACATCTGTGGATTTCTTGCTAAATTCTAACAGCTGGTCCCAGAGCGGCAGACGCTTGAGCTAAATTTGGCCTGCAGCTGAACTCCTCTCAGATCTGTGCCACTGGACATCTACTTCACAAATCCACACTAATAAGACCGGGAGACTTAGAAGCTTTGCTTAGTACATAGAAACAGCCACAGAAAGGCAGCCAAAATGGGAAGACAAAGAAGCAGAAACCATGTGTGGGAACAGAACAGAGGTCCAGAAATAATGGAGTCAAGCAACCTAACAGATGCAGAGTTCAAAACACTGGTTATAACGATGCTCAATGAACTTATGGGAAGTGTAGATGAATACACTGAGAACTTCAACAAAGAAAATAACATAAAAATGGAAATGGAAATTATAAAAGGGAACCAGTCAGAAATGAAGAACACATTATATGAGATGAGAAATATATTAAATGAAATAAACAAAATGAATAAAGAAGAGGATCAAATGACCTATATAGAGGATGGGAAAGACAAGGACACTCAATCAGAATGGCCAGGAGAAAAGAAACCAAGACAATAATAATAATTTAAGGAGCCTACGGGATGCTGTTAAAGGTAAAAATATCTGTGTCGTAGGGGTACCTGAATGAAAACAAGATGTTGAAGAGCTATTTGAAGAAATAATGATGGAAAACATCATTAATCTGGTGAAAGAAATAGACATAAAACCACAGAAAAAAACTCAGAGAGTCCCCAAAACCAGAAACCCAAAGAGGCCCACACCAAGCACATCACAATTAAAATGCCAAAAGTTACCTACAAAGAGAGAATCTTGAAAGCAGCAAGAGAAAAGCAGTTAGTTACCTACAAGAGAGCACCCATAAGACTGGCAGCTGATTTCTCAAAAGAAACTATTCAGGACAGAAGGGCTTGGCACAAAATATTTGACGTAATGAAAACCCAGAATTTACAATCAAGAATACTTTATCTAGCAAAGCTATCATTTAGAAGTGAAAGATATATAAAGAGTTTTCCAGACAAAAATAAGCTAAAGAAATTTGTCATCACCAAGCCAATATTACAGGAATTGTTAGAGGGACTTCTTTAAGGAGAAAAATCATGTATCGAAAACAGGAATAAAGAATGGTAACAACTACATTCCTACCAACAAGTACCTAAAATGGAAAAGAACTAAGTGCTGCAACCAGAAGATAGAGTGGCTGAAAAGAAAAGAAAACAAGACCCCTACATATGCTGCCTACAAGAAACTCAGTTTAGATTGAAAGACACACATAGACTAAAAAGAAGGGGATAGGAAAAATTGCCTTGATGGATCTAGAGGGTATTGTACTGAATGAAATGGGCCAGATAGAGAAAGAGAAATATCGCATGATTTTCACATACATGTGGAATCTAAAGAACAACATCAACAACAATGAAAGTGAAAATAAACTCACAGGTACAAAGAATACTTAGAGGGATACTAGCTGGGGGGAAGGCAAAGGGATTAAGAGGTACAAATGGATAGCTGCAGAATAAACATGGAGATATAGAGTGTAGCATGGGGAAGATGGTTAATAATGTTGTAATAAATATGTAAGAGGGAAGAGGGGTACTAGATATAGTGAGGTGATCACTTTGTGAGTTAAGTGGATCTCTGATCACTATGCTCTACAGTTGAAACTGGTATATTATCATATGCCAACTATAATTGAAAAAAAACCTCATTGAATTGTACAATGCAAATACAAACAACTAATTGTCTATTATATTTCAATAAAGACAAAAATAAAGCTAAAAATTAGCTCTGTTCCTCAAAAAAAGTAAAATTTAATAAATGTGAATTATTTCTCAATAAACTTAAAAAAAAAATCTGTCCATGTTATTATGTGTACACTAGTCCCCATTTACTCATGGAGAATATGTATTAAGAATCCCAGTAGATGCCTCAAACTGCAAATAGTACCAAACCCTATATGTACTATGTTTTTTCTATACATACATACCTAATTTATAAATTAGGCACAGTAAGAGATTAACAATAATAAAATACAACAATTATAATAATATATTCTAATAAATGTTATGTTAATGTGGTCTGTCTCTTTCTATTTCTTGAAATGTCTTATTGCCCTGTAGTGACTCTTCTCTTTCTTGTGATAATATGAGATACAGTGCCTGTGCAATGAAATAAAGTGAGGTGAATGAGATATTATTAAGTGAAATAAGGATTACTTGAACACAAGCACAGTGATAGCTCAACTGTAGGTCTGATAACTGAGATGGTTACTAAGTGACTAAAGGGTAGGTAGCATATACAAAGTGAGAAAGCTGGACAAAGGGATGATTCATGTCCTAGGCAGGATGGAGTGGGGTGGCATGAGATTTTATCATGCTACTCAGAATGGCATGCAATTTAAAACTTATGAACTATTTCTGGAATTTTCCATTTAATATTTTCATACTATGGTTGATGGCAAGTAACAAAATTAAACCACAGAAAGAAAAACCATGGATAAGGGGGAACTACTGTATACCTAATTCACTGTGTTGGATTCCTAAAAGATTCCCCATGGTATACATTTAAATACAGACTTTCTCAGTGATGATACCCAAATCACCTTTAACTTCTGACCACCATAAATGCTGTTGTAATTAATATCTTCACATGTGTGTGTGAAAAATTCTATAGAATACATATACATATATATATATGGAATACATATGTCTGAGAATAGAATTGCTGAGTTATAAGATTCATACAATTAGTATGCTTTAATAAGACCAATTTGCCCACTCAAAGTGGACAATACCAGTCTGCTTTTCGTGCTTCTGTATGGGAGGTTAAATAGACCTCTGTAATACTAGTAGGTCTGTCCTAGGTGATATTTCATGCCCTTAGCCTCACCAGCTATTCAATGTCTTTACAGAAAAGATTTTTTCATTTCCCATTGTTCCTCTTCTGTTTGGTCTATAATCATTGTTTTATTATCGCCTTCTCATAACTACACTATACTTTCTGAAACTGGTCAATAAAGTAGTGTCTCACAGCAGTCTTTAAGTTCTTCAAATTGCTAGGTAGTTAGACATGAGAGATGAGGGAACAAAGGAACAAAGACCCAACCCAGAGGCTGCCTAAAGGGCACCATATTTGTAGTTAAAGAATCACTTTAACTGTATCCAGAGAGACAAAGGACTGGAGGGCCATAAACTTATAGCTAGTTTAGTCTGGCCACAGACACTTGTGCAAAAAGTAATATCCTAACTTGCCCATAACCTCAGCCTCATTATACCACCATTATAATATCATGTCTATGCTTGAAGTTCAGGAATCTAATTATAACAGACTGAATTCTGAATGAGCACATGTACAGTAGGCAAAGTGTTATATAGCAGCCAACTGTCAGTCAAGGTGACCTCATACAGATCATCCAGGACCTCCCATCAAGTCCCAAATATAAACAGAATTTCCCATTCCTGTGTAGTTACAGCCTTCTTTGCTGATAACCCTCTCCTCCCTAGGAGCATACTCTTTTATCTTTTTACCTCCCAAATTTCACAGGGCTGTAGCCTTTCTTAACATGGCCCATCTCCTTCTGAAATATATTTTTAATAAATCTTACTTTTTCTAAATCTCACTGAGCTAGAATTATATCTGCATCAGTGAAAAGAACTGATAATCACATGTTACTGGAGCAGTACCAGAGTTCAGAGCTAGAATTATATCTGGATCAGTGAAAAGAACTGAGAATCACATGTTACTGGGGCAGTACCAGAGTTCAGATCACCCTGTATGGTAACAAAATCATTCCACTTATTCTCTTTTATCCATCCAGGCTTGCTGACTCTCTGAGAGATGGTCTCTTTTTAAATTTAAGCTTGATTTCAACATTTTCCCTATGTGCTCTGACTTATGATTTTTATTTCCAAAGAAAAATAAACAAAACCCAGCTTAGCTGCCTAGATTTTCAATGATCAGTTATGTCTCATACACTCAGCTTTCAACCTAACCCTCTTCTTTGTCACATTTGGAAAGACTAATTGGTTGAGTAATATCTACAGTGTGCATATATTTTAATATGTAATTAGGAGTTTTAGGCTCAAATTGTTATATGAGCAAAATTAAAGATATTGCATTTTTTAAATTTATAAATACAAAAGCATTTAGATAATTTACAATATATCATTATCTGTGCATTTATGACAACACCTTTGTAACTTTCTCAGTTTATCAAATTAATCATGGATTTTTCTCCCAGCTGCTTGATCTAAATGCAGAGTTCAATTTCTTACATTACTTATAACAAATCTAGAATTAAATTCTTTTGCTACTCTGTAATTAAGCACTATGGTAATTCTAGTAATTTTATTTATCATAAAATTTAAACGTATTTAGAAATTTTTATGGAGCAGTCACTATAGAACAACTGCTTTTATGATTAAGGGATAAGACAGTTCTAGTATTCTACATTATACTTTAATGAAGTATATACACAGTAACCTAGCTTAATTCATTTTATGAATTTAGTTTTACACATTTTTTTATGAATTAGACACTTATAATCATTCTATTGCAATAATTAACATTGTCTAGAATATGATACAATGTAATTTTGAACAATTAGTCAGGACACTCTGCCAATCCAGCATATTTTTTTTAAAGATACTAAGTTATCGATTTTATTACACAATATATAATTGAGATCAGGGAGTATAAGGTCAAATAGGAATGAATTGCGTATTGAAATACAAAATAATAACTATATGATTTTGGAAGTTTTATTTTCCAAGAATAAAACTACAAAAGTGAATTGAGAGGAGAAAAAAAAATGTAAAATACTGAGAAACTGATTTAACATTTAGTCCTTTTATTTTTATTTTTTATTTTTCTTTAACATTTAGTCCTTTTTAAATCACTGACTCTAACAACTAATTTTAAACATAAGTTCTTTAATTCTACATTCACAAAACTAATCACTACAACAGTGTATCATAATAAATTTTGTTAGCTTTTTTGTGTGTGTCAGAGAGTGTAAACCTCCCTATACAACCTAATTCTTCTGTCTGTTCAATAGAAACCATATTTTTAGATCAGTTAAACTTCAGTAGTCCTTCCCATTCAGTTGTATTTGCATGCAGGAGTACCCAGACAGCATGGTGCCTCGGCAGCATCCCACATCTCCTCCTCACCCTGTGGCTTATCTTCTACCACCTCATGGGCACCCCATGGACCTATTTAGCCATTCTGATGCATGTACAAACTTGACAGTATTTGACAAGGTAATAAAGCAAAACCATAATGAATGAAGAATAGTCTATCAAAAGGTGATATGTACAACATACCTGAAAGACCCACAAGATTTTTAGGTTAATTGGGTAATTTATGGTATTTCTTTGGCATAAAAAATGAGCAGATAGGTAAAATTTTTCTCAGACACTATTAAATCCCTTTTGGTCTAAAAACTGGCATTAACCTCACTATATTTTATATGTTTTTCCAAGTGAAAAGGTAAAAAAAGTGTTAACCTAATTAGAATGAAATGCTATTATTATATTTCCAGCAAGAACTTACCTTCTCATTTAAATTTGGACACATAAGAGTAAAAGTATTTATTTACTCAATAGTTGCTAGTTCACTGTGCCATCAATAAAACAAAAAGTTTTTTTTATAGCATCAGAGACACCTCAATGGAAATTAGCATCTGACTCTTATTAATGTCTCCACAATATTATACCCAGAAGATAAAAAATTTTAGGCTTCATTTTTTTTAACACTTCTAGTCCATAAACAAAAAAGGTCATTTATTTCAATTCTCCAAAGTAATGTATACAGTTATTTGCCTAAGTCAAACACATGTATATAAACAAGAGTTTACATATACTTCCCAACATATACACACACAAGCTATAATTCTATGCTGCTGATTATGTTCTCTATTTTGCTAATGAAGGACATTATTTTGTTGGTCGATGTGAATAAGCCATAAAGTCAATACCATGCACTTTGACTTCAGTTTCAGACAATGAAGGAGGTAGACTACTCACTCTAAAGCCTTCCTACTACAATACTAATAAAGTCTGAAAAATATGCTTTCAAAGATATGGTTCATGACAAATAAGAAAAATCTACAAGGGTACAAATTAAGCCAAAACAACAAAAATGAGAACAAACTAACTAGAGAAGGTAACTGTGAATGGCGTATAATTGCCGTAAGTAAAAATACCTATAGAGATGCGAAGATTAGAGTCAAGGCCTTGGGACCACCATAAACTAAAAGAGCTAGATTTAAAATGTTTGAATTAAGATGGAAATCCTGAGGAGCTTATAGGTTAAAAGTACGTTGCAGGCCCTAACAGAAACAAATTAAATCCTCTCTGAAGGAAAACATCCTTAAATAAGAACCACAGTATTCTCACCAATTAAGTCAAACTAATACAGATAAGAATTGTTTTAAATCAGAAAACACACACATATAAAACAGGATAACATGAAGGAGAGTGGGCAGACAACAACTATAGATACTCATTAGAAAAATAATAATGTAAAATATTTGAGAGAAAAAAAGAAAAGTTTTTTTTTTCCTTCAGTTAATAAGAAATGATTACAACTACAAGACTGATCTGGAAAGAAACCAAGTAAAATTCTAGAATAAAAAAAAAAAAATTTACAATTATTGGCTAGGTAACAAAATAGTCAAAAAAATTATTAGAGAAGTGAAAAACAGATCTGAAGGAAGTACTCACATCATAGTTCATAGATACACAGAAATAGAACACACACAAAAAAGAGATAAATGTGAAGGTCTGCCTTCTCATTTTAATTCCAGAAGGAGAGAATAAAGAGACTAGATGAGGCTAATAGTTTTTGTGGGAAACAGTATGAAACTTTGTTTAAAAATATTTAAGACTCGAAGTAAGTGGAAAAATGTACCATATTCATGGACTGTAAAACTCCTTATTTAAAATATCCAACAGGTCATGATCTAAAATTTATCCCATAATATGAATCATAGTAAAAAGTTTGGACATATTATTACAGAGAAATAATTGCCTGTGTAGACCAGGAAAGATGTTCAGAACAGTACTGTACTATAGAAGTAAAAAACTTAATAAATGTATTAATGAATCTTACTAAATGCATTGCAATAGTCACAGTGGAATATTATAAGAGAATGGCAAGGAGTTGAAACTACAGAAAACAATATGGATAAATCAGAACTGTAACAAGAGAAAAATGCAATTCTAAGTGAATAACATAATATTTGATAGTTTTACAAATCTCAAAAACTGGAAAACTAAGCAACATAGTTTGCTTAAATATGTGGTAGTATTCAAAAAACAACAAAGCAATGATAGACATAAAATTCAGAGTAGTATTTCTGGTGGGGAAGTTAGGATATAAAATTGGGGAAAACCAGACAAATAGTATCAACATTATCAGTATTTAATAATTCTTAAGCTTGATGGTGAGCTTATATTTAATATTAAACTTTTTAATTTACTACTAGGTTACATATATTACTTAATATCTATCAAATATCACATTAAAATGTATCTTGCACTTTACAAATAGTTCTAAGATTGCTTTCTCAAATCTAATCTCATTTTATGCAAAATTCCAAAAAGCAGTTTATCTAGACTCCTAGGCCGCAACCAATCAGAAGCAGTAGATTGAAACGTAGAAGAAAAAGTTCCAAAGAGGTTGTTGTGAACTAGTATTTACACAGTGAATAACTAATAAATAATGTATAAAATATAGGCTTGAGGGCCTCAAAATTATCACCATTTAGCACAGGAACTATTTATTATTGGAAGAAATAGATTGGTACTTTCCCAGAGTTTAGTACCACTGTAGTGTATATGGCCTTTCCTTTGGCATCCATGAGTCATCATGACCAGAAGTCACTGTTAAAGTGTCAAAGAAGGATGCAGTATATTTCAGAAAAGATCTCAGCTCAAGTTTTAAGCTAAATGTTGAGCATTCAGTGTCTGCGAGTGATGCCCCCTTCACTTTGCACACAGTAATACTTCCTGCTTTACTTTTTAAGTCAGTTGCCTGGATCAGAAGGTGTTTGAGTTTTTGAAGCACAGATTAACTACCTTACAAAGTTTTTGGTGGCAAGTAGCTGACCCTGTTTTTCAGGGACAAACAAAATAAGATTATCTGTGGGGAATTAGAATTAACAAGTGGATGTAGGGAGATGGAAAAGTGTCCCAGGAAAATAAAAAAGTTTGAGTTAAGGCAAAGTTGTTATTTTTCCTTCTTGACCCCTCACAGTCCTAATGGCTTATTATTTATTTGGGATGTTCTCCCTTTATGCCTCCTACAGCATCACATGGAATCAGTGACAGCACCTTTGGCAAAATAAACAAGTATCTGAAGTAACTGTGGTGCCTTTTACGTCCCTTTTGGCATATTTTCTTAGTTTCTAACCTTGCATTTACCCAGTCTCCTGGAGCTTGAGGTAGCATCCAAAACTATATTCTGCAGTTGAAGCTCACCCAGGTTGGTTCCATACAAATAGCCTTGGGTACTAATTTCAAATTTTTCTCTTCCTAAATGTCTCCACTACACCAACCAAAAATTATTTAATTCAATAATTAATGGTTATGAATACAACATATTTTTATCCAATTATAACCAGTAAGATAGTAAAAGGAGAGTAACTGAGATATTCAATTAAAATAAACAACCTAAATCATGAATGACATATATATTGAGTAATTCTCTCAAGGGCTTTCCATTAGATTTTTAGTAAAACATATGGGAGAGATGCTTTTGAGTTTCCTTTTCATCAACAAAGGGGCAAAATAGCAAAGTTTATCAAGGAAATAATAAAATATTAAATATATATTAATTGTTATATAATCATAGTAAATAGGTAAGCTATAAATATAGCAGTCATAAGATGACATATAGCACATCATGTTTATACAAATAAATTTAATTTTTTTCATGTAGTAAAAATGTGTCAATAATTCTGAGTTGGGGAGATGCCAGTCTCAGTTCCTGCTTTGCCATTAGGGAGATCAACAACTTTAGTTAGTTTGCTTGGCCTTGACTTTGCATTTGTTACTTTGTTTTCCATCACTAAATAGAAATGCAGTATAGTTTAAGAGGAAGATATATAGCGAGATTTGACTCCCTCTTCTGCCACTCACAAGCTGTAGGTTAATTACTTTATTTAGGTCTCAGTTTTCTCATTTATAAAATGACAGTAATGTTAATATCAAACTTAAAGAATTCTTGAGATGGTTAAAATAATATTTACAAAGCCCTTAGGATGATATTTACCCATTTCGTCTTATTAACCGAGGAAACACATAAATGCATGCAATGAGAGACTTGTATCTTTTAAAATCTCCAATATCTCAATATAATTATTTCATAACCTTGATTTCCCCTATTTTTCATAATTTTTTTTCCTAAATCTTCTCCAAGACATAGAAATAGATATAAAACAGTAAAATGTGTCATAGGACTCTAGAAACATGACACTGGAGTTGATAATAAGATTTCAATACTCACATTTTAAAAGAGATGACTCTAGTCTAAATCCCTTCAGATTTAGCCTGGTTGATTTTGTGCAGAGTTACACTTCTAATGGCCAGGATAAAATGTCCAGGTAGAATGAGACTGATTCTTAAAAACTCCTCAGTGACTTGAGAATAGAATTATGGCACATAAATGGCACCTATAGCTTTAAAGCTGATTAAGTGGATGTTGACTACTTTAGTCTTGAAAGTATTTCTAGAATTTTCACGCCATGAAGAGATATTTGAGACATTCTACATAATTGCTGCTTTCTGTAGAAGTGCTTAGTTTTCTTTTCTATTTTCTATAAGTTTCATATAAATATAATTTTATGACAAGTATAGTTCCTACTACGAAGAATGAGCTAGTTTCTTATTTGCCCTGCGAAAAGAGAAAATTGAGCCAAAGGTATACATCTGAAAAGGGAAAGTTTCCAGGGGCATATTAGGGAGTTTCCATCAAGATTCCAAAACTCCTAGTAAAAACTGGAGTGACAGGATGATATTTGGCTGGAACACTTTCCTGTGTGGGTTTAGTGGGTGTGCTTAGAGATAATTCAGAGGCATGAAAAGTAGAGGGGGATATGAATTTTAGAAGGTGAAAACATATTTCACTGATTGTATAAGCAAAATGGAGGGGAGTTGAGGTTATGCACCAGAATTGGTTACAGCCAAAATAGTCAGGCTTTGCAGAAATCCCCAGTTCCTTCATGTAAATTTATCCACACTTCCCTCTGCTACTGTGGACTCTTTTAACACTGACAGTATTTACATCCGTATATGGGAATCAAAACTGGGCTCTATATATTTCTCTAAATGCTCCTCAACATAATCCCTTTTTGTTTATGTATAGTCCACAAAGAAGTCAATACGGCTCTGTAATTTATCGAGATGTCAGCTCCACAAGCTTAGCTGGAGCCTGGAAAGACAGGCTACAGCTTCTTTCTCTCCTTTCAAAGATGCATTGACCTCATGCGGGGAACACTTCAAGGAGTTTTGTCTGTATGATCAATACATTTCTATATTTATAAGCCTAATCAGAGGCCATCTGCTTTTCTGCTAAAGTACTGCTCAATGAGAGAGTCACATAATCAAAATCATAAACTTTATTGAATTGATTTTTTTGTTTTACTTGTTACTCGGACCAAAAAATAATTAAATATTTTCATTTTAATAACTATAACTTGACATAAAATCATTTGGGAAATATTTCTCTAACGTCAGGATTATGGTATCTTGTATTCCCAGTCTTGCTATTTTTCATTTCAATTATTAGCCTTTAACAGGTCCAAGACTTGTTTTAAATGCTCTAGTCTTGAAACTTAACAGCTGTTCCATGGACCATATATAGAAAGCCAGTCAGCTGCCTTGAACTGACCTCAATGGAGCAGTCACCCAGAGCCAGATCTCCTCCAGAGAGGCTCCAGCTTCACATTATAAATACTGCAGGGTCATTTATAAATATGTGCATTTCACCACATTTCACCTGCTGTTGTTTTGCTGAGGCAAGTGCCTGCTGCACTTATCTTTGTAGTAACAAACACCTTTGGAACCTAAACCACATTTCTTTTATTTAGAGGTAGGGACAACAGAGCCAGTGAATGTTAACTGACTCCACCAAGTATAGGAAGAAAGTTCAAAGAAGAGAAATGAGGACTAGCGTGGAGGAAATATAACCAAATAAAAATGGCATTTCACAATGAAGATGGTAGGCTAGCCTTTAATCTGCTGATGTGTTAAGCCAGTACATCTTTCTGTAGTATATGGCTAATCATCTCACTTCACACTGGCTGATGCACATTTATTATGTGGTTTGTAGAGAGTGTATATGAGAATGTATCCAGATCACTTCTGCCTGTCGCATCTAAGCCACTACCTCTGCTGCCTTTTTCTTTATCGAAGCAGCTTTTCTATTTAGGGAGATGAACAGGACCTGAAAGAACCTAAGTACTTAGCATTTTCACTTTGTATGTGAATATGCTCTTAGACTAATTCAGGCCATATGGTGTATTCTCTTGGCAATAAATATGCCCTTTCTGACATTTAGGCTTCTGACCTATGGGATTTCTAAATCACAACCTTCAGTTCTACCTGGCTTTATTAAACTCTTCAAAGGCACAAATCAATCAGCATTCATTTTTTTAAGGTTAAATTGCCAGTCTACAGAAAATCAAAAGAGTAGGTGTTGAAAATCAATATCTTAATTTTAATTTTTAATAGAAAAATTAGTCATAAGTGTTTTGATTTTATTTAAGCATCTTCATCATTATAGTAGAGACGTATATAAAACAGCAGTTGTTTCTATCTCAAAATTTACAAAGATTTTTCTGAGTATTTTTCTAGTCAATATTCTTTGTGTCATGTTACACCAACACGGAAAATTTGTATTTTAATATCATATATAAAATGTACTTTCTATTGTAAGTAAACTTAAGAATGATGGCCAAACATATAATGCTTGAAATTAACTGTCAACTTTCCAGATGTCAAACAATATCTTTCTGTTTTGGGGAGTGGGGTGGGAATATATGTGGTTTTTGCAAAATCTCCCAACAGTCTTTGAGGTCATAAGACAGTGAAAAAAATAAATTTTGATAATAGCACACCATAGCAGTGAGTTTCCAGTAAGTATAGCAAAATTTAATTATGAAGATATACCTAAATCTAGCTAGCACATGCCTTGAAGCTTAATATGCAATATTATTTTCAAAAATTAAGAAAACTATGATTTCAGAGAGGAAGTTCTTAAGTAGCAAGCATTTAAAATGTGGTATTGTCTGGCCATGCATGGTTACAAAAAAAAAAAATGATGACTTCTGAAGTGATCAGTAGTCTGAATGGTCATTTAGACCAAAACATACATTTCATTTCCTTTATATCATCTTTATATCTTCACTACTTGACTAGCCTATAATAAATAGGACAGTTCCAATATTTCCTAACTCAGCTCACTTCATATTCAGATAGCTTTCACTGTTCAATGTAACATCCATCTGAGATCTACCCCTGTGGCACGCAGTTTTTGGTCCGAGCACCAAATAGATTCCTTAAGCCAAGTGTACTCCTGTTTCTCACAGACAGACAATATGTTTACCTCAACTGTGTATGTACATTAAGTTTTAAATTTAGAGGAATTGTTGGGCTTAGAGAAACAGATCTGGGAATAGTGTACATAATAGTGGGAGTTGAAATCCTATGAATTAATGAGTTCTCAAAGATAAAGCATTAAACAGGAATGGAAATGTCAGACTGCTATGCCATAGAATGTTATGTGGGATAGGAATAAATATCTTATCATTTACTCATCCTGCACATATTACATTTTTACCTTTGAAATCCCAAATATATTCACTAGGCAAATTGTTTCCATGCTTTGTCAATTTTTAGTGCTATTATAACTTGGTGTGTCAGCTGCTGATATGAATAAATACACACACACACACACACAGAACAATAAATACATATATTGTGTATATTATATATATAAATACATAACATATAACACTTTTTAAAAATCTGGAAATATAGCATGTATAATACTCCAGGCCCAAATCCTTACATATTCAACTTTAATATATAATTAATAGTTAAATCTCATTTAATTGTATTACATATTATTTTTATTTAGCCTCTCATATTAGAAGGTGTTATTATAAGCTATTATAACAATGAGAAAAAGGACAATATCAGCTTATATACAATCTAAAGATATTTCTCTTTTACATTAACAATCTGGCCAGTCTAGACTAGAAGAACAAATCTGCTTCATGAGGTCACTCAGGGCCCAGGTTCCTTCTATCTTTTTACTCTGTCATTACTTACAATACATTGCCCTCATTCACATGGCTTAAATTGGCTCACTAACACCACATCTACACTCCAATTCTCAAGATGAAAAAAAAAAAGAAGTATGGTATAAGTAACTTCATTTTAAGAGGCATGAGCTAGAAATTGAACGCAAATTTTATTCACATGCCATTTGCCAGTATTTCATTACATATGCACATCAAGCTGTGAGGCAGGCTAGGAAAAGCTGTTTCTAACTCTTTAGCAATGCAGTCAGTGAAAGCTGGTGATATGGGTGAGGGAAAAAGGGAGTTGTATTATTTCAATTGAAAAGGAGGTCACTGATAATGGAAGAGAGTTAGCTAACTCTTCCACTATTCCCTTGGAACATTTAGGTTAGTTCTGATTTCTTTTACTATTGATATTTACCCTAAAACCAGAATTATATATTTTATTAAAGCACTAATTATATACAAACAAATAAAAAGTTTAAGATGATAAGAATATTTTTATTTTTAACAAAAGAAAAAATCCATTCGGAAATGAAATTAATTTGTCTAAACTATGTAGAGATCTATAATTTCTCAATTATTTCCTTAGGATAAAATTTCAGAAATGCAATTCTGTGTCAAAGAAAATATAATCTTCGGGCATTAAATGTATATTACAAAAATTTCTTCTAAAACTCGATATGAATTTCTACTCCAAAAATGTACTAGGATGTGATTGTTTCAATCTTTTTGTAAAGAGCTTTACTGAGGTATAATTTATATACTAAAAGTCATGGATTGACATTTATATTTTACTGACTTTTAGATTTATGCTTAGTTATAGTTGTGTAACCTTCACAAGAATAAAACATTTCCATCTTCCTAAAAGATTCATTTCTAACCATTTGCAGTCAAATCCCTACTCTTGTCCCTAATCCCAGGCAAACATTGCTTTCTGTCTCTGAGAGATTTGCCTTTTTTAGAAATTTTATATAAATGCAATCATCTAATATGTAGTCTTTTGTATCTGTTTTCTTTCACTATTTTATAATCCTTTTGAGGTTTATCCATGCCACAACATGTCTCCATAGTCTGTTCATTATTATTGCTGAATAGTATACCGTTGTACAAATATGAGCATTTTGTTTGCCATTTCACTAGTTGATGAAATTTGAATTATCACCAGTCTTTCTGCAATTATAAATAATACAAAATTCTGAACATTTTGTTTAAGTCTTTTATGGACATAGGCTTTTTACTGTTTCTTTCAATCTTGCTAGAACCATTTTAATACAACAGTTTTAAATGTGACAATATGCATATTAGCTTGTGATATGAAAACACAATCATTCCAGTATTTCTAAGAGTAGTGGAGTTTTCCCAGAAAGGGTATTTCTTCAAAGTGACAGTTCACTTTTCAAAGCCATTTCTATAGCTTTTTTTCCTCCTGATTTTGTTCTGTTTGGATAAAGGATGCTCTATTGTTTTCACTGAGAAAAAGTGATGTCATCTTTCCTAAGTTCTTGGCATGCACTACGGTACTCAAAAATTTATTAGAAAACATTGCATCCTAATTATACATATGACTTGGATTTTAGTTTTATATTTTAAATTCATGTACCTGTTCAATAAATATTTCTTGACCACCTAAAATGGTCCAGACACTATATTTGGAACTAAGGAAACAAAACAGAATAAAGCTCCTTGTCTTCATGGAGATTTACACTCCAAGGAGGCAATTGTAGCACAATGTTATTTGTGAAAGGGTAGATACTATGTATTAAAAAACTAATTTAGAAGATATAAATCTATAAAAAGGAAATTACTTCTACTTTAGGAGGTCTAGGAAGCATTGACAGAGAAGGAACAGCCAACGTGAGATCTGAAGAAAGGGTGGGTTACCTAGGAAAGATGGGAAAATCATCCCAAGGGGAGAGAGGAAGAGATGGAAAGGGCTTGATCAAAAGACTCTTGTATCTTTAGGGATATGCAGATAATTATTATGGCCTAAGCAAAGCTTTTGAAAGGACAATAACAGAAGGAGCTGGAAAGGAAAACTGGGGCAAAATCCTAAAAAGATATATAAGCCATGTTAAAAACCTCAAAGTCAAATTAATTTTACTGGTCACCAGTGTCCTCCTTGATAATTTCTGTTCATAATATCAGGTTTGGCTAAAATTCAACTTTCCTAAGGAAACTATTCCTGGGCCTTGAAACCATGAGGGCTCATGATATAGAGTTGCACTGTTTCACAGCACCCTAAAATTCTCCTTTAGAATCTAAGAGAATTAGACACATATAGTAGGTCCATCTTCCCTATTGAAATATAAACTCTTGAAGGCAGTGTATCACATGTGTTTAGTTCACCATTATTTTACTATTATTCCACACAGTAACTTGCCTTATAAAGATTCTCAACAAATATGTGTTGAATCAAGAAAGAAAAAATTTGCTGTTTATCATATGATAACTGAATAGGCCCTGAAGATTTTAAAGTGAAGTTTTGCTTTGAAGAATTCACTGTTTTGTAAAGAATGACCAGAAGAAAGAGGGCAATGCTGGATATAAGCAGACAAGTTAATGTTATGGGATACTCATTGAGAGCCAAACAATTAAGAGTCTTAAGTCTTTCATGTATTTAATACCTCTTAATTATCACATCTCTGTGAAGTAGATCCTAGCACCATTTTCAGTTAAATCAGAAACTGAGGCTCAGAGTAGTTAAGAAATTGTCAAAGATCACACAGTGTGTAAGTGGTACAGCCAGGATTCAAATTCTGGAATTCTGATTGTCCATATTACATTTTTAATAACAATGTTATATTGCCTCTAATAAGTCAAGTAAGTAGTAAAATTTACCTGAATAGAGAGCTTTCCTTTGGAGATGCGGGAATAAAAGAAGAAAGTTAGAGGCAAAGAGAAAAGCAGTAAAAAATTTTCACTTATCAGGAACATGTTAGATTTAAGTTTCAAGACACTGAACTGGCTATCTTGGGAGCCTACCAAATGTCACAAGGACTAGAACAAGATCAGTCTAGAAAGGTAAACAAGCCAGAATGTGTAGGTTCCCTTCTATAAGTCAGGATCAGGAGTTTAGCCTTCATCCCAAAACCAAAGAGAACCTAATGAAGGATTTTTAGCAAGATAGTATAACAATAAAATGTATAGTTAAACAAGAATACTGTGAATGAAAATTGGTGAATAGATTTGGGGAGGAAGCGGGAAATTGCCATGAACTATACTATAATAACATGCAAAAGTGTAAGAAAGTTGTTCCAATTAATCTAGGCAAAGGATGCCCATATCCTGGACAATAATGATGGTAGTGTAGATAGAAAGAAGTGAATATATCTGAAAATTTTTAGAGGAAATATTTAGATACCAAAGGCAATAAACAGTTTACTTTGAAGAGCAGGAAGAGATGCATCTGGATAACAAGTAATGCAGATCTCAGGAAAAAAAATTTCTAGTATTTCTGAAAGGAAGGAAGAACAATTTGTTTAAGTAAGTAGAAAATTGAAGAAATTTTGTTGGCTTTTATTTACTCTATGAAGAATTAAGTCATCTGCTGAGAGTGCAGCACAGATGAGATTAACTATCCATCACAAGGGTGAAGAACAAGAGTACAATTGTCTTACAACATACTGTTTAACACATACATAACCTACTTTACAATGAGGAGAAAAGAAAACAACAGACATATATCCCAAAGGATAAGACATTATATATGCCATTCTTGAAGGAACATTTGGTATCATAAATAGGCCAGTTTTTGCACTAAATTTCAATTAATAAAGTCACAATAAAAATGTTAAATGGACTTTGATTTTAGAACCAGGAAAAAAGATCTAAATTCACATGGAAAAATAATAATGCAAAAATAGAAGACAGTACTTTATTGGATTTAAAACATATTATAAAGCAATAGTAAAGCATGAATAGTGTAAAATAGAACAAAAAGTTCAAAAGTTACATGTGTGATATGTATATAAATATTAATATATTTCTGTGTGAATTTAGTACATATTTAAGAGCGATTTTGTAAATAAATGGTGAAAATTAATTTTTCAATAAAAGGTATAATATCTGTCAATGGTCACTTTGAAAAACATATATTGAACTACTACTTCATTCCTTGCACTAAAATAAATTCAAAATGAATGACAAATATAAATGTATATAAAATATGTGAGCAAAGTTTTTAAAAATTAAAAATATATTGGAGAATAGATGATTTTTGAATGACAATATAAAACCCAGAAACCATGAAAGTTTAATGGCTTTGACCATGTAATACAAAAACTATCTAAACAGCAAAATATAACAATAAACTATGCCAAAAACAATGAACTGAGAAAAAAATCTTTACATATATCAAGATGACAGCTAATTTTCTTAATATAAAAAAAGCTCCATGAAAATAATACCTCCAAAATTAATAAACACAAGAAAAAATAGATAAATGTCATTGAACGGTTTCACTTAAAAATACAAATAATCCTTAAATATATGAAAAGGTATATAATGTCATTAATTAAAGTTACAATTATATTATGATTCTACCTTTTAGATTGTGTTGAAAATTATGTAGGATAATTATAGGATAATTCACCTATTATAGATAAAAATATAATTTAGTACTTTAACAGAGAGAAATTTGGCAATGTCAAATTTTAAATGTACATATGCTACTTTGGTTTAATTTTAAAAGTACATTTTTATATTTAAGTACAAATATAAACATGTAAAATATGTTCATTGTGACATTTTGTAACAATTTTTTATAAAAAACATTGGAAACAACCTAATTATTCATTATCAGATGAATAGCTAAATAAATTAGTATAGCTATAGAGCAGAATACTAAAAAGTTAATTTAAAATGAGACAGATAAAGAAAAAGCTCCCACTAGTTTTTAAGTAAAAATTATATTGTATATTTACACGTTTAGCATCCATCCATCCATCCAACCATCCATCCATCTTTATTATTTAACGGCTCTTCTCACTGGATTTCAAGTTTTAAAAGGCTCACAATAAACTTGAAGGTTTAGATATCTGATCCTCTACTTATGTGATTTTAATTCGTCACTGACTCTAGCCTAAATATTTATTAGTTTTCTAACCTTTTGTAGGGTTGCTACCATTAAATGTCCTCTGACTATTGTATGGAGGTAACAGTAATATGGGTGACTGAACTGTTTTCCAGGACGTTTATTTTAAGATGTGAAAGTTAATGTCCAGTTGCCTCTCAGATAAAATTTCTCTCTAAAATTAAAATCAGCATATGCCCCATATAAATCAGAAGAGGTTCTGATTTAGTAAAATTAGATTTAGATTTGAGGGACAGAATTTTTCTTTACAATGATAATTATTAGCAACAAGCATGAATATTTGAAAGAGACACTTGTACAAATCAAAATATTTAACAAATGGGACTATGAATTAGATGACTTCACTGTTGCAAATATTTGGCAAATAAAAAATTTTCAAATAGACACTAAATAAATAGAAAATTAATCTTTAGTTTTTTACTCGAATATGTACTACTCTTTCATTTGAGCTTTTAAGTTAGTAACATGGGACTTAAAAACATTAAATCATATACTAATCAAGATTTATTTCCCTTTATTCACAGCTGCCATAAATGCAGTATGATAAACACTAATTAAAAATATTTTATAAAATGACTTCATGCATGGCACTTGTGCTAATTCAAAGAGAAAGTAGCCTCAAAGCATATTATTACTCATTTAATCTTATATTTTAAAAGCTATTTTTATAGATGTTTGAAGAAATAGCACATGTGCTGGATTTAATTGTAGATGTCTTATTTAGATAGCTAGAAATGCACAACTGCCCTTCATGAGTTTCTAGGGAAATTCTTGTCGAAGCAGATGAAACTCAGCCAGATCTTCTGCCTGTTATTTACATAAATGGAGCTGTATGTGGTATGCCACCCAATGAAGGAACTTGTCTTACTCCTCCTGCTAGATTCCTTGAACATTTAACTTTAGTTTTAATATCTATACAAACTTTTTAGATGGTGATTTAATAATAAGCAGTTTTTGATTAGTAAAAAGTATGTGCATTTTAAACTTTCATCATCAGATAAACTTTCTGAATAAATAATATGTAAATAAATGCTATTTTCATAATTGTTTGATTTCTTAGCACAATATTGAGACCATGTTATTCTCTAAATGATTACTTTGAGGCAATGAAGTAGATGATCAATTATAGATTTTAAAACAGTGTTTATAAAGGTAGGATCCCAAAGTTCTTATGAATTAATGTATCTCTCAGAGTTCTTATGAATTAATGTAGATGAAAGCGTTTCATCTACTGTATACTATATTACTATTACAATGCTTTCAAGATTTTTTTTTAATGCATACAGCACCCAGTATTCCTAGGTGGTCTCCTATGCTTTCAAGATTTTAAGTAAGCACTGTTCATATTTCATCAAATGTACTTTCTGCATCATTTTTTCTAGAAATCAAAAAAAGCAGCAAACCAAAAAAGCACCTAAAAATGAGGAGGAAAAAAAGATACTTAAAATAGTATCATACATTTTTAAATGATGTCCTAGTTCTGTGTTCCACTGAAACAGCTCTTACTGAAGTCAACAGTGATCTCAATTTTGCTAAATCTCATAGTACACATTTTACTTGAAATTTTAACACCATCAACACCATGGAACAATTCTTAAAAGACTTCTTCCCTTGGCTTTGATTATGCAATACTCCTCTGATTTTACTTCTATATCCTTCTCTACCATTCTTTTAATATCTGCTTTGTAAGCATTTGATCTGTATAATAAGCATTAATTAATATTCTTCAAATTTTTGCCTTAAAGCTTCTCCTTTTCTCATGCCACTTTTTCTCCCTCCACCATCTCATTTATGCACATGACTTAAATGATCCCATATGCAGATAAAACACAAATAAATGTATATCCTAGTTCAGACCTCTCCTTTGAAGTCCAGACTTTTCTGTATAATTAGCATCTTGACATCTGCTCTTTGATGTCTTAGAGGTGACTCAAAGTCAACATGCCCCAAAGTGAACTTACAGTCTTCATTCAAAACACAGGTTCTCTGCCAGTGTTCTGTATCTCAGTGAAAGGGTATTGCCATCAATCCAGTTATTCAATCAGAAACCTGAGAGCTAAGCTTGACACCTTCTTCTACTTTTCCCCCTACATCCAATCTATTACCAAGCTCTGTCATCAATTTCACTTGATATCTATCTATCTATCTATCTATCTATCTATCTATCTAGATAGATAAAATCTTAAATCTAAAGCACTGACAGGATACTTTCAGAATAGAGATTAAACAATATTCTGAACTTAACTCTCAAGAACAAGTGAGCATTACAGGAGATCCAAGAAAACTAAAATTAAGTTGCCAGGCTCCTAGACAGGCTGTTTAATAGTAAGGTTCCTCCTAAAATTAAAATCGTTTACCAATTTTGGACCACAGTACCTTCGTCTGTAAAAAACTCTTTTTTTTTTTAAATCCATTTCAGTATAGGCAAGGTTGTGATTGGTCAAACAACTCCAAAATCTCAGTGGCTCAAAATGATAAAGTTTATTCCAACTTCTTCTACAGGTTTATCTTAGGTGGTCAACAGTCCTATTGTGCATTATTCACATGCTAGAGCCAAGTAGGTGAAGCAGCCATGAATGGATGTGACAGTGGAAGAAAGAAAACTCTGGATCAACTTCAGAAGAATACTCTGTATCAGTCATCAAATATTTTGGCCCAGAAGTAACACACATCACTCCTGCTCACAACTTATTTGCCAGAATTACTCACATGTTCACCCCTCTCATAAAAGGGTAAGGAAATATGTTCCTGGTAAGCAAAGAGCTGTAAATATTTGCTGAATAGTACTAATGATTTCTTCATTACTCAAAAAGTTTTATTTTAAAACATAATTTAATAAGCAAAATCTGAAAATTTAAATTATTTGGATGTACACATTATGCGCTAATTCTACTGATAATCAAATCATTTTTGTACCTGGAATGTTATATATGGAAGCCAATAATTTTCCACAATTTCAATTAAATTATATTTTTAGTTATATGTCCATTTTCTGAGCTCTTTAAGATCTCTTCAAATAGTAAGCTTTTGATCAATTACCAACTCATCAAACATTTAGGCATACACTTATGGTTACCTGAGTTCTCAATTACTATGGTCCACTCCTTGGGGAAGACTTCATAAAAAGCAGAGCTGTACAAAAAGAGACACATGTTCCTTGGACTCCAACCATTACTTCCCTCCTTCAGAACAGAATGTCCTACTTCTTTGGAACTAGTGTCCAATGAAATATCCTTAATTCTCTCCAGTCCCTGTTAGAATATTCTCACCTTGCACATATTGTAACGACATATAAAGAAATTTTGAGGTACTCATGGGGATCTCTAGTTTGAAATATTATGCTTTTCATTTGCTCTGTTTTGTTTTTGTTTTATTGGAAGATTCATTTGCCCTTTTAGTCAGAAGCTGAAGAATTATATTTCCTCAGTGAAATATTATTTTCATAAAAATCCAACAAGTCTGAAAGAAGAAATGATGCATAGAATTTCAAAGTACTTTAGCTTTAGTCAAATTTCCCATCACCTCAGGATAACAAGGAACAACTAAATCGAGTATATACTGCTTCTGGCAAACTCTTTTAGTGAGACTATGGTTGCAGTCATCTGTAACTTGGTTTCCAAACTGTGTCAGAAAAAATTTCCTGTCCATTCAACATCAAGGACCCTTCTTCCCAGCCATGTGAAAGTTTCCTGACAAGAATTTTAATGATTTCTTTAAGTGTAATACTGAGTAACTGCAATTCCATTACCAGAGTACAGTATGCCTGACTGGCTAAGACTACAGAAACTTTAGTTAAATTCTTCACTGGGGAAAAAGAGGCACTTATATCCTTTCCCAATAGCTGTATCTAAATCATATAATATGACTTGGCAAGTGTAGATGACATCTCATTATAGTATTTCTGGGTCACAAGTCCCAAAAGAAACTGTCATGAGCCCCTCATGTCAATCTGAAAAAGTGCCTTATACATAGCTTTCTTTTTAATGGAAGGAACTAACTGTAATTCAAAATACAAAATAATAATTGTCCAACTTTGTGAAATACCATGTTTAGCCTTATAAAAAGCACTTACCCATTTTCTAAGGCCTGTTAAATATCACTGAGGTCATCAGAAGATTTTTATGAAATGAATCTAGATGTATTTCTCTTTGCGTTGCACATCCTCAAAATGTGTTATACACATAGCTACTAAGTTTTGACTGTTAATCCTAACACAAAAGGTAAGATTTCCTCCAAGGAATATTCTAAAATAATATATTTTGGAAAGTAAAATGGTAGCCAGAAATAATGACTTAATGGCTAAGTATGCAGTCCATTACCAATAATATCACTAACATATATAGACTTTATATATACTATTTGGATTCTTGCTCTCCTGTTTATCATGGGTTAAAAAAAAAAAAAACTTGGAAGTTAATTAACAAAGGAATTTGGTTCTAAAATAGCAATAGCAGGCAGAAAAAAATATCAAGAAAGACTTGTCTTTCATGTGCTTGTAACTAAACAATCTAATATTTGCTATTGGTTTTTTAGAGAAAGCTGTAATTGTTATTTTGTTTTTGTAAGTCATCACAATGGTTCTTATTTGAAAGATTTCACCTCTTACTCTGATAAAATATTAAAAAGCAGAGTGGGGAAAATCATATGAAATCCCATGTCTCTAGTTGTGTTTATAAAGTATTACAACTCTGTGAAAACTCTGATTACTGACTCAGATTCTGGAGCAGCCTTGTTATAATTCACTGTTATTCTCTGTCTAATCGGAGGATAAAGACAGTGATTTGTGTCTTTAGGCAAAATTCTCCTTAGGCCTGCTGTTTCTGTTTCCATTTGTAGTGGTTTAGTGCACTGCCCTGGTTTCTGACTTCTTAAAGATTGACAATCTCAAACAGAAACTCATCTTTTCTGGGCCTGTGTCAGCACTGTGTAAACCTACTGTGTCATATAATAGTACTCAGGAGCCTTCCATAATATACTTTGCTATGTAGCATATTTCATCCACCTCCCCAAACTCTGATAGCTTTCACAGCTGCCAACATCACAGAGAGCCTTGAATAAGACTTGCAGTTACTATACGTAAATTTAAAACAAAACTCTATTTTTTTTCTTAGAAAGATATTACTCACTACACAATTAGAAAATATTTACAAAATCAAATTGCAGAATTGTATGTAATGTTGAAAGGTAGTCAAGAGTTCAAGGAGTATTGTACCATTGAGGGGGTTCTTTATGTGTTTATGTTTGGGACATTGCTGAGAATGAGACAATTATAACTAAAGTTTTCTATAAACACAACTCCATCATTTATTAACAACTGTAGAAATGGTAAAAGTTAAAATGTTGACTGTAATGTAAAACTCCATGTATTTAGAATATTACAGAAGGAAATTGGACACTGAAGTAATAGAAGAGATTGAAAGAGACATACATCTATTAGCAAAGGTATTCATTATTTGGAGCTTACATATTGCAACCCCCCCCCCACCAAAAAAAAGAGTTAAATGGAAACTGACTTCAATCCTGTCTATAAAAAATGTTAGTAAACAGTGTTTTCAATTTGTACTGTAATGGATCTTTTAGCAAAAGTAGGTTTATTACCTGAGTTATCCCAATAATCGCCTAACCACTGTAATTTGTCTGTGGAACACAAGCCAAAACAAGGAAATAAACCTAAAGTGATCATTAGGCATGAGAGACATCACCCTTCCCGTAAGCACTGAAGCTTGGTGCCTGCTGTTAACAAAGAAATGTAAGGACTAATAATCTTTATGAAGAGGATCTACCTCTGTTCTTTGGAGATGACTAAGTATAATTGTGTCCAAAGACAGAAAGATAAGCAAAGAGCTTTGTGTTTGCTTCCAGCTTCATTCTTTTATTAATTTACTTCTTTTATTTACTTATTTAAGAGTTTTTTTTTTTTTTTCCTGCACTTAATATATTGGGCTCTGTACAAGGCACTATTGATATACAGAGAAAATATATAGATCTTGTCTTCAGGGTGTTTCCAGGGATTTAAGTAAGGAGCTGAGAAGACAAAAGATGGAAGGACTCAGTCAAAACCATGGACCATTTTGAGCAAAGACAAGACTACATTCAGAATGCAACATAACTATAATAAAAGGGTTAAGTACAACAGGGTAGACTATGGGCAAACAAATACCCAGAGTTTTGATTTGAACCCCTGTCCACCCTCGACCTCCGCCCATTCTGATTGTAAGTAACAGTACAGAAAATTTAAGCATTGAAAGAGTAAATACTTAAAGAATAGCTTTCTAAAAAAATTCTCCCTCTCAAATAGAATATCCTTTTATAAGTGCAAAAAATATTTGAACTACAGTCATTTGAGAAAATTTGGGTTTTTTGGTTGATGTTTTTTCAGAAGCCACAATTCCTAAACTTTAAAGCTATATTATTTTGTCTGTGGAGAAACCTCTAAGACACTTTTCTTCGTAAGTTAACATTTCTTGTTTTTTTTTTTTTTTGCTAGGAATCAAATTAAATTAAATTTTAATAAATTACTTTTGTTTTAAAACTAAATTATAAATTCCAATTTTGTAATATGTTATTAAGTTGGGCAGGAAAGAGGGGGAAGATCATTAAAAATGACCAATTTCAGTAAAAATTTTCAACTGGTACATCATTATCAACATATATAGCCTTAAATTATAATTCTGCAACTAATGATTACATATTTGAATACAATTTTTATTTAATGAGTAAACATTTAGTGAGCAACTATGATGTTCTATATTCTGAGGATAAAAAGAAGAAAGAAAAAATCCTTTTTAATGAGTTCACATTTAGGGGAGGGATACAAAACACAAATGGATAAGTAATACATAATATGTCACATATTTGATCTTTGTTATCATTGTAGAAAAGAGAATTTCATGGATTTCTTGGTGGAAAGTAGAAAAATTTTACTGCTGAAAACATTCAGTTGGTCTTTGACTTTGTTGATTGTGTTATGTACATAGTGTTTGGGTAGTCCTATGAGTTGTTGAATTATCTCTCAATGACTCATATACAGCATTATTATTCAAAATTTGCCATGATGGCAATGAAAGAGAGCTTTCCCCGCAATTTGAAGATGTTTAAATGTTTTATATTATACTGAAATAAGACAATAGTAAAGTCAGTTCAAAAATAAATTAAAATTAAATAACGATTGAGTTTTACAGTTAAAAGGAATCTTGAGAATCATGTAGCCCAAATTTTTTTATATATTGAAAATCAAATACATAATAAAACAACAGCAACAACACAACAAAAATCCTAATTAACTAAGATCCATACAGCATCAGGTAAAATGGACGTTAAAGTGGGATTAAAAATTAGAGATTATAAAAAGAATTATACAGCATGACTAAGTGGAATTTATCCCATTTCAGCATTAGAAAATTGATTAATATAATTCATCACATCATTAGGCTGAAAAAGACAAATCACATGATTACAAAAGTAGATGCAGAAAAAAAAATGTGACAAAATCCAACACCCAATCATGTAAAAAAATGCTCAGTAAATTAGGATAGAGGAGAACTACCTTAACTTGATAATGATATCTACAGAAATACTTACAGCTAACATTATACTTAATGGTGAGAAACTAGAACTTTCTAAGATCAGGTGTAAGGCAAGGATGTCCCCGCTCACTCCTCCTTTTTAACATCATACTGGAAGTATTAACGAATGCAATAAGAAAAGGCAATAAAAGGTATACATATTGGGAATAAAAAAAGAAAGCTCTTTGTTCACAGATGACACAACAATCTATGCAGGAAATCTAAATAAACAAACAAACAAACAAAACTCCTAGTACTAGTAAGCAATTATAAGAAGGTTTCAGGATGCAGGATTAACATACAAAAGCAATCACTTTCCTATATACCAGCAACAAACAAGTGGAATTTGAAAATAAAAACAAAACATTTATAATAGCACTTATAAAAATGATATACTTTTGTACAAATCTACAAAAATATGTAAGGCCTATATAAGGGAAACTATAAAAATCTGATGAACTAAATCAAAAAACTAAATATTCCATGTTTATGAATAAAAAGACAATATTGTCAAGATGTCAGTTCTTCTAAACCTGATTTATAGATTAAAAGCAATTACAAAATTATAATCAAATGCCTGGAAAGTTATTTTATGGATATAGACAAATTGATTCTAAAGTTTATATGAAAAGACATAAGATCCAAATAGTCAACACAATACAAAAGAAGAAAAACAAAGTTGGAAGACTAATGCTACCCAATTTCAAGACTAACAATAAAGTTATAGTAATCAAGACAGTATGATATTTGCAAAAGATTAGATAATGAAACAGAAACAGACCCACAAATATAGACAACTGCCTTTTGACAAAAGAGAAAAGGCAATACAATGGAGCAAAGATAGTCTCTTCAACAATTAGTGCTGGAATAACTGGGCATCCAAATGTAAAAAAATGAATCTAGACACAGACCTTACACCTTTTGTATAAATTAACTCAAAATGGATCACAGACCTAAATATATAACACAAGAATATAAAACTCTTAGAAGATAACATGAGTATAGTGATGACTTTTTAAACACGACACCAAATGTGTGATACATGAGAGAAATAATTGATAAGCTAGACTTCACTGAAATTAAAAATGTGTGCTCTGCAAAAGACAATTCAAGAGAACAAGAAGTTACATACAGGGAGAAAATATTTGCAAAAGACACATCTGATATTCAAACTGTTATCCAAAACATACAAAGAATTCAATGCTCAACAGTAAGAAAACAAATAACTTGATTTAAAAATGGGCCAAATGCCTTACATACACCACACCAAAGAAGATATAAAGGTGGCAAATAAGCATATGAAAAGATACTCCACATATATGTCATCAGAGAAATGCAAATAACAACAATGATGATATATCACTCCACGTCTATTAGAACGGCCCCAATCTAAAACAGTGGCAACACCAAATATGAGGAGGATGTGGAGCAACAGGAACTCTCATTCATTGCTGGTGGAAATGCAAAATTGAACATTCACTTTAGAAGACAGTCTGGTGGTTTCTTAAAAAGGTAAACATATTCTTCAAGAATATAAAAGGAAACTAAAATCTAAATTTAGTAATTAACTCATTTTTTTTAAATATCTCAGTGTTGAATTTGTGAAGTGCAACTATGAGATATCATCAAAAAATAAAATAACAATTGATTGGGCACCTATTATGCACCATTCAACATGCAGAACTTTGCTACAATCATACAATTCACAAGTTTTCTACCCATTTTCAAAGATTAGAAAACTGAGACTAAGAGGTGACATTGTTCACAAACACTTAGTGAATGGACTGTCCATATCCAGACTCAGGTCTTTCTAAAACCAACACCTGTGTTCTCAGTAGTTCTAGGTCAAAATTCAGGTAAGCAAAGTCTAGCCTCATGTCCTCTCCTGTTATCAATCAATTTCTGCCTCAGATACATAAATTACAAATAAAAAATGAAACAGAGTCAATGTAGAAAAAAAATAAAAGGCTATATTATTTGAATTAGGAAGTTATAAGTCAAAATAAAATAAAGTTATAGAGATAAGAGAGCACATGAAAAAAATATAAAATATGAGTAGAGATTAATTAGAAATGGAAATAGAAAAGATAATGAAGGACTGAAAGAGGATATAAATTCTTAAATGTGTCTTTCTTGAGAGTAAAAGCAGCAAATTAAATCTCAAGTCTATTGAAATGAAAAGGGAAAAGTGTAAAGGTGGGGGAAAAATAGAATGGCAAACCAAAAGATTTTATGTTCTAAGAGACATATGTAAAATTAAAAAATGAGAAGGAAGAAAAAAAAGGATAGAAAGGTGGTAATGGAAAAACTTGTAGGTGAACATTAGAAAAATTCAGAATAGAGATAAAATGAAATGTAATGAGTATAGTTGACATTACCTTAGGCATAATCAAAAGAGAAAAATATATCAATAATGTTAAAAAAAAATTAAATATTAGAACTGGACCTCATACAAGGTGAGAAATATGATAATGGGGTTGTTATTTATACATTGGGGATAGGATGAATTTGATAAGCAAAACATCTGCTGAAGTAATTACTTCCTGACAATACTAATTGTTAATAGAGTCACACAATTGATTATTATTGAATACTTTTTAAAATTGGCTTATTATGAGTTGGCCAAATTTACTTTCTGGACATATTATAGTATGTAATATTATAAAAACAACATAAATCTTTAAATGCATCTCTGTTTTATATACCTTTATATCCTCTACAAAGCCTTATCTTCTCTCACTGACATAAGAAATTGAAAAAAAAGAAAACGGTTTCAAAACAAAATATTTATTATTGTAGTGAGAACCATTAACAAAACATATGGATGATAAGTACATTAAATCCACACACTTCAGAAACCTGTGAAGATACTATAATCATTTTTCCTCTTAAAGTATGACAACCACGAGGTCATTCTTTTTCATAGGAGGCTTGGCTGTTACCCAGAGGGCAAACATGTTGAAGTAGAACAGCCTGTCACAGTAAGTATTGATAACATCTCCCTTATGGCGAATGTGCTAGAATTTAATTTCAGGTCTATAATTTTTTTCTTTCTTTGATCTACTATTGAATATTTGTGGAGAGATGGAGATAGAAAATTATTTCAAATGCCACCGAGTACAGTCAAATCCATTATTGTGACTCAGTTAAAATTCTGAAAATAAAGTTGTCTTTGAGTTATAGTCTCACAAATCACCACCTTGGTTCAGTCAACTTCCATAACTTGAATATTTTTAAGAAATACTAATATTTGCCATTAGTACATACTCTGTGCTAAAGCTCTCCAAAATTATTACATGCATTTTATTACCATCATTTCATTAAAAAAAAAGTCTCAGAGAAATTAAGCAACTCGCCTAAGTCCCCCCAACTAGCAAGTTCATAGCTAAAAATAAATCTAGATGTTAATAACTACGACTGTATTTTTCAGTTTCCTGAATCAGACTATTGGGGAGTGGAGCCCATATTTTTAGGGATAGCATAATGCATGACCAGGACAAATAATCACTACTTTATACCTACAGTATGCACAACCATAACTGCACTAATCTTAAAGATTTGAACCATCATCAAAATAAATATATACATATACATATATATATACATATACATATATATATACACATATACATATATATATATACACACACATATACATATACATATACATATATATATATATATATATATATATATATATATATATATTATAAAATGAAACAAAACAAAAATCTACCTTATTATTTGGGCCCTGAACTCAAATCAACCTTTCTCTAAAGACTGTCAGTGAACTTGGTTACATAATTCAGTTGGCTCATGTATACTATCTTGTCAAGCTCAGTCTGATGTAGACAGGACTCTCCAGAACAGTTAGATAGTAGCCTCTTCTCTCCTTTGAGATATCTGGATATCTCTCCTCCCATTTATTCATTTCAATTCCTTGTGTCTACAAGTCAAAGCCACTAAAGCAATAAAAGAGTAGAAAAGAAAATGCATGTAAAATCAAATTTTAAAAAAGATAAATAAATACAAGGGAGGAATACACATTATAAGAGCAGGGAGAAGATCCATATTAAGTGCAGAGTTATCTTAAAGTGATCTCTAAAAGCAGACCTTTCAACTTCAACTCACGTTGCCCTTCTCTTTATTTTATCCACATGTATGGCATGCTTTCTAAGAGTGTTTTTAAGCACTTCTATTTTTGGCAGAACTTCAGAACTGAGCAAGTGTTCAGCATGTGAGGAATTTTGTCTTATTGAAAAAAAAAACTAAAAAGCAATACAAATACAATTGTAGCAAATAGTAAAATAAAGAAGATAAATTTAGGTTAGAGAAGCAGAAACGCATGTAAATGTATAATAAAAGAGAATTCAACTAAATCATCAGTAAAAATATGCAATTACGGAGCTGGAATAAAATGTCATTTTCTCATTACTAAAAAGAGGTTGTTGGGCACTTTTACTCAAGAGATTTCATAACTTAAACCAAGATTAGTCAAATAATAACAATAATAGCAAAAGCAATTACCATTTATAGAGGCACTGGTTAGGTACTTACATTTACTAATTTTTACAATAATTCTTTAAAATACATATAACCCACATTTTATCGAATATGAAACTAAAACTCAGAGAAGTTTATTCATTTTGTCTGTTGCCTATTAAAAGCAGCAGAACCAAGACCAGAATAGATAAGGCCTCAAGGCATAGAACCTTTAAGAATAGGCAAAGGATTTATCTGATAAGACCTATGGAATAGTTATCAGAAGAAAGATAATGGGCAGACTGAAGCATACCAGAATATTTCATTCAATACTTAATAACCCATAGTGAATACTATTCTCAGGCTCGCAGTAGAAATGGCCAGGTCCAGGTCATTAACACTGATCTGGAACAGGTTGAGTTAGAGATATGGGCACATGGGGGTTGGGGGGGGGGGCGGGCCTGTAATTCAATCTTTCAAAATGAGGTAAACTATTTTTTTTTTAATGATAAATGATTTGGAAAAGTGACCTAAACCGGAATTAAAAAAAAAAAAGTCAGAAGTGATAAAACAGAATTCAGGAAAGAATTAGAAAAGTTGTTTTAGAATTGAAGACTAAAATAGAAAAAAACACAACAGCATAAAAGCATAACAACAGACTGTAAAAAGAAAAACGCTTTAAAAATCGAAGAGAGATGGAAAAGATATATTTAAAAAATATGAGAAAAAGACAACCAATATAGCAGATAGACAAAATGATCAAAACACATGTTATATGATTCTGTGACAAGTCTAAATCAAAGACCAAAAAAAAAAATACTAAAAGTTGTAATGCAAGAAAACTCTCTGGAGATTAAAATAAAAAAGGCTTGAAAACTACAAGTTAAAACTACAACAGAAGTACAGACAAATAGACCCAGAGCTGCCAATAGTGAAACATGTTCTAGTAAAACTGGAATTGAAACAAAACATCCTCCTGACATCCAACAAAAAAAACAATTAAAGAGAAAGAAAATTGGATTGTCATTAGATTGTTCAATAATAGTACTTTATGTCAGTAGATAAGGGAGTAATATACTTATACCTAAGAAAAGGAAATATGAATGTAGAATTTGATACAGCCAAACTGACTTTCAACTATAAAACCTTCAGATAAACTGTTATGACAACCAAATACTTAGCACATTGTTTCTTCTATAACAAATTTACTAGAGAATGAGCTTCAGGCAAGAAAATGGTTGGAAAAACTATAAGAAGAGTTCTGCTGATATTTTACATATATTTATCTTTAGAACTGTAAATAAATATGGTTCTAGAGATGAATTATAACATGTAGTAACTAGATGCTCTGACAATACACAGAGAGTAATCTGTCAAAAAAGGAAGATAAAAAGTATAATAAGTCGATTAAGAAGCTTACTAATATCTCATAAGTATTAGTTGGGAGTCAAAGGATATTACTTCAAATCATTTTTGAGGAGATAAAAATTAAAAATAAAAGTAAATTTAAAAAATTTCTCTCCGGGAAAAAGACATTTTAAGAGCCTAATCCCACTCAAGGGAAAAATCCCTGTCACACTAGTCTTCCTTTCTGTTGTAAGAAAAAAAAAAAAAACACACAAGCAAACAAAAGCATAGTCAACAGGGGTCAGTGATTTTATAAAGGTAAATTGGGAATGATATAGCCAGGAAAGAGGTAGGAAGCAGGGTGGAAAACTAACAAAAATATACTACTGGAAAATCACTTTTGAAAGCCACAGCACTGAGATAGAAGATCACTAAAAGACTGAGATTTAATCAGAAAATCACAGAATCTAAGAAAAACATGTGAATTCCTCCTTCCTCTGCTTTTGGTTCTTTTTAATGCCCTCAAGGGACTGGATGATGTCCACTTGCATTGGGTAAGATGACAACTTACTGAGTCCACTGATTCAAAAACTAATCTTATTCAGATAGCCTGGTCACATCCATAAATAAAATATAATCCAGCACTTCACGATCAGTCAAGTTAACATATAAAATTAACCAATATAGGAGCTCTCAAGAATATATTTGCAATTTTCCATAAATCTAAAACTATTTTAAAGTTTTATTAAGAATTAAGAAACTTTAGCCAATTAAAATGTATGAATTTGAATTTGATTGATATTTTAAAAAATGACATGAGATAATTAAAATTTTGAGCACAGATTGGCTATTTGATGTTAAGTATTTTTGTTAATATTTTGGATAATCTAGTATTTTATTCATTTGTTTTTTAAAAAGGAGGCTACTTTTGTTATAGAAGTGCAAACTGAAATATTTACTGGTGAAATAATTTAGTATCACGACTTGCTGTGGATTAAGAGTGAAGAGGGGAATGTTGGGTATGGATGAAGCAGGATTGAAAGAAGTTGAAGGTTGCTTACACTGGATTATAGATGCATGGGGCTCATGATTCTATTCTGTTTGATTTTTTATAAGGAAGACATCAAAATGAAAAGCCGAAAGCGAGTCTCATAAGGAAACATGCACCATTTATTTCTTCACTACTGTTGTGAGGGATTAAGAGCAAAAAAAAAACAGATGAACTAAATTTCTTTCAAAGTTAATAAAGAGCAGTTGAGAAAAACATGTCAAAAATTTCTCAAACTTGGCTTCTTTAAATATAATAATTTCATTATCCTTAATAACAAAACAGTGTCATTCATTAATAGACTATCTGGGTGCTGACCTTGCCACCATACCTTGCATTCCTAACTGCTTAAGGCATAGATAAGCTACAAAGTAGCAACGTGTACAAATAGAAAAGAATAAGGCTGTTCCCAGCAAATACTGAATTAAACTAGTGGATGGCAAGCAGCAATTAGACAAACATGCTGAAATGCCAAGTGAGATGGCATAGGGGCTTCATGTGAAATGAGACCAATCATGGGATTCAGGCACAGAACATTCTGCCTCTTCAAAAGCACTGTATATAATGAGTAAAGGGCTACTCTTAGAAATAAGGCTTGAGGTACGGATAAGATGAAAGTGTAAATGGGTCGTAAAAATAATTTTCATCTTTTGTTCTAATGAGCAAAGCTACTCTTTAAAGATAGATATGTTATACTCATTAAGGTATCTATGAAATTACAGATGGTCAGACACACCACACACATAAACACACACATTATTTTGCATTAAAAATCAAGAAGATGACATATCAAATGTATACATGATTCTTAGAAATAAATGAAATAAAGATCTGAAGGTGTGGGGAATAGATCCTTTATGAAACAGTAAAAAAGGCTCTCAGGTATAACTGAAACTGAAATTGTATAATAAAAAGAGGTTTAAAACTATTCTGGCTTTAGGCTTTTTACAAGTCATTAATATATACCACTTCAACTACTTCAAACTAGGCATCCCAGCAGTTAAATTCATATTATCCTTGCTTCAAGAAAAGAATAAAAATGTAAGGCCAAAAACTACATATATAACATAAGGCATTTCAGTGCTGAAATATAGGAACACAGGGCAAGAAATATAACAGAATATAGAAAGACACTGAATTGAAATTCTGTGGCTCTGCAGATGTCATCTCACTTCTATAATTTTCAGCTTTGTGGAGATTAGTAACGGTTGAAGATGTGTAAAATCAAAAATCATGTTGAACAAAGGGGACAAGTCTCTGTATGCTGGTGACATGGACTCCAGAGAGAACAGTCACTAGCTGACTCTAGTAGGCTTTTGAATGGAGGCATCTCCATTCAAAATAAGCAGCTCTTACAATGATTTACACTACTGAGGCATTTCAGGGAAAGTTTGTAATTTAAATTCATATGTCATATATATTATATTTTTTTCTGTGTTAGAGTATATCCACACAGATTTCTATGCGAGGTGCTATTATGTATGAGTATGGAGGACTTTAAGCACAAGTTCTGCTAGCCCAAATTATTTCTGGTGTGAGTTTTTCATCTCAAAAAAATATATGGACCAAGATATGGCAATAGGCAGAGAGGTCAGTTTGAGTTCTAGAAGTTAAAGAAACAGAGAAGTTTTCTGAAACATTTGGGAGTCTAGGATATAATCACAAATACTGTGATGTCAATCATGAAAAATTATAATACCAAAAAGACATACAGAGATCTATGAGCTCCTGAAAGATTAACCAAGCAAAAAGAAAACAGAATGTGGAGAAAGAGGTGTAATTATTTATTCAATGTTGATTTTGTTGTCAAGAGTTTAAATTATTACATGAGTAAGTGCAATAGATGTAAAGGATTTAGCAATTGCTAAAATCTTTAATACATTGCCACAAGGCATCTTACTGAAGATTTAATTCAAATTAGTTTAGAAATAAACACTATCACCTCATAGAATCTGTAAGCTTGGCCAAGAGAAGATAAACGGATGAAGTCAAAATAAATGAAATGTTAAAACTATCAGAACACAAAAGTCAATATTTTGACTGATTTTTCTTTACAAGTGTTTCATCTCCTTAGGCTACAAGATATTTACGTGGGTGATATTTCTCACTTCCCTTAATAAGAATGGTTTGAAAGAAGTGGTAATATGCAAGCTAACTGTAGTAGACGCAGTCATAGTCTCCTGTTGCGGTGACAATGAAATTTATAAGACGTAAGCAAACAGCATGTGCATTTGTAGACAAATGTAGGAAAGAAAATCATCCCCCTCATGGTATGAAGACTTTATTGGGATTGAGGGGAATCACAAATTAGCCACCATGAAGTTGCTTATTGGAATATTGATTTTAAGCTGTTTATTAAGAAATACGACTCAGAAGGGACCTTTGGCCCTCCTCACTTTCCTGCTCAAGAGGTTCTGAAAGAAAAACCTGCCTTACGAAGGGAGCCTTGGTTTAATCACCTGAAGAACCTCACCCTAGGATTAGTCGGGAAGACTCCAAGCCTCTTAGCAGGATACCTGTGTCCCACGGTTTCTGAGTTGCCCAGCAAGATTTTGCCTACAGTGTATGTTCCCCTCTTTCTCAAACACCTGTAAATCACCCATTCTCACTTCCGAAATCTAATACCCCAGCCCACCTCCTTTTTTTTCCTTTGTCCAAATTGGCTTATATACTCAATGTTGCCTGTCTTTGGAATTTTCATGTTTATGTGAATTCCCCATGCACATGTATTAAAACTTTGATTTTCTATTAATCTTTCTCTGTCAATTTGATTATTAGCCCAGCTAGAAGAACTTCGAAGACGGGAGGAAAGGTATTCATTTTTTTTTTTTATCCCCCACGAGTTCCTTCCTAAAATTTCTTTGCTTCTTTTCTTGACTCTCTTCTTAGCTACTCTAAAAACTCTTCTCTGATTTTACTTATTTGTTCACTGGCTTCAGATTTTTTGAGGATATACACTTATTAAAATAAACATGGGCCCCACATTTACTTTTCTGTTCTTGTATTCTCTGCTAAATGTTGTCACCATGGATGTTTCATAGACCATCCTTAATATTCACTACATCAAAAACAGAATTCCTTTGTTTCTCCCAAACCCAGGCCCTTTACAGTCAACCTCCATAACCTCCATTCTGAGACTATCAAATGATTCAAGTTTTTATTTTCTCTTACCAGGTTCCTTGTAGTAGCCTCCCATTTAACCTCTCTGCCTCTAACTTCTTCTATCTTTATACTTAAAACATATGTTTGATTAAGTCATTTCACTGCTATAAAAGTATAATGGATATTTTTTCCTTTTAACTGTAGAACATAGTCAAAATTTTATAGCATAACAGCCAAGACTTCATTCTCTCTTTTCCAGTCATTCTTTCCAGATTCCATACAACCCTAGTGTCTTTCCATTTCCACAGCATGGTATGCTTTCCAAAAGAGCCATGACTATAGCTCTCAGTTCATATCTGAAAATCTTCAATTCTGTTTCCTTGGAAAATGTATTGCTTTAAAAATAAGCTCAGAGGGCATCTTCTCCTTTGATCACTCACCCAGATTTAATCTGTAACTCCTCTAAATGACCACTATATTTACATATTGTAACCACACACAGACTTCATTTAAGATAGGGTTTTCTCTGATTCAAATAGGCTTTGCCTAGTATAATGGCATTGTGACTTGCTTTGTTCGCCCTTATCCTGCCACCTTTGTATGCCTACTCCCTTAATCATTAAGCCTTAGGACTTAAGATTCTGGCCAAATCTTTTAAGAATAAAGCCTCAAGTCTATGATCATGAGGACAATTACTTTCAGTTATACTAAGGATAACCTTAGATGTGTTTCAGCCCCAGGCCCATCGAGACAGAAGAGCCCCACCAGCCACTGGGACCAGATCTGATGACACCATAGCTGATTCCAGATCCAGACACAATGATCAATTACCCCAGCCCTGTCCAATCAGTAGCACCTGTGACCTCAATTCCAACTCCATTAGTTTCCATGGCTAAGGATTTTCCTCTATATAATCTATCCCCTCAAGACACCCCAAGTGGCCAGGTCTTTGAGTGATACCTTGCCTATGTCTCTGGAACCTGCAACTCTCTAAGATAAACAATCACATTATTTGCTGCAAAACCTGTATGTATCTCATTGACTTAGACACATAGGCAGACAGACCCCTTTGTTCTGATAACAATATCATTCATATCCTACTGGCAATACTTCAAGTGACCACTATATTTACATATTCTATTAGTAGCTTATTAAACTATAAGATTGCTGATATACCAGTTTCAGACACATAGATGTTCATTAAATGTTATGAGAATTGTGATCTTTCCTGTAATCAGAAAAATTATAATTTCTTGAGAGTGATTTCTAAAATAAAGAAATTATAAATACTTGTTTAATTTTTTTGTGTGTATCTATAAATTTCTTGCTTGTGAGAGTCTTCCCCCTCTTCCTATCATGCTCTGTATGATGCCAGTCCATTAGTCACACACACACACACACACTCTCTCTCTCTCTCTCTCTCTCTCTCTCACACACACACACACACACACACACACACACACACAATCAAATTACATGGTTTATATGACACAAAGAAAGAAACACAAACAAAAAAATTAACTGACCACCACTGCAATGCTACGCACAGAGAAACTGTTATATACATATTTCTTACTCAGATTTCTAATATAACTAGTTAATATTTTTAATGCAGATATTTGGAATTAACATTGGAAAGAATATTTGAATAAAGTAGCATACCAGACTCCAACATAGTTTAGGGTTTTATGAAAACTGGATGATACAGTAAGAATTCAGGCCCTGAAATCAGAACAACTGATACTTAATTTTTCAAGACTCACATCACATGGCTGTTATGAAGATTAAATGAAATAACGCATGCAGAAGAGCTGGCATATATAGTTGCCTAATGATTGTTATAATGACTATAATTGCATTATCTATAAACTGAGGAGAGAATGTGGGCTGGAGAATCAGACAGATTTAAGTTTAAATATTTGTCAGTTATGTGACCCAGCATAGTTACTTAATTAGATTTCTTTTCCTCTTTTGTTAACTGTATTTATAATTAACATTAGATAGAATTTTATAGTTTTTAAACAATAAACATTGAAACTAGAATGAAAACTGGCAAACAGAAGATACTAAAAATGGTTGATTTTTTCTCTTCCCCTCATGTAAAAGGCCAATTTTACAATTATATTTTTCAAAGTACAAGTTTTAAAAACATAATAGATTCTCTACTAATTATATCAGAATTTGATAGCTTATTTATTCATAATAGATATAAATTTCTCAGTGTTAGCTCTGACTAAAGGCCTTTCAACAGAATGGTTTTAGGTTCTCATATTTCTAAAATCAACAATAAATAAACAAAAATGTTCATTTAGGGGACAAGAATTATGCTACTAAAGTAAAAGATTTCAAAGTATAGCCCATATGATTGTACATGAGTAGCTCAAAAGTCCTTAAAACCTCAGCAAAATCAAAAAAACAAAACAAAACAAAACATGGATCTCTATTATCATCTGTCAATTATTTCCAAAAATATCTAGAATTAGTTTAAGAATGAAATCTTGTAAATAACAAATTTCCATTGTTTTAATCTTGGTAGTTTAGACATACAACCTTAATATTTTCACCAATTCTTAAAATAAGATAAACAAGTCTATAACATTAAGATCAGTGAAAAAAGGAATGAGCATTTTTCCTCTGTTAAATTTTACTATTTTTTTAGCAATGTGTTGTTACATTTATTTGCATAAACTATACATTTCTAGTTATCACATTACATATAGAAGACATGAAACAATGGTAACTATACATTTTTCTTTACAATTTCAGTTATAACCAAGAATTCAGAATGTCTTAAATAATAGGCCATATGTATTTTCCCTCAATGGAAGAAGTGCTTCAAGAAGATTCAATAGTGATTTTTTTAACTAATTCTGAGGGCACATGAATATTTAATTCTTAAATGGTCTTCCTAGACAGGCTAACAGAAACCTCTCTTATTCTCACTAAATTTGTTTTTTTTAAATTCACATCAATTTACTTGCAAAAATGGAAGAGAACATCGAGTTTTCTATCTCTTCCATCAGGACTTTCTTTCTTCAGCATCTCCTATCCTATAAATCTCACTTATTGCAATTAGAAAATATATAATTTTGATTAATGACCTAATTTGAAAAATGTTAAAGAGAAAACCACAGACTCAAAATGGAGTCACTTGTGCTAAAGCCCATGACACTAAATTTAGACTTAATACCTGATCTAATTGCAGTTTCAACTTTCTCTAGAAATGTTATCTCAGTTGGGCAATCTGGAATATTCTGGTCAGTCAAAATGAGGTAATCTTTCATGTGGGCCCTCTCGATCCCACCAAAGGAAGCTGAATTTTTATTCTTTAATGACAAAATAGTATGATTAACCAGCATTTTCCTGAGAAGTATCACTTTTGGAGGAAGGCCTCCATGTGGCAATTCAGGGTACTTATGATCTCTAAATACCTGCTAAGCTTCCTAAATATACTGACTATACAAGTTTTTCATGACATATTGGTTTAAAAGTACTTTGCATAGTTTTACAGAAAAACAATTTTACACAAAATATATCAGTAACATTGCCTTTTTTATATGACCTAATTTTTGTAGAGCTGAATCAGAATATGTTTATCCCATGCATATTGAGTATTATCAGCATTAATATGATTAGGTCCAATTGAAAGAAACCATTTGCTGCCTAACGGCAAGTTCTCAGCCTTTTGCTGTCTTAAAGTTATTCTCTTTGTGTTTGGATTTCAACAGACTGGCTATGATCTATCTACTTGCAATAAGTTAATAATTCATTAAAAATTATCTTAAATACCAGGAACTATTAAGTCTCTTCACCTTTGCCAAAGACATTCTATGTACATACTGAAACAAATCAGACAGCTTGTAATGCTGCCTTAGCCTTCATTTCCTACTGGTATGGAGCCTCAAGGTCAGCCAGAGTTGAAATGATACTTCTTTTTCAGGTCTTTCCTCAGTATGAGCACAGATCTGCCTATGTGTCCTTCTAGATTACCAGGTATATGTCAGAAGGACTTTCCAAAGTCCTCTATGGATATTACATTTTCCAATTTTCTAAGTTTTTTTAGTCAGCTTGTTTTGAGTCCAAACTGGCATCACCACCTTAGGCAACTGCAATATTCACAAATTGCTGCTGTTTTTGACAAATACCTAAAGAATAAGGTTAATGGAGAAATATGCACAGAACAAGTACTGAGTCAGGTTAAAGAGAGACAACCACTGATGACAAAGCTTTTCAGAACACTGCCGTAAAGATCAAATAAAGACCACTCTCTGAGAATGAGGTATTTAGTGAACTCCAGCCCTATGCTGCCCATTCAGTGGCTGCCAAACAACATGTTTCCACAGCTACTGCAGTATCAAAGACACTGCAGATCCTGGAAGAAGAAATTGGAAAGAGGGCAAGTTAAAACACCACAAAATCTGCTAGTCTTACTGAGAGGTCACTGTTTTTTTCCAATAAATACTCCTTGGATTTGCAAGTCTTTATACAATTTCCAGGGTTTTAAAAAGAGTTAATTTTGACAACATTTGCCACTTATCTTTTTTTTTTTTAACTGAACAATGAATTTTGAGGAATCCTTACTATACAATTCTCAAGTGCAACTCTCTGATTATTAGGTTTTTGAATTTTAGTTCAGTGTGCTATCCAACTTCACATTTTAAAGACGTGAACACAGTGGATTGATTTTGTCCAAATCACAACATAGAAACTGATGAAGCTGCTAGAAAATGGGATTTCTTACTCCCAGACAAGTGATTATTCCTCTCCATTCCTCACCTCAATTTCAAAATAAGTTAGTTAATATTTTTTATTAAATGCTGGAAACATCCTAAACGAACTATCCTGGAGAACATAAAAGATAAATATAACTGAAAAACAATACAATTTTTTCTTATGAACTTATAATCTAAGAAATAATTTGGATTTATACACATTAAAAAATAGAAATACATGATTAAAATATGCAAAAATCCTAATTATATGTAAACGCAACTATTAAAATTTATGTTGTTTTTTATCAAGTGACTGGCAAAATGATTATCATCATAATAAAGAGCTCAGAAAAAGATACATACAGTTAACTTGTGAATTTGGAATGTAAAGGACACCTTCAATCTAATTCATGACAGCCATCTTGCCCTAAACAAGTCTTTCCTTAATTCTTTAGCCAGAGTCAATCTCCCATAGCACTTTACTCATAGGTTTCTTACAGTACTTACATAATACTTAGTGATATAATTCATCTCATATGCCTGCCTTTTCCACTAGACTATGCTCATCTCCAAAAACAAACATAGCCATTTTGTATCCCCTAGATCTAAAAAAGACACGTAGTATTTATTTAACAATTGTTTCTTGAATGGTTAGATAATGCCTGAATTTACCTTTCATTTTGATTGAGCAAATAGAGACTCAGAATTGATATAATCCCATGAACTTTACCCTGAAGGAGAATGCTGGTAGGTTTAAGTCAATAGTTTGTGTCTATTGACATTCAAAGGGAGAGGCTGAATTCAGCTACTTGAGGGATAACTACAAAAAGATATGATGGGAAATTTTTTCCTTAAATAAACACAAGTACCAAAACTACTCCTGGTAGAGTCTAGGAATGAATAAACTCTATTCATATCAGATAACTTTACTACCACCTATGCAGAAAAAATGAGCTGACATCAGCTATGCCTTGAAGAGCTCTCAGGCCATTGCTTTTATACAAAACATGAAAAAGAAGTATTCTCAGGAAATGGTACATAACCACCTCTGCCTATTATTTTTAAATTTGGTGTTACCAGCCGTGGATGCAAAGTCTTGGCAGAAATAAGGCCAAAGGATTTCATTGTTGTAAATTACCCACTACAGAAATTTTTTTTGTTCACATCCATAATTTACCATAATAAAAGAGATATAGCCCCAAGTAACAAAAGTAGACATACAGCACATAAAGTTGGATGTAACAGATGTTATAGGCACAACAAAATGAAACCGTTAAGAAGGCATTCCTTATTAAAAATAGAATTACTCACCCAATTAATGAATGAACTTCATTTTCAAACCTAAGGATGAATTGCAAATATTTACAGTAGTTTTGTTTCCATGATAAAATAATACTTTGAGAAATCAGTTTTCTATAAAAAAAAAAAAAATCTATGAGGACTACACATGCATAAAGCTAACTCACATTATATTACCTATATATTTTATTCATTATTTAAAAATGCCAGATCAGGTATTCTGTGCTCTGTGGTGCCTCATTAAAATTAGATAATTATAAATTCTTGCATATTGCTTTGGGAGCACTAATCATCCCATTCTTTCTATTAAATACTACCAAGTTTTTATTATTATTACTTTTATATTGCTAACATTCTGTCTCCAGCCACTCACTTGCTTTTTCTTTAATGTTATAGAATAACTACAATAGTCCGTGGGGAAAAATAAGTCCCAAAAGTGTCCACTATCACTCTTCATGTATATTTTGATGGGAAAAAAAATGAGAGTTTGTTGCTTTGTACTCAGTCAATATAGATCCAAGTTTTTCACATGAGAGGCCTTGGAGTCTAGTTTTTAGCAGTTTTGGATATCCTTGTTTCCTAAGAATGGTAAAGACAGTTGTACATATACTGATGACCAATCTTTTCACCTTAATACTAACGTAGGAAAGTACAAAATCAGAACGCTTTAATTTGTAATGCAAATGTTGTACTATGACCATGGAGGTCCAATAAAAAAACTGTAATTTCTTTTAGAACCTGTTTAATTTCATAGCTATACTAGATTTCTTTAATTCTTTCTTAAAGTAAACTTTTTCTTAAATTTTCTATCTGATAAATGGATGCAAAGTGTCATCTGATAAACCATCATCTAGAGAAAGCTATGGCAAAATACAATGTGATTAGAAACATAAAACTGAAATTTAAAGAATATCAAAATTAAAGTTCAAAATTTAACTTGCTATTTTGAAGTTTTCATTCTTTCATGAATAAAAAATCTAAATGTTTCTTTGCTAATTCTCCACATAATGTCACCTGTGACTGAGATCATCCAGAGTATAATAATCTACTCTGGAGAAGCACTTTTTCTTAGATAAGAAAGAGGGATAAACAGAAGGAGGGAGAGATAAAGAGAGAGGGAAAGGGAAGAAATAAGGAAGGAAAGAAGGGAGGAAGGAAACAAAGTTTTAAGAAGTTATAATAGTAAGTGAAATGTGCTAAGTTAATTACAGAGCAGCAAATTTTGATTCTTTATACCAGTATTGTCCCAAAGTATAACAAATAAAAATTTGTTCTTGCAAAGAATTGCAAGTTTTAAAACACTAAGAAATTAGGCAGACATTTTAGCTCTAGTGCATTATATTCTTTCATATATCTTTAAAAGTTATATGGCATAAATACAATCCCCAGCGCATCCCAATAACCACCTCTGGGAGACTCTAGCAGATTTAGGGGCACCTGGAAACAAAGGTACAGTCCAGTGCTGGTGCTAATTAATGATTGTATTTTGCATGGACCTATGAGGTATGAGGTCAAAATAGATTCAAACTTTGGAAACAGAAGAACAGGAATTAGTTCAGCCTCTTCTTTTATTGTGTGTGTGTGGTGCATACGCATGTGCACAGAAGAGAAAGAAAGAAAAAGGGAGAGAGAGAAATTGGAATTTCTTAATATTGGGAATATTGGTTGCCAGTGTCTTGATGCATTTGCTGGCTAATACAGAAAGCAATAAGAAAATGTATAAACATGGGGGGGAAAATGGAATGGACTTCTCAGATAAGAGACATCTGTAGAAATTTGCAGTGCTAGAAGCTTTCCTGGAATATGAATATTTGCTGTTTTTTATTTTTTTTTTTACAAATAATTTGCCTTATTTCCCTCTGAATTTTACTTAGAACTAAGCAATGAAATTTATGTGACTTAGAATAATTTGTCTTTCTGTTTCTGTTATAGCTTAGAGTCTTCCATAAAGTCTGTTCCTCCCCTTATGTCACCTCTGCACTGAAGTCTCTCATTTAAACAAGAATACACCTGATTAAGGAGCAGATGTCTTGTCCCTGGGTGGCTGGTTTATTTTTATGCAACTATTATATTACGGAAAAGGAATTATATTTGCTAAAGAGATAACTTCACTTTGGAAAAATTAGTCTTTAAACTGGTCTTTTCCACTTCTGAAAAGGGAAAGTATCGTATTCCATATACAAAATCAAAATGCCGCCATTACCAAAATCAGCTGAGAGTTTTATAGAAAAAGCTCTGAGCTCAAACACAGAAGTCCTTACCAGCTGATTAAACCTGGAAGGGTCCTTTAACTGCTCTCATTCTCAAGTTCCTCATCTGTGACACACAGGAGTTTGACAATGTTGACCTCTCAGGGTTGCTGTGGAGGGTGGGCCCACACTGAGCTATGGTTGTCATGGAAATATTTAACAGTATTATAGTATTATAATATTATAATTGGAAGTTTCATGGTTTGAGAAATAATTTTAGTTTGAACCCAAGAAAGAATAAAGCTTCCTATCCAAAAGGAGTTAAAAACTCCCTATCCTACTTCCCTCAAAACATGCAGGGAGAATAATTTTAAAGAACCCAATTCTGGGATCCATTCTCCATTCAGAAAGCAAGGAAACTGTAGCATTGAAGAGTTGTTCTTAGCTCTAAGTATTAATTAGCTGTTCTTAAGGAGGGAATAGTGCAGGAATAAATGTCTTCTAAATGAAGAGAAAAAACAATTAAGACTTAGATAATATAAGTTAAACATATGTAAGCAAAGTCGAAGAACTATCTATGATTTGGAATCTTCTTTTTTATGAAGCAAAAAATACATCCCCCAGCAAAAAATGAAGAAACAAGACAGATACCTTGAGGTTATAAAACTGCATAAACCACAAACTGGGCCTTTATAAAATTTAAAAGTTGGCTGTAGAATAACAAGCTGGCAAAAGCTAAATACTACTGCATTATAAAAATAACACTGGAACATAAGCTTAACATAAGCTTAGCTGTCAAAAAGGAAGTTCTATTACCAGTGAGCTAAGATCTATTTTTATTTTCCTAATTGTGACAGTTGCCTCCTCTGAGTTCAAACTATTGGTAAGAGAACTATACTGACATTATAGGAGGGAGTATCTGTTGGTATAGGAGAAGAGAGCCAGGTAGTTATCCTCCTGTTGGCTTGAGGATCAGAGAATTTGTGCTAGGCTTCTCCTCCTCCTTCAACCCTTCACTATCCTCTTCATCTCTTCAGGTTTAAAGTCAAGTGTCCATGAGTCAGAATTCCATCTGTGCTGGAAAGTGCTAGGTACCTAAGGCTAGAATTGAGTGTATAGGGCTTTGTTCAATTGCCTACCTTACATGTTTGTCTTATCAGCCTGTTGAAAGCATGAAAATTTATCCCTAAAACTGAATATGTACCTCATCACAGCCAGGACCATGTGTACATCTAGGGCAAATCACCGAATAAGTTCAGTGTTGAAGCACTAATTTCTAGAGTTTAAGTCATTCTTTAGACATCATGATATTTTTTTTCAAGAAAAGTCTACAATAAACAGAATTATCATATATATAAAGTAAACTTTTCTAACTGAGAATATTTCATAATTTGAGTTTTAAAATGAAATAGTAGTACCTTATAAGTAAATTTTTGAGAATTTAAAAATCATATATAAAACAAATGATGTTATTTATATAATTAAATACTTGAACATATTAAATAATGTAAAACACATACATTTTACTGATCTAAAATTGAAGAGGAAGAGTAGCTATTGATTATATTTCCCTTAAACACTAAAAGGTTTGAAAGGTAAAAAAAAAAAAAAAAAAAAAAAAAGGCTTCAAAATATAACTTGGACTTGCTGAACACAAAGCTTTTAAGATATGTGTTTGAAGATTAATGAATCCTGGAATTTCTCCGCTCCTAAGAAGAAATAGTTGAGTCAATGTTAACAGCAAGCAATTCCTTCAAAGAGCACTGCAGATTAATGTTAGACTCTTAGAAACAATGATGTTAAATTACAAAGTGATATCATGGCTCTATAATCTGTCATCAAAGCTCCTCCTTTACGACAAGAGAAGGCATTTGAGTGTGCAAAACAGAGAGATAAGACACAAGGTAACATGCTGTCATCAATCTGTGGAGATTTATGCTGGCAGAAGGAAATAGAGCTTGAGAGAATCAGTCCAGAGGTAGACATGCATCACTGAAACTGATTTTGGGTGGGATGAAAAATGATCAATGGACAAGATAGCAAGATCTTTTTGACAAAGGTATTGCTAAATGTATAAAACCAATCTTACAATTTTTTAACTTGAATTTCTCCATTAGCACAGTTGAAACCAAAATGCTTTATCACATTAAGGATTAGTTCTATAAGCCTTAAATAGTGTATAGAAAGAGTGTCTTTATGGGTTTATGTACTATGTTTTATGTACAAATATTTGTGGCTTATAAGAATGCACTTTTAAACTTGTCCAGAAAGTTGACCTTTTGTAGTTCATTTTTTTGTTGTTTTGAAATAACTTATATGTACCCTGTTTCCTTAGTTAATTGTAATGTTGGTCCACTGCAGTAATAAAATGGTTATATATTGAGTATCTGGGATGGACCACTCTGCACTGTTATATTATAACTGTTAATAACGTTGTAATGCCTTCATAAATGTGATTCATTACAGTAATAAACCTGTAAGACAACTGCAGTATCTTGCTTTTTCTTTGCCCAAGTTGCTATGGCCTTGATATTCAGATATGACTTTCGCCTCCACCATGAACAGAACCACAGAAACTCTATGATTTGGTTTCATAGACTTATTTTAGTTTATATTTTTCCAATATTATAGAATCTCATAAAAAAAGTAGATGACAATAGGATGAGTTAGGATTGCTTGTAATTAAGAATATATATCCCTCATGGAGAATATCAAAATTATCAAAATGTAAGAAATCAGAACCTCTAGTTAAAAGTTTAGAAAAATAAAATTTAGAATGCAGGTAAAGGGTGTTGGGAAGGGGTATAAAAGGATAGTGAGCATTTTTACTCTACTTCTAGTAGAGAAAGAACTAAAGGAAATAAAGTCAAATTGTAAAAAATTGTAAATTGTAAAGTTGCTTTACATGAGGAAGAGAAAGGGCATATCTTCTGCTTTCAGTGTTTATGACTACTTGTATCATTAGAAACGTTAAAAAGGTTTTATTCTTTTTATGCTCACAAGCATTATCATTAACTATAAGCTCTAATAACATATCCTTACCAGTAAAGCTGACTCTCCTTAGACATTGACAATTGCTAAAGTATAACACAGCCCTCTGCATTGAGTATTTGGTCATCTGGTTACTACTATAGTTTGTCTACTCCTTCTAGTTTTATCTCTAGGTGTTCTGAATTTCCTCGAATACTTTCACATAAACTTGACACTTAGGGTTTGGCTTGCAATACGGCTAGATTATTTTGGGCTAAGATATTATTCTATGATAATAAAAACAGGTACCAAGTTCTGAGTCGAATTAGGATGTGAATGAATGTGAAAAACCTGCTTTACACAAAATGCTAAAAGAAGTTTTCCAAGCTAAAGAGTAATAACAGCATTGTGTTGTGGGGGTTTACCATCTGTG
>CM053501.1:34245612-34313705 GCA_028627145.1 Eidolon dupreanum
GTATCCCAAAAAATCACCTCAATTCATTTTATGAAGTCAGATTAACATTAAAAAGAAAATCTAATGAGAATGAGACATTTGAGGAAAAAGAAATTATAGATCAATATCTCACATGAATATAGAAAATCCATTACGAAGTCTAAGTAAATCAAATTTAGCAATATATAAAACAAGATAAGACATGTCCAGAGGAGTGTACTCAGGAATGCAAACTTTATTTGATATTTAAATATCAATTCCTGGGGCAAAAGGATGATTTAACATACACAAATTGATCAATGTGATATACCAGATAAAAAAATAAAGAACAACTATTTTATGATCATATCAATAGATGCAGAAAAGCATTTGATAAGATACAGCATACATTTATAATTAAAACACTTAATAAAATGGATATAGAAAGAAAATACCTTAATCTAACAAAGGCCACACATGATAAACCCTCAGCTAATATCATACTTAATGGTAAAGAACAAACTTTTTCCTTTAAGATTTGAAAAAGACAAGGATGTCTGCTCTTGTGACTCTTATTCAATACAGTATTGGAAGTACTAGCTAGAGCAATCGGGCATCCGAATTGAGAATAAAAAAGTCAAATTGTCACTTTTTGCACATGACATAATTCTTTATGTAGAAAAACCTTAAAAACTCAAACAAAAAATATCAGAAACAATAAACAAATACAGTAAAGTTGCAAGATACAAAATCAATGTGTAAAAATCCATTGTATTCCTATATACTAACAATAAATTTTCAGTAAAAATAATGAAAAAAAATAAAACATTCCTTTTGCATTTGCAACAAAAAGAATAAAACACCTAGGAATAAACTTAACAAAAGATGTGAAGAACCTATACTCGAAAACCACAGGATATTAAAAGAAATTTAAGAAGACACAAAGATATGGAAGGATATTCCATGTTCATGGACTGAAAGAATCAACAGTTAAAATGGTCATATTACTCAAAGCATTATACAGATTTAATGCAATCCTGATCAAAATACCAATGGCATCTTTTAAAGAAACAGAACAAAAAATTATCAGATTTATACAGAATCACAAAAGACCCTGAATCATCAAAGCAATCCTGAGGAGAAAAAAAAAAACAAGGCCAGGGGTATCACACTATCTGACTTCAAATCATACTATGAAGTAACAATAATCAAAACAGCATGGTATTGGCAGAAAACCAGACACATGGACCAATGGAACAGAAATGAGAGTCCAGAAATAAACTCACATAGATATGGGGAAATAATTTCTGACAAAGGAGCCAAACATATTCAATGCAGAAAAGAATCCCTCTTCAATAAATAGTGCTGGGAAAATTAGAAAGCCACATGCAAAAGGATGAAACTAGACTGCTATCTGTCACCATACATCAAAATGAACTCAAAATGGATCAAAGACTTAAATATAAGACCTGAAACAACAAATTGCATAGAAGAAAACATAGGTACTAAACTCATGGACCTTGGATTTAGAGAGAAGTTTATGAATTTGACCTCACAGGCAAAGTAAGTAAAAGCAAAAATAAATGAATGGGACTATAGCAAGCTAAAAACATTCTGCACAACAAAATAAACCATTAACAAAGCAAAAGGCAACCAACTGAATGGAAAAAGATATTTTCAAACAACGCCTTTGATAAGGGGTTAATATCCAAAATATATAAAAAACTCATACAAAAAAAAATCCAATTAAAAAGTGGGCAAAGGATCTCAGCAGACACAGATTCCCAAGAATACATACAAACAGCCAACAGACATATGAAAAGGTGCTCAACTTCACTAGCTATTAGGGAAATACAAATCAAAACCACAAAGAGATACCATCTCACATCTGTGAGAATGGCTATCATCAACAAGACAAGTAATAACAAGAGTTGGAGAGGTTGTGGAGGAAAGGGAATCCTCATACACTGTTGGTGGGAACATAAATTGGTACAGACACTATGGAAAACAGTAACTTTTTTGAGGTTCCTTGAGCCAGCATTCCCTCTTCTGGGTATCTACCCCAAAAATTTGGAAATATTTATCCATAAAGATATATAAACCCCAATGCTCATTGCAACATTATTCATGGTGGCTAAGACATGGAAACAACTGAAGTGTCTTTTAATAGATAATTGGATCGAGATGTGGTACATACGTGCAATAGAATATTACTTTGCCATAAGAAAAGATGAAATACTGCCATTTGTGACAGACAACATAGATGGTTTTGAGATCATCATGCTAAGTGAAATAAATCAGAAAAAAATTGAGAGCCATATGATTTCACTCATATGTGAGATATAAAACTGAAAGCTATAAAAAAAAAAGACAAAACTCATAGACATAGACAATGGTTTAGTAGTTACCAGAGGGAAAGAGGGGAAAGGAGAGGTAGATAAAGGTAAAGGGCATCAAATATATGGTGACAGAAGGAGATTTGACTTTGGGTTGTGAACATACATTGCAATATATAGATGATATAGTATTGAGTTGTACTTGAATCCTTTATAATTTTATTAACCATTGTCACCCAAATTTAATTAAAAATTAAATAGTATCCGAGATCAGAAGAGATTGGGTGCGTTCAGGGTGATATGGTTGTAAATACACACACACACACACACACACACACACACACACACACACACACACATACATATATATATATATCTATATATCTACCTTACTGTTAAAGTATACAGCTGAAACATTGGATTTTGTTAACCAATGTCACCATAAAAACAAGAAAAAATAAATAAATAATAATAAATATTGATAAATGTAATTTATTGCATTTAATAAGGGAGAAAAATATGCTATCCTATTAATAGGTGTAGAAAAAGTCATTAATCCAAATTCAACACCTATTTATGATGAAATCATTCTGTCATCTAGCAACACAAGGAAATTTTCAGAATAAGATAATGGGTAGGCATGAAAAACCTAGAGCTAACATTTTTTATGGCAAAATTACGAATACTTTTGCTCTAAGCCTAAAATCAGATGACACAAATATATACAATTTCATTCTTTCTATTCAGTTGTATACTAGAGAGCCTATTAAATGAACTAGGCAAATAATAATTAAATGTATACAATTTGAAAAAAGAGAAATAAAACTTTACTTGCAGAAAACATGATTATTTATAAAGAAAATCTAAAGAAATCTGCAAAACCACTAAACCTAATGAGTAAATTCAGAAAGGGCTCAGGACATAAAATCGGCATACAAAAATCTATTGTATTTCAATGTACTGGCAACCAAAATGCTGGAAAACAAACTTAAAAATAAATATCACATAAAAATGTAGACCACTTGGAAACAAATTCAATAAAATGTATAAGAACTCTACATTAAAAACTATAAAACGTTGCTGAGAGAATGAAGTAAAAAGAGATATACCATGTTTATATGTAGGAAGAAGCAATATTTTAAATATGACAATTAGATCTAAATTGCTTCATAAAATAAATGCTATATAGTTTCTTTTTGTAGAATCTGATAAGCCAATAACAACATTTATATGAAAATATAAAGGATGAAAAACAAGTACAGTTTTAGAGGACTTAAATGACTTGATTTTAATTATTACTATAACACAAGTTTTAATGAGTGTGGTATTAGTGTAAATATAAATAAATGGAGCATAAGAAAAAGTCTAGTAGTAGACTCAAATATGGTCAAGTGATTTTTACCAAGGATTCAAAGCAATCTAAAAGGTATAGAGTAGTCATTTTAACAAGCGGTGCTGGAATTCACCTGTCACACCACATGCAAAAATTAGCTCAAGATGGACTGCAGACTTAAAAATAAACTCAAAGGTATAAAAAACCTAGAAAAAAACATGGACAAATATTTTTGCAACCCCCGCATAAATAAACAAAGATATCTTGAGCCAATTCCCCAAAATCTTAAAAAAAAATAATTAATAATTTGAACTTCATCAAAATTAAAAACTTTAGCTCCTCAAGGAGATAAACAATCTAATTCAAAATATCCTGTTCTAAGGATCTGGTTCCAGGGACTATTTCCAGTTTAAATTGGCTTAATTTGGGTTTCCTCAGAGATAAAGATATGAGAGAGGTAATATATTTGGGAGATAGTATCAGGAAACATTAAAAGGAGAGTAGGGAAATGAGGCATGAAAGTAATAATGTCTATAAAGGTTGCATCATTAAGAAAGTTACAACTCAATCCCACTGGAATACATTGGGATAGTTTAAAACATTCCTTAGAGATTTCCCAACTAAGAGGCAGGGAGGCTGTGCTATTTATCCTCGAGCTCAGTAGCTGAAAAGCATACGCTAGGGTATTAGCTCCTGGTAATTCCAGCTGCCCTTGTTTGAGCTGTGCCTGCTCCCTCCACCAGAAAACACTGAGGAAAAGAGGTGTAGAAGCTTTCAATAAGAATCCCTTAGCAATAGAAGTGAATATCAATAGGATACAGACTCAGAACTAACAAAATTTGTTATATATATTCCTAAAAACATTTTCCAAACATGCATTTCAGGACTAAAATTTGTAATGAATCAAGGAACAAAATTAGATGGAGGCAAAGTTCAGAGTCCAAGGGCATGAGGTCTCCCAGCTGAAGTTTGAAGAGTCATTTAGAGGAGCTGGTTTTTTGTTTTGTTCCTTCTTCCTCAAAGATTCCTCCTGTGAACCATCCTTCCTCCTAGGTAACACCTATCCATTCCTTTAAAGTGAGCTTAAAGAACTTAGTTTAAAAAGAATTTATCTTCAAAAAAGTCTTCTCTAAACTTTTCCTAGCAGGCCATGACCACTGAAAAGATCACTTGAGCACCTTATGCATGATCTTCATAACACCCTTTCTAATTGCAATTAAATAAATAACATAATTGATTATTTAATGTATGTGTCATATGAAAATATTAGCCCCATAAATGTGGGGACAGTGTATGTTTTCCTTGCTGTATCTTCAACCTATAACACCATGCCTAAAACACAATAGACATTTCACATTTATTTGTTCAATCAGCGCATTAATAGATTGGCTAAAGAACTACAAAATATTTTAGATTATTTAGGAATTAGTTTCCTTTGTAGAGTGTGGAAAACAGAAAGTGATCCAAAGAGATCCATGGATAAAAGAAACTTGTGCTGAGGATGAATATACCCTAAGATCTCCAGCTTAACATTTGATAAAGAAGTTTCTAATAGGAAATATGTGGAAAAGGGATTAAAACACACACACACACATTTATTCATGTTAAAATATACATGTAAGGAATTTATTTTAATAAATCTAAACAAATAACAACAACAAAACAGGAGGAAAGATTCCCAGCACACACAAAGTATAATATACTATTCAAAACTTGGAACAAGAGCTTTTTCTAAAAATAATCATTTTGATTACCTTAATAGATTTTAAAAGGTATTAGAAGAAAATTCAACATCCATTCTTGATTTAAAAATAAAAAAAAAAATTAAAAATTATAAAAGCAAGAATCATAAAGCTTATAGAAGAAAATTGGAAAACAATCTCACAATCTTGGTAAAGAGGCAGATTTCTTACTTATGTCACAAAGAAAGCACTGTGAAAGATAAAAAAAAATAAATTGAACTTCATCAAAATATTAAATCTTTGCTCATTAAAAGACACTAAGAAAATGAAAAGGCAAGCCAGAGATTGAGTAAAAGTATCTGTTAAATATTTATCTGATAAAAGACTTCTACTAGAATACATACTTATATATATTTTATATATATAAATATTTATATATATATATTTTGTAACTCAATATTTAGAAAACAAAGTTCAACAAAGTAAAAGATTTGAAAAGTCACTGAAAAAAATACATTTATGAACAAGTGTCAGAGTCAGGAAGATCAACAAAATAAAACTAACAAAAACAGGGGGATGAATGAAAGTAGGAGAGAATCAGGAATGTGAAAGTTATATATACTAATTTCTAATTCTTCTGATATTAATCAAATCAAGGATGCTGTTTAAAGCTGTAAAGTAATAAAGAGAATGTTGATTATGATTGTCTTAAATTAGAAAGATAATCTCCAGAACACCTAAAACATATAATCTTTCAAAATTATGAGATCATATATATTGACACAATATAAAAAGTGTAAATTCATGTTATAAAGATAGAACCAAATCAATGAAGCTTAAAAATCAACATACATAGCATATAGAATTCAGAACAATCAGATCAAATATAGTTAAAACATAAATCTATAACTTAATTAAAAATATATTAAGAATTGATTGATAAAAATCATTCAATTATTTACACATAATATGTATTTAAAAGAAAGAGATGTAAAAATTGGGAAACTATAAAAATAGGTAAAATATGTTTGGGGTCTTACAAACTAACAGAAATATTAAGAGCCACAATAGCAAAATTGGTTGTTTTAATTCTTCAGGTAGAGCCATTAACAAAGACAGATAAGGAGCAGACACTATAACTTATTTCACTGAACATATATAAGAGTCACCTCATTTTCTTAGTTACTTTGAAGAATGCCAGAGTATATATATACAAGCATAGACTGTAAGGCTAAATCCTGACTCCTCACTTTCTTGCTGTGATCTCAAACTAGTTAACTTTTCTATGACTCAGTTTCCACATATTATTAAAAACAATTATGCAAAGATATTGTCTTTTTGTATCCATGTGTTTCTATAAGATGATATCTTAGAAGTATTAAAGAATATGAATTTTATATTTTAAAAACTTATTTAATAATGCTAAATTTCCCACAAAAGGCTGTTCTATTTATATTGTATAAGAATGTTTATTTCCCACAAACTTGCCAATGCTAGTTACTATTAATTTTTCTTTAAACTGTGCCATTTTGATGAGCAAAATAAAATTTAATTTTTAAAATTCATGTTTTGCTGGTTAATAAAGACATCGATATGCTTGAATATATTTGTACTTCTTCTTGAATGACCTAATCATATTTATTCTCCTTTTTTCTAATAAGGGTGATAGCTATATTTTATTACTTTATTAGAGATCTTTATATATATTTGGATATGAGTATTTTCATACAATATACAAAATGAACTTTGTGTTTGCTTGTTTTCCAATCTATTCCTTGTTTATAAACTTTCTAAAGGTAACTTTATCTCAGTGTAACATAATGGTTTATTATATGCTCTCTGGGGTCAGATTTTATTTGGTCAAACTTTGGCTCTGTCACTTACCCCCTGTATGACCATGTACAAATTGCATAATTCTCTTACCCTCAGTCATATCTCTTTTCTAAAATAAGTATAATAATATTGGCTACCTCAGGTTTTAATGAAGATTAATTATTAGCTGTTATATTTTTGTTGTTTTTTACTTTAAAGGCTTTTTATTTATATCTTGATTAGTAAGGCCTATATCACAACAAATATAATCAGAATTATGGATTATTGTTGATGTTTATTTTCTTGTTTATATTTTTTACATACTATTCTTCTAATAAGAATAGTTAAAACAAAGACACAGCTTTTTAAAAAAATAAACAATTATTCTGTGTGTGTCAATTTCAAAGAACCAGAGTCATGGGCCACAGTGTTTGTCTCTCTGTTAACAGCAGACAGGTCACCACTATCTATGAGACCAGGAAAAAGTCTGCATGGTTTTGAGAACTGAATTTTGGGGCAAGAAATAAACAGAGCAATTCACATCATAACTGATGGTCCATAGAAGTTTTTCAGCAATGTAAAATCCTGACTGCTTTTATTTTCTGTAGCATAAAACTAGAGTCTAAGAAGCAAAATGCTGAGTGGAGGAATGGGTGACCACAAAGATGTGAAATACATGACAAAGATAAAAAACTGAAGGAGGAGAGAAAAGAATAAAAATAACAGAAAAGGCAACAGTCTTGTCTCTTTCAACCAAATTTGTTGGATAAAGTTACATATTTTTTTTTATCTTTCTTTCACATCTCTTTTACTTTCTTAGGTCTGCAGATTTTTGTGTTGGAAAACATTTTGGTGCTAATTTCTGACATTCTCATTCCAAATGCAGGGATCGGGAAAGATGCCCCTGGACTTGTATTAATGGTGAAACTCATTCCTCTGTTAGAAAAACTGTGTTTCCTTCTTCTTTTTTTAAATCTCTAAAAATGAGACTATCAATTTATATATTCAGCCAGACTTGTTTCCAAATCTTCACACCCACCTTCCTGTCCTGTGAAACACCAAGAATATGAGCACAGAGCCCCTGTTTCAGAAGGTCACCCTTCAAATATGTGATGGTCTGACTCTGCTGAATGCCTCTTGTTTAGTCTCCATCACTGTCTTAATAAAACGTGTTTTGTTATTTTTCATCCAAGTCACCCTTTTATGGATATGCTACACATTGTCGATACTGCCCTTGAGCCAGACAGAATGATCCAGATATGGTAGTAGCCAGAGCAGAATACACCAGACTGTATTTTGCCTTGCTCTTGACATTAAATTTTTATAATTGCCGCCAAGATTATATTAACTCTGAGAAGCTGCATCTATATTTCTGCTTCGTGTTGAGCTTGCAATCAATTTAACTCCATAAGTCTAGCATAAGAAATATAATTTAAGTAAATTCAGGTTTTTCTTATGTGTCTATATAATGTATTTTTAAAATAATATTTACATGTATAAACTTTAAAATGTACCTCTTTTTATTATAATCTGTCAAGTTAGACTTTTGGTACTAACATAACACTTTCAGTATCCAATAAGTAACTGAAGAGTTTTACTTTTCACATTTCATTTACTATCTTTAATATAATTACCTACACATTTATTTGTTAGAAAACAGAGACTCTACAAGGCTATGTAATTTGACAAAGATCACGAAGAGCGTAAACATCAAGGCTAGAGACTGAATCCAGTTCTATCTGTTTTAAAACACACTTTCTCCCACAACACTCAGGGTAAAGTAGTAACTCTCCCTTGCAACATTCCTCTTTTAAAAAATTTGAAAAGTATGCCTTTCAGATAATTATCTGAGCTATTTGCAAACAAGTTTAGCATGGCAGTGCCAAGGACAGAGCTCTGTATCATGCCACCAGGGAATTCTTTAGTGTTGGCAATAGTCCATTAATCAATACTCTGAGGAGAGAGATTCCACCAGCCAAAAGCTGACCTAATTTTGCTAAAGCCCAATCCATCTATCATCATCACATTTACAAGAATTTCATAAAATACCTTATCAAAAAAGCTTGTTGAAATTTGAAACATTTCACTTACCTGCAGCATTTTCAAAATTCTGTTACACTTGAGGGTAAATTGGGGTCACAATTATTTAATGAAAAGTACATGGTTCTAGTCCTTCAAGATTTTTCAAAGCCTTTACAATGTTAGTGTCCAGTGTGATTGTGAAGGACAGTATATTTGCAATAACGTAGTTTGCCAGAGTACCCTGGATCTATTTAAGACTAGTGTTCTGTGGAATGTACTTTCTAAACAATTGATTCATCAATTAATTTCAGTCTGGAATCTCTGACACAATGTAAATTGCAATTACATTGGTTTAACTTTACGTATCATTGATGGCCTAAGGCACATACATATAGACACACACAAACACTCATATATGAGTGTCACACACATATGTGTACACACACAATTTATAAGATTATAGAATTCTAGTAATTCTGTCATCAAATTGATCAGGTTTGTTTCCTTCAGGATCTTCCACACATAGACTGCTTTATGTGCCTATGCTCGTTCTTCTGTTGAAGCCGTGCATGAAAAGTGATATGTTTATTTCTACTCAGATCCACTACTTTTCTCTATGTTCTCACAATGCCAACAATCTCCTTAATGTAGGGTCAACCAGTCTCTATGTGACTGTGTACTCTCACAAAGACAGTGAACAGCCATATCTCCACAGAATCTTCAGTCACCTGAATTACCCAGACCACTCAATAAAGAACACCTTGCTTACTTGTTTCCAAATTCTTCCAACTACATCTGCAAAACAATTTTGAGAAATATTCTTCTGTGCTCTCTTTCTGTATGTTTTCCCCGGTGTTTTACATGTATGTATGATTTGTTATTTTTGCCTTGACATCCATTTTGTTTCACTCTCTGATTTTTCTCATAGTCCTCCTTTTAGCTATTTGCTTTCCAGCATCAGTATTGCCCATAAAATATTAGTCATAAGATAATGACACATATGTCATCAACTACTTATCTCTTACATGGGCGAGGAAGAGGAAAAGATTAGTTCATAGTACTGGGAAAAAAGTATATTGGACATCTTTTATTCCCCACCACAGATCCTCTCAAATCATCTTTCAATCTAATCACTGCTGCAGCAGCCAGTCACATACATGTATCCTGCCAGCACCTGGACTCTGGAGAATTATGTATCTCTTGCTTCCTTTTCTGAGCTTCTGTGAGTTCAGTGTATGGGACACCTGTGGGAACTCTCATAACACTCACATATAGGTAACTTGGAAGAGTGAGGGAGTTACACATAGGTGACTCTTGACCTCTCTAGGGGCATGAGAGTTAACGGATAAACACTTCCCCTGTATTCTTCAAGCAGACAATCCTGAGCCACATTCTACACGTCAGAAAGACCCAAAAAGATCAAGTCCCAGTGACTCACAATGGCAGAAACCTGACTGTGTACCTTTTCAAAATTATTTCCCCTTCTTTGTTTTACTCTCTACATTCTCTTACCTCTAGTTCCTGGGATTGCTTCACAGATAAACTACCTATAGGCAAGCCCTTGTCCATAACTCTGTCACTGGGGAAACCCAGGCTAGGACAGAAAGCATCATGGCCTTCATGTTTTGTACAATGTGACATTCATATTTGGTTCCTTTATCAAAACAAAAAGTAAATTTTCTTGCCAAAATAGGATTAAAATTCACCCTCAAATGTCCCAATATCCACTTACTCTTCTAGTCTCATATGGAAAATGCAGTTGCCAAATAGTACACAAATACAGACATGAAGGACACAGTGCACTCAGAAGAGAAAGTAAAAGTGCAGGATAACAGCTATTATTCAGTTGAGGGTGGGGCATATCTTAGTATAGCAAAGTCTTAGAAACCAAATGATAAACTCTGGGCTATGATATCATCATGATCATTTTTATCAATGCCCTAAATCCAGAAGCATCCCAGTACATATAAGGAAGGGGGGGCGGGTGTCAATAAACCACTGTGGCACATTGCCAGTGTGTTTGGAGTTAGCCAGAATAATTTCTTTAGCCACATAGGTTTCTGGGATGACAAACTAACTGAAATATTTCTTGTATATTTGTTATATATAAATGCAAACTATTTTCATTTAGAACTATTTGCAGAAATTCCCTTTAATGCTTTTGTCCTTCTCTTAAAATCTAAAATTAGAACACCCATATATTAATCATAATATAGAGTTCATAATATGGGTTCTTTCAGCCGATCTACATTAATTAGAATGGGGTTTTTATTGTTGTAAGTAACAAAAAACATGAGCTTAAACTGTATTAAGGAGTAAGAAAATGTTTATCTATTTCCTGTAAAAAGAAAACTTGAATATAGTAGTTGCCAAGATTAATTGATCCAGCTGCTCAGTGATTATAAGGACCCAGGTTCTTTCAGTCTACAGTCTCTTCCGTGCTGTCCAGCTACTTCTTCACACTGTAACAAGGAATCTATAAGTGTCCCTGGGGGCCTTTTTACACTGCCAATGTTTAGTTGTAGAAAGGGTACCTTGGGTTTTATCTTAGGAACTTGGGTTATTTTACCTTGAAATTCTGATTTTTCATTAGCAAGAATTTGGTCACATGTCTCAACTAAATCTATTGATGACAATGAGAATAAAATCCCCACAGTCTGAGCCGGCATATATGTTGAAGAGTAAACCACAGTGTTTAAGACACACACTTGACTTGATAAATAAGAATCAAAGGCTCTTACATTGAGAGTAAACAAAGGCAGATAATGATTCCCCTTAACCAAATGAAGTTTGTTTTAGTGCTAACAGCAGCAGTACAAAATTATTTTTATGCCATAGAAAATCCTGGTTCAGAAAGATTTTTAGCACAGTTTCACACATCAAAGTCTTTTCTGCAAGATCCAGATCATTATCTGAACACTGAGCATAATGAGGTCACTATAAACAACACTTCTTTTTTGTGTTTATTGGCTTTCATGTCACAAAGTTATATACTAGAGAAGTTCTTTGAAGTTCAAAAGAAGACAAATCAATAGTTGATGTAACAAACCTGTCTCACACCTTTTAAATTATATCCCTAAATAATTTATGTATTCTATATTTTGATTGGCTGTTGTGCAATTTCCATCCAGAAGTTTAATCACTGGCTTGAGGTCAAGCTCAACATGAATGAACACTTACTAAAGTGCCAATTGCGACTCATACTGTTATGAAGTTCTGACATTTTACTGGGGGCTTCTTTCCAGCTTGAATCTTCTGTCATTTTGACAATTGAATCTCATTTACAAGGAAAGGATGAAAAAGAAAAATCTACGTCTTGACACCTTCTGACATCTCTCTGGAGGTGATGGATCCCTGTTTTGGGTAAGGCTCAAAATAATTGAGCAATGGAAAGTAAATGAGAGAATAGTTTTCACAGTAGCTTCATTTTAACCGTCTGTCAAATCATCTTGTCAGGTTACAAAATAATGATTTAAATCCCAAATGCAACTCATCTTGCACCCATATGAGATAGCTACACATGTGTGCTCAAAATACATGCATACATACATCAGCAATATTCTCCAAGGTTGTGAAATATGCCACATTTTATTTCCATATTGGTAAACATGAAAAAATTCCATATTCAAAAACCAAATCACTATAGTACAGCAAACACCAACCTGCTATATATGTTATTATTTGAAACTAATTTGATTGACATTCTAGGAAAAACATTGACCTAAAAGACTAATCCCTGAGCTCCAGCTCTGCTGCAGATCACACAAGATGACAGGGAATTTGTCTTCAGATGTTTTCAAGTTTTTTCATCTATAATAAGTGTAATGATTTATTATGTGTCTATGCCTATAGAATGATCACTTTTTTTTAACTATGGTTCAAAATGAACTATATCAAAATCTCACATTCCACTGATCTCTTTTTGTAAAATAAATTTAAAAAAATATTTCTTACAAAATTCCTGAGTATGTAGTCTCCTTGTATTTTTCCCTTGAAAATATAAAATTTATAAACATTTGTTTAAAAGGAGCAGCTACATAAAGACTGCCTGTCATTGGGTTCAACCCTTCACTCAAATTTTATTGATCACTTACTTCTAAATGCTGGAGAAATTATAATAAACAAGACTGTCAATGTTTCTTGGCCACAGTAGAACCTACACTCTAGTGGCTAAATTCGCTCATCCATATGGGTTTTTGATGGGGATGCTAATGCAAGCATTGACTCTCAGTTTTCCAATCAAGTCCAGTCTTAGGGCATTAGGGTGTTCAGTGGGCTGGAAATGAAACCAGCTCTCCTGCCTCTGGAATTTAGCGCTTAAGTCCCAATCTGACTTCTAAAATGGGAATGTGCATTTCCAATATCATTCTTCAGTTCTTGAAAATTATCTTTCATTGTCTTTCTCTCTGAAATATACTCAGATATGTGATCTTAAAACTTGTTTTAGTAAATTGTGGCATTTTCAAAGTACTACTTAAAGAAGTAAAATATCATTATTCAACATTAAAATTCAGATCAATTTTGACACTAATTAATTGTCCTTTCTTCTTTTGTTTAGTAAATCAGAGGATGAACATCTCTCAGATAGATAAAATCATCTAGGGCTGGTGGACAATAAGGAAACGGAACTTACAGAATCTTGTCAATGCCCATTTTCATTGAGAAATATTTATTTAGGTAGGAATCTAGAACCAGCCTCCTCAATTAAAGACAAATATAAATGTGTACATTATTATTTGTATTGTCTCATACTGACAAACACAGTTAATGATGCAATAGCACTTTTTATACTTAATAAATACTTATTGAGGAGTTACTATATATAGGCATTTTTAAGTTGCTTGGGTTATGGTAATGAACAAAATTCCTTGCTCTTGAAAAGCTTATGTTCACTTAACACTCTTTGCAACCTCTTGAACTGTGTTCTATTATTAATCCCATTTCTCAGAAGATAGTGTAATGGGATTTAGAGGTTAATTAATTTGCCTGATGTCATATAGCTATTAAGTTCAAAGACTAGCTGTGAAATTTGGTTTGTTAAATTCAGAGTTTGAATTCTTAATTTAAATATAAAGCCCAAAGGGTAATACATTCTAGTTGACCACAAACTGGTAGTACTTTCTTTAATCTTAAAGGCTTTGAAATATAAATATACGGAGTTAATTGTGAAAAAAAAAATGAACTTCTACAAACCTGCTATTTCCTTCTTGAATCCCCCATTTCAAAGGCTTACAGCCACAGTAACAAACATTAGAGGCAAAATGAAATAAGCAATAAGCGTACAAGACTATGGAGTCAGAAAGACTGAGTATCTGCTCTTTTCATGCTCCTTGCTAGATATGTGATATTGAGCAATTACATAATGCCTCAAAGCCTTGGTTTATATTCACCTATACAATGGAGTAGCTAACAGTACTTTTCAAAGCAGCCTGTTGTGCAGCTTAAGAAAAGAGGCTACATGCCCAGAGCTTAGCACAGTGCCTGGCCTAATACATATTCACACTCAACGGAAATTTGATATAACTCTTCCTACTCTTAAATCTGTGACTAAATATATAAGGCAGAGAACTACCCATATAATGGTTAAAGATACCTGGGACATGAAAGTGACGATAAATTATGGCTTCTCACAGCTCTTGGTTTTTCATAGCCTTAGACTTTTCTCAGGCTTATAACCTTGAGATTAAAAAATTTGGGTCTTCATCTTAAGGACACCTAATTACTTGCCTTTTCTTTAATTTATAAGCACATAAAAGTATTCATTTGTGTTACAGGATAGTATCAAATTTTGCATAGAATTACCTTAAACTAAAAACACTTTTAATATCACATTGGTTATGTTTCTGACAAATAATTCATTAAAAAGAAGTTCAAGTGATATTTCTTACTTTTAAACTTAAAAAAACTGATGACCATGTTTTTTAGTTTTAGCTTTAAAGGATTAATTGTGTATGTGTCTATGCATGTGTAAAGATATATATATATGTACACACACACACACACATACATACATCTTAGAGTGTGGACAGTCTCTAAGTAAATACCAATAAGAAAGCATAACAAACAAGGTCGATATATTTGACTTCATAGTAAATGAATGTTCTACATGGAAAACAATGCATTAACAAAGTTTTTAAACATATTACAAACCAGAAGATGAATAGTAACACATATGATATGCAAAATTCTTTCTATTCTATATACATAGGTCCCAAATCACTAAGGGAAAAAAATGAAAAATTCTTAGGAAAAAAATGGGCAAGAGACATAAAAGGCATTTCACGTGTAGGAAAAACAAAACCACAAACGACACTGAAGTATTTTTAAAAATGTTCAAATTTTTCATAATTGAACAACTGTAAGCAAAAACAAAAATTTTCTTTTTTAACAATATGAACCAAAATATATCAAAAAGAGTAAATTAATGCCCAGCATTGGCAAAGTGTGGGGAACCAGGCACTCATTGTTCACAAGAATATAAATTTGTGCATCTCTGGACAAAATATTTGACAAAATATTAAACAAATATATAACAAAATACCAAAATACAAGTACCTTTTTATTCGGTATTTTTATTTCTTGGTTTTATATTATAGATATAAATATTGAAAAATTTTACAATTATTTATGGAAGCCAGATTCTAAAATGTATGTTAATTATTATCAAGGTTGGATTGGCAAAGCAAACTCTATGGTAAATAAATAGATCTATTTATATGGGCTATGATGGAATTACCTCCAAAATATATTAAAAGAGGAAAACATGCAAGGCAGAGAAATTTATTTACTCTAGTAAGATCTCCCATTTGGGTTAAAAAAATAAATACAGTAGACCTCCCTTTATCTGTGGAGGATATGTTCCAAGCCCCCCAGTGGTTGCAGGAAACTGAGGGTAATACTAAATACTGTATATATGATGCTTTTCCCTATACATGCATACATTTTCATTTAAAGGAAGCACTCCATGGCTTCTTTGACACATCCAAATTGCCAGCATCATTATTCTTATGTCTTTGGCCATTATTAGGTAAAATAAAAGTTAAAACACAAGCACTGCAATACCATGACAGTCTATGGGCAGGAAGCATATACAACAGTGTGAATATGCTGGAAAAAGGAATGATTCCCATCCCAGCAGGACAAAGTAGGACACAGAGATTTTATTATGCTACTCAGAACACTGTGGAATTTAAAACTTAGGAATTGTTTATTTCTGAAATTTTCCTTTTAATATTTCAGATCATGGTTGACCATGGGTAACTGATACCATGGAAAGTATAATCTCAGAAAGCAGAACTGCGGATAAAGGGAGACTACTGTATCTGAGTGTGAGCCAAAGAGAAAAAAGAGTGATTTATTTTTCACATCTACATTGTATATTCATTGCATTTTCACTTTTAGTTATTAAAATGTATATGAATAAATACTATCCAAAGAAAAAGACAAATCTAAACAGCCAGAACAGATAATGGTGAGAGTTAAAAATTGAGAAAGAGTGCTAGAGATAGAAAATAAAAATATAAATGATATTAAAAAGCAATTTAAGAGGTTTATAGAGATCTATTTATTACGCATTCTAAAAAAATGTTCTGAAAAGATGAAATGTGTATAAGAAAAGAATCATTTAATTAATAAATAAATTCCCAAAGCCAAACATCTTTGTCTTCAAATTAAAAAGACAAAGCTGGATGAATGGAAAAAAGACTACCACCTAAAATTTGGCATTTCAGAACACACAGTTTAAAGAAAATGGCCTATATATTTCAGAGAAGAGAAGAAAAATGGCTACCTATCAAAGAACAAAATCAAGTTTAATATCGATAGTCTTATTTGCCATTCTGGTTTCTAAATATTAATGATAGAACTCATTAAAGCTCTGAGGGAAAAGGTAATTACTAACCTATCATTCTATACTCAGCCAAAATGTCAGTGTGAAGGCTAAGTACGGAAGTAAGGACTTTGTCAGGCATGAAAAGACTCCACAGTATTATTTTCTATGCATTTTTCCTTTAAAATTTACTCAAGGATGCATGTCAGGATAAAATAATGATAATAAGAAGATGTGCAATTCAAAAAGAAATGAAACTAACAGCAGAAACCAAAATAATGCCATGGATAATGGCTATATAACAAAAAAAAGGAAATCTCCCCAAATTTTGATAGCAACTCACATATTTCCAATAAGTATTTCTTTAATAAGAAAAAGTTAATTGATTAGCTTAAACAAATAATATAAAATATTAAAATATTTGTCGAGTAATGATTCTGTGTCTCTGAAATAAGTAATATTTAACTCCTAAGATTATACCTCTTGTATGTTCTTTCTCTAAAATTATTACTTTATAATTTTAATATTACATGGCTTGTGTTTAAACATTATAGAGCACATAAAAATAACCTTATATAATACTGGCATTATAATATTTATTCACTATTTTAGTGAGCATCTTGCTTGTTCTAGATATAAGAATACATCATTTAAAAGTAACAGTTTCTTTTATAAGTGACTCCATATAAAGCTGACCAAAAAAAAAAAAGAATACTAAAATCTCTAAGAGGTGGTACAAATCGCAACAGAAATGAGGAGCTGTGGATTAAACGACATGAGTCTTGAAAAACCTCATTAACTCCAGAAAACATTTCCAAATTATTTATTAATTGTAAATTAGTTGAAAGCTAGGTCTCTGAAGACACATGCCACACTATATTATGTGAATTTAGTTTGAATTAAGAAAAAAACTGAAGTTTTCTTTATGGAGAGTTAAAAAGGTGAAATCACTGGGATGCAGTTACAGCCTCACTGACAAACAGGAACAGATAAAACATCACTTTGTCATCAGCTTCATGGCTTTGACAGTGATGTTTAGAGAAAGAAAATGTGTATAATTATTTGATTATATCACACTGCTGTGCAGAAATTCTGATATAAAGAAAACAGTTTAGTTACTTTCTCTGGACCTATTTATTTGATACTAACATCCCTCTTTTTTCTCATCACCAAAGACCTACATACTATATTAAATGTAATTTTAAAGCAAATTTAAACTAAAATTGATTCCCAATATCACATAAAATATATGAAACTATACATTAGCTGAGAATAATAATTGAAGATTCCATAAATTAATAGGCAGCCATATAAATTAATGCAAACATAAAAGTTTCTTGCCTAAAAGAAATCCAAGTTATTCTTTAGGCTACTGATGATCAATAACATTTGCTGCATCAGAAAAAGGGTCATAAAATTGTATTAAGACACTAAACTATGAGTTGTGAAATCTGTTTAGGTGTCCTACAGGGCTGCCTCTGTAGGTGGGTAAAATAGGATTACGGATGTTCTGAATGTAAATGTGACAGAACATGACAGGGGTTCCAGGATCTGGGGTTCAGTTTTCTTTTTTATTGTCAAATTCTAGAAATAAATATTTCTAGAACTGTGATTTCTCTCAAAACAAAAAACCTTATGGTACAATCACATTAGTGGATAATTTATGGTGTTACACTCAAAGCTCAGAAAACTCAACTTATATACGTTGGACTTAGTACAGCCAGTTTAAAATCTGTCTCCTTTTTCACTGCACCATTATGAAGGAAGACCACTGCTTATTGAGTAATCAAAATAGCAAACATTTATTGGGATGAATTAGAGAATGCGACTTAGTTGGAGTAGAGGGAACTATATGGGGGCAAATGTCCTTTCTATCTCTCTTTATATGCATTCCCTTTCAGGAGTCCTAAAGGGCATGATAGAACAGGAGAATGCTTAGACCTTTGAATTGAAGAACAGTGAGTGAAACTGAGAGAAAAAAAAAGAGCTGGTAAAAGAGCAATCCTCATTCACAGCTTGATGTCACTGTTTCTGTAATTAAATACCTATTGGAAGTGCTTTGGAATGTATAGTGAAGTAAATTTTTCTTTTCTTTTCTTTTCTTTTTTTTCCTGTATCACATGCCCCATGTTAGAATTTTAGACAATTAAGTAGAACAGATATAACAATTTAATACTGCCTCTCTTGAAAGTCTCTTCAACAAACGGCATTGCAAACACTAGAAAGCTATATAAAAAAAGACGAAACCAGAACATTATCTTACACCATACATAAAAATTAACTCAAAATGGATTAAAGACTTGAATATAAGACCTGAAACAATAAAATACATAGAAGAAAACATAGGCACAAAGCTTCTGGATATTGGTTTCAGAGGTGTTTTTGTGAATTTGACTCCAAAGTCGAGTCAAACTAAAACAGAAGTAAATAAATGAGACTACGTCAAACTTAAAATCTGCACAGCAAGAGAAACCATCAATAAAACAAAAAGGCAAAAAACCAAATGGGAAAAGAAGTTTGCAAATGATACTTCAGATAAGTGGTTAATATTCAAAATACATAAAAATTCATATAACTCAATAACAAAAAAAAATTTTTTAAATGGCAGGAGCTCTGAATAGTTTTATTTTTTTTTCTCAAAAAGACATATGAATGGCAAAAAAAATACATGAAAAGGTGTTCAACATCACTAACCATTAGGAAAATACAAATCACAACCCCCATGAAGCATCACCTCACACCTGTTAGAATGGCTATTGTCAAAAAGACAAGAAAGAACAAGTATTGGGGAGGATACAAAGAAAAGGGAACCCTGTGCACTGTTGGTGGGAATGTAAACTGGTAAAACTACTATTGAAAACAGTCTGAAGTTTCCATAATGTTTAAGGATAGACCTACCATATGATCAAGCAACTCCTCTTATGGATATTTACCCCGAAAAATATAAAAACACTAATGTAAAGATGTATGTACCTCTGTTTATTCCAGCATTATTTACAATAGCCAAGAAATGGAAACAATCTAAGTGTCTATCAACAGACGAATTGATAAAAAAGACAATAGAATTGCTGCCCATGAGACACACACACACACACACACACACACACACACACACACACACAATAGAATATTATTCAGCCATAAAAAAGATAAAATATTGTCATTTGCAACAATCTTAAGGGTATTATGCTAAGTGAACTATGTCAGACATAAAAGGACAAAAACCATATGATTTTACTCATATGTGAAATATAAAACAAAAAAGTAACAAATGAACTAACAAAACAAGCAAAAACAAACTCATAGATACTGACAACAGAAAGGTAGTTATCATAGGGGAAGGGTGCGAGGGGAGTGTGAATTGGGTAAAAGGGGTCAATATATGGTAATGAAAAGAAACTGGACTTTTGGTGGTAAGCACACAATAGAGTATACTGATACCAAATTATAATGTTGCATACCTGAAATTTATATAGTGTTACTAACTAATGTTACCTGATTAAGTTTTATAAAAAATAAAAAATAAATAAAGGCTGTTTTATCACAGAACTGGGATTACTTTGAAAACAATAATATTTTTATATATTAATAGTAAAAATAAAAAGTTCAAAATTCAGAGAAATGAATAGGTATGTGGATATACAAGTAGAATTTTGTGGAATTAATATTAAAAATACCAACAATTGACTTTTGTAGGACATTAGAAAGTAGAGAATTGTCTCCTGTGAAGACAAATGTCTGAGAGCTCTTCTGCAACAGATATCGAGGAGGACATTTATGTACCATTTGGCACATTAGAAATCCTAATTCTTAACTCAGTCAAAAGCAAAGAAGAAATGCAGTGTCAACTAATGTGAAAAAAATTATACTGATTCGTTCATGGGGAAATTACCTACAAAAATGAATTTTGAGGAGCTTAAAGCTTACTCAAAAGCATACTTTTTCTTGAAGAATGAGTTTTAAATCATGTAGATATCAATCACAAAAATCCATAATTAACCTTTCAAATCATACTATATTTACTTTGAAATAATTAATTGTTTGCACCTCTTCCCCTTTTTTACCCAGTAATCTTCTTAAAAACATCTCTAAATAGCATCCGAATACACTGGGTATTAATTTATTCCTAATATAAAGTATACATCTATGGATTTAGAAATTTCATTGCAATTTTATGAAATGCATTACTATAAGTTATACCTGGGAGTTAAGGATTTGAACTCCCTTCTGTGTTTGATCCCCTGATAAACTCCATCATGTTACAAAATTCTACAGTCACAAAGAGATTGGTGATGAGTTGCTAATGATAGAGTACCTCTCCCCCAACAGACCCAGTTCCAGAATATGACAGTACACAGAAAGAGCATCAATCAGTTTCAAGGTTCCATAACACACAGATAATCCTGAGTGACTCCCTTTAACCAGAAAGATATAATACAGTGTAATATATTTTGAAAATTGGAAATGTTGAACAATAAAAATACCCTTTATTTTTGCTCATGCTTAGCTCTAATGTAGGATGAGACTTGCTTTGCAGTCTGATGCAGAATTACCTCTAATAATGTCTCATTACTAAGACACTCAAAATAAAACAGTATGATGTTAAAAATATCTGGTATACATTAATATTTGAAATGTACTAGATTGTATATTGCATGTTCCTATTGGATATTTCTCTTTTATTTTAAATGATTTTATAATTTTACAGAGCCCTTTGTGGCAGAGATACTATTATATCATGAAGAACATGTATTATGGATAAGAATTGTCATCTTACTCTCCCCATTCCAGTTTGCAGCTGCCCATGAGACATACAACTTCAGCTGGAAAACTATTTTTTTGTGTGCTTAAAGAGACAGCCAGCCATAATGCAGAACTGTAAATCCTGCCCAGCTCCATTTAAAGTGAAGCTTTCTGCTAATACCGAGGAATTAAAAAATTATTACTATGTAAAACCTTTATTTAGGTGAAAAAAAAAAAAAAGGAGTAAAAGAGATACAGTAGAAAGGGAAAAAAATTTCCAAGGTATTTAAGATATTAAATTTTGACACTGTCTTTCATGGCTTTAAAGTCACATTTTTTAACAATAGTAAAGAAAAAGTTTCCATTTAAAAGAGAGATCACTAGGGTTGAAAAGTTAACTGATGATGGTTCTCATTTAAAGGGCCACCTAAAATGATTACATTAAAGATCTAGTTTGTGTCCGTTTTAAAATACATTTATATCAATGCTTAAAATTCAATATTTGCATGTTCATACAAAGACCTGAACACCAGCATTCACACAGTTTTATTCATCTTAGTTTAAAGCTATAGTCAACCCAAATATCTATCAAGTAATGAAAACATGGTTACCTATGCAATGGTATATCACTATAACACAGACAAATCACTACAACGCAGGCAAATCCCAAAACATTCTGCTTAATGAATGAAGTCAGATACCAAAGAGTTCATACTATTGTTCTATCATGTTACATTCAGGAAAAAGAAAACTCAGAGTGACAGAAAGCAGACCGGTAATTATCAGGGGCCAGGGTTAGGAAAAGGGATAAACTTCAAAAGTGCAGGAAGTTATTCTTTGTGGTGATGAATATGTTTTATATCTTAATTGTAATGATTACGCAAATCTGTGCATTTCGTAGAAATCATCAAGCTGCACACTTATATTAGGTCAATTTTGCTGTGTTAAATTATATTTTAATAAAGCTGATTTTTATTTAATTTTTATTTTTCAATTAGAGTTGACATTTAATATTATTTTATATTAGTTTCAGGACTACAGCATAGTGGTTAGACATTTATATAATTTATGAAGTGATTCCCTTGACTTAAAATTCAGTAAATTTCTATCAAGGGGATAATAGACTAAACTAGAGAGTATTTAAAATGAGGTTAAAAAAATTAGCAAATGTGCACATCAGATCCCAAGAGCAGCTTGTGCCAAAAGGCAAGTGAACAACTTAAAGTGTCAGTTCCACCATATTCATCCAAGCTGTGCAAAAAGAGAGTAATAATATCAAATTTTTAAGGTTTTGTAAAAATTAAATGAGATAACAGATATAACATACTAAGTAGAAAACCTGGAACATAACAAAGACTCAAAAATTTTTAAGCATTTTATTATTGCCAACGCACATTATATAATTATTTATAGCGTTAATATGTCTTCTTAATTAGGCTTGCTAATAATTTATGTTAATTCTAACTACTGCCTCCCAGCCAAGGATCCTAATTTATTGAAGTGATCCTACTTTTAAAGTTTCTATTATTCGTCACTCATTCATTCATTCAACAAATACTTAGTGATTGCTTTCCATGTGCCAGGCACTTTCCTGAGTACTGGGGATAATATATTAAATACATTACATATGGTCTTCTACCCTCATGGAAAGGCAGATATTAAACAAACATGTAATTAAATATTTAAGTTCAAATTATGAAAAAGTACTACAAATTAGAAGAATATGGTATTGTTCTAGATAATAACAGAGGGACATAATTTAGATTAGCAATCTATGTGGGAGTTTTCTTTAAGAGAGGAATAGTTGAGCTGAATAAAAGCATTTGTATGTAGAGAGACAGGGAAGACCCTGCAGTATAAAAAAAGATTTGATAAACCTGAGCAACTGGAAAATAAAACAAACAAAAAAATGTGTGTGCCTAGTGGCTAATGATAGAAGTGGAAAGCAGCAAATGAGCTTGGAGAGGTAGATAGGCAGATGATGGAGAGGCTGGTGGGCCATGTTAACATAATCCTTCATGTACAGTTTTACTTAAAATAATAGTAGTAATATCCATCGAGTGGTTTCTATGCACCAAGTGCTTTATATGAGCTATTTCATTTAATCCTCTATACGGTAGGTATATATTATCATGCCCATTTGATACCACAGTCAACTAAGTAATCTGCCCAAGATCACAGATAGAATCAAAAAAGCAAACAAAGACAGGCTCTCTAGCTTCAGAACCCACTGACTTAACCACTGTGCTATGCGGCTTCTCTCTGCTATACTGCCTCTCAGTTTAAGACTCAAGCATGTTGTAACAGAATCTATGTTATAAATTGAAAAGTTCACCCCATCTGTTGTGGAAAGGATGGGTTATAGAAGGACAATAATGGATGTAGGGAGAACAGAAAATATCTGCATAATCAAAGCTGGCTCTACTGGCATATAAAGTGTGCAGTGGCATCAGACCTTATACTTAGACGGGTACTTCCCTTGGTTTAATTCTGATCTAGCTGTATCAAAATACGAAATAATTTTTGAACAAGGGGACCTGCATTTTCATTTTACACAGTGCTTCACAAATTATATCGCTGGCCCTAGCAGTATTCTACGCAAGAGATTTGAATGGCTTAGGGTTTTAGATTAATTCATTCTCATCTGATGACTAGAGCTCTGCATTGCCCTTATCAATTGCCTTCCTTGGGGGTTAGAAAGAATTGCCATTTATTAAGCATCAAACTAGTCAGAGTTCTAGAGCTTAACACATATTATTCAGTTAATCTGCACAACCACTTTTTAAAGTAGGTTCTATTATCAGCATTTTGTTAAATGAGAAAACTATCCCTCAGAGAAGTTAAACAATGTAACATGGCTGATAGGTGACAGAGCTAAGGCTGTAATTCCATTCTTCTAAACCAAATCTTATCTCTTTAGCCCCAATTTGTATTGTCCACCCTAGAATGCTATTGCCATGCTTTGCCCACTGGTTGAAATATCTCACTAATGCTTTGGAGTGTTAGGACCAACCCTTTCTTTAGCCTAACCAGTCACTGGAGGTTACCCTTTCACGTAAAACGCAAGGTCATGCCTATCCCCTAACAGAGCCTGAACTGACCATTTCTCCCAAGCCCTAACAATCTGTAAATGACAGATATATTTTAGTAACATTTTTAAAATACAATAAAACACCATGAAAAAAATCCCTACAAATCTGCAATATTTTCTTTAAACCCTGGCATCTGTGCACCCACTGGATCTAGAGGATGACACTGCCTCAAGGCTATTGACAACCACAGACTTTTTATTTGTGCCTCTTGTCTGCCCACTGAAAGAGTGTCGATGTTGCAACCCTGCTTCACTGAATCGCAGTCTCTCAAAACTCCAGAGATCAAAGAATTTACCCACAGTCAGGGTGATCCTTAATTTCCACTCTGATTCTCCTTAGTCTCAGACAAAATTCTATGTTTCAGCTGAACTCTTCTGGTTACAAGCACGGCAGTGCATAAAAAAATTCAGCCATTGAAGGAAATTCTGAATTTATTATGTAATGTAAACATTTTGTAAAATATGAAAGTAAAATATAAATCACTTACTATATAAGTTTTAGAATTCGGTCACCAATTAAAGATAAAGCAAAGAAAAAGTTGCAATCAAGTTTTTACACATTTTAATTATAATAAAATAACTATTTTATCAGTATAGTTTTCCTGACAACTTTTCATTAGCTGCATAAAATTGAAATTGGTGTTGATAGTTCTAATTACCTGGAACAATATTCAATATGTGTTCAATTATTAATGTGAATTTGGTTCTCAAAATCTTTATTTCCATCCCATTGCATGCTTTAAAAGAAAAAAAAAAAACAATTCTATTGTACTATTTTAAATACTGGATAAGAATAACAAAAAAAAAAAATGCTATATTTTGCTGAGAGGAACTTAAAGATGCATCATTTCCCATTTACCAGATATTTAGTGATATCCAGTATCCAATAATGTTTAGGCCACATACCTACTTAAATTCTTAATTTTCTGTCCTTTTCAAGAGTGGGAGTCTCATTCTAACATAATATAATTTGTTCATTAGAAGAAAAATCAGGTGCTGTTAAGGACATTGTGCCTAATAGCATTCAAACTGAACATTAACCTTCTGCACTGCTCAGGATGGAACTCAACTTGACACTTTTCATTTCCATGAAATTGACAGTTTCAGCCTTTTGGAAAGTTTTCTTGAACTTCAAGTTCCAACATAGACACAAATGCTACCTAGTCTCCCAATTACATTAAGTGGAATGCTTTGCCAAAATAGATGGGGCTTTCTTTGTTGTTTATGGCTTATTTAGCAATTAATACAGAATAGAAAACTTTTTTTTTTGTTTATTAGTCATCAAGATTTTGTTTTCTTTCCCTGTCTGCTATAACCATTTCCTGGGTGAGTGGAATGAGTCATAAAGATTCCCACATTCATTTTTCTTTTGCCTAAAGCGATGTTAGGATAGCATATTAAATAAACAGGTATAAGGATCAGTTGACATCCCATTTACTAACTAATTAGCAAAACAGGAAAAAAAACACATCGAGCTGAATTTACTGAAAAGTGAATAATTGTGAGGGGGTTTGGGACCTGTACTTAGTAAGATACAAGATTATTAGAAAATATTAGAGCTGTCAATCAACATTATTTGCTCCATAAGCGACATATCCTCTAAAGATGAGAACTTTAGGTCACTAATTAAAAGTGAATAGTCTTTTGATGGATTGGTCAAGAAATGTTAATTAAAGATCAATGTACAACTTATAAACTAGTGTGATCATGTAATTTATTACCTAAACAGAAATACCTTTAAAAGAAGGGATTAATAATTACACTGAGGCAATAGGGATAAAATAGGATTGTCATTTTGCCCTCTGTGCATATCCAATTTTGGGCAGATCATTCAAGAACTAACAAATATAGTGAATAAGCAAATAGGATATTAAACACTTAAATCAATTAAATATAGAACTGTATATAGAAAACACATGTATTTTATTCTTAGAACTATAAGCCACAGTTCTAGTCAGAAGGGAAATAAAGTACCATTAAGCATATAGTCTTTAGCTAAAATGATGAAGGTCCACAAAAAGAGGATGGGATAGAAAAGGATCTAGGAACATGACATGCAAGGAACTTTTGAAAGATCTGAGGAGATTTAGCCAGGAAAGAGGAGATTTAGCAGTCAGTCATAAGAACTATTTGTAAGGCCTTTGAAGACTCTCACAAACTAGAGGTTATACTCATTTTCTGTGCTGCCAGAGGTCAGAGCTAAGATTAAAGTCTGAAAGAAAGAGGGGAATAGATCTTTAGCTCAAAAATCGAGATCATTTTTGAGCAACAGACAGCGCCCAACAATAGAATAGGCTATCATATGAGTAACTGAGTTCCCCAACAATCAAAGTACACAAATAGAATAGGGATTCGAGCAGAGATCTTCTCTTGTGGTGTCTCTATCTTAAGTGTAAAAATATTTTCCCAGAAGTCCTCTAGCAGATTTCCCCTCACATATCATTGAACAAAAATCTGTCATATGATTGACCTCTAACCAATCACCAGCAAGGGGAATGGATCCACCATGATTGAATTCCATCAACTAAGATTTATCCCTGATTCAAATTGGGGGAGAAATGGGTATCAAGAAAATGTTTCTATCAATAAGAAGAGGCCAATCAATATTAGTAGGCTATTTGATAGATCCTACAGTCTTACTATTCATAGAATAGCAATACCTGCAGCATCTGGGAGCTTGGTTAGATATGCAGAATTCCAGACCTTGCCCCAGAACCAATGAGTAAGAAATGATTTGTGTTTACATTAAAGTTTAAAAAGTCTTTCCTATAGTGCCAGCTATAGGCAGCCCTAGATTATATAATCTTATGAAAACATAATATAAAGGAGTAAAATCACAATGATAGAACCAAGTTTGAATTGGGGTTTTTGATGTCGATTATAGAGTAAAAGAAACTATAGCCCAAAACTCATGCTAGCCATGTGAATTCTGGATGCTTCATCATGTCATGTTAATATATCATGGCCATGCCAGTTACCAAGGGTCTTCATGAGGAGAGGGAGAGAGAGAGAGAGAGAGTATGTGTGTGTGTGTGTGTATGCACACATATATCTTTCTATCAGTTTTCACTTTTCTGTTAGTGTAAACCATCAGGGTACTCTTTTTAAAGAATCATGCAATCACTAATATGTTTGTCAATTCCACAGCCTCTTTCATCTGGAGATTGATTCAGATAATTCGGTTTTTCGGGGGGGGCGAGATAAAGTGGTGATTTGTAAATTTGTATTTGAGGTTGGCAAATTGGAATTTACCATAATTTTGAGAAAGCCAATATAAAAAAGACAACATGGCTCTGTGGAGCCTTTTATGGGATGGCACAGTAATAAATTGGTTGCATGATGGCCAAAGGTTTATATCTGAGCAGCTGCTTCCTTACAAAGCCTGCATGATCTGTAGCCAAAGGGTTATTGTGAAAGGAAAAAAAAACACACAAGAAAGGTTTGTTTACTTGTGATAATGTTGGCTCTTTTCAACTACAAAAAATAATTTTATGCCCTGCATGCCTTTCCCGTGCAGGCCTTCTGCAAACTTTGCCTTGGATAGAAGAAAGCAGCTAAGTTAGATGGTTGAGATGTGAAGATAGAGAGTTATATTCTATTTATGGTGCTCCTCTCACCCTAAGTAATAGATCCATGTATCCTTCCTTTGGAGATGCACTATAGGTACTTCTGATTTAATAAATACACTGCATCTTCAAAGATGTCAGCCCATCATTTCAAAGTCTTTCCTGTGTGCTGGCACTTCACTTGTATCCTTAAGAGGTCATTCCTACATTCTATGAGGCTGATTGTTTCTGGGAAATACAATATCTGGGTGACACCTCCAGTGGATTGTGATTAAAGCCCACTCCCAACCTCTATCAATATTAAGTGGGTCTCCTAATTGGATGCTAGCTATCCTGTGTGATATTCCATGTCTGTGTAGATTTGGCGTTATAAGTTACAGATAGCTATACTGGTCAAGGTTAATCAGGCAAGAAAGGCAAATCCATATATGAAATAGGTATTTTTCTCTGAAAGGATGAACTGTTGGCCCTTCTACGAGTAAAGGGACCCAATGTGGTCAATTATACCAAGTGGCCAGTTGGTCTCTTCAAGGAACATTGCCATATTAGAGATCAGTGTTTTCTGTATGATTGACACTCCAAGAAGTAATAATTAGATCAATCTAATAAGTGGGGGAAAAATGCTGTGAGGACTTTACATGACCTTTGTCTTTGCCACTATGGTTACGTTATTCATACGTCCATCTTGACAGTACTGGGGTAGCCAATGGCAAAAGCTGACTAATGTCAACTGATTGAGTTTTTCAATGCATCTACCATGACAGATGTTTCCTGTGGCCAATAATGTATGATATAAAAATCTTCACATTTTATGCCTACTTCTATATGCCTATTCCTATCTCACGTCTACTTATTGCTGATCTTCTGCCTCTTTATCTTTTAGGGCACTGACCAAAATGCAAGGTAACTGGCCACTGCCAAGAATCATAAATATTCTCATGCTAAGGCAGTTCTCCTTTTACTCAAAGTATATAACCTGTTGCACTGTTCACTACTTATTGGGAAGATTATTTTTCTCTCTCCTCTTTCAGAATTACCCCTGAAAATGGCTATAATGTAGCCAACATGTATTTTTGGCTTGCATCCAGAAACTCAGCTGACTCATCCATAAATCTATTTCAGATTTTTATCTCCGCTTGTAGTTAATCATATAGGATCTCCCACATGGCTACAGGTGAAAGCAAGGTGAGGGGCACTGTCAGTAGGTGACACGTGGATCTGTTTATGACCTCTCATCCTGTATGGTCCTAATTCTAAATGTACCATTTCCATCTTACAATATGCTGATTGATGTTGGCCCTGTTAACTTTATGGTTTAGTGGGTCCAACAGAACTTAGATCATAACAAAGTTATAGATGTATTGTCACTTTGTGCCCATGCTTAAGCATGCCATGTCCTTCAGGGCCAAGGGCCAAATAAAGCTGTTTCTCAAAGGGTATATAATTATTTGCTTTGATGGTATGGTCTTAATCCAGAATTCCAGGACTTGTATTGTAATTCTCTCACTGGGACTTGCTACTGTGGCCCAAACTGCATCTTTTCCCACCAGTTACACTCCTAATACTGCTTGTACCTCAGTTTGGAATTACTGCAGTTCCCTTTCCTGTCCCAGGCCCCTGGTTGCCCCTGGTATTACCTGCAGTATGGGCCTCCAAAATCCAAGGGGCATGCCAGGCACTATAGAAGGCTTTTTTTCTTATGGTAGGGGATGCAAGATGTAGCAATTTGTCTTTTACTTTGGAGAGGATGTCCAAGTGTACCCTTGATCACTGGATTCCTTATAAATTCACTAATGTAGCAGTTCCCTGAATCTTCATAAGATTCATCTTTCACTCTTTGTAGCAAATGAGCTTTACCAATGCTTCCAGCTTACTAGTCACCTCTTGCTCATTCCATCCAATCAAAATGATGTCATCACTGTAATGATAAATCACTATAATATTTGGTAGAATATACATGCCCAGATCTCTTCAGACTATGTTGTGACAGAGGGCAGGGGAGTTAACATAGCTCTGAGGCAAAGCTGTCAGTGAATATTGCTGTTTGTTTCAGATGAATATAAATTGTTTCTGATTGTCTTCTAATTATAAGAGGGAAAAGTGCATATATCAAATCAACAAAAGCATGTACTCAAGATATTTTTAATCTGCTCAAGAAATAACACCACATTTGACCCAGCAGCTGTGATAGGGTCTATTACTTGGTTGAGTCTATGGTCATCTACAACCATTCTTTAGAGTCTATTGGATTCCAAAGAGGTCAGACTGGCTAATTAAATTGAGATGTTAATTGTGGCCTCTTGGCTTCTATATGTTAAGCACTGCCACCTGGCTGTTCTTACTTCAAGGCCATATCAACCATGAATAATAATGAGCCCAAGTCTGTGACCACATCTTCAATCATCAGCTTTGGCACATAAAGAAGAATCACTATTAAACTTTGAAGTGATGCTAGTGCCCTTTGCATCCCCACATTACTAGAATTGTGTATTCTCTAGGCCCTCTTAAAGACATCATTCTTTGATGGATCTTCTGATCTTACATAATATTCCCATTCCAGCATACCCATTTATTTCTCTTTATTCCTTCCTCTGCTATCTCCCAGGGCAACTCAGACATTTCAACTTCACTGATACTAAACAACTGTTTATTCCAGGCCTCTAAGAACTAACCCAGCAGTAAGTCTTCCCTTCCCCTGGATTTCTTGCTAGGACGTTAAATACTGAGTCCCAAGAGAGTGGACCCAAATTAGTACTTGTTCATCCAGACTTACACTCCTGTCTCTTGATGATGCCTACTCAAAATCTAATCCCAATAGTATTCTCTTGGCTCCTACTGGTTTATGCAAACTTGTTTTTGCAGATTTCAGGTATAAAGACTTTTTATCTCCTTGTAAAGCTCAACAGATCTGCAGACTAGTTATGTTAAGATTAAACCCTAATTATCAGACTCAGATCCAGGAGAGAAGATAGAGGCAGCGCCTGAGGGGAATTCTTACTGCCTTATGGGGAGAAGACTTCTACAGCTTTAATTTTTTAAATTTTTTGAAATCATCATCATCATATCTGTCACAGCATTCCCTGCCACTGTGACATTTTCCTAAGTCATTACTGGAAAATCCTTATTAATTGAGCTATGACATCTACCTATGCCCCATCTACCAACCAAGATGGCATCCTCTTCACTGGGTAGTCCCACATTCTCATCTTATTATCTGCTTTCTCATATTGCTTGGTTATCTGTATGAAAGAGAATGGCCAGGAAGCTGGGGTGAGCCATTAGAACATGATGTGTAATGGATAAGCAATGAATAGGGAAGTCAAGTTTGGGTGAAAAGACCTAGACAGCTGAGCAGTCTACAGAAAGTTTGGCAAAGCCACTCAGGGGGCCTTAAGCCAAAAACAGTTGTCAATAGACTCCCATGTATATATCTCATAAATGGGCTTGTCTTTGAAGACTGCTACACTCGGTCCCTGCCTGAAGCATCCCATGAAAAACATGTCCTTGACCAGAACATGGGGATGGATTTTAGAGTATTGCATCTGGATTCATGGACAATTTCATGGGCTGCAGCCTGTGCATGAACAGAGAGCCCTGCACTTGGCCGGGACTTGAATTTGTTTAGGTAATCTTCTAATATCTCAAAATGCTTAATAAATTTTTCTCTGAACTTGTGTTTTGTTAAGGACAATCAATGGCTCATGTGCACTAACAGAGGAAAAACATGTAATGTGCATGTTTGCCATTCCTTCCTACCTCATTCACATATAGGACTTATGATATCCCACAAGCACAGAATTCTAGTAGACCCACAATGTACAAGCATTCAAGTGAGACTCAAAACCAGTACAAGATAAGTTTGTTTTATCTATGAGTGAGTAAGCTGGGTTACTGCCACAGGCTGAGGCCACAAACCAGAACTTGCTTGAAATTAAAAAGGCAGTGTATTTTAAGAAACATGAATGACCAAGGAAATACATCATAACTTGTTACTATTCTGTATTAAACAATAATTTATGCTAAAAATGATGATGTAGAAAGAAAGGAATAGATAGGGCAACCCATAGTCCCTTTTCCTTTCAAAGTCTTTCCTTACTTATTAGAAAGCTGAAGGTAGAGAATGTTGGTAGAATGTGTTATATCAAGAAATGAAATAAAACACTTGAGTTACTTTTGTGCAGTTTCCATTTTTCTGGTAAGACAAAATACACAGGCATGTACAAGCTATGAAATACAAATTGTTTGATTCAGTGATTCTGCACTTAAGTTAAATACGCATAATCCCATTTAAAATTGGCATCATACGATGTAAAGATGAATAGTGAAATTCAAGCTAGTAATTTAAAATTTTAACTATTTCTTAGGAAAATATTAAATATCAATTAAAAAAAAAACACCATAAAAATTCAAGGGAGATATTGCAGAAGAAAGAAAAAGATTTATATTTTAGTACCTTCCTTGCTATTTTTTTTTCTGCCTTTTGAACAAAGGACCTCACGTTGTTCTGTTGAAATAGGCCCTGCAAACAATATTAGCAGCTCTCCTAGGGCCCTTGTTCAATTATGCTCCTTATAATTTGACATCTTCAAATTACATTGTCATAACTATGAGTTTTTAAATACAGAAAATCCAGAATGCAAACCTGTACACCTGAATCTTGATTATTTGTTTAGATTTCCAACCCATGTGTCCTTTTAGTGTAGATGCCCCCATCTTTTTTTTTTTTTTTGTCAAGGCATATTTTAAAAACCTGGAGGAATACACCTCAAAAATGTCCTACATCCTCAACCAATGTAAGTAATAGATGGTGATGATTACATGTGTCAGTCATACTTGGCAAGGGGATTGACTCTATCCCTGCATCAAAGTGTGGCTCACCTTTTCAAGGGTTTATTATTTATTTCTCCTTAGAATAGATGTTGAAACTCTGAGCTCTACATCACACTGCCTGGATTTCAACTCTTACTCCACAATATGATCTGATGCATTATATAAGTTCTGAAAGGTTCATTTTCTTCATCTATAAAATGGGGCTAGTACAAAGCTATTTGAGGGGGCTAAAAGGCACAGTTATCATGTGGTACGCACCCATTTGTCAGTCAGTGCTATATGTTCATATAATTCCACTGTAGGGCTGTAACACAAATCCTTCAGAAACCAGGATCTATATATATCTCCAGCCCTAAATCTACGAGAATTCACCTTTTTCATTTAAAGACCGTCCCTCCTGGGCAACTAAGCTTATTAGATCTATTAGACTATTATCTGCTTAACTCAGCCTTTGCTCAATACATATTTTTTAAGATGGTTTATTCCCTCTAATTAAATTCATCAGAGCTTAATTTTCCCTTTCTAGTTTACCAAAGGTTAAATTAGAATACCACTCAGCTGCCAATCTCTGGGTAATGGAATCTGAACAGAATAAAACAAAACAAAAGGCCATGTTGCTTCATTCTCCTGGCCTTTGCTGTGATCCAGACAGTAAATAGATTATCAAATTGTCTTTAGAAAATGCACCCTCCACTCATTTGGTATTTCATCTTCTCACAAATGCCTAGGTTTCACTGCAGTCTAAGATCTTAATAGAGTGTGTAAAAATTTTTGCAGGCTAGCACCTTTAATGATTCTTCCTCATGTCAGTGTTATGCCTAACTAAAACTGAAGTTGGGCTGGAATTCTGTCAGAAAGCAAAAACAAAATCATGGTCTTAGGCAACTTAGTCAAGGCCCAAGGACATTGTGGAGAGTTCCAGCCTTGCACACAGTAAACACAATAAAGAACATATAAATTTTAATGAATGAATATAGAAAAGGAAGGAAGGAAAAAAGAAAGAGGAAATATTTGTTAATAATAAAGGAGTTAGGAACTACCTCATTTTCTGAAAAATGTAAACCTTTTTAATAATGATCAGATTTATTCCCTTTCAGCTCACTTTTCTCTCATCTCACCCTAAGTCACAGGCGTATACACATGGAATGACCACTGTAATATCTGTAATATTCTGCCTATGCTGTGTTGTTCTATTAAGCACTGTTCAAGAACACAGAGGGACAAGAAAAGACAGTTTTATAGTCTAATTGGTGTGCTATATTGATAAATGTAATAATTTTGAATTATGGTCATTGAATGAATTAAGGTGAGTGCCTCCGAAATTATTGATTATTTTCAAAAGGAAAACATCTACAATAGCTTCCCGAATAGCCGATTTCCTCACTCCAACCAATTATACTAAGAGAAAAATATATAGGTACACATGTGACAGAAAAAATGATATAGAAATTACATTTATAGTGACTTTAGGTAAGAACATAACAAGGTAAGAATATCCACTTAACAGAAACTGAAATGCCACCTCAGCAGTTTACAACATCAGTGGACTAACTGGCCATGAAGAATAGTCAGTAAGCAATTTAGAACACATAATGCAATCTCTTTTTATATATATATATATATATATATATATATATTCATATAGTCAGTAAGCAATTTAGAACACATAATGCAATCTCTTTTTATATATATATATATTCATATATATATATATGAATGTGTAATCCTTTATCTTATCATTTTTTCTTTAGTGCTAAATACTTTAAAAATTAGAGGAAGCAATATCAACCAAGTAGTTGAATTTTTTCCATGTTCCTATGACTTTTAACGATCTGCATTAAAAGTGATGGGAGACAGATTTTAAAAATGCAAATATAGAGATTTGAGATGATCAAATGCAATGGCTAAGGAAATACATTTGAATAATAGGAGCTGGGTTTTTCTTCTTCCTCTAAGAAAGCAATAAACAAAGCTATAACATCCCACATTCTTCCTGGATCTTAATTAATTAATGGAAGTTATTTTTCACTGGGAAGATTCAATGCCTCTTCTACTTTCCCACAATCTTGTTAATTATCTAGGCCATTTTGGGGTGTGTGTGGTGGGTAGTATTTTCCTACTCATTTGTCCATATAGCTGGGCTTAATCAACTTTTAGAGATATGTTCTTTATAAAAGATCTCATCTTTACTGATTCCTTACCATTTTAATTTGATTAGTAAGCTACAGGCAATTAATTATTTTTTTTGTAATTGATTTAACATTTAAAAAATTTCACTTGACTTTTTGTGTCTCTTGAAACAAAACTAAAATTATATACAAAACATAAAAATAAAAGAATTACATAATTATGAGCTTAAAAAGTAGCAATCCAGACAAAAAAATCCATGTAGGGTTTTTGCCTGAATCATCCATATAGCTACATATTATAACAGTGCTTAACAGGGTCACTAGTAATATAAATTTAAAAAAAAAAAGTCAAAGCTTGGATTAGAACCCCAGACATTATCAAAAATACTAATTCCAGAACATAAATGTTTTCATCTTGAAAATTTGTCATATTTTTCTCAAGTTAAATAAACTTGAATCAGATAAATATTTATATTCAACAGAAAAATTCACTCTCAGTTGTTCACTATGAAGACAGACATTGGAGTAGGTTTTCCTCAGCTTGTCAGCATGTGAATCATATAATTTCTTTGCTTCTAAATTCCTCAACTATAACAAATGGATTTCAAAGACTTTGAAAATTAAGAGCAGTGATTTGGTACAGATGACATGATAAATTAGAACAATACGTAAATCCTCCAATTTCTGCTCTCTAGAAACTGAATATTACATGGAGCAACAAAAAACAATAATATTTTTGTCTTGTCTTCCTTTATTTTTTAAAAAATAAATGGATAATAATTATAGTAATTATAATAATTGAGGAGAAACATGTGTAAATCCTGAAAAGACATATTCCTGCCCCTGCAGGGCTCTGTTAGGGGCCAAACTGTATTTCCCCAAAATTCATACGTCAAAGTCCTAACTCTTAGTACCTCAGAATGTGACTAAAATGAGGTCATTGGAACAGACCCTACTCTGAAAGGACTGGTGTCCTAATAGTAAGAGATTAGGACACAGACACACACAGAGGAAGCACAATGTGAAGACACAGGGAGGAGAAGACAGTCATCTACATGGAGAGAGGTATCAGAAGAAGTCAACTCTGCCAACACTTTGATCTTAGACTCTGAAATTGTGAGAAATAAACTTTTAAGTCACTCCATCTGTCATACTTTGTTATGTTAGCCCTAGCAAACTGATACTGACTTCTTTCCTAACAGTCTCAATGGGTAAGAATAAAGGAAATGAGATAGAAACCCATGTTTGTTTTGTACAATAGATGGAGACAGACTTTATGCTGAGAAAAGTTGTACTGTGGCTTTTCTGAATAGAGAAGTGTAGCATATGACTCTTTTTCACTTGAGAAGCAGAAAATAAATACCTTCATTAGGTCCCAGCTCTTGAACCTACAATCTAGTAGAGCATCCCATCTAAAGGCTTTAGCTCTTTGCCTATCTAGTAATTCCTATGTTGTGTCAGTATCATCAGTAAGTTATGTCTATAGGGGTAGATTGGAGTATGCTTTCTGTCAACCCCCTGAGGGGCATTCAGGAAGAAGATTTTAATCTTCGTATGAGACAGAAGAGCACACTCCACCTGCTTATCATCACTTTTTTCATCTTAATTATAAAGGCTCTATGATAACCTGGTGTTTTCAAAGTATAATGTCCCTGGGTAGATGGTCCCAACTCAAAAGCCTGAGTCTTTACACTAACCTCAATTATCATTACATTCAGAATTTATGATAAGATTTAGTTTAGGAGATGTTACATTTGATCTTTATTTCCCACTTGGAAGTTAAGAGATGATTATAGTTGTATAAAATTTTATCATTATATAATTTGAATTATGACAAAAATTGTTTTTGCAGCTAATTAAAAATGTTTCAATGAAGGTATGTCTAAGCACTTGAGCAATAAAGGATGGTGTGTGTCAGGTATAAAAGTGATGCTGGAAAAAAATTAATGAGTGCCAGGGCATCTTATTAAACTACCAGTGAAGACCTGTAGATGGCTGAGTTTATAAATTTTGTCAATATAGTTCTGTGATGCTCAAAATTGGCAGAAAAGACCTAAACTTTAAAAATGCCTTTGCTTAGCTGACAGAGAACCTGGAACCATTTGTCTTATGACCACAAGACAGTGTGGTCAGTAGGACAGAGGCAATACCAGACACTTGGGAACTAAGAGCAACAAATGTGAAGCTTGAAATTGACAGGCTGTAACTCACAAGTGTCCAAATCCTTCCCTCAGATACCCTCGGGCAGCTCCCACTGGAGCTTTAGCTGGAAAGTCAATTGAATTTCAGTGCCTAAAAGGAATTCTTGGTCTACTGGGAGCAACTATTCTCTGCTGAAACATGGACAAGGAGTTTTAGGTAATAATCAGACACTAACAGTAACCATCTGGATGCAAATACAATTGAACTCTCTTTCCCTTATTACCAGCCTTAGACTCAGGAACACATATCCAGAGGTAACTTAACTAAAATTATATCTTTATCCTCCATTTCATATTAATTAGACATCACACATCCTGCATGTGAGTTTCACTTATTATTCCAGTCAGCGATGGGAATCTTACAAAGACAGAACTCTCACTCTGTGACAATCTGTGCCCTCTGACCCTTGCCACCCAGGAGAAAGGGAAGTACATATGTAAGAGACCACGATTAAAAAATGAATTACTAAGGAGGGGAGTCAATACCAACAATAACCACATTCAAAACAGCTTCTATATGGCTGTTTTGTGGCCAGAAATCATCTAGTAAAATGCAATGCATGTGGGAATTTTTAAAAACAAAGTGATGATGGTACACTCTTCATTAAATCACCTAATCAGGCAACATTTATGATAACCCAAAGTGATGATAGTACACTCTTCATTAAATCACCTAATCAGGCAACATTTATGATAACCCACCATCGCCACATTTCTGTGTAACAACATATAATAAAAGTAGAGACACGATCTTGGAATTTAAATCTGAATAAAAAACACAAATGAAATTATAAACACGGGTTCTGGAACAAAGGGAAATGGGTGTGAGATTGTTAACCTGGAGAGGATTGGGTCAAAGTAAATTTTAATAAAACACCTTGTAAAAAGTGAGATGTAACTCAGAGGAGAGAAAGCAAACTGGCATCTTGGAAGAAAATGTGCATGGAGAAGAGATATCCTAAAGTAACAAATATTTTGATTAGTGGATTTTCTCAAAGCAAAGTTCCTTCTAGTCCATGAAAAGAAACAAAAACAGGGTAGATCATCATACTTGTGGTTGCTTTTCAGTAGATAATGGAGTGTTTAGAAACAATGAGGAAGACAACTAAAGCCCGCTATATATTTCTTAATATCAAGTGACCTGGCCAAAATAAAACTTATAGAAGTTAGATTTTCCAAATGAAATTGTATACATATTAGCATAACATACCAATTACTTTATATCTTTCAGGTTGTTTTGTGAAGATCCATATAATATACCATGTACAGACCATGTAAATCATCATTTCTAAATCTTGTTCTGTTTGCATAGTTGAGCTTGAACAGAATCTTGAATGAGGATATGGTAACATATTCTCATAGTCGTTCATTTAAAACATGTGTGCTGCATGTACTTTGTTTTGCTTGTTCTCAAGTGTTCATTCCATAATGAGCAGATACACAGAACATTCTGAAAAATTAGTTGTCATAATAAAACTCTGTCAGTAGAGATACCCAGGTGGTGAATATCTGCTCTAGTGAATTATCCATGGATAAAGAAATTATCCACTTACTAAAAACACTATATCTGATTATATTCTCCCCCAAAAATGGATTAGATAGTCACACTTGGAAGTATTCTGCATTGAGCTAGAGATTACACTTGGCAGTGTCTCTGAATTCAAAATGAATTCAAAATGAAGCAATATTTGATATCCTTAATGAAGTTTGATGTTGTAGATTCTGGTATTTAAACTGCAAGAAATTTATATAGTTTCATTTTGAAAGAGAGAAAGGAAAGGGAATGGTGGAAAGAAGAGAAATGGGGAAATAAAAGAAGTGTTTGCAACTCATGGGAGTTCATAAAAGATCTCCAGAACAGATAAAATGAATCTGCTGTTGTCTCAGGCAACACAAAAACTATCATTTATTAAGAGTAGTTATGATTATAGTATATTCCTTCAATCAGATTTACTTAGGTACATTTGTGAACTAAAACAAAACACCCTAAGCCAAGTTATCTGAATGAAAGGATTTTTCATCAAAACATTAGATAATCAATATTTGCATTTTATTGAAGGCTTCATCAAGTAGGAAATTGTAGGGAAACATAAAACTCTCTGGTTACCCAGTGGTGATCTCATGATGAATAGTTGTAGAAAGAAAAAAAAAAACATGAGTCTTCCTATTAATGATATACATGAAGAAGAAAAAATCTAGGAAACCCATTTTTGAAATATTTTTACTAAAAGTACAATTACTGACTGACGTGCCCAGGTAAACTTTCCTAATTCCATTCCATTCCCTCCACCTAGAGATAAATGCTCTCCTCATTTAATTTCATTGTTACCTTAGATAGACTTGTACTTTAGCCAAATGTGTGTACAGTTGACCCTAAACGACACGGGTTTGAATTGCATGTGTCCAATTATATGTGGATTTTTTTCAGTAAAAATTGTAAATGTATTCTCTCTTTCCTATGGCTTTCTTAATAACATTTCTTTTCTCTAGCTTACTTTATTGTAAGAATACAGTATATAATATGTATAATATACAGCATATGTGTTAACTGACTGTTATTGGTAAGGCTTGCAGTCAACGGTAGGCTATTAGTAGTTAATCTTTTAGGGAGTCAGGAGCTATACACAGATTTTTCAACTGTGCATTGGGTCAGTGCTCCTAATCCCCACATTGTTTAAGGGTCAATAAATATAAAATTCTATTTGACTATTACAAAATTATGTGTGTAATATTACACATACTGCATGTATCCTGTTTTTGCTTTTTTCACTAAATATTGAGTGTTAAACATACATCTATGTGGATATATGTAGATGAGTTTATTAATTTATACCGTGGTATAACATTTTAATATGTGAATACACCATTATCTTTCCCTTTCTCTCCATCTCTCTCACACCTCTGCCCACAGAGATTATTGTTATTTCTACTTTTCTTTTTTGCTATTAAAAACACATTTGGTATGCACATTCTTGTATACATTTTTTGCATATATGAGTATTTATCTAGAATATGTACACAAGATTAAATTGCTAAGTCATTTTCTACTTTTCATTATTTTGAATGTAGTAATTTGTACCCTGTTAGTACATATAAAAGTTTAAACTAATATACATACATTTTTTATTGTTAGGTTTTTAATGCAATCTGTTGCACACAAAATAATATTTTATCATGATTTGAATGTGCATTTCTTTGATAACGTGCTAAATTTTTTATATATCTATTGATTCATATTCAAGTGGATTTTTATTCTGTAGAATGGCCATAAATATCTGTTGTCAATTTTTCAGTTGAATTATTTGTCTGTTTCTTGAGATTTTAAAAAGTTCTTTATATATCATAGATCATAATCCCTTGGCATCTACTCACATTGAAAATAATTTTCTTTCAGTAACTGATTGAGGTTTAACTTTGTTTTAATATCTTTTGGTGCACAGAAGAATTAAAATTTAATCTATTATCCAATTTATGATTTTACCCATGCCTATGATATTTAAGTAATTTTTAGAAATACTTTCCATTATTAATGCCATAAAGATATTTTCTTCTAAAAATTTTAGTTTTTTTATACCTGTACACTCAGACCTACATTTGGAATTGAATTTCATTTCTGTGCATATAAGGTAGGGATACAATTTAATTTTTTCTATATGGATAACCAATTTTCCTAGTATGATTGATAGAATAGTCAGTGTCCTCTTCCCATGACTGTCAATATAAATTTATTTATATAACATATCTATCTACATAAAGTTTCTTTTCTTTTTCATGGGTCAATTTCCCTATCTCTATGTCAATGCCATGTTTCTTAATTACTTTAGTGTCACAATAGCCTAATATCTGTATAACATAGCATTTGTATCTTGCCTATTCTTGGTTGTTGGCTTTTCCATATAAATTTTCTTAACAGTTTCCTTGAAAAAATTCCTGGATTTTTGTTTTTCTATATACTGTGTGTGTGTGTGTGTGTGTGTGTGTGTGTGTGTGTATTTTATGAAAAAAGAAAAGAAAAAAAGAAACCTCTTAGGGACTTTGATTGGAATGGCATTTAATTTTAGGTTAATTTGGGGCATACTTATAGCTTTATGCTATTCACTCTTTTTATCCATGAATGTATAACCTTTCAAATGTTTAAATTTTGGTAAAATTTTGTAATTTTTCTCTTAAGGCCATCAAATTATTTGTGTTTAGTCTTATTCTTTATACTTCTATTGCTATAGCAAATGATATATTTTACTTAATAAGATTTTATATTTTATTTAGTAAGACTTTACCACTCTATGTGGCTGCTTTGTAGGAATGCAATTGATTGCCACAGATTGTTTTTATATGCAGCATTCTTGCCAATTATATTACTTATAATGATTTCTCTGTAGGGTATGTTGGGTTTTCTATTCAGATAATCTTATCACATAAAAATAATGACAGTATGTGTCATTCTCTCCAATCCTTACACCTTACACTGCAGAGTTCGCACTAGTCCTAGACTGCATATATTTTGTCTTTTATATGAGGGAGAAATAAACTTCAAACTTCTTTCAATCATTGTCATTATGGCAGCTGAATATAATTTCTAGGAGAGACACAAAGACTGGTTCTGTGATGGGGATGCCATGATTTATCAGTGTTTAATTGGCAGAGCATTTGGAGAAAGAAAATACTTTTTACTTAGACTGTTAAACTAATTGATTATAAATTTAGAGATATGGTAGGTCATTGTTGCCACTGGGCTAAGCTTGTCTCTAAAAGAAGCCAACACAGAGGAATGTAGGGACCAGAGGAAAGTGAGACATAGATTCATGATAAACCCATGAACATGGATGGCCTTGCCTGTACTTTTAAGTTACACTAGCCAATGAATTATATGTATTAAGTCAGTTCAAGTTGTATTATTGTCACTTAATCCAGAAGAACCCTTATAAACTCTTTTCTAGACCTAACTCATCTTTCTTAGCAATGCTCTAGCCCTTAACTAATGTCTCTCCACTTTCTCTGAGACTTCTGATACTTTTTCTGACACTTACCTCTTGGGCTGTCTCCCCTATCAGTCAATCTAATCTAACCACCAAAGACAACCACCCTGCTCTGTTCTTGGAGACCAACTCTGAACCACCACTGCCCCAGGACAATATTATCATCATCAATGCCATTTGCACATCTACCAAATGAACAAAAAGTCTTATTCAAAATTGCTTTTCATAGAATATGCATTTTCATTTGTGTTTTCTTCATGAATTTAATAGTTTATTAATCCTACTAAAACATGAAGTTCTTGAGGTTGTCCATATTATCTTTGTAATCTAAGGATCTAGGTCAGTGCTGGGCACTCTGAAGAAAGGCAATGGTGATTGAGTTGATATTACTGATAATTGTTCAATACTGTTATATAAAGATATCTAATTCACATATGTAAGATCCCTTTTTAACTGTTAATAACATTAACAAATTACACTTTTTAGAGAGAAAAAGAATGAATTACGAAGGTCAACATTATATTGGCAAGAAATGGATCCTTCCCAGTCAAAATTTTATGCAAACCTTGTTGAGAACACACTAATAATTAAATTCAGTTTCCAAGGGAACATCTTGTCACAGCAAAAGTTGGATACATCATTCTCTTGTGTCTTTATGTATGTTCCTTTTATTAGTGAGTGGAATACTTGAGATTTAAAGTCTGGCTGAAAACTGAATTATTTATTTGCTAACATATTATAAACATGAAAAGCAAGAATGGAACATGATTAAAAGAAAATCAAGTTTCTTCTCAGGTTTTACTTGTAAGATATTTTTTCTTTCTGCAGCTTTTAGAGAAATAACAATCTTTGCCTACCATCCTGTTTCTCTCCTTTGCTTTTATATGCAAGAAAGCATGGGTGATCAAGGAAGAGTATAAAACAATGCTGAGGAATATATACATTACTGATTCATTACTACAATTGCGTTTTAAAGGTGAGCTTTTCTACAAACCAGAATAAGTTCCACTAGCAAGTAACAGATTTAATCAAAGCACAACCCTAGTGTATTTACCTTTTCAGCCTTTCCTATGCATTTATTTTGTGACTCATTACAAATACATGTGGACTGCTTCAGGTAGTATTTCTGCTACTTCCAAGTCTTTCTACTGACTTCCTGTCACTGTATTATCCTATTCAAATTCAACAGATAATGAAGTAAGAAAAAACAAGCAAACAATAACAACAATAACAACACATGGGACTGGATGTCTCTGGACTCTCTCATCTTTTTAAGTGTAACACTAAGCAAGCTACATCTTTGAATGTGAAAGCTTGGTTGGTTGACTTACAAATTTGCTCCTTTGGGAATGTGACTAGATCCTTTCTGTACCTTTTTTTTTTTGAGGGGTCACTAATTTGAATATTTGAGGCCATACATCTTTTAAAGACAATATAGACAGTAGAGATGAGTTAGACATAAGGAGAAATTTATATTAGATATAAATATTACTTATATTTGGATAAAATAGAAAAGCCTTGGATAAAAATGTACTCGAACAACTGTAATGTGTTATATTCACTATTTACAACCCTACCCTGGTAAAAAAGTAAAATAATTACAAAAGCAAAATAAATTATCTACATGAGGAAAGCACCAATTAAGATTAAGGGTTCTGGAAGTTTTGTTAGTTTGTTTTATCAAGTATCACTTTGCTTTTCTTAGACACTCTGCTGAACCTCTCTCTTACCTGTATAGTTGAGGAAATATATGTTTAAGGGGTGACTAAAACATCAACAAAATGAGATTTCAGCTGGGTTTTAGATATCTTACATAGTAATTTCAGAGAGATTAGGTGTGGATGGAGAGGAGAAGCTATTGGGCTATTATTCTAAGAATTCTATTGACTTTTCATAAAAGTTCATCAAAATAGGTGAGCATTTTGTTCACTGTTACTGAAATATAGATTCATTGAACACTCTTATTGTCTATGTACATCCCCAGGGAACTCTTTTCCCTTATGATATCAATCAGATTTTGTGATAATTAATATCTGCTTCCTCTGTTAAACTGCAAATTCTAAAAGCTCAGAAATTACTTTTGTAGCTATATCACATAATTTGGCACACACTGTGTATTCAATAACTGGGTTTCTTGAATGAATGAATAAATGAATAAATCAAAGAATGAATGATTAAATCAATTTGGCCAATATTTTGGTAATCCGTAGGAATATTTAGGATTGAGCATGCTTGGATATAGGTAGACAGTATAATGTATTTATTTTTTAAGTAAACATTTAAGGATTCTCTACTATAATGATGGAGTCTTTACAAAGTATTTCCAAGTAACTGCTTTTCCAGAAGTGGAGTCTGAAATTCAGAGAGGTTCTTCAACTTCCTTAATTTCTGGCTAAATCAAAGTTTGAATGTTTGAATTGTACTCCAGAAACTTTGCCTTTTTCAGAAATCTTGTGCTAAATTTTGGCAAGCTGTAAATGGGAATGCTAAGATAGGTAATGATATGGGGGAAGGCTCCAATCTCATACTCTACTCTCTACTTACACTTGAGAACATTCTAGAACCTGGGGCATCAGTGAGCATTTTTACTAGGATGTAAGAGTATTTACAAAGACCAGATTTATGCACTTGGTTTTGTTTGTCTGTTTGTTTGTTTGTTATTATTGTTAGAGAAAAAGTCTCTTGCAAGACCAACAGCTTTTTGCACATTACTTAAAAATAAAATTAATCTTGATACATTTTTTTTCTCATTTAAAAATACAGATGCTCCTAGACTTACAATGGGGTTACTTCCTGATAAACTCATCATAAGTTGAGAATATTGTGAGTTGAAATACGTTTAATACACATAACCTACTGAATATTAGTCTAGCCTCACCTATCATAAATGTGCTCAGAACACAGTATCAAAAAAAAAAAAATGCTGGCAATACACTACACTGCAGATAAAGTATTGATTTTTAGCATCATGAATGCATGCCTGACTAGAAGCTATGGCTTGCTGTTTCTGCCCAGCATCATGAGAAAGCATCAGACCACATATTGCTAGCCTGGGAAGAGATCAAAATACAAAGTATGGTTTCTACTGAATGTGTGTGACTTTTGCACCATCATCAAGTCAAAAACTTGTAATTTGAACTGTTGTATGTTGGGACCATTTGTGCCATCTTTTTTCATTTGGCATTTTAAATACATCCTCACTTTTTTTCAAGGCTTAAAAAAAAGGGCAGGAAAAAAAAAAGAAAATCCGTGATAAAATATTAAATTTCAGTCCAGAGATCATTTTTACAATGGTTGCATAAAATTCTAGAGATAGATATTTATAATGGAAAATCTGACATATTTTCACTTTGCAGAATCATAGAAAGTAATGCCATAATCCTATTCACTCATTTCCCCTAAAACTGTTAGGATCAAGCCCCAAAGGAAGATTACTTAGGAAAGAACAAAAGAAAGGATCCATTGATTTCTCCACCACTATAGATTAATGGTATATAATAATGAATAGAGAAGGGCTATTTGTGTACCTCGGAAAAAGAACCTATTCAAGTTGACAGGGTCCCAAGGCAAAACTGAAAGCAATAAGACAAGAGCTGCATATTCAAATATTGTTTCTTTATACATCTCTTACTCTGTAAAGATGTGTGCTTGGGATGGATGATAATGGTTTGAGCTAAAGAAATAAAAGACAGAACAAACAGTGAACATTCCATTTTGTTCAGAGCAGATACCCTGCAAAGAAAATGATGGCTGTTAAAAGTACCTCCTGCAACTTTTTCAGGTGGGAATGACTATTGATGCATTAATTAGAAGCCTTATCTTCCACTCCCTTTGTACAAAACAGTATCAAACAATTAACTTGCATCAAATTATATCTGAAATGTCTCTAGATAATAAATGGCACTTTTAGGAGCTAACATTATTTCTGGAAATGTATTAATTTATTCCTACGAAAACTTTTCCAGAAAAGATGTTTCTTGTGAAAAAGTTCATGTTTGTATAATTAAACAGAAACAAATGTCTGTTTCAGAGAATTTTTTTTCATGCACCAGTTGGCTTTTTAAAACTAGAGGTAGTGTCTTTAATCTTCAAAACTTTATTATTATTATTATTATTATTATTCAAAATAGAGACATTAATTGTCTTACTAAGATAGAACTTTAAAATAACAGTTTGAGTTTAGGGTTGAACAAAATCCTAAATGTAAAAACCATAAATTTTGAAATAAAAATTTCCAAAGGTATTACTGTTAAATATAGGCTGATATTTTCTTGAAATACTTTATAGTGTTACCATGTTAAGTGCAAATATATAAATGTTAACATGATTTAATTCTTGAAAGCATCATGTAATCACTTTTTATATCAGCAATTACTGAGAGACTATAAAGTAGGATATTGGATAAAATGAAACAAGTTAGTTCAGTAAGGATCTCTCTTCACAAAATGCTTTTAGTTATGCATGATAGAGAAAATTTTTAAAAAATAAGGTTCATACCAATGAGAACACCAATTGTACTACTGTACTAATTTAAGTTTTATTGGAACACAGTCACTGGCTTATATATTGTCTATGGATGTATTTATGCTACAATAGCAGAGTTCAGAAGTTGTAAAAGAAACCATATGGCCACTAAACCCTAAAACTAATATCTGGCCCTTTACAGAGAAAGTTCACCTATCTTTTCTCTAAATGGTAGACATATACCTTGCTTGGGATAAAATAGCAAGTTTTGTTTTATTGTATAATTACTATAACTTAGACTGTTTAAATGTATCATCTCACTTAATTCTCAATATTGGCAAAAATGAAATATTATTCCTATATCAGAAAGAAACTGAAATTTAGAGAATTTTTTCAATATCTTTCTAAATAATGAGACAAAAATAGATTTCTCTAACTCAAAAGTGTATACTGATCAAAATCCTTCCAGAAAAGACAGAAGTCGATTCCAGAGCTCTTTATTTTCAAACTATGCTTTTTTACTTTGTCAAAATAGAGAATGTTGAGTCAATGATTAGAAGAGGATAAGGACTAAGATGTAATGTATGGAAAGTATAGTTATAAAGAAATATAAATTTTGCCCCCAAAAATTAGGGGTAAAAATCCCCCCCAAAGAATTACACAAACACATCCACACACAGTTTGTCTTTCTGTCACTCCTTATAAGACAGAAACACTGTGTTAACTTAAAGAGCCAATTATATGATACTATAGAACTCTATTGAACAATTATATTGAATATCTGTTTCACACAAATCACTTACAAAATATATTAAAATCACTGACATAAATTGAGTTTTCTATAATGAGTTAGAAGAGATTTAAAAAAAAATCTCTCCTGATAGACAATATGTACTTTGAAGATTGCAATTGTGCTAGTCAATATAAATGTCCAGGGAATGAATGAATAATATTTAATCAAAATCTATTCAAATGGTATTTTGAAATCTGATTCTCCTAATATAAAGAGTCTTATCCCAGTTCAGAGAAAAAAGAGAGAGAGCTTTAGCACAATTAAGGACAGCTCAAGAAAACATACCCTCCACTCAAAGATTATCCAAAGAGCCAGAGAAAAGAGTGTAAAGGAAAACATACAGTCTGGAGATGAGCTTAATATAACTGTGAGCCTTGCAACCTGAAAGAGTTGAGGTAGGAGTAAGAGGGAGGGCCAGCAATGTAAAAGGCGAGGAATTGATGAAATCTGAAGATCGAGGAAATCAAAGTAATAATTCTGGTCAGATTGAAGTAAGTTTATTTTACCCTTTCATATTTTTGTTATATTTTGATTTGTCCTGAATATGTCCAGAGAGAGATCAACCCTCATCACATGCTAAGATAATGAAAGAAAAATGATGGAAGTCTCGAAATAAGTCAGATACTTGAGACGACCTACACTCTTGTTGCTGTATCATGAGAGAGGTGGGATTTGGTAGAACCCAGATGGCACTGCAGGAGAAGATTCCTGAGGGTCTTTCATGTGTCTTTCAATAGGCACCTTCCTCATCCAAAGCCTCTTTTTGCTGCTTTTGCTAAAGAAGATGGAAGCACAGTCAATTGTGCCTGACATTACTGTCTTTGACACTGATTCTAGAGAAACCTCAAATTAGCAGGCAATAAAGTTCTTGCTTATATTGTTACTAATTTATTCTTTATTGTACACATATGAGAAGAAACATACTTAAGTTTAATCTCCAAAACAATTTCTTTAGATGAGTCTTGGGTGAAGAATGTGTGGGGAAACAGAATCTGCTTCGGGTATAGTGATTCCCAAAAGTCTGACACCCAGACTTTAGTCACTGAGTACAATGTGACTTATGCTTCTGGGATGTTAGCATTTTGAGCTATTACAATTTTTTATACTCTCTGATTTTCCAAAAGTCTTAAAAAAGAAAAGGTCATATAGTAATCAGTAGCTATATGACCTTTAAACAGTCACCTTACTTGATTGGGTATTGGTTTCTTAATCTGAAAAGTGAAAGGATTATAGATGATGTAGATTTGTAATTTTCTGTTTCTATGAATTGAAGCAGCTTGATAATAATGCAAATATAGTTCAGCATAATTACAGAAAAGTATAAAACTTCCATAATGTAAAATTACTTCAGCCTAGTCCCTCAGGAGAAACTATTGGTTAGTCATTTAATTGCAACAGCACACATAATGCAAATATTTCATAGCTGAATTCAGAAAGGCTGCGGGGGGAATGTTGTAGTAATGTGTGCTCCAGGTATCAAAACCTTTTAAGGGATTATTTTAGAGAAATCTAAGATTTAACTAAAATGTGGAAATAAGATTACTTAAAGTGGAAGAGTACTGAAGATGGATGTGGGGGGAATTCTTTAGGTGGAATTAATTTAACTGTGAGCAAAATCTGTGAAGGAATGAGAGGAGGGTATACGTGATATGGCTCATGGATAAGAATTCTCTTGAAAGGTGAAAGAACTGGTCATTCATCAAGAGTGGCCTGCACTACCAATCATGACATAGCTCTCTTCTTCCAAGTTTTGGTAACTGGTTACTCTCCTCATACCTTCAGTTCTGAAGAGTGGTAACAGTTTCTCTGCTGTCACCAGATTCCAATTTCTGCACTAATTGTGGTTCCCCACCCCACACTCCAAATTGTAAACAGTTCCTTTGTAAATAAATCCTAAGAATTATCCCAATGTGAGAGTGCCACTATTTCTTGCTGGAACCTTGACTGCTACATCTCATTTGAAATATAGGTAATATTGATAATCATTTCATAGGTCCTTATAAAGATTACATAGCAAAGTAGTGGTGGTACAAGTCTCCAATTAATAATGTTCTATGTCTTCTAGAGAACAGAGCATGAGATAAGACTTAAGTATTAATGCTTTATTTAGGAAGGAGAAATCTCAATCATCAAAAGTGAGGAAAGGAAACTGGGTTCATATCCTTATGAGAGCAATTAAGAGACAATGTGTTACTTTACTGGCCACTTCTTCATGATAAGCTGCAAAGAGATATAGTCAATTTTTGGCAAATAATCCCAGACACAAAAAATATCTCCTGCAGGCTATATAATAAAGCTGTACCTTACAACAGTCCTATAGAGAGATGGAAAGCATACATTATGTAAATGTCTGCTCCTGTCTTCTACTAGTCAAATTTGGTTCCAAAGAGCATTAATTCTCCAGGCTTTCAGTTCATGTCATCAGCTATGCCTGGGACTGCATGCGAAGCCAGGTTTCAGGCCCTGTGGGGTGGGTTTTATCCATGCTCAGAAAGTGCAGATAAGGAGTTACCAAGTCACTCGAAGCCACAGCTGAGCAGAAAAAGTGTTAATGGGAGGGGAAGAAAGATAAGGCATAGAGAATTTGAGAAAGTGTATAAGATCTCTCCAGTTCTTGGGTTATTATTATCATCATCATTATCATTGTCCATACCTTGTATGCTAATCATTACCTTTCCATCATGCAATCTTCTCTAGGTTACCCAGTGTCACAGTCCTTGCTCTATGGGTAAACCCAGAAAAGACAGCCTACCTTGTGAATACATACAAGTAATGGTTAATTGGAGGAAGGAGGTATAGTTTGGAGAGTCTAAACATATTCCTTTTTTTCTGGAGAATTTGAACTGGAACGATGGAAGAATGACTTTAAAAGATGACGGTGAATATCTGAAAATTATTAAAGAAAATAACAGTGCCTCATTGAACTGAAAGTCAAGTAGAAAACAGAAAATAAGCTTCAAAGCACTTTGAGAAATGATAGTAGGGTCAGTCCTCACTCAAGGTTGCATTGTGAAGTATAAGCCAACATAACACAGAAGCAGAGAAGTCACAAGTACACATACAAAGTGGATTTTTGAAGAGATAAAGAAAACCGAAGCAAATTCCCAGTAAGAAGTAGAGGCCAGAGGCTACCAACTCCATGAGGAATAGAAGAGGCAGTCTTGGCTCCCATTGTTCTGTGTCTCCCAACTATATCTTGCTTCTTATTCTTGGATTTTTGTAGCACTCCATGTAATAGTCAAGATTTTTTAGGTTACAAGTAACAGACTCTACTCAAAACAAAGGAAACAAAAATAACACATGGACTCATAGCCTGGAATAGTTATGGATTTATCTTTATCTTCAGGTATGATTTGATCCAGGAATATAATGATGTCATTATGAAATTTATACAATTTTCTCTTCCCCCTTGGCTCTCCCTTCTTCTCACAGACATTCTCTGCTGTGTTCTACGCAGTGGCAGTAATGATAATCCTTAATGATCTTCAGTGGTTTTAAACTCTAGAGACAAGAACCCTAAATTTCAGTGGCCATATCAATTCCTCAGAAAGAATTCTGATTGGATTGTCTTGAGTCATTGCACCACTCTTGACTCAGTGACTCCAGAGTCACTTTAGTATTGAAAATGAAACTATTTGATCGTCAGCCCCATCAGGTAGGAAAAGGGAACTCTCTCTAAATGGAAAAGATGTGGAACAGAAGGTGACTAATACCTACAAGATTCTTCTATTGTGTTTTGGGGAATCAAACAATCCCTAACTAGGGATTAACCCTTTTTGTAGCCCTGGGCATACTAAATCTTTAAAAACAAACAAACAAACAAACAAACAAAATAAAACACAAAACATCTCTAGGTCCCCCTCACTCTCTGCCTCTAAGAGGAGACCACATTGTCTGGAGTGTTACTCCTTTTCTAATAAACTTTCATTTTGACTCTAAAAAACAGAACATGTCTGAGCACCTAGTAACTTCCAAGTCCAAGTCCATTCCCAGATTTGGGGGATATATTAATAAACATGTAGAAACTTAAAATACAGTGTAATTAGTATGGTAGTAAGGAAGGTCTGTAAAATATACAAAAGGTTAGGCAGGACATTTAGGTTTAACTAATTCTTTTAGTTAAACCCATTTTTATATATATGCCATAAATATAAACATATTATGATTTTTTCCTGGATTAATAACATTTTGAGAAGAATCAAAGGTAAAATGGATGTTACTGTGATCCGATACATAATGGACATTAATTACTGGATAGGATTATGAATGTTGATGAGAGAAATATTTGAAAGAAGAGAAAGGAAAGGAAAAGTGATTGTTATTGGGGACCACCTAGATTCTTGTTAGCAGGCCCTCTACCCCTAAAACCGGTCTTGATTTTTGTTACTGGAATTCTCTTAAAAACCCGAAACAGATTGAGAAAATAAGAGAGTTCATGATGTAAGACTTCCATTAACTTGACAGAAGTCTCTGATGGCAGCAGATATTTTTATTGGCTGTGCTTTACCTGGCCCTCTGAATGTTTCTGGAAAAGAGATAGAAGAATGGGTTCTTTTCAATGTAGTCTCAAAACTTGTTTCTCCTCTGTTGCTTTTGGCTCTTTGGGGCTTCACCTTTCAGATTTAACTTTTCCAATTGATATTTAAATTATTTTTAAATTTTTGTGACACATTTTAGGATTTTAACAATTCTACTTATTATAAATGTATACTGAAATTGCTCGATTAGCCTGACGTTGCGAGGCAGTAACAACTCTTGCTACATATATAAGCTAAACATAACATAGTTAGTTTTACAATACATGAATTTATTGGCATTTAGCAGTCACATAGTATACATCAATAAAAGCTTGCTTCCTCTTGTTCTTGAGAATTCTTTAACTTAGAGTGTATGTGTATGTATAAGTTTGGGTGTACATATATAATGCAAGTTTTATTCTTCTCAAATAGCTGCATTTTATTTTTTGGAAAACAAAGTATCTTTGGTGTATTTTTTGTTATATATTCCTTTTGTTTTGAGAGGAAAAAAGGCACAGAGAAGAAAGCAATTTCATTATCAATTAATATTTTGGAGAATATAACACAAACATCTCTTCAAATCATATCATAATTAACTTAATAATGAATCTTTTTGTAATAGGATTGTTTTATATCTTAGTAGATAAGGGTGAAATCCTGTACTAGGAATTTAAGGCAGTGTTTACATTTCATATCCAAATAACCCTCGAAAGGACCACTAGCTATATATCCTATTTTATCCTTATTTTCATTTGAAAAATAATGTTTAATTTCTTTACAGAATCACCAATGGTATATTGAAATGTCTAGGCCTAAGAAAGTCATTTGGTAAGAATACAACAATTGTCCGATAAATGTCAATTTATGACTCTGTAAACATTTGATCTGTCCAGAAAGTGTGTACTGATTGAGTTGGTTCTGACAGATAAAGAGGGCTCACTAAATAGCCTTTCCTGAGAAACATCCTTCATTAATATTTACATTTCTCTTACAGTGCAGTTGCTGCAAGCATAGGCTGGGTAAATATAGCCTGCATTTGACAAATATACATAGTTATAGGCCTGCACATGTCTAAGAATTCAAATATTTTGAGAATATGGGCCTGATTGTTCCTGTAGACTTTATGGACCTTGGCCCTCAGGTGCACTAATGCAAGGGGGAAAAAGTACATGACACTTCTTTTAAGTCACGGTGGTATTTCCGGCCAGTTAACTTGTGATAGAAAAAGAACAAAGGATGGCTTAATTATCATTCCCTCCCCCCATTTTTTTCTCATTTTCGTTTTTATTCTGCTGCAAGCAGTCGCTAAAAATACAAATGGTCAATAAAGGGCAGGTAAAATTGGAAGGGTTGCTATAGGAACACACAGACTGATACAGAGAAATAACTACTCTAATATATACTGTGTCTTCTTGTTGTATTTCCATTGTAGTTAAACTCAACTTTAAAAGACATTCCTTAAAAAAGAGGTTATTTGAAATTCAGGAGACTCTTTCTAAAAGAATTTTATATACTAAATTTAAAAATAATAAATGCTAAATCCAAGTAGAGCTCCAACCAGAAAACTGGTATTTCTTCTATTTATTCCATCATATTTTTAATGCATTTTGACTAAAATCATTTTTGTACAGTGAAAGACCTGGGAATGCATTTTAATAGTGATGAAAGCATGAGTAATGAAGAGGACTGCCTGAAGCAGCCTGCACTCACTTCTCCCCAACTGCTCTCTCCCATTTTGATAGGCAGCATCTGTATTCCAACCCTGAGACCCTCCTCATTCCAAATTCTGTTGAATTATCCCACTCAGAAACTATGTTCTCCTCAAAGCCTGTTTTTCTTTGAAAGGTGACAGACCCTACTGCCTTGTTTCTGACCTCCGTTTGATAACTCCAGAGTAATCACTTGAGGCATTTCAGATTGACATACCAAAATAATTTCACACTCACCAGACCCATGACTGAAAGAAAGGACAGGGTCACTGCCATCGCAACCACATGAAAATTTTCTAGAAGGGGAGAGGGAGGTTTCATGACTCAAAGCCTTATATTTGAGAGAGTGCTTAGCTCATCTGTTCATTTCCAGCTCATAAGGTCAATCAATTTTCTTCCCCCCACCCCAAAGTTGTGGGTGTTGCACATGAGCAATTTATTTTCAAAATGAGAGTGCAGGAGCAGTTTCTACCCATTGATCAAAAGGCCCCGTAGATCAAGACAGCTCAGGAAACAAGATCTTTTACAAAATCTCATAAATGACATGGCTAGACGCTAGAGCGTTTTCCTTCCTTCATAGGTAAGTCTGAGATAAAGGTCAAATGTTCATTCATTTCTTATTTTTTTAAAAGAATGTTTTATGGTTGACAGGGGAGAAACAGTGTTTCATCTAATGTCTTATTGCTGCATTTGATTCAATTCAGAAAACTAGTTTTCATCTGTAGCATCTAGTTGAAGCATGGGGTTTTATGAGGAAAGGAAAAAGAAACTCACAAAAGATAAAAGTCAAACAAAATTTTTTAAAAATGTGAAATGACATATGAGAGGGGTCAGTGATTAATACATGTGCAAATTATGCTTTTTATTATGAAATAATCAAGAACAGATTACACACAAGGTGTACTCAGATATTCAGTACTAGATTATGATTCCAGGAAGCTATTTAAGTGATGTCTTTTAAAAGCTTTTAATCAGTATCTATGTATGTGTCTAGAAATAGGTGGAAAAGGAGTATAAAAATAATTTCTGTGCCACATGTTCTATCTAGCAAAACAGTAAGACTCAAGGTTGTATTTGTGAAATCCCCAGTGCTTGCTCTACTGAAGCTCCTAGTAAAAATTACAGCATTGCCTACTTTTTGGTAAAAATGTATATGTAGTCCTGGAATATATTTTAAAGACTTTTTCAAGGACTGAAGTAAAAGGCTTATCAAAAACCTTGGACTGGTAAATAATGTTGTTTTTCAAAAATACAGATGTCTAGTGTAGAAACACTTCTTCCTAAAACCTCACAGGAAAACTTGAAACCATAAAAAACAAATAAAATGTGTCATTCCAGAAAATATTTCTAATGTTTACAAGATCTTGTTTTAAGCTGAATAATCTTTTCTTTTCAAATCGATGCCAAGGAGAGTTGGAGGAAGGGCAGGATAGGAGAATTTGAACCTTTAAAGGCAAATGAGACCAGTTTATAAATGATACCTTTCATCTCCAGAGCTGTTAGCTGGAGGTCAATGCTGAATGTTTAGTCTAAAACAATAGATTCAAATGGCTCTACAGAATAAAGGTTGCAGAGTTAACAAATAGCGTTAAATATCGTGCTTTCCAATACAGTACATCTTGTTTTTAAACTGTGCTGAATCTGTCTAATCACAAAGGGAGCACATGATTGTCTTGAGAGGAGCATTAGCATTTTTAATATCTATCACTGTTGACCATACAAAAAAAGAACTAATTTTAGAATACATTGGCTTATGTACATGCACAATTATTTACTATTCACAATTTCTTGTTGAGAGCCTTCCACACCTTAATCATCTGTGGGAAGTTGCAGTCAGTGGAGTTTCTACTTAGGCCAATGAGATTTCCAACTCCCTGAGCACTGAGGTAACGTAACTACTACCACAAAGAAAATAAAGAGGGTTCTGTAAATAACTGCCTGCTCTCCTCCCCACCTATACTCAGAACCAATAGAGAGAGTCACGAGAGACAGAGAGATGATGGACATTGTCAAACGATCTTTAATAGTAATTAAACTGGTATTGGTTCCTGTGATTTAGATAAACAAGGCAGGTGGGATTCACTTTGAATTACAGAGACTCACTCACCCCAGCCCAGGGCCCTGGCTGCAGAAGCCAGCCCTTCACTTTCAGAACCTGCAGCACGGAGGCTCAGCAAAGAATGTGTGCGTCCTGACATCAGCTGGCTTCCAAAGAAGAAAAGAGAAAGAGAAAGGCTGAACAAAGTAGACTCAGCTTCTCCCAAAGTCTCCAATCAGATAAATTGTTTCTTCTGAGAAATTAGGGGCTCAAAAGGCCAACTCCGTTACTTTCTCTGTGCCCTTTTCAGAGGGAAATATGAGGCCAAGAGAAAAGAGAACCCCTCTACCCCAATGAAAATATCTTTCTCCACCTAATTTGCCAATTTACCATTGGGAAAAAAAAAGTGTTCTAAATGGAAACTCAATAGTCTGAAATAATTAATTTGTTTTGGTAACTTCTTAATATTAAGAAGTGATATGCATAATGGAGAAATTTAGCTCATTAATGTCTATTATTAAGCCATATTTCCACTACCACAGATACTTTGATATTAGTCTTATCCGTATGGTAATAGAAAAACTAGTGAAAGATTTTAAAATTTTCATACTCTTGATATCATTTTACTCTGAACTAAAAAAAAACACACACTCACACAAAGATACTAAGTGCTAGGTTGCTAAGTCCACTGTATATGTATGAATGTTAAAAAAAAAATCCCAAATATCTGATCCAATACAGAACAAAACTTGCTCTATTTACATAGGGCTCCTCTTGTCCCTAGAATGTGCACTATGTCACCTTCTCATGTACAAAGGTCATGGGGTCATTTTTAGGATGTGCAAATATTTTGGGCCTAATTTCTCATTTTTTAAAAATGAAAGTTCAGATGAATTATTTTTAACATTAGATGAAAGTTTATATGACTTATTTTAAATGTGAGATGAGGACACAAGAAGTGTCCTTGTCTTTGATTTCCAAGTGTTTTGGTACAGCTGAAGACTGTGCATATAAGGAAAATGACATAAGGATGAAGTTTATGAGTCCCAACTATTCTCACATCAACATAGAACAAATAACCAGACTACAGCAGAACTGCACTGACATACTCCTTCAGATGTACTATATTCAAAGTGATCTTGTGTTAATTAGACAGATGATTAAGTTGATCAGAATGAGCAATTCGCTCTTTTCTGTTACCCTATTAGACTATGTGCAGCTGGGAAACAATCATTGAACACTTCATGCTAGGTGCTAGGGATACAAAGACAAATAGCTCAAGGAACTAAAGGTGTTTATGAATTAGCAAAGATGTTTGGTTTATACAAAGTTATATCTAAATATTTGTCATGAAAGAGAGAAGCATGTAGTGACTTTTTTGTTAAGTATAAAGAGGGAGGTTTCTGAGAGAAAAAAATTACTTGAGACCAGGGACATAATAGAAAACAAACCTGGAACAAGTAGCAGATTAACTCTATTTTGAAGTAAGAATACAATTAGAATCAACAGGGAGAAACTGAGATAATCCAGGTGGGAATGTAGAGAACTCTATAAGCCAAATAACAAGACAGAGAAGAACCTGGAGTCTTAGCCTGCCTTCTCCAGAAATCAGAGCCTGAGACTGAGGGCTCATGTCTTACTATTATATTAGGGCACACAACTTTAGGAAACAGGAGCAAGGGATTAAGAGGAATGAAGCAGGGAAGGGGAAGTTCCAACATAAGATACATGTCATAACTGGAGCTGCTAAATATAACTAATTGCTCCAACCTTGGAAACACTTCCTAATAGGCCCAACTTTATTTCAGAACCAGGTGTCAATGCGTGGAAAAATGAATGGAAAGTGGGAAATTTTTCATAATGGCTTCTGACTCCCATTGGTTTTAAGTCCTCTGTATATGACTTTAACTCCTCCACACTTCTAGGTCAGACATCTGTGAATGTGAACTCCCACTGTACCCAACAACAATACAGCCACATGGCAATGTCTTCAATATTAAATTCAGTTTTAGGAAGTGTACTCTACTGAAATGAGGAAATAAATCGGAGATGGGGTTGGAGGAAGGGGACTAGAAATAAGAATGTATATTATCATGCTCTTGTAACTGATTCAACTGAGAGGTTACATGGACCAGGACCATGGTTTGACAATGAGATTGATAAAGGTACTGGGCAAGGAGTGCGGGGACCTGGATTCTAATCTGTATTCCATCCCAGCTCACTTTCTGACTCAGACACATGAAATTACTTCTCTGGGTGTCAGCTTTCTTGCCTGTAAAATAAGATCATTGAACCTGCCCTGCTTACCTCATGAAATTATGAGACTTGAAAGGCAATATGTTAGAAAGCCCTTTGTAAAATGTGAGAGATCATCATTATCATTACCAGAAGGTATGAACAAAGAGATAGTACTGTTCTCTTTTTTTTTTTTACCATTACTTCATGTAGATTTATAGAGATTAAAAAGTCAAACACCAGAAAGAATCTTTAGGTACATATTCTCAGCTTCATGTAAATAAAATAAATAGAGTTGAAACAATTAACTAGATGATTAGAAGTTCTAGCAATGAAAATAACTGACAATAAAACAAACAAAAATTCCTATGTTGAATAAAGAATATTGTCCTCAATTAAGCTCTCCAGATTGCTTATAATAAGCAAATGTTCTAAATTCTAAGCTCTCAATCACAATTTGCTTTGTAAGCAAAATGTCTTGATCTATAACTGTAGAAACTTAATAACTATTGCTTTGTCTACACTAGCAAAACTAAATTTTTAAAAATGAGATAATTATTTAGATAATGAAATCCTTAAAACCCCATTAGAACCATTCATCTTAATTTTAAGCAAAAAGCATCGTCCTTTACCTAAATTATCAAGATAATGACTTCAGTGTGCACTTAATAAGCAAGCATAGATCTCCCTGTATTTATCTCTATTAGCTATCTCGAATCACTAGGGCCATTCTGTGACAGTTTTGTCTTTAAACTGCCTCTCCAGTCTTCCCATCAAATCCCATCTATAGCCCACCTCACCTCCAGACACTCAAAAGAGCCTACATTGTGAACAGCATTTCCAAATAATCAGTAATACCAGTAACGTTCTCTGGTTTTAGCATTTAGAAGACATAAGACTTAGACTCTGTAAAGAGAAGGGCATGAAGCCCTAAATAGAGGGACTTGTAATAACTGAGACACCCTGAGTTATTGCTGGTTCATAAATCAAGTGATTTCTGCTCTAGTTGTGGTCCTTGTTCTGGATATTCTCTAAAATATTTTCTAGCTCTGATATCCAATAGTGATTCAAACAGCAATATGAAATGGTTTTCCCATAAATATGATCTGTTTTGATTAAAGTTTAACTCATCAAACCTGATATTATCAAATATTATAGGAATAGCAACTACCACAACCAAAGCTATCCATATCAAACTGGTCAAAACTCGCTATAGTTAATTGTTTAATTCATATCCACTTGAGTCTGCTACGTTCTGTTGTAGGTACAATGTTTGTGATAAAAACAGAATATCTCCTATTACAAAAGTCAAATTTGGAAAATATATGCCCTTTATCCATTTCCCAATGCAAAAATAGTCTCTGATACCTGCAGGAATATAGAACCTTGGCTTATTCCCTGTAAATAATTCCATTTCCTACAAGTCATTCTTACCTCCTGGTACTGAGTGGTCAAAACTAGCCATATGATTCTCTTATTGAGCTGGACCTCTATTTCTAGTGCTTACTAAAGTCCATTCTTTCATCAAAGTTCTTCCACTTCTCTTTACTTCATTTTCTACTTAACCACACCTTCTTATATCACTAACCTTTTTTGGATTCTTTATTGTTATAAGTCAAAGCCTTTCCATTTAGTCTTTAGTGATTACTACTAATCTTTAAACAAAGAAAAATACACCAATGTATTTTTCCTTGTTCCAGAAATAATTTAGGACATGTATTAAGAAACACATAGAGTAGAAAAATGAAATATATTTTCAATTGGGAAGAAAGTTGAGGCAATGAAAAACTAAAGGCAATAAACATGAAGGTGCCAGGAGATAAGTTAACAACATTTATGCCATAAAATCCTATGCAGATAGTAAAGGGAGATCTCAAATTTGTCACTCTCTTTCTACCAGTCAGCAGGAAGAGGAAAACATGACTATTTCTGTAATTTATTATGTTCATAAAATGAAAATATACCAAATGCTTTAGAGGAGCACAGAGAACTATCTCTCCCAGACACCTATGAGAAGGATATTCTGTCATGAGGTGAACCAGTAACTTCGTCCTTACAGTATATATGTCACAGGGTCCCTGATATTGTTTCTGATGACATCCTTCAATATAAATGGTGACAAGCCAGAGGCAATATAATAAAATTGATAGTACAGAGATGTTGATAAAAGTGGTGATCTTGTTACTCCAATGACAGATTTTTTACATTACTGAGAAAATTGTGTCTCTCAACCAAGTGTCTAATAGCTATTGTGTGGCAGTGTAGTCAAGATGATCTGCTCAAATGTGCACCTGACATGCAAAGAGACAGTTAAGTGACCAGCCAAATGTTGTATCAACTTGTGAAACCAGGAGTAGAACTCCCATTTCACGAAAACTGAGTTGATTAACAGGTATGTTACAAAGAATTTCCTACGTGGAAGGCTAAGCCACATATGGTCTGAGGGGACTTAGGAGACCCTGCTGGCAAAACAAAAGGTCTCCTCTAGAAGAGTAGTTACCACAACACACAGCCAGCAGGGCATGTGGGAGCCCCAAATTCTGTCACAAAACAAGACTGTAATTTACATTGGTGAAAATTTTAAAGCAACTAAAACCAAAGAATCTGCTTTGTCTGTTAAATAATAAATCCTTAGAAAGCAATCATTTTAAGTCTACAACTTTGATAAAAGTAATTTCTTCATATGCCTTAAAGAAAAAAATGTTGCAAGCTGGATTCCTAGGCACTAACTGAATGAGATGGCCTGTCACAGAGCAGCATTATTATTTATACACCAGTTTGAAACTGGAGGTCTGTTGAAACAGACATGACACCTTAGTTTTAGAAAAGTTGACATGTAATCCTTTTAGCTATGAAGACTATTTTTAGCCTGGTATTAGAACCTTGCCATCTGCACATAAGAAAATGCTTAGCTTCCAATATTTTAGAGTATGTGTGTGGGTTGGTGGGGCATAAACTTTTTATAAGTATTCAGTTGTTTATTCACATATTTTCTGGTAAATACCCAAACCCTAAGCTTCTTAATTCCCTTTTTCACCTCCAAACTCTCCCTACTAAAACAGTTTGGCACATAGTAAATTGTCAACAAATAATTATTGAATGATAAATGTATCTCCAAATAAGATCTTCATAATTTATTCCACTTAAAATCATAATTATTGTATATCAGAGCCTGCTTTTCTAGACTAGTGGCACAATTTTTTAAATTCCTTGATAAAAATGTATATTCTTTGACTCACACTAAGAAATTATGATTGATTCAGTTTGCGGTACAGTTTTAATGTCTGCCTCTTAAAAATAGTCCAGGTAATCTGAATGCAAGAGATCAAGGAATTAAGGTTTGAAAAACACTGAAGTAGATGTCAATGTGGGTTCTGTATGAATATTATCAGCCCAAGGCCTTATCATGTATACAGTTTCTATCCATGATCAAAGGACAATGGGGGTCAATAAAAGCAGTAAACAATCACGTCAATACTATCAATTACTCCTCAGGTTGATAAAGTACAAAACGGAGGTCCATAATGGAATACTTGTGTCAAAAAATCTAAGCTTCTTTTGTAAAAACTTGCCTGAAAAATTTAGGCTTATTTTATCAAGCAAAACATGTTATAAGGAATAAATGTTAAACTAGTAAGTCCATAATTTGGGATAAATAAAGGGTATATCATTTAAAAAGGAAGATTGCTACGTTCTAGAATTATTAGCAAGTATTATGAAAACCCAGCAGAAGGCTGCCTGGGATCTACAAATTTCAGGGCATTAGCAGACCTTTCAGCCAAATTCAAATGTCTTGCACAGATTTATTGTCCCCAAGATTTTATTTTGTTTTGTTTTGCTTCTTAATTTAATTTTCAAATAGCCTCCAGGGTTATCTAATGGTTCTAACGTAAACACTGTTAAAGCAGAAACCAAGACTCCTTTAATTTTAGGGGCCTGATAACAAGGATCTGGCAATGCTATTAGTTATAGGTAGCTATTTATAAGAAGAAAATGTTTCTGGAAAGGTAACTTTGGTGTATTTAGTTTGCTTATATCACAATTATGTGAAGTTAAACTCTTTGCCTGGTGACATTATTTAAATGTTCGAGTACTTGCTGAATTTCTATTAAAAGTCAAAACTCAGATAAGTACGTAAATCACAAAGGTGAATTAACTCAAGTTTCTACTTTCAAAAGCTCACATTCTGTGACTCTATTAGTTATAGTAATAACATAGAAATATAGAAAAACATACAGACTTGTGAAAAACCCATCCAAGAGTGGCCATATCTCAAGCTCAAAGGAAAAAAAAAAGGAAATGTCATAAAATATCTCTAAAACAGGTGATGCCTAAGATAATCCTTAAAGGGAGAAGAGAAGTTAGGTAGGGCTGAAGAAGGCAACTTAAGGCATTCCATACAGGGAACAGTTTAATAAAGACTGGAACAGCATGCATGGCAGATTCATGTAACTGCATCAGTACTAAGTTATTGGAATAAAGCATGAAAGTAACTACACAAAAAGACATATGGCTGGAAAGTCATGAAGGGGCAGATCATAATGTGTTTTATCTTGTAAGCCTTGCGAGTGTTAGAGTTAGACAATGAAATTTTCAGTGGAACAGAAAGCATTGCAAGGAAAATATATTGGGAACCAAGACATTTTAATTAGGAAAATATGACTTATCACGAATTTTCTTTTCATTCAGGAATGTTGGCTCCCAAGAGAGGGAGATAATTAAGCCAATAGATTTTATTGCTAAAATGTGCAATTATATCAAAACATACTGATCTTTAGTGGAATATGATAGAATCATAAAGTGTGATGATCACTCTTATTTATTATTCCTAGTCCTTCCTATTAAGATAAATGAATATGTAGTTAACATAATGATTACTGGTCATCATTTTTCTAGGACTTCTCAGATCAAAGGGAAAAGAATCAGAAACCTATCATTAGAGTAACATTTTTTGCAAGATGATGGGATCAAACCTAAGAAAAAGCAATGTTTTCATAGTCATTGGAAAAACGTTAGTAGCCTGAAATGTTCTAGCAACATTTATTTCAGGATTAAAAATATTTTAAGATTATGTGACTTTGCAGCCTCTTCTATTCCTATGTCTCTGTGACTTTGTACTTCAGCAACATCTTGTTATAACTCCACTTATTTTCCTTTTTTTCATTATCTCTATTCAGATTAGAACAACTGAAAATGTCTTCAATTGAAGAATGTCTTTTTGTAGAACCATTCATTTTTAAAGGAAATTAGTTAGAGACAATCCACAATTAGAGAAGCGGTAGGTATACACTAAAGGACATTTGTCCTCTAGATTTATCTTTCACTCATGAATGACCTCATCATAAAAAGAAATTAGCACAATTTATATCAATAATTTCCTTCTGTGATGTGTGAAGAAAATACCATACAATAAATTAAAGATGGCTTTATGACTGCATTTTATTAGCTTATTTACCCTTATTTATATTTAGAACTACAAAGTCATATTAATAGAGTTATGAAAATTACCCACAGGCTGAAGACTTGGTAGTTTATAATCCAATAAGAATGGTACTGTCTTATCTGAGTGAGTAGAAAGGATTTGCTGAACTTGACTTGTTAACTATGACACTTTCATGATCGCTGAGAGGCTGCTTCTAATTCTCTAGTTTCTCTAGCTTGCAGTCACCTAAGTGGAGTAGCTATCTTTTGTGTAAACTGGTCAATCACTTTGCCAAACAGGTTTATTTGTCTTTTGAAGTGACCTTTTGACTTGTAATCATCCACATTCTCTTCACGCCTTATTTCATTTTATTTTACTGAAGAGCATTTTAGAATGTTTGTCATGAAAAGAGCTACATAAATATTAATGTATTGATAGTGTTATGGCTTTTCAAACCTATATTTCATGTCATGGATTTTAAGAGCTACAAAATTTACTGACTGCACAGAAAAATATAGGTATAATGGACTTACTGAAATGTCCCAAATGCTATAAAAGACATGAATTATTAATCTCATGAAAGTCAGTATGATCCTGTTTAAATGCCAAATTTTCTGAATCAATTTTAGAATTTTTTTTCTAACAGAGATAAAATTTGGGATGTCAGATAAATGAAATCAGTACTCTAATTTTTGAGGTTTAAAGTTAATTTGGAGATAAATATTATACAGTAAACAAAGCATAAATTAGGACCTATCTACAGTGACAAAAGCATTATAACTTAAAGCTAACTGGTCATATCTCAACACCTCTGGCTATGCCTTACTCTGATTCCTACATGGGACCATAAGGTCAAAAGTCAACAGGTTAACAATTGCCTTATACCTATAAGGCATCTCCAAATTAGATGTTTTGGATAAAAAAAAATGAAGTCACATTTAAGGATCATTCAATATAGTATAAAAGGGATAAAAATAGTTCATGATTATACTCTTGTTATAGCACAGAAAAAAATTAAGGAAGGGGAGATTCTGTACAGCCCAAGTGCTATATTTAAATACAGAAATGTCTACATTATCTGCATAAATCTGTATAAAACTGACCATTTAATCAGTAACTTATCATCATGTCACTAGTGAAAGTGCAAAATGTACAGAAAAGAAAATAGATAAATTGGCTATTTCTTCTTCTAGAAGTGTTTGTTAAATATTGACAGTACACTGCACTACAATGTACCAGACACTATAAGGGATGCAAAATGAGAATATAGAGCTTCTACCTATAGTGAACTTAAAATAGTGTTCAGTGAAACAAAGTAAACCTGAAAATATACACCTAGAGATTAGAAACGAGTTAACATTCTGCCAGGTAAAAGTATAAACTGTATTGACAAAGGTGAGTCATGGAGATTGCCTCATGTAGGGACTTGTTGACTTTGGTTTTTATGGAAATGATATTAGTGCACTAATGAAGAAGAAACTGGATGATATACTGAGCAGGAAAATGCAGCATGAAGCAAGTGTGAAGAAGTAATGAGAGATATTTGAGATTGCCAGTCACCAGTTCCACTTAGATACAGGATTGAATAAAGCTTTCATTTTTGCTTCACGTGCATGGAAAAAGACAGTCTCAGAGTAACAATATGCCAATACTTCAACAGCAGTTCCCTTCCCATCACCTCTATATTCTAACAGTTTTTATAGAGCACTAATCATAGGCAATGTCCTGTGCTAATCAATCAATATATATTATCCTATGTAAGAATCACATCAATTCTATGAAATATGTATTTCATCCTCCTTTAACAAGTAAAGGATCTGAGTTTCACAAAAATTATAAATTTTAAATTGTGTAGCAAACAACATAGGTTAGAGGTTAGAAAACATCATCTAAAATTTTTAAAAGCTTTCCTCAATGTAGATATCTTTAGGCAAATCACTCAAATTCTTAACTTCGGGCTTCTGCTTGAAGGAATTACTTCAGTTTCACTATTTCCCTTCCTTATTGTTTCTTTCATCTCCTCTCCAAAAAAATATAGTCCTCTCTTGGACCAAATCCTTAGATATGGGGGCAAAGTCAAATGAACATCAATATAATCAGTGTTTCTGCCAAAGACATGCGAGTAATAGATAAGTAGCACTTAGAATATGCAAAGATGGACTAAAACAAAATTTCCGTATAATTCATTGTCTAAATTTCTTTTCTGATTAGAGAACCAGAATTAGTTGTTATTGCTTCACTTAAAAATCCTGACTGACAGAACTAGCCAGAACAAATTGACAATAGAAAATAGTGAAGTGATAAATATTAAATTGAAGGACAAAACCTTATAAGATGATGTAACTCTATCTAGCAATCTGAAGAGTCAATTAAAAGATATCAGAAAAAATAATAGAAGTCATTAAATGTAATCTTTCTCACATATAAAAATTAACCATATAAGTACTATAATGGGAGAGATTATTCTACTTAAAATGACACCACAAAGAAAAAAATACAATACATTGAAATAAAAATAATGTGAAAGACATATATGGAGAAAACTATAAATGTATTAAATGACATAAAATTATATTTAAGAAAATGGAAAGACATAATGTGTTCTTGGTTAGGAAGACTGTAAAAGCATTAATTCACTCAAAACTAATACATATATGAAATGTGATTATAATTAAATAACGAGGCAAATTTTATCAAGTTCCTATTTGAAAAAACGGGAAATATCTAAAAAAATTCTGAGAAAAAAAGACTGATGTAAAGGGAATAATTGTACTAGATATTAAAATATGTTCCAATATTAAAACCTTTGACATATTAATATATCAAATTCACATGTTAATGTATTAAAGCACTTTTAAGCTGCAGAAATAAAAAGTGTTTGAATGAACCAGAATGGAGACTAAAGTAAATTCTAATAAACATGGGATTTTGATGAACTATAAGGATAGCATTGCAAACCAGTAGGGGAGAGTGGAATTAAAGGAATAATTCCACTCACTGGTATCAGGATAACAGACTGCTATAAGGAACCATGTAAATGGATTTTTTTTATCTCATTTCTGCATTAGTTTTCTGGTGCTGCCATAACAAATATTCACAGATAGGGGAGTTTAAATAACAAATAACTTATTTTTTCACAGTTCTGACACTGAGATGTTTCCATATTTTGGCTATTGTGAATAATTCTGCAATAAATATAGGTGGTACAGATATATCTAAGAGATACTGATTTCATTTCTGTTGGATATATACCCAGGAGAATGATAGGTCATATGGTAGTTCTATTTTTAATTTTTTGAGGACCTGCCATATTGTCTTCCATAATGGCTGTACCAATTTACATTTCTACCAAAAATGTATAAGGGTTCCTTTTTCCCCACATCCTTGCCAACATTTGTTCTTTCTTGCCTAGGCAACAAAGGATTGTCTGGCAACCACTAGTAGTTTGGAAAAAGCAAAAAAGGATCCTTCAGGAATGGCAAGGCCCTGCTGACACCTTGATTTCAGACTCCAGAACTGTGAGATAATAAGTTACTGTTGTTTTAAGCCTCCAAGTTTATAGTCCTTCATTATGTCTAGGAAACTAATATTGAGTTCTATTAAACACTGAATTTATCATTTTTAAATAGAAAGGGTTTTTCTCTAAACAGAACATGGGCATGTTTATTATCATGATTGTGGTGATAGTTTCATGGATGTATATATATCTCTAAACTCATCAAACTGAAAACATTTTTGGCATATGAATTATACCTCAATAAAGCTGTTTTTTTAATCAAGCAAGTAAATTTTTCTACATGGTAAGAATAATGATAAACTGAAAAAAATATTAGCAACACATATGACAAAGGGTCATTTTCTTTAATTCACAAAGAGCTCATAAAAATGATTAAGGAAAAGATGAATAAATGGAAAAAATGGTAAAAATGTGACTGCTCACTTTATGGAACATGTTATGGAATAAAGATATACATAATGCCAAAAATGCGTTAATACATGTTATTATTAAAATAATGCAAAAATAAAACAAGATACTATTATTTCCATCTATCAGAATGATGCTTTGTTACAATGTTCTGCACTAGCAAATTATAGGGAAATATTCAATCCCTTACATTCTTGGTAGAAAATAAATTGCACTTTAACTTTCCACTTAATTGTTTTACCAACTATTAAAAAAAAAAAACAATAAGAACAAGCTTTTCCTATTATGCTTCTTTGCACTTATGAACATAGAGCAAGTGTTTTAACTCAGAAGCCTTTGAATTTAACTTGTCATTGGACTGACTTGCCTTAAGTTTTGGCATCACAGACTAATTAATATTTCTCTTGTGGGTCTTTCCACATAACCAGTCATTGAAATGAGAGTTAGATTGAAGCAATAGGACTTCCTTATAAAATTCTGGTC
>CM053501.1:34314205-34718073 GCA_028627145.1 Eidolon dupreanum
GTCAATGCCATGGACCTGTGACTTTAACATTTTACTCATGATGAGCAGTTCAGGTCACATAGTAACCTGAAGATGGATATAAGGAAAACTAGATAGTAAAAATAGTGATTTTAATGAGAAGCCAGAAATCAGAAGACATATTTAAAAGAGGGGCATGTGGTAGACATAATTTAGCATTTAAAAGTTCTAAGGAAATAAATTGAGATACTATTTAGAAAAATAAAAAAGCTTCACACTAATACTGACTGAACATATGCACTTATTTGGGTTCATAAAATGGGGAACAGTCATACAATGCAAAGAGCACTGATCTTGAATTATGATTTGGTTTAACTTGACCTACAACTTCTGTTAATAGTAGACTAGGAAACTGGGATGACTGTCTCACTAAGAATATTCGTAAAAGTTAGACACAACTAAAAATAATTTCTTTACAGCTTCAGAAAACTACAAAGTTTATAAGGAACTACTGGCCCAGTTTTGAAGAAGGATTTCAATTGAAAAAACATGAGCCATGCATTCAAGGTTTCTTTTGCCCCATTTCTGAGATACTAAGAGGGTGAATGTCACCTGTGAGTCACAGCTATAAAGGGCTAGGAGGAAAAGCATTTGAGCATACAACCAATGAGAGATGAGGAACTACTAAATCTTCTCTTTAAGTGGGGGACCAAAATGCTGTTTCCAAAAGTAAAAATAAACCTAATGCAGACAGGTTCTTGCAAGCACTGCAACTCAACTCAAATAATTTCAACCCCTCAATTTTATTCAGGTAATCCCAGCATGTTAGAATTCCCAGTTAAATGCCAAAAACAAATAAAAATATTTCTGGTGGAAGATAACACTGTCTAGCTTCACATTAATTCTACAAACAACTTTGAAAGTAAAATATTAGGCAGAAAATGATATCAGAAACCATGTAAAAAGAAAAACTCAGCAAAACTTTCAGCCAATATAAACAGTCTCATAGGGCAGGGGTCCCAAACCCCGGGGCCACAGACCAGTACATTCTATGATCTGTTAGGAACCAGACAGCACATCAGGAGGTGAGTGGCGGGTGAGCGAGCGAAGCTTCATCTGTATTTGTGGCCACTCTCCAATGCTAGCATTATTGCCTCAGCTCCACCTGAGATCATCAGGCATTAGATTCTCACAGGAGCACCAGTCCATGGTGCCTAAAAGGTTGGGGACTGCTGCCATAGGGAAATACAGATATAGGGATTGTCTGACAGAATTTAAAATAGTTTATTTGCTCTATGCAGAAAGATGAAATATTGAAATTCTTTAGGGGAAAAAAAAACTCTTAAAAAGATACACTAGAAATAAAAAATGTAGTAGCCTAAATTAAGAATTTAGTAGATGAGTTTAACAGTTGATTAAACACAGCTGAAGAGAGAATACACTGCAAAACTGTTCAGAAACAACTATCTAGAATGAAGATGAAAAGCTAAGATGATGAAAACTACATAAGACAGTAATAGACATAAATAACATAATAATAACGTTAAAAATATTTACAGTTTAGTTCCTTGATAAATAGGAGTGAATGAATGGAGAAGTTCTTCTTTACGAGATAATGACTGAGAATTTTATAAAACTTTCCAAAACTGGTGATTGGACATTATTCCACACATTCAAGAAGTCCCATGAACCCAAAATATCCAACTACATCCTAGAAAAATGGCTAAAAACATGGCATAAAGAAAATATTTAAAATATCCAAATATATGGTAGCTGATGGAAACGACTTTGGGTGGTAAACACACAATAAAATATACAGAGTCGAATTATAATATACACTTGAAAATTATATAATTGTATTAACCAATGTTACCCCAATAAACTTAATTTTTAAAAAGTTAAAAAAAAATAAAAAATATCCAGATTAGAAAAACAATTTTTTAAAAAAACTTTTAATGGGGCAACAAATAGCCTATATCTCAATAGACACAATGAAAGCCAGAGAACAATAGAATGATATCCTTAAATTGCTGCCAGGAAATAACTGTTGATTTAAATTTTATTTTACCCAAGAAAATATCCTTTGATAATGATGGTACAATAATATTTTCAGACCAAGATTTTCTGAAAGAATTCAAGACTAGAGGTCATGCATTTACGGAAACTTCAGGGATAGTTTTCAAGTAGAATGAAAATAATCACAAATCTAATGTTGGAGATGCATTTACAAATAAATAAAAAACAGTAAATACGGACTTTGAAGTGAGTTATAACTGAGATATTTGATAAATGAGAAAATACTACTTTTTAGATAAGTAATTATTACTAAGGTAAGTGTCTAATTTTTTTCTGATTATAGGGGAGGATACTGGATATTTTCTGTCATACTTTGACCTCCCCTTATTGTCCATGTGACTTTGGTATGAGAATTGTTTAATTTCATGCTGTGGGTGCAAGAACCAACCTCACACAGTTCAGCTCTAAGCAACCCAGAGTAGGTAGTTGACCCACTCAGAATCAGAATTTCCAAATAACCTGTGTACCTCGTAGGGTAAAAACATTCATTAATTGCAAACTAAGAGGATCTGAAACATAAGAATGAAAAAAATTACCATCCATTTCTACTCTGCTGATTCAGAGACTATATAAAATGATGACTTAAGTTTATTTAAAGGCTGATTGTAATTTGTTTGGAGATCAAAACCTGTGTTCTCTAGAATTTAGAGCCACCAGCTGATCTCTAAAACGTGTTTTTAGGATCAATATCCACATTCTGAATACAGGACCTATGAGCAAATTGTATTTATTAATACCACATAGGGCAATCAATATTTCCCTGCATTAAAAATAATTCAGCCGGCTTAGCTCGATCTCTGCAGGACTAGTGATGGAAGACAAGTCCTAGCTCCTGGACCACCTGCAGGCATGTGATGTCTCTGTATTAAAAATAATAAGGGTTGAGGAAGGGAGTTGTAGAAGGGATACAAGTCACACAGAATAAAAAGAAAGCATGTAAAAGTGACCATGATATTTCAGCCCAGATTTATTTGCATGAATTAGTAAGAAAGCAAGGTAATTTAGTAAAACATTTAAACTATAAAATACGTTTAGTAAAATAGCCTTGCTATTCAGTAAATGTACAGTAAAATAGCTGTCATACAGAGACGTGACAGGGCTCTTAAAAAATGAACACATAATTTGTCATTAACATGTTAGATATAGATGATTGATTGATCCTGAGTCCTAAAAACATTGTACAATATATATTTTTTGAAAATCTGTTTATTCTAGTAAGTTGATTAGCTAACTGCTTTTATGTTTTAAGTACCCTTTTAAATTGGGGCTCTTTTTTTTTTTTCAGTAGAAATAACATTTATTATAGATAAGATACAAATAAATTAAAAATACTATACTATAATTTAAAATTGCTTTAAATGTATCCCTGTGTATGACAAATTCTGTTTAAGCCACAGATAAATAACTTTTTAAAAATTTAGTAGTCAAATAAGTTATCTGCATACCCTTAAAAACAGAAATACAGCAAAATTTAATAGGGCTCAAATACTCTTGTGTCTTATTTTTTATTTTTAAAAATCTAATGTTCTCTAATGGCTTGCTATTTATATCATAGGACAATTCCATTCCCTGAAAGAATCCATATTTTCCCAATAAACCTCTAGGAAGGTAACCAAACTGCTTTGGAAAAAGTGCTTTTTAATCCTGGCCAACTTCTCCCCATAGCAGTGCTCACAGCTAACATTCATAAGGGAGAAACACTGCCAAATATTTCAAACTTCAGAGGACATCTGAATCTTATTGTTCAGCGCTTTCTTGGAACACCTTTATGAATACTTGATTATACTGTAACACATACTTCTTAGAGTGACTGAAATGGAAACAAAGAATGATTGCCCACTGCCCAATCCTGAAAAAAAATTTTAGTCTCATTTACTCAGCAAAATTGTCATGGATGTGCTCAGAAAGGAATCTGGAAGTATTTTTTGCATCAGAGCCAGCAAACATCAAAACAGTCCTTGTTATTATTCTTCCAAAATTATTGTCATAATGCAATTATGTAAATGAGGACTTACAATCACACTGAGTATTTGTTTCGATTTTGAGGCAAATACTTATTAGATCAGAGCAGTTTAAAGAAAACAAGAACTCACCATCAACAGAATTCAAGGAACGTGAAAGAGCATGAGAAATTCTCATTGGAACCGTTCCCAAAGTGTTGCATAAATAAAGGTAGGGTTTGTTGAAGCGTCCCTCCCACCCCCTCCATTTTCTGAGAAAGAAGCATGCTTAGTTTGAGGAATGAAGCATGGCTTAGACAGTCATGCCACCTCTTCTATCCTGAGTTCTCGGGTATGTGTGTGTTTCCTTTTTATATCTACCAGCTTTCTATTGCTTTATCTCACTCCTCATACCCTTCCACAAAGGATTTCCAGCAGAGAGCAGCTGGTGCCCCATATTGGCTGCTTTCCCCAGACTCAGGGGGCTTTCACAGAAAATCAATGGCTGCTTATTTTCTCCTGTACTGTGGTTTTATGTGTGGACTGACATGGCCTCAACCATACCGATCCATTCTGCAGAGCTATTTCCATTCAGATGTGCCTCTTTATAAATAGCGGAAATTAGTGGAGGGCCGGTGTCAAACTGCTTGTCACATCTTGTTTTCAGTCTGTTGAAATCAGGTTTACAGTGTTCTATTCAGAAACCTGGGCTCCTTTTGAGTTGAACAATGCATTTCAGGAGTTCTATCAGGCGATAAATGCAAAACTTTGCATTGCTATTAAAAAATAATCAAAATGATTAGGCTTTTGAATTTTTTGAAGGAACTTATTTGCATGGAATTTGTTGTTTAAATTGCACGATGTCATTTATTCCTGGGTATTCATCTTTCTAGTATGTAAAAGTATTTGTTCATTTGTCAGTACTGGAGCTACAGAGTGTGAATATGTTCTGGTGATTTAGTTGCAATGAATGGACCAAGTACTACAAGCATGAATACAGTCAATACCACACCATACCATGTCCACATGCCCCAAGCCTTCAAACAAATAATAATTAACATTTATTGAATGCATACCATCTGCCAAGACCACCAGCATATGCTTAACAACTCATTTATTTCGCACAACCACCTTTGAGGTAGTTGCTATTATGATCCCCATTTTATAGATGAGGTTATTGAGGTTTAAAGTGATTATGTAACTTGCTCAAAGTGTCACAGTTTGTTAGAGGTTGAGCCAAACCATCTAAGTCCTGAGCCCACAAAGTAACCCTTATGCAATACTGACTCCTAGTAAAACACTGTTTAGCTTCAGGGTCATTTTTAGTGTTTAGCATGCAAATGTCCCTGGAAAGCTAAACAATGCCTAGATCTGAGCCTGGTATTAGAATTGACAATAGCCTATGGATAGATATGTTAAGTAAAACTTGGCTCATTTGGCTAACCCCACAGATGCTGCAATTCATCATCTGCAAAGAGAAAACAGCAGATTTTAATATGGCACTGAACTGTGATGGAGGAGAAGGGTAACTCAGGTTTAAAATAAGAAGAAATCATTCTCCACAGCAGAGCAGAGCAGAAGTACACTTAGGAAACAACCTATCTGTGGTCAAAGGTGCAGATTCAGAAATATGCCTTCTTAGGCAATGTTTCTAATAGGAACGACTGCCAGGTAGTGCTACTGGATGCCACCAAAGAGAATATTATCTAATGGGACACTCTGTTAGGTGGGAGAGGGCTGACTATTCTGTAACCTGACGCTACACCTCCTACCGAATGTAAAAAAAAACAAAAAAAAAAAACAATTCCTTTACTTTTTTAAATTAAAAATACTTAAGGAATCCCCAGTCAAAAACAAAGTAATATTTTAAAAAATTTATCTGTGTGAAAGACTTTTTTTGGGCGGTGGGTGGAGGGAATAAGATGTTATAGATAAATCTGAAATCTCCTATGAGCTCCTCTTTTTCTATCAGATACAACCATCATTATAAGTAATGTAAATAACTAGTACTTTTTTTATACTTCGACTACTGAATATGTATCCAAAAACATTATAAAACTTATTTCACGTATTTTGTAAATTTTACAAATAATATATACTATACTATACATAAAATGTACCTTACTTGTTTCATTCTACTTTGTTTTGTAAATCTAGATTTAATATTATATATATTCTAAAATACTTATTTTAATAGGATCCCACTTAATGAATATACCAGCATTTATTATTTTGTTTGCTGACAAATATCTGTGTGGTTTCCAAGTTTTCTCTATTACAACTAATAATACTCTAATGTAGCTCTCTGCAAACGTCTCCATGTACAAATGTATGGAAATTTCTTTATTGAACATCCTTAGAAAGGGCAATGCTAGGTCAAGAAGTGTGTGCATTTTCAATTTCAATATATTTTGCCATATTGTTTTCCTAAGCAGCTGTAGCAATTTATACAACTTCCAACAGTTTTGCGTTCTTGTTTCCCAATGGTCTCTTCAACATGTTGTATTTCAAATTTTCTGCCAACATGACACATGAAAAAATGATATAGTTTTCATTTTAATTTCCAGAAATACTAGTGAGGTTCAAGATATTTTACCTTAATTATAGACATTCAGTTTTAAACATTTTGCCTGTTTTTCTAAATTAGGTTATAATGTTTTTGTTTTATGCATTTGTAGAAATTCTTGATACTAATTTATACCCATAAATATATATGACATACATATAAATGTCATTTATATCTATAGAAAATATATTCTCTGAATCAGTTTTGTCTTTTTTACTTTAAATGTGATCTCAATTATACAAGTTTCAAATTAAAATGTAGTCTATTTTGTAAATTGTTTACTTTTTTATACATGCTTTTTTCTATTTTATTTTAAAAATTCTTATGAAGATGAACATGATGAAGATCTCTCTTGTATACTAAGTATACAATAATGCAAATTTTTTTGCATTATTACTACATTTATACTTTAAATGTGTTTGGTAAGAAGAACATAAAACAAAATTTCATATTGAAAAAAATTTTTAAGCTATCCCAATAAAAGCCTCTCAATCTATGCAAATGATCACAGATGAGACACTATTTTGTTCTAGCATAATTCACAAAGGTGAGTAAGTGGGCTCTGAAATGATCTGTATATTCCAGCCCAAATCCTCTGCTTTTAGTTAAGCTTGCTCTGACTACAGAAATCAGTGCTGTCATTCCCTTAGTCTACTGTCATCGTCACAAAGCTGAGCACTAAATTGTCATGTTATTATTTCATGTGAGTATAAATTCATTATTTTTCTCTCCCTACTAGGGTGGGGTTTGAATAGGAACAACAATAATTATTATAAAATGGTAAATTGTGAGCAAATAATATGGATTCTAGCACTAGTGTTTCTATTGCCAAGCTATTTAATATTGGGTAAGTCAGTTAACCTCTTTTAAAGTCATAATTATACCTCACTAAAAAGATTGCTATGGGAACAAAATAAATGCCTTGAAAAATCTGGGTCAAAAATAAGGCATTAACATAATTATTTTATTAATCAGTCCCATTTATTACACATTTCTATACCATGGGAGATTATAAGTTCTAACCACGACATATGTACTTGTACATACATAAAAGCGGTAGGATTTCTCAATTTTCTCTATCTCCATGAATAAAGATTAGAAAACAGTTAGTAGTCCACTTATCACTCTAACATTTAACATTTATTTCTACAAAGTTTCGGCTTTCTGTCTTTCTACTGTATCTTTTTTTCACTAAACATCATCAATAGTTCTTCCATTTTTTTTTCTATTTAGCAGCTCACACACACGCCAACCCAAAATGAATCTACTTGACTATTTAAATTACACACAGAAACAAAATATCAAATACTCATTTTCTCTGGACAATTGTGATTTTCAATGCATATAATTAGGAATAGTTCCATTTTCCTAGACTTTTATTATTTGTTCCTTTACATAAAATGCTAATGTATATTAAAGAAGAATGTTCAGGCTAAAAGAAATGACCTATCAAAAGAAACCATTTGGTTTCTTTCATTTAGAATCCTTAGGTATATCTAAAAGGCAGCTCCTGAAATGCTATGGGATACTCTTGATTTAAATAACAGAATAAGGTAGATGAGTTTATGTAATAAATTTCATAACTCTGATTACCATGATGGGTTTATTGTTAAAATCCATTCCCAGAAGGGTCATTTATCAACATCCATCTTTCCCCGAATAAAGAAAAACTTTCATTGTAGGGAATTTTAGGAGGAAGCATTCTCTTTCCACTTGCAGAAGCAAAATTATTTTAAGTACCATATTTTTTCATGAAATTCTGTGAGCAGAGACCAAGGAAATACACAACAAAGACCAAAGATATCAAACCACTTCTAAGTAGTCAATTGAGTTCTTACTGAGTTAAGTAATTGACATATCCTGCATTGTTTTCGGGACTTGTCACTTACTTAACAAGATAATTTACCAAAGGGACATGAAAAGAACATCATCTCTTCGTCTGTCCTTATCACAATAACTATGCTAACTGACAAATGATAGGGTTTGCCAAATGAAAAGGTGCACCTGACCTGTAGGAAAAGAGATGCATGGGGGTTCCAGAACTGGAAGGCCAGGCATAAGCAATATTGGATAATAAAGGAAAATATAACCTAAATATTAAATTTTAATAAAAATAATTAGATCTAGAATTCCCTTTCCTCCTAATATTTAAACAAGTATGAAGAGAAAACAATGGTTAGACATATAAAGACTCAAAAAACTTACCACTCAAAAACACTTTCAGAATTTTATGAGAATATTTTGCAGTAAAATGAAAAAAAAAGAAGACAAAGAAGGAAGCATGCAATAGGCTTAAAAAATAAAATGTACACCTTAGAAATCAAAAGAAAATCTCAGGATGAGAACTATGCTCCAAGCAAGCAAATATCTCAATTTAAAATAGAAAGACAGATTATCTAGAATAACATACAGCATAATTTAGAAGTCAGATTCTTCTGAAAATTGATGTTAATCATATTCTCCATTAATAGGAACAGGTCATGGCAAAGAAATATGTATTCATCACTTTAAATCATTCACATAATTTGATGCTATAATAAAATTTACATGATCATAATTTTATAAATATTGATTTGAGGCTTAAATTTAGGACTCAAACTATAGACAAAGTTTGGAAATCTAAATTGTGTATTAATGTAGATTATCTAAAATAATATGATACATCAAGATTGCAAGCTATTCAAAGGAAGAGAGGTGAAGGAAAAGGGATGGGGTACACATTTTCTCATCATAAATAGTAGCAGCTAAAGTGATATAATCTTTAGCAATCAAAATTATTAGATTATACTATATTAGATTTATAATAACCAGTAGAAGTAAATATTTTAAAATGGACCTGACAGAAGTAATTCGAAAGAGGTGTTAACAGTGAACAAAATGAATAATATTACTATGTTGGAGAGTCTATAACTTCAATTTGTATTTATAAATAAATAAATAAATAAATAAATAAATAAATAAATAAATAAATGTACAAGTGGATTATATAGAATTGTGGAGGAAGGCAGCCTCACCAGAAGTATTACACACAAATGATGATGGAAAAGATTTGGCAGAAGAGGCAAGAGGATTAGCTTTCTATTTTACCAGTTAGTACTGTTATAGTTTTTATCATCTCATATACTATTACTTTTATAATAAAAGTATAGACAGAGGAAAAAAAAGGATGCGTGTTTTTTTTTCCTGTTTGGAGAAACTCTGGTTTATACAAAAATGTTAGTATTCAGTGCTGTTTAATAGAATTTCTTAAGCATTTTAAGTTTATGCTGTCCAGTATCATCACCACTGGCCAGGTGTATATCTATTGAGCCCTTAAAATGTGACTAGTGTGACTGAGGAACTGAATCTTTAATTCACTAATCTTAATTAAAATTTAATAGCTACATGTATCTGTGGCTACCACATAGGTCAGTGCAGTTCAAAGTAAACAGTTCCTAATTTTTTACCATCAAACAAATTTTATTCTTTATTTTTTTGAGTCCCCCATGCTTTAAGAAATTTTGCTAACCACATTTCGGTAATAACTTATTTGTTTACTGCTCTTAATCAAAGAGCTACAACTGCTAATGGAGCTTTGATGAGCCTGAAGCTCTGTCACTTCACCAAGCCTAACCAAAACCAAAGCAACTTTATTATGCTTTGGAGGAAAGAAGTTTATTCCTAATTTGGAGACAATTTTTATTAGCCTTTTTGACACTGTAAAGTGCTTTACAAACCCTCTGCTAGTGTTATGAGAACCCCAAAGTGTCTGGCAATTTCTGCTGGATCTTAATGTTCTAAAATCCTGTCAATCTGTTCCCTTTCAGGTCCCTGATGGAATTATGAAGGATGTTTAAAAAGTAATAGACTTCCACAGCCTCTTACCAGCTGTAAGATCCTCTGTTTCTCCTTAGAGAACTCAGTTTTTCTTTAACTGGTGTGCCAGAAATCTATAAAGTCCACTACAGCACTGGAACTTGATCCTGCTTGAGGCACACTGGTCATTAGCAGGTCCTAGAAGCTGCAGATGACACCAGTTAAACTGCTGGAGGGTGGGGTAGTTACCCTCTTTAACCCCAGACCCATCCCAAAGAACCATTTCCTACGTTCATTTCTATTATGAAGGAAAAAATTGCTATACTTTCCTCTCTTGCAGCTGTCATTTAGGGAAAAAAAAAGCATTCTTTGGAGAAAAGTTCTGGCACTGTTCCATTTTCATTCTGCTCTATCCAGGCATCGAGAGGTCATTCAATAAAACTAATAACCAGAATGCAAAGCAAATAAGAGTAACACACTCACACAGCTTTTCAGTCACCTGGGGTAGCTGGCTTCAGCAGATCAAGAATTCAAGGGCTAGATTTTGTTAAGCTGACTACATCATTTTATGGCCAGTATTATTAACTACTGCTATATAATAAAAAAAATGATGGACACTGTCTACTGTTTCAGTCATTATGTACTGATGAAGTCAGGAGGAGGACAGCTCCTATTTCAAGCAAGGACTCTTGGGTGAGCACCTTCTGAAAGCAGGTTTAAGTAGAGGAGGATGGGACATTTGACAATTGTTCAAACCTAGTAATGGTGGTGGGAGCTTGTGGTGTCGAGTGTGTACATGTTCACCTAAAAAAGAATTTTTTAAAATAATTGGTTTTTGCTTGAAAAAAAAAAATAAAGGCATTTGCTGTGATTTGGAATTTTAAACAATGTTTTTGTTGTCAAGTCAGAGAAGGAGAAAATAATGAGCTTTGTTCTAAACACTAATAAATGACATATCACATCCTCACCTGTCACTATTTTAGGATAGTTGAGATCTTATCAGCCCATTCCTGGGGACCAGATCTAGCAAAGTCCTCACTCTGTGCTCTAAAGGAAAACAGTCAACGATAACTTGTACTTATATTTATTCAGCCCCTAAATGCTGACCATATGAGAAATGGAGAGAAATGGCACTCTTTCTCTATTATAACATTTGTGATATATTATTATACTTCTATAGTAATTATTTCCTTATATCCTTATCACTCTATTAGACCAGGAGATGTTTTAAAATTGAATTTGTGCCTTCTAATTTTTTTATGTTACTAACATATAGTTCAGTGTGTTGCACCAAGTAAATTCTTATAAATCTGTTTGGATATTTGTTGAAAGAACAAATGAATGACAAACCCATAATGCTTGGGTTAAAAATAAGCTTAAAAACAAGCTTGAGATCTAATTTCATATCTCCCTCTTTTGTTCCTTACTAATCTTAAAATACCACCTCTCCTTTATTACTGATTTTTAACTGGGTTCTTTCATCAAATTTTCCTGTTTTCCAGCCCAACCTGTTGGATTATTGTATCTGGTTACTAATAAAGATAAAGCTGACAATGAATCTTAGTAATGAAAATGATAATGAAGTTCAGTCCTACAGAAAAATGATTGAACTTTGTCACCATTTTTACACTCTCAATTATTTTAGAAATATTAAGTACAAAAAAGGGAAAGACAGTAAAAATAACTATGAAAATATATTATGAAAACATAAAATGTTTTGGAATAACAATGATAACATGATATAAATATGTTTGTATAATCATTCGAGGTAGTTAATTTTATGATTCTAAATTTTATTGCACAATTCTTAAAAACAAGGATCATATCTTGTGCTTCTTTGGTTTATTGTGTCCAGGCACTATCAGATGTTCACTCTATCTAAGATTTCTTATTATTTTATAGAAAAAAGGCAATCCAACAGATAAAGATAGCAGGTAAATACTTTACTATGGCCACCATTTCATTGAGAATACTAGCAGTTTCATAGTACTAATATCAATGAAACTATTCTTCTCCTAAATTAAAGACTACGTACAATATTGAAAAAGCATCTGTTGGCAGTCATAGGGTTAACTTTGTTTTATGATAGCTACACCTAATCCATTCTGCTTATTGTTAACATGACTAGAACCATATCAAAAAAGAATATTTATTGGAAATGTTGAGGGAGTCTGCAAAAGTCAGAAGGGAGTTGATTCTTATTTAGTATTTCCTCACAGAGCATAAATAATTCCCATTGACTCCCAAGACCATGAGACCTAACAACAAAACAAAAAATGATGATGGGGAGGGGAAGTAGCACATTTGAGGAGAATGGGGGCAGTGGAGAATATTGAGCTCCGTTTGCTGCTTGCTAAATAGCTGTTAAAATATATGGTATTTTCATAAAACTGTTATCATAAATAAATCTGTATATGAACCATCATACATGACCATCTTTAAATCATTAAGAACCAAATCGAGTTCCTGTTTCTGACTGATGAATATGGCTATGTTAGTATTTTTAAATTTATTGTTATTATTTTGTTTTTATATGATTCAACTATCAAATTTCAAAAGGGTACACAATAAGGTTCTCAGCCCTGCAACCATATGCCCACTACCCATCTCCATCACATGTAAGCTCTTTCCTTAATTTCTTAAGAATTCTTCCATGGTTCTGTATTCATATACATACAAATAAAAACATATATTTTATTTTTCCTCTTTCTTACAAAAAGAAAGCATAAACTATGTATCACTCTTTTTTGGAGTTATTATTTTTTTTTCAAAAATTTCTTTACATCGATATATAAATAGTTCTTCAATCTTTTTCTGGGCACATAGTAGTCTATTACATATGCATGTATATAAATTATTTAACCAGAGCTTGCCAGTGAACATTTGGGACATTTTCAACATTTTTCTATCACAAACAAGATGAGTAATAATCTGGAATATAACTCATTTTATACCTATGCAGATATAAATGCAGGATAAATTTCTAGATATTTCAATAGAAATATGAAGTATTGAAAAAGGATAAAAATTGGGACAGGCCTCCAATTTCTACACAGCAAACATCAATGACAAAATACAGTGGGAACTATCTTGTCACCCAAGATAATGAAACCTCAACCAACATGTTGTTCAAGCATAGTGGCAACAGGTGGAAAACCTCAAATACGTATAACCTTGACTCCTTCCTGGAATGACAGTTTGAAAACTAAACTCAATTAATGAATCAGGGATTTCTTTTAAAAGTTTTAGTGATGAGATCTGAATATCTTAAACATTAAAATAATGGAAATACTAAGGAAAACATTAAAATAATGGAAATACTAAGGACTATATGAATTATGGTCGATATAGCAAAATATAAGTACCAAGTAAACACAATAATAAAACTAACAAAGAAGATAAAAGAAGGAAGTAGGGAGGTAGTTTTAGGTACTCATATCTACATTTGCATAGTAAGGAATCAATCAGAATTGTTTAAAGTTAAAATGCAGAATTGAAAAAAAGTGAGGATTCAAATTTCAGTGTTGTGCTGCAGTCTCTTTTAGTTAGAATGATCCTAGAAAAAAATCTTGTGGTAATACTTATTTGAAATTTAGTAATTCCTTGAGCTTCTTTTATTTTTAAAATATTTAAGAAAAACTATAGTTTTGTTATAAACTAGATTAATATAATAATAAATTATAATCCAGTATTGTAAAAATAAAAAATACCTCTAGACACCTATCTTTGTATTTATATTATGTATCTATATAAAAATGTGTCTGGCATCAAAGTCTCATAATAAATGACAATTAGCTATTAGTGATGTCATGTAGTTGTTTTATTTTTATGCTTTGTTGCTTATTTTCTTAAATTTCTATAAATTTTCTTGAGTTGCTTGAATTCTTTATAAAATGCAAGTATTTACGTGTGATTTTTCAATAAAATGTGTTAAATGTATATCTTAAATAATAAGAATATATTCACTGTGTCTTTTTCAATAATTATATTAGAAACTAATGACTGGCTCGATAACTAGGAAATTATTAAGTAAATGAAGCATTATCGAGCAAATTGGTTGCTATGTAAAACTTACATGGTAATTTTGAAGCCAACGGTTTATCACGGAACAATGTACACTGTAGGATGTTTAATAGGAAAACGTCAGAAAAATCACAGGTGCATTATGGATGGAACTATTTAAAATATATCAATAGATAAATAGATAATATAAATGAATAAAAATTGTTTTGAAGTAGGATAGTGATGATGTTGGCGACTATCTTCCTCTTTCTAATATTTTTGTAATTATGCTGGTAGTTTGTTTTATTTTGTTTTTTTAACACTAGTATTCGAATGCCTGAACTCACCCACAATCATCTATGGCTTTCACAGAATTAATGGTATAGATTAATGTAGCTACTTTTAGTAGAACAGTTCTGGTATAAAAAAATCTAAAAGCTCCTCTGAAATAATTTAGGTCAAGTGTTGCCTCAAAAGAATCTACTAAGCCATTCTTTATTTTTTCATTTAATGTATAAACATAATATCCTAGAGAACGAAAAGCACATATTAAAAGTAATTACTCATATGTCTCTCTAAACTTAAGATAATGTGGGCAACATAGGAAATATGAAAACATGTTTTTGATTTGAAATAGATTCCAATTTTGGACATCTTATTGTGTAATACTCTGAAATTTGAGCATGTATTTAATTCAAATTGATCTTTCAAGATATTGAAAGAACTAAGCTAATTTTAAATGACTTTTTTTTCTTTTTGCAGATTATAATCAGTAGAAAGAAAATGTAGAAATCTAAGACTTTCTATCACCTGCACAATGCTTGTACAATGTACAGGCCGCAGAGTAGGTCATTATCTACTCAGCCTTGAATCTTGAATTCTGTTTTGTGAAAGTGAATACAACCTATTATTTCCCATAAAACAATGATGTTATTAGCTACTATCCTTTTTTTCTTTTTTGATTTAATCTCTTGTGTATGTGTTCTCTTTCACAAGCAAAAACAATTCTTCCAATGGTGCCTTGTGAATAATGGAAATTATTGGCTTTGTTCTTCCATTGCTGGTTTCCATAAAGGATTGCTGAGACATTTACTCTGCCCTCTGGGGATGCTGCAAAGAAATGTATCGATACCTGTCATAATTTTTCAAGCCTTTTGGTGGGCAGTTTGATACCCATAGACTATAAGCTTACTGCTTGTAAGGTATGAGAATAAAAATGGGATGCAAAGTGACTGCTATGCACTCATTATATTTACCTTTAGAAGGATATAAAGGTGGAAACCAAGACACAAGTGAGAAATGGAACAGCATTAGATGTTTTTCTTTAGTAGATTGTCTTCAGGCTATATTTCTACAGAATTTAACAAATCAAAAACAGCATTTTTCAACAATTCCTTTGTGTACCAGTCTTCTGCTTTACGAAGATAGCGTTAATAAATCACATCAACACAGAAAAGGGGGAAAGAATAGGGAATGGGTGTAACATCTTATACTCCATATTTAAAATAAAATTTTTTAGTGTTATATTCAAACTGTTGTTTTATTTAAAAAAAATTAGATAACATAGGGGTGGTAGATACCAACTTTTTATAACATGTAATCTGACTGCCATCTTTCCACTTTAGAAAGAACAGAATTCCTGAAAGCAAGTTACACAGAATGAAGCACAGGGCATGCATCAGGGAGGAATCTACGACTATATTCTATAATAGAGGAAAGGATATCTGGGCAGAAGCTTTCATTTTATGATTACTTCCTAGAATATTTATTAAAACAGAAAACCCAGGCCTTTTGTTTGCCCATTATGGAGAATTCAAGCCTATCTAGACTTCTGACCTACAGAACTCTGAAATTATACATGAATGTTGTTTTAAACTATTAAGTTTATGGTGATTTATTACAGAGCACTAGAATACAAATATACATAAGTAATATCCTTCTCCACCACAAGCATCCTGAAGGGAGAAACTGTTTTATTTATAGCTCTATCCTCAGCACCTAGCAGAGTGCCTGGTGTACAAAGTGGATGCTCAATAAAGATTTGCTGAATGAATGAGCAAAGGAGAAATGTTTCTGAATACTGCAAAGTACTTCTGTCTTTGATTTCAGAAGTAAAAAAGAATGCTTACTGAACTGGACTGGATTTAACTATTCAAATACACAAGATAGATTTTAAAAGATAGTTTGGTCTTAGAATGGAAAGCCCTTTAAAACCAGAAACAAAAGGAAAGCCCATTAATCAGGATTTCACACACATACACACTGCATTTATTTCCCTTTTAGCAGAAAAAGACGTAAAGATGTACCCAGCTTAAATCAATCAGAGAATCAACCAATAAACTATCACAACTTTACAAGTAAGACAGGCAGCAAAGTGTGGTTAGTTGAAATCATTTAACTCAGAACCTGGACATTTAGTTTCTATTCTGAGCTCTGACATTAATGAAGTGAGAGGATTGAGGTAAATAACTTATTTTAGGGTCTGACAATGTTCATCTTAAAAAAATGAGGGAGATCACAAAGACTCCTTGCAATTCTCACAATATGTATCTCTGGCCTTGAACCTACTCACCCTGAGTGTCCCCCCTACCGAGGCTGTGCAGGCAGTTGATTTGTTTTATTTGGCCAGGACAATGTGCTTAAAAGTTCTTTGCTTTCAAACAATGGTCCTTAGATGACCAGATGGGCTACACCTGGGAGCTTATTAAAAATGCAGAATCCCAGACCCCATCTCAGAACCCCTGGGTGAGAATCTGAAATTTTAACAAGATATCCAGGTAACTGTGCATGTTACAATTTGAAAAGTAACAATCTGGTTGATCAGAGAGCCTCCTACTTTCTGTTGTATTCCAACCACTCAAGTCACATTGATTTACTTGAATGGCCCAAGTAGGCATTTTATTTTTTGATGCCCTACATCTTTTAATGTGTAAAGCTGAACAGGAGGCTTTGAAATCAATCAGACCTGGTGTAGGAACCTAGTTCTGATACTAAGAAACTGTGTCATTGGCATTTGACATAGCCTCAATGAACTCTGTATTCCTGCCCAGAAGGTGGGGATAATAAAAACCAACCAGTATAGCTAATGTGAGGATTAAACACAATTACTTATGTAGAGGAATGAACATAAAATCTGGTACATAGAATGTGCTCAATAAGTGATAGATGATCATTATCATCACCATCATCATTATTGCCATACAGTGATAGTCAGAGTCAACATCATCAAATATGCAACAGGTTCCTCATCACCAAATAAATTATGTTCATTATATTCATCCAAAATATTCCTGTCACAGTCCAGAGAACCAAGTTGTAATGTCATTTGAATTCACACTGAGAAGTTATTTGACTAATATAAGCTTTCTTTTATCTTCAGGGACACCACAAATATAAGCTTTCTTTTATCTTCAGGGACACCACAAATATTTGCAAATAAGGTGGATATGTGACAGCATCTTCCAATAGAACCCAACTGTTGGAGGGTAATTTAGAAACTGATTGAGTGGCTCTTTGTCAAGAACAGGGCAGCAAGTTTGGAAAAAGTGACATCTCAACTAGATTCACATGGAAAATAGCTTTTGGTCATAAAGACAAAATTTCAAATTGAGAGAAAGTTCAGGGAATTACTCACTAAGGAAAAATTCCTCTATGAGGAATGATTTCAGCCAGTAAATTCTGAAAAAGAAAATGACAATACAGTTCTTGATATATGATGTGATATCATTAGCTATAGCTAGCTCATATACTGTTGATTACTTCAGTGAAATCATATGCAATAACTTTGCCTTCTAAAGAATATAAATGAAAAACAGATACACATGTTCAAATAATTCCTTCAACTCTATGTATTGATGCTGCTTTATAGAAATTAGTTTGCTCATGAGAATTCAAAGGTAAATGAGCTATATAAAACATGTATCTTTGTCTCAAGTTTCAGAGCATGATGGAGATCACAATATTTAGTTCCAGACATTAATGTCCATGAATGTCCATGTTGATTAAATGTCATTTTAAAATCAATCATGATCAATGCCCTAACCCATTCTTCTCAGGTGACACAATATTGGCTTGTTTAGCAGAAGACTTTGTATTACATCTGCTATTGTCATTTGCAATCCCAGCCCAATTGTGAAGTAGCTATGAGAAGCTTATAAATACTTTGCAATACTGACAAACACAGGAGTCTCGGGGCTGGGAGAGAGTGGTCTTAAAGATCAACTAATCAATCATTTGAAGGCTCTGAATTTGAATAAGTCATTTCCACCAATCCTCAGGCATACAGCAAGTCAGGAAGGAAAGTAAACTAAGGAGGCAACCCAGAGTGAAAGGTTATAGCAGCTAAAATGCTTGCCTCTTGCCACAGATATTCCAGGTCTGAAACTCCTAAATAAAATTGAAATGTCTGTATTCTCTTCAATGTCAGCTGATTATAGTTCTTACTATGCTCAGTACCTTCAGAACACTTGCTGCTGCAAACTAGAGAAAAATTTTACTTATCAAACCCAAAATGTGTAACAGCCCAAACTCGAGAAGAACCCCCTCGTCCTTTTTCTGTATTGAGTGCAAACTCCCAGGGTATTTTCTCCCCACCCCATATTATATTAGAATCCAAGTCCATTTACATTAAATATTTTTTCCACATTAATTCTACTATATGAAAACTAATTATTAGTTTAAAAATTATGCCAATCTATCTTTAAGTAAGAGCCTCACACAGCTGAACAATTATAATGGTTATTTCAGATGGTGCAGACTCACAGATATAACTTGATAGAAATCATTTTCGTTTAAACGTACATTGCTGCAGCTATGAAAGAATACAACCCTTAAAGAGCCCCCTTTTATACTCCAATGGCTTCATTATCGAAGTTACATAATAGAATAAAAGTTTGATTGAAAGGAAGTTTCAGTAAGAAGTGGGAGGGAATAAGGCAAGTAGCTATACCCAGGACCTTTCAGTTTATAATAATGAAAATACTACCAAACACAAAATAATCTCATTTTCCTCCAAATTCTATAATTAGATTTTCTAAAGAAAATTCTCAATGGTCAGGACCTTTCAGTTCATAACAATCAAAATACTACCAAACACAAAATTATCTCATTTTCTACCAAATTCTATAATTAGCTTTTTTAAAAGAAAACTCACAATGGTCTGCAGATTCTAGTTCATTGTAGGTGGTAAGGCACAGAAAAGAACACCCCCCAAAGTAGAATTCATATGCTAAAAAGCTATTGTGATAGCAGTTTCACCAATGCTCACTCCTTCATGTGCCTTCTCAGTCTCTCTCACTGTGCTTTGTTTCTCTTCCCACAAATTGTAGACACAACACAGCTCCCTGTGCATCTGCCCCTGTACAACCAAAGCAAGTCCCCTTTCCTTCTTCCTCTAGTTTTCATTTCTCAAGCCAATTGTTGGGAAGGTCAGCATGTGTTAGAGATCAAAATAGAAATCTTGGAACTAAAACACTTGGAGTTGAGAAAAAGTTGGAACGGTAACTTGAAAAACATTTGTTAAGACGGTTTTCTCTTCTTAAAAATGCAATTGTAGTAATTCTATTCTGTTTTCTGTATCTTTCATTGCTCTAAAATCAAGTGAAACACAAGCTTTAAACAGCCCAGTCATTATAAGCCTCTGCCAGTTGAACTAGTTTTCATTTCATCACCTTGACAATTTTTAGATTTTTCCCATTGATTTATTGGACTCACCAATTTCTTAGCTGTATTTTTTCATCCTCTCCTTCTCCTTCTTCTCCTCTTTGTTTTTATTCTACTACTATTTACTAATTTCAATATAGTTTTTCATCTTTGGCAGGTTGTACATAGGTTGTACACCACTTTTTAAAATTATGTCTTAACTACATTTGGCTGGCAAAAGAAGTGTGCTTACATTCTTCCATTCTCTTGCTTCAAATTACATTTTTTTTACTAATTAAAGAAGTAGAGAACGATAATTACATCTTTCCATATTTATGATGTATTTTATGTATGCACTAGTTAGAAAGACTACACAGTCAATTCTTCCTATTTGCACTGGTTTTGCTCTGAGGTACTGTGAACAATAATAAATCAGTGAATATTAAAACAATACTTCTAAGCAAAATATAGAGTTAAGTTCCTGCAAGGCTCTCATCACAGAATTTTCATCTATCCATCAACTTGTTTATGTGTGTTTAGTTTAAAGACACCTTATTTTTTTATATATGTACATATATGTATGTATATACACATAAACATACATATACATATATGTATATATACATATACACATACGTACATATAAAAAAAAATATGTAGTTGATTCATTGACATTGAACTCCTGACCTGCAGTCCTATAACTTAAGACTGAAGATTATCAACACATTTTCTCCCTAAGATACATCACAGCCTTCTTGAGCTTAAAAACATCAGATAGCATTTCAACACTATGCATGTACTTTTAAACAGCAAAATCACCAACAAAAAGCACCCAAAAAAGTGAAAAATAGGCATTAAATGGATCATAACAATATATTTGTTTACAGTATAAGAGCTGAAACAGGAAACTTCAACTAGGAGAGTGTGAGTCATGCAAATCAAATTTGTTGCCTTTCTGTACATGTCCACAAAGGACCACCAAACCAGAGCAAATATTGATTTGGGGATAACAAAAAAAAATTAGTTAGTAAGTGAATTCACAAATACAGAATCTATGAATAATGAGGATTAAATGTAGTTACTTCTGTACAGAATATACACTTTCCACAGATATATGGCTATTTATGTCTCACCTGAAAGTTTGGTTATAAATTAGCATTGAGTTAAGGGTAAATAACTGAATAATAATTCAGATTGTAAATTAGCATTGAGTTAAAGGTAAATAATTGAATAATAACTTGTGTTTCACTTCCTTAGCTAAAAGCTCTTTATGATACATTAAGAGATATTTAAGCCTATTTTTGCAAGAGGGTAGTTATCATTTTGTATTGGAGAGACCTACTTGTTGTCATCGTTGTTGCTAGTACTGCTGCTGTTTTTCTCCTCAGAAGAGGAGAGGTAAAAAATGTATTTCAAAACACTGGCTACTGAAAGCAGAAGTAGAAGTCTGAGACTAGAAACATCAAAGTGTTGGGTCCAGCTGAACCCCTGAAGCATGTGGAACAACACCCTAGAAGCATTTATTGTAGGAAACAAGAGCAAACAAATGAGTTCAAACAGGTAGAAAGAAGGAGTACAGTAGTAAAATGTAGTAAAACCATTATAAACGTAGTAAAATCACTATGGTGCAGCCAGATAATAGGGAGTTTTGAATTAGGTAAAATCAGCAAAGCATGCAGTTTTTGCAGAGTTTTCAGCTAGTACCATACGCTAAGCATAACGTTAAGGGGCATTTGCTTTGCCTCTGTCTGAATGCAGAGAAGACTGGGGACTGGAGTGCACCACGTAGAGGAATAAAGGTTAGAAATATAAAGTAGTAGAGCAAGCCGTGAAAGCCATTTTGAGAATTAATAAATATTTTTTAAGTATTACTTCAAAAGATAGATAAAAATAAATTAATTGAAAATTTTCTTAAGTTTGGAGTTACTTGAATAGAAAAAAATAGCCATACTATTGAAAGAACTAAAGGAAACTGAAGAGGAGCTTTGAGTAGAAAAGGATTACAGAAGTAATCTAATTCAAGATTTTATTTAATACAGCATCCTTGAGAGATGATTTTCTCCTCTCTAATTTTAGTAACTGAAACATTTTTTTTCAGAAAGTAGTATATTTTATAGTTGGATTAAAGAGGCATAATTATTATTCAGTACTTCCTTAATTAAATAATTCATTTCAAAAGTTCTATCCATTTGTACCACTACTGTCATTTGGAACACCAAAAATAAGTCTTCTTTCTCTCCCACATGCTGGTCATGTATATAAATATTTAAAGTCAGTTATCAAGCATGTCCTTGGTCCTCTGTTCCCAAGGTAAATAACTCTTAGCTTCTTTAATCACTACTCTTATCAAGCAGATTCCAGGCCCTTCATTATTCTAGATCTTCTTCTCTGGATGTAGTCAGGTTTAGGAATATTGCAATTAAATATGTTGCTCAGAAATGAACATAAGTGAAAATACTATGACTGTTGTGGGGTACAGTAGAGTTGCTTCAATTCTGAAACACAATGATTTTTTTATGCCTAAAACTCTTGGACATGTATCAAAGAAAAAACTGAGACAAATGCCACTAACACCCTCCCTATACTTGTGTAATTACCTTTATGACCTAAATCTAAAACTTTACATAGTGAAGGACCAGCAACTGTATCTTGAAAATGTCTGATGTTAGACAACAAGAAAAGTAAGATATGGAAGATGTAGAAAAAGCAAAGCAAATAGAGAGATGATGACGAGAAAAGAGGGAGAACTGGAAAAATAAAGGATCAAAATAACAAGTTTTGAAATGAAAAAAGGTATAAAAACATCGAAAGTTAAAAAAAAAGATTTTTTAAAATGTGAAACATAAAGGAAGGCTTTTATAACTATATAGGCAATAAATTTATTTGATCTTAAAGCAATTTTAGAATCATGCTATGGAGGGAGTTACATTCTAGAGATTAGAAAGACGTTAACAAGGGAGCTGAGCAAAGTCCAGAAATTATGCCACAAGGAAATGAAAGCAAGAAGGAAAATCCAACAGTAGCTAGAAGCATCATATGTTTTCACTTAAGTTATGTCCTCTAACTTGATGTCATTTGTAATTCTCTCAGGACCTTTCAGATTCTAAATCTCCAACACAAATGAATCAAAAATAAAACTTTTGGATTTGGCGGAAACATGTTGGAGTGAGAGATGTCCCTAGATCTCTCCCCTTGAAACAACAATAAGCTGAACATTTAAAACTCAACAAAAAACAATAAAACTGCACATCAGCACATCTGAGCATGGGATCTGTGCATAAGAGCTACCACAAGTCAGAACCCCAGGTGTCGGGTGGTGGACTGGAAGTAATAAAGAATCTCTCTCTCACAGCTGCCAGAGCTCTCTATAGGAGGAAGGAGAGGGATGAAGGCACAAAGACTTTCCTGAACAACCCTGCCTGGAAGTGCCGGGGCTTATACACAGCTGACCAGAGGGCCCAGGCATCAGGGCAGAAAGTGAAGAAGCGGGGTGGGACCCCAGAGAAACAACAGCTGATTTTTACTACCCCAGTTGCAAAACAGACTGAAAAACAGCCCCCACCCCAAAACCAGAGGACTCTTACCCCATACCCTCCAAGATGGACCACCACGGAGCCCCAGGGGAATCTGAGCAAATGCTACTAAAACTGTTGGTAACACTGAGAGAGATTGAAACTGAGAGTAGCAAGTGTGATTAAAATCTACAAGAAAATAAAAGACCTTAGGCTCTATATAAAGAAGGGATCCAAGAGGCTTAGATGCCACCTACTGGAAACCAAAAGAAGAGTGCCTTCTTTGTAGCAGGCTAAAGAGAGACCTTTATTTAATACATCTTCTTTCTGAAAAAACAACAGAATACACTTCTATTAATGCCCAGGTGGATAAATAGTCCATTAAACACCACGAACAATCAAGGTGACATGGCATCTCAAAAAGAAAGAGAAAATAATCTTACAGACATAGAAATATATGACTTAAATGACAGAGACTTCAGGCTGGTACTTCTGAAAAAACTCAATAAGATCCAAAATAAATCATATCAACAATTTCAGAAATTAAAAAAAAAAAAAAAAAAAAAACTAGATGAGCAGAGCAAGATTTAAACTCTCAAAAAGAACAGAATAGATCTTCTGGTAATGAAGAACACACTGCAAGAGATGAAAAATGAAATAGCAAGCCTGGGAAATAGAGTCAACCAAATGGAGGAAAGGGTCTGTGATATCAAAGACAGAAATCTAGAAATAAATCAGAAGGAAGAAGAGAGAAACAGAAAAATGAAAAATAATAAAAGAGAAATACAAGAACTAGCTGATATCATGAGAGGAAACATAAAAATAATGGGCATTCTCAAAGGCGAGGAAAAGGAGAAGGGATTAGAAAGCATTTTCAGACAAATAGTGGATGAGAATTTCCCAAATCTAAGAAATGAGTTGTAGCTTGGAATCCAAGAAGTCAACAGAACACCCAATTATCTCAACCCAAAAAGGCCTTCACCAAGACACATTGTATTAAAGCTATCAAAAGTCACCGACAAAGATAGAATTCTCAAGGCAGCCAAGGAGAAGGAAACAGTAACATATAAAGAAAAACCTATTAGATTATCATCAGACTTCTCAGCACAGACCTTACAAGCCAGAAAGGAATGGAATCAAATATTTAAACTATTAAATGAAAGGAACTACTAGCCTAGAATAATGTGTCCAGCCAAGCTCTCCTTAAATCTGAAGAAGAAATTAAGACCTTTCCAGACGTACAAAAATTGAGGAAATTCTTCACTACGAGGCCTGCACTACAGGAAATACTAAAAGGGGTCAGGTCACCTAAAACAAAATGGCCAAAAAAAAAAAATCATAATTAGGAGTAAGGTGACTAGAAGGCTGATAAAAGCAGAGGAGTGCAACTCTTACTAGGAACAGGGAATTATAAGCTTAAAATAAGAAGAGATTTGCTATAGCAAGATAGTAATGAACTTTCAGCATATATAGGGACAAATTGAGACAACAAGGACTGAAAAAGGGATGATTCAAAGACTCGTATTTGCAAAGGGGATTGGAGTTAAGGCACACACAAAAGAAAATGGATGACTGTATATATATATATAACTATCCTTTTCATATTCGTTATGGTAACCACATGCCAAAGATTCAGAACCGAAGTATATAACATAAAACAAGAAGAACCAGAGGGAAAAACCACAAAGCCAACCAAAATAAAGAAAACAGAAACACAAGGACAAGGAAGCAATAGAAACACCTAGCTACCAGAAAGCAAAAGATAAAATGGCTATAAGATCTCATATTTCAATAATCACCCTAAATGCAAATGGACTGAACTCACCAATAAAAAGGCACAGAGTTGCAGAATGGATCTAAAAACAAAGCCCAACCATATGCTGCCTCCAGGAGACACACCTCAGATCCAGTGACAAATATAGACTCAAAGTGAAAGGGTAGAAAATGATATTTCAAGCAAATGGCACTCAGAGAAAACTGGGATTAGTGGTACTAATATCAAATAGACTTCAAAATAAAAAAGGTAAAGAAAGATACTGAGGGACACCTCATAATGATAAAGGGAATCATGCACCAAGAAGACATAACACTTATTAATATCTATGCTCCCAATCAGGGAGCTTCGAAATATGTAAAGCAATTACTAACAGAACTAAAAGGAGAAACAGACCAAAACACTATCATAGTAGGGGATTTAAATACTCCACTGTTGGGTATGGACAGATCATCAAACAGAAAACCAATAAGGAAATAACATCCTTAGATGACACTTTAGTCCAATTGGATATAATTGACATTTACAAAAGAAGATTTAATCAAAGAAGATGTAATACCTATTCCCCTCAAATACATCCAAAAAATCAAAGAGAAGGCAATACTTCCCAACTCATTTTATGAGGCCAATATTACTCTGATAGCAAAACCTGGTAATGATAACACACAAAAAAAGAAAACTACAAATCAATATCTCTCATGAACACAGATACAAAAATCCTAAATAAGATACTAGTCAACCGAACACAGCAACATATTATAAAGATTATACACCACAATCAAGTGGGCTTCACCCCAGGGGCACAGGATAGTTCAACATATGCATATCAATTAATGTGATACACCTCATAAACAAATTAAAAAATAAGAATCATATGATGGTATCAATAGATGCAGAAAAAGCCTTCAACAAGATACAGTATCCATTTATGATCAAAACACTTCACAAAATTGGTATAGAAGGAAAGTATTTTAATATAATAAATGCCATCTATGACAAACCCTCAGTCAACATTATACTTAATGGTAAAAACTAAAAACTTTCCCTCTAAGATCAGGAACAAGGCAAGGCTGTCCACTATCACCACTGTTATTCAATATAACATTGGAGGTCCTAGCAAGTGCAATCAGACAAGAGAAAGATATAAAAGTCATCCAAATAGGAAATGAAAAAATCAAACTGTTACTATTTGTGGATGACATGATTCTCTATATAGAAAACCCTAAAGACTCCACAAGAACACTACTAGAAACAATAAGCAAACACAACAAAGTATCTGGATACAAAATCAACATTCAAAAATCCATAGCATTCCTATACTCTAACGACGAAGTGTCAGAAAAAGAAGTGAAAAAAATAAAACCTTTCACAATTGCAACAAAAAGAATAAAACACCTAGGAATAAATTTAATGGAACACGTGAAGTACCTATATAATGAAAACTACAAGACCCTATTAAAAGACATCAAAGAAGATATGAAGAAATGGAAAGATATTCCATGTTCTTGGATTGGAAGAATCAACATAGTTAAAATGACCATATTACCTAAAGTATTATACAGATTTAATGCAATCCCCATCAAAATGCCATTGGCATTTTCTAAAGAAATAGAACAAAATTCATCAGATTTATATGGAAGCACAAAAGACCCCGTATTGCCAAAGCCATCTTGAGAAAAAAGAATGAAATTGGAGGCATCACTCTGCCTGACTTCAAATTATACTACAAAGTGACAGTAATCAAAATAGCATGGTGCCAGCAGGAAATCAGACACATGGACTAGTGGAACAGTCCATGTTCCACTAGTAAACTCATATTTATATGGGCAAATAATTTTCGACAAAAAAGCCAAAAACATACAGTTGTTTATCACCACACACCAAAATTAACTCAAAATGGATTAAGGACCTGAATATAAGAACTGAAACAATAAAACGCATAAAAGAAAACATAGGAATGAGACTCAAGGACCTTGGACTTAAATAAGATTTTATGAACTTGACCTCAAAGGCAAGGGAAGTAAAAGCAAAAATAAATAGGACTACATCAAACTAAAAGGCTTCTGCTCAGCAAAAGAAACTGTCAACAAGGTAAAGAGACAACCATCCGAATGGGAATATATATTTGCAAGCAATGTCTGCAATGAGAGCTTAATATCCAAAATATACAATGAATTCATATGACTCAATAACAACAAAAAAACAAATGATCCAATCAAAAATGGGCAGAGACACTTCTCTCAAGAAGACATACAAATGGCCAACAAACATATGAAAGGATACTCAACATTGCTAGCTACTAGGGAAATGCAAATCAAAACCACAATGAGATACCATCTCACACCTGTTAGAATGGCTATAATCAACAGGACAAGTAATAACAAATGTTGGAGAGGATACAGAGAAAAAGGAATCCTCATACACTGATGGTGGGACTGCAAATTGGTACAGCCACTATGGAAAACAGTATGGAGGTTCCTCAAAAAACTAAGAATTAATCTACCATCTGATCCAGCAATCTCTCTATTGGGTATTTTCCCCCAAAGACTTGAAAACTCATATCTGACATTCATAGCAGCATTATTCATGGTGGCCAGGACATGGAAGCAACCGAAGTGCACTACGATAGATAATTGGCTAAAGAAACTGTGGTACATATATAAAATGGAATATTACTCAGCCATAAAAAGAGATGAAATACTACCATTTGTGACAGCATTATTGGACTTTGAGATATCATGCTCAGCGAAATAAGACAGACAGAAAAAGTTGAAAACCACATGAGACCACTTAAATGTGGGCTATAAACCTAAAAGCAACAAGGAAACATCATAAACAAATAGAGACTCATGGACATGGACACTAAATTGGTGGTTACCAGACGGTAAAGGGTGAGGTGATGGGGGAAAGGGGGGCCAGTGGAATAGGGTAAAAGGGGTCAAATATATGGTGACCAAAAAGAAATCTAACAATGAGAATTGAAAACACAATGCAATATATATGTGCCTTACTGTCAAATTGTATACCTGAAACTGGATTTCGTTAGCCGATGTCACAATAAACAAATAAACAAATAAATAAATAAAAGCATTCTTTAAACAAAAGAGCCTCCTGTATAAATTATTTCAACAAACACATACTAGTTAGCAAAGTTTAACTTTCTGAAAACTACTTGACGTTCTTAACAAACACAGATGTATAAACACATAATAGCTTTGCATTGTGGCCAAGACCAGGATAACAGCAGTTAGATTAATAAAATACATTTCACTAGTAGGGGTATAAAATACGTCACCAAGATTTATATAAGTTCTTTCTCTGCAATCAGGAAATTGCATTTCCTTGCTTAGAACAGTTACAACAACTGATAAGATAGTTTTGCTTACTGTCTTTCTCCTGCTTTGTTCACATTTAATTAGCTGGAATCAGGCAAATCCATTTGTGATCAGGTCCAGGCTAAATATAGTCCAGGTTGCTATTGCTTTCTCTATCAACTTTAAGGATGCTATTAATTACCTCTATTATTGCCTTTCAATAGCTTTGGGAATGAATGCATTTTTCTTACACTATATGTTACACTATATCTTTCTGACACTGGTTTAGTCCTTTTGTGGATTAAAGAGGATTGTGCTATTATAATACCTGTACTATAAACTGACTTGAACAGGGCAGAACATCATGGTATAGGATCAAAAATGCAAGCATGCTGGGAAAATCCTGAGCAGCAGATGGAAATCAAAAGAAAATAATCTTTCATAATGAAGCCTCTTTATTAGCTCAAGTAAAAGAGAACTGATCATCTGGGGCACCATCAATCTTTCTGATAAGAGCAACAGGACAAATACCCAATATCAACACAACTGTCCTGGAATGGTCCTCTCCAAATTTCAAATCTGCCTGGAGAATCTTTTGAGGGCCTTTTTGCATATGTCTCCTTGCAACTTTATTAGTCCTTTTCTTTCACTTCCTTATTAACTTCTTGCAACTTATGGCTATTTTTCCAGTATCTGGGCAGCACCTTTGGAAACCAAGATAAATATCTTCTAAACAATTTTACATTTAGTCCTGGACCAGAGGCTGTAAAAATGCAGGAGACACATGAAATGCTGAGTTCACAGAACTTTCTTTGCCAAAATCCAAATGAAAAAAATTAGACACAAAAATAATTCATGCTGGGACCTCCTCAACAAACTCCCTTAAAAAAAATAATAATAGCTTTGCAAATGAAATTGAATGCCATAAACTTATTTCAGAGCCATTAGACAAATATAATCCTTTCTTAATCCTCAATCTTCATTTTATAGTTAAGGCACTGGTATTAAAATTAACAACAAACAATATACAAAATATTAGGAACTCATTCATTTAACAGGTATATATGTGTAAAAATATGATTCATTAGGAAAATCAAGCAAAATAGATAAGACTAACATTTGTAGGAGCCAGTATATCTAAATCTGTTTTTATTAATATAAGAAGAATGAATATTACATAAGAATTGAACAAACATCTTAATTTAGCAGTGATTAGTATTTTGTTATCAAAAATTTGTTTTGGAAAAGAGAGTTAGATGATGGAAAATATATTGTAAAGCTAGTCTCTTTTCGAGAAGTTAGGGTTTATAAAATCTGAAAGTCAAAGACAGGGCTCAACTAATTATAAACTCTAAGGTCTGCAATAATGCTATAAAACTTTTAAAATATTTTAATAGACAAAATTGATAACAATAGATTTGTTTATGATCAATAAATTGTCATTTCCTTTAAAAGATACTCTTTGTTTTGGCTTAAAAATCACATTTTCGATACTGATAACCTTAGAAAAATGATTCTTAAAGGAACTTTAACCAAGAATCATGCTTAATTGATGCCACACACACACACACACACACACACACACACACAATTAGTTCCAGTACGATTTAAAGATACTTGACCCTTCCTAAATATTTTGAAGAACTACATTTAGCAGAGATTACTAGCTGCTCCCACTATCTTCTCCTCTTTTTTCCTTTAATAATAGAATCCCAAAACCTTACCAAACATATGACCACTCCAATAAAGACTATATTGTCCAAGCTCCTTTAGAGCCAGGGGTTACCATGTGACTAAGTTTTGGCCAAAGGGTAGAAGTGGTAACAGTGTAGAAGCACTGAATGTAATTTCTGGGTGGTGTCATGAAAGGAAGGGGGTATAAACTCACTCTTTCCTCAGTTCTGCTAACTGGACTGTGGAGAGAAAGGCTGCAGCTAGAGCAGCTATCTACACATAGCAGAGAAAAAAATGTTAAATTGTTCATTTATATCCCAACTTTTAGTATCTTAATGTGAGAGAAACAGTTCAGGGCTAGTATGCTGAGAGCGCTCCACAATGTACTCTGTAATCTAAGCTCTATCTTCTTTAAACTACAGTTATTTTGATTTGTCCTTCTATGCAGAGCCAAAAAAAATCTCATTAAAGCAGAGTTATGCCAGTGTGAGTCATTTAGAAAAATATGAATTGTAGCACATTCATATCTTAGATCATGGGAAATAATTATGAAATGTATTGTGAGGTATTTACCCATCATCTACAAAGTTGCCATTGCATCTGGAAGGATTTAATCTTTCCAAAGGCACTGAGCCTTACCATCTCTGCCTATATCATATGTAGGCAAAATAACAAAACTAACAACTGTTACCTAGTGTTGTCCTTACTTCCTCTACCAGCCTCATCACCCTGTTCTCAGTTGCCTGGTCCCAGGATTCTCTCTCCTTAACCCATATATTAGGTAGAATTATCATTTAATGGTTATGGGTTTTTTTTCCATTTTAAATTATTGGAAGCATATAGTATAGCTCTAGCTCAAGGGTTCTTCACCTGTTCCCTGGTTCCATTAACCTTTTTCACTTATTCTACCTTTCCTCACATAATGGTAACATAATAGAGCTAGAAGGATCCACAGAGATCAACTAGGCCAACACCAATTTAGAGATAAAATGGACATAGAAATGGCAAATTAGCCAAGGCCATAAAGTAAATATTCAGCAATCCTTTGATTAGAAGGTTGCCCTTTTGAGAGCTAACTACTGCTTTTCTCTCTTCACTAGATAGCTGGTCATTTCCCATCTATGTGCTCTTCTGTCTCTGTTCTATTTTTTCCTTACTATGACTTTCTATATTTTTGTCTTGTGATAAGACAGAGAAAGGAATAATGGTAGAAAGGAAAGAGAATGTGTATGTGAGTTAGTGGCCCAGCTGTAAAATATTTTCTCAAATGCCTTTTTGTATTTTATTATCCTTGTAACTGATCTCTTCAAATAATTAGACTTCCATTTTTGAGGGACTGACTTCTGTTAGTCTGTTTTCCCAGAATCCTAAAAAGTCCTATCAGAGTGGAGCTCTTTCTCTTCCCCACCCTACTCCAAGACTCCTAGATCTTCTGTCTCAGTAACTAGTAACATATCCAAGACAGAAGTCTAAGCATTATCCCTAACTTTGACTCTATAGCTTACTCTTCGCATTTAATTAACAACTACACTCAATTCTACCACATTAAAACTTCCGGAACTCACTTGGTTATCTCCATCACCACTGTTTATCACTTAGTCCTTGATTAGATTATGAAAGCAACTTGTGAACTGGCCCCCAGTCTCCAGCCCTATTCCTGTTCAATCCCTTCTCCATCTGGCAGCTAGAGGGATTGTTCTAAAAAACAAAACTGGCCATACTTAAATTAACTCTTACAGTGAATGCCCTAAGTTTTAAGATTTCCATCTTCAATAGGACATAAGAGGCCCTGTCTAATCTTGCCCTGGATAAAACCCCTCAAATTTCATCTCTTAATACATTTCTCTACTACTCTACTTCAGTAGCCTTCTGAATTACTTCTAGGTCCTTAAATGTGGCATGAATTCTTTTGACATATGTTGTTACCACTAGGTTTAAAATAGACTATAATGAACTCTTTTAGTATGGTCACTGTGACTTTCAAGTTTAAACCTGCTATCCATTCCTTGTGCTCTTGTACATGCAACCATGATAGCCTCATCATAATATCATATATGAGGCACAAATGATCAAACTCTTGTCTTCTCAATCAGAAGAGTGTTAAATAAGAGATGATATATTCATCTTTTGATTACAAATACCTAGCTCCTAGGTGATACATGATAATATTCAATAGAAATTGGTTAAATTAATGAAAAATACATTAACAAAGACCATGATTTATACTTCCAGCCACATCACAATCTACTGCTGACAATATTTTAGTCTTCACCTTGATTTTAACTACCAACCTCTGGCTAAGCTGCCTAAAGCCCACGCATCCCACACCATATCTTCACCACTACAACACACACACACACACACACACACACACACACACACACACACACACACACACACACACGACATAAAACAAATGAATAAAGCCAAACTCTGACATCCTGACTGCAGCTTTCCTTCCACAGACTTTTCTTCTCATGATAGTAGTGACTATAAGTAGACCAGTTACTCTAAAATTAAAACTTATCTGTCATATTTCCATTCTTATGGAGCTAACTCTAGTCCTCCCAATATGAGAATATAATGAAATAACCCATGCCAACAAAATTACTGCCTAAATAGATTTTGAATACAAACAGTATCTGAGATATCTCCACACTCTGGCTCATATCTAATTTAAAAGGAAGAAAATATGTGGAAATGGAGGGATAGGACACATTTGAGCATTTTCTCTATATGGCATCAGGGTACACTATTGCTATAACTACAGTAGATGTAAAGATCAATTATATTAAAATATCTCCAATTGCAAGACAAAAATTAGAGTTTGCCAATGAGAATAAAATATTTTAGGCTGATAATTGGATTATACAGGAGTTCTAAGTTTCATCATAGCAATAGAATGCTACATGGAAATGTTCACTTTTCCTACATCTTACTGCTGAAAGACTTGTATACCAGTGATCCCTTTAAAATTGCTTTATATAGATTCCTAAACTACCTATTAATCTCAAGTGAAAAGAAACATAAAAAAACGACAAAAAGTCTTTAAGAATTCCAGCTGTCTCCTTTCTGCCTAGAATACTTTTATAGTGTGCTAATGTGACCCTACTAAATATATATACTAAACAACTGAAGCTAGAAATAAACTGCATCCTCTGAAAACTACTTATTTGGAAGAAGTTTGTGTTGCCAGTTCAAGGTGTTGCCAAGAAATCTCAGTACTTCTCAAACACACACACACACACACACACACACTAAGCAATGTAGTCTTCCTCATGGTAAGTAGTGTTGATAACTACTTACAGACCCCAGGTTAAGTGCTTCTCATTTTAACATTTATGGATTTGACTGTCATTACTATTAGATGGTGCAGCGACAGTCTGTCAATAGGTTTTCTTTGCCTAAATGTAAACTGTACACATAATATCATTACAGGCTAATGACTCTCACCTTTTCTACTGTAAAGATTATTTTGTAAAACATTTCTAGGCACTAGAATTATGGTAAATATCATGGAGGGCTTCAAATGATGGAAAAAAATATTTCAAGTATTAAAGATATAGGTTAGCTGACCTCACATGTATAATTAGGAAGGATCATTGTAATCTTAATTATGATAGGCAAGATACAATTGTTTTCAGGAATCCATAAGAATTCTGTAGAAGAGACTGGAAAGACAAAGAACCAGGGAATTTGCCACCACTGGAAACTCATTAGACTCACTTTCTGAAAATTTTTACTCCAGTATTGGCACCATTTTTAAAAGGTATTAAACTTAAATATTTCAATATTAATTACAATTAATGAATCACTCCTATGCTAACCATTGAACAATTTTTCTATAGACTAGTTTTTGAAGGCAATTAGAGTTTCATAAACAAGTAATTCAGCTAGTCACAAAAGAGAAACAGTGTTGTGTTTTTACATGATTAAAAGTTTTACTTTTAAAAAAGCAAATAAAAATCTAACTTAGTCAAAGGATCTCTTGTTCCATAACATTTTTATGGGCAGAGCTAAAGCTGACCTTTAAAATCATGTTATTATTAAGATCAAATATGGCACTCTACTGAAATTGATGGTCTTGGTTTTAAAACAATGTGAAATGGAACATGGAATCTACCTAAATTTGCCCTTTATCAAAAGCAATACAGCATTTGGACATTGATCAGATCTGAGGGCAAAATATTTAGTCATATGCTATTATTAAATATATTTTACTGGAATGAATATTTCATATCTGCAACCATTTTAAATAACAGACACAGGTACCATTTTTTCTTACTTTCTCTGAGTAGATCAATTGTATTACCCTTGATACATATATGGCATGTATTTTATGAAATACAGGATGGATAGTTCATAATTTGATTAGTTATTAAGCTTTTCCTGCTATAATTGTTTGAGTGATTTTTTTTTTTTTTTGGTTAATGTGAGGCCACAATTTGTCACCTTCTTTTTAAAACCAAAACAACACGTGTTTGAATTCTTCCATGTAGTTACTCTAGTATAACAATGGGCCTCAAAAGACCACTGACAATTAGACTCAAATTGGCAGCAGAGGTTAGCAAAAAGAGTTCAAATCTAATGCTCTTTCTTAATTATAAAACATCACAATTTTTAACAAGTTTTAGTAGCTAGAAACTATTTCTGAAAATCATTACAAAATTCTAATTGCAGCCTTAATGATTCTTCCTAAACACAAAATGCATGAAGTAGAGGTACATACTTGATTTTCCATGAACAAAGAAATTTAGCAATTATTATTAGAGTCAGAGCTGAAAATAAAATTGGCAATTAATGAATGACAGTGGATAGAAAATATAACCTAATAAAAACAATAAATAATAAATATCAACCTAGGAGTCAATCTTTGTTTTGATACTGACCTTAAGCAACTCAACTGTGAATCTTTGAGTATAATCTATATATGTGAAATTTCTTGTTATTTGAGTCGCAGAATAGACATCAAAATATGAGTATATCTACTCACTAGCACCACCTTTAGAATTGATATTGGGGAATATATCAGAATTGTTGTGCATTGATTCAAAGATGAGTAAATCATCACCAAAAAGTGAATATAAAAAAAATTAAATATGATATCAAAAAAATATTCAAATAAATCCCAACTTAAAAGTTAATAATACTTTATAATCAAAATAAACTTATGAAGCATTTTATTAATATGAAAGATAATTCTATAGATGTTTCTTAAAATTTGTGAGGGAGGTCACCTCGAAACTTCACAAACACTTTGAATCTTCTTCCTGAAGTTTACACACAATTTTGAAGGGTTTATAGATATATTGAAGCTCATCTAAGGCTCCCATGGGGCCCAGATTTTTTCAAAAAATACCATTTTACAGGAGGTTAAACTTCTATGTAAATTGTAACTTTTTGTTTGTTTGGGTAATATTTTTATACTTCATTGTTTATAAATTATAAAGGGACCATTTGACAAGTTTTGACAAATACACACACCTAAGTAACCCAAAATCCCACCAAGATATAGAATATTATAATCACCACAGAAAGTTCCCCCATGGCTCTTGCAGGTCAACCTCTGCCTCATTCCCTGAACCCCACCTGAGACAACCACCATTCTGATTCTTTTTTCATAAAAATTAGTTTGCCTGTAATAGAACTTCATTTAATTTAAACACATAGTACTTCCTCTTTTTTTTTACAAGACTTCTCTCAATATAATGTTTCTAAGGTTCAGCTACATTTTTCCTTTTATCAGTAGTTCATGCTTCATTATTGCTGAGCTATGTTTCACTGTATAAATACATCACCAGTTGACAAACCCATGAGGTGTTTACAGATTTGGGGTGTTTTAAATAAAACTGCTATGAACACTTTTACACAAATTATTTGGTAGGTATATGCTCTTATCTCTCTTGAAAAACATACTGGATTAGAATTAGTGATAAGATAAATGAATATTTAGTTTTATACGGTACTGCCAGATCATTTTGCAAAGTGATTGTATCACTTTTACTCTCTCACCAACAACATGAGATTCATTCTACTTGCTTCATATCCTCTTGAATATTTGGTATAATCAGTCTTTTTAATATTAGCTATTTGGTGGGTATGTAACAGTATCTCATCATGGTTTTAATTTGATTTTACCTGAAAATTAGTAATGATTAATGAAGATTAATGTTTTCACATGCTTACCTGCCATTTGTACATATTCCTTGGTAAAGTAAACACTATTCAACTCACTTGCCCACTTGTATTTTTTTTAATCCTTTTATTATTGAACTGTAGGTATTTTTAATATATCCTGAATACTAGTCATTTTTGGTACTGTATGTTTTAGGAATATTTTCTTCTAGTGTTTGGTGGCCAATTCATTTTCTAAACTATATATTTTGATGAGAAGATTTAAATTCTGATGAATTATAATTTATCAAATTATTCTTTTATAGTTATTGCTTTCTTGTTCCATCTAAGGAAATTTTACTTGTATATAATTCATAAAGATATTCTTCTAGTTCTAAACTTCTTACTTCTTTTGTTTAGGCCTGTGATCCATCTCCAAATTATTATTTTTGTGTGTAGTGAAAGATAACGGTTGGCACTCGTTTATTTCTGTATTCATACCCAGTTGTTCCAGCCCCACGGTTAATAGATTTTTCTTTCTGCATTAAACTCTTTTGATTTCCTCATTAAAAGTTAACCAGATCAATTTGGGTCAATTTCTGAGCTCTCTACTATCTTCTGTTGATCCATATGTCCATCCTTATGTCAGTACCACGCCTTTTCGATAACATGACTTTATGATAAGTTGAATTAATGTAGAGGCAGTCCTCTGACTTTGTTCTTTTTCAAGATTGTTTGACACATTCTATTTCCTTGATGTTTTCATGTAAATTTTAGAATCAGCTTGTCAAATTCTGTGAAAACATCTGATTGGAGAAAAAAAAAAGAGTGTGTTTGGAACTACATCAAATCTATAGATCAATTTGGAAAGTGTCATAACCATTTCGCCAACTTGCCTACCTAACTTTTAAAACATTAGTTGTTTGAAATGCCATTACCAGAGCCCCAGGTATGAGACTACACAAACCTGCAAGGCCATGTTAATCCAATCTAGATTCCATCTTGATTTCTACTGTTTTTGCCTTGAATAGCTTCTCTCACTTACTGCTTTAAAGTGGCATCAGGAGGTGGATCAAGCCTAAAACAAATGCTAAGCCTAGTTCTGAGACTGCTTATTGAGGCTTCCAGATAGTAAGTAACCAATGACCTAAGGCTGTGCTCTTCCCCCCGAAAAATGTTCACAGCCTCTTGATTACATTCCCAAAGAGACCAGGTTGACTTTAAAAAAAAAAAAAAAAGTTTACTATTTTATTTTTTACACTTTAATTGACTAAATTATGTTTTCCCCATGAAGTCTTAATTGTTATTGCTCTTTCCTGCATGATCTTTAAGGAAGATTGCAATTAGTAACACTGAAGGTGAAATTGACTAAATGTTTAATTTCACTTAAAGAAACAAACAGTTCATTCCCACTTAATTCAAATAAAAGCCTTATTGTATGACCTGTACCATACCTTTGAACAGCTTTTTTTCTTCATTATGAATGTTGAAAGAGACAACATAGTTTACAAATAGACATTGCCTTAGAATTGTCTTATTCACGTATGTTGGAGGTAAAGAGACCATTAATTTTTTACCTCTTGATGGATCGGCTGATCCTCAGGAATTTACAAATTCCAAAAAACTATATATACTGATTTAAAGATTCAGAGACACATCTGAAGCTAACTCCCAGTTCAATATTACTTAGTGGAAAGGGAAAAGTTATGCAGCTGCTGCTATTATATCATGTGATAAGGGTAACACAAGGATTTCTTAAATGCATTTTCCATTCCCCTTCAACCATTTAAAAAAAAATATTTTGATACTCTCTAAAAATATCATGTAGCCAAAAAGTCAACCTCACTCATATAGAATTTATTCATCAAATTTTCAAATGTATTACAGGAGTTAATCTATGCCGGACACTTTGCTAGGCCCTGAGGTAAAAAAAAAAAAAAAAAAAAAAAAAAAAGACAAAAACCAAAAACCAAAAAACAGAAAACACTCATTGCCCTCATGGAGTTTGTATTATTCAGAAAGAGAGAAACAATAAGCAAATAAATTCAAAAACTCATTTTAATAAGTGTTTGAAGGAAATTGCAGCAGAGTTAGAGGAGGAAAAACGGTTATTGGGTAGGCAACTTTAGATAGGTTCATCAGGGAAAGAATATTAAGGGAAGAAAACATTATACATAAGCTAGACCTAAAAGATTAGAGAGTTCTGTCCATAAGGATACTTTCAGGAAGTAAATTATACTTTGTACCCTTGTTACCTAGAATGCGCATTTCATAGGTCTACTTTGGACATCTTTAAGGTTCCTGACAGTGGTGAAGGCTGTGAAAAGAAGAATGAATGTGGGAGACAAGAAAGTTTCTTTTTTCATTTTTAAAGCTAGCTATGAAGCCCTGGTAGCCTTTCTCTTAGCCACAATCATCAATATTACCTGCATTAGATACACTGTGCGCGGCTGGTATAAAGGAAAGTAGGTCACTTCTATCTACCTGAAGTCAGAGACTTGACATGGTGTTTTCAGTTAAAAAATTAGATAGTTTGAGGGTTATACAAACCGACTTCTGCTAGCAACTCAAATTAGTCTCAAGGATTCTATTCTGATGGGGCACTTAAGTGTCTTATGCAATGCAGAAACAGATTAAACAGAAAAAAATAAGCAGATGATAAATCTCATTTTCTTTCCAAAGAATGATGTGAATCAAAATGCAGTCACTGATATGACTTCAGAGTACAAAGAGATGGACTCAATTAAAAATGATAAATTTAATAACAACCCTCAGTAGTGGTTTTTTATGCTTAATACATCACCAGGCTTTCATACGTTACAGAGAAAGAAACTGGAGAATAATTCTCTTTGCATTTTTATTTGTTTAGCTCAGAATAATGAATTTTTGTGTGGCTGAGTGCCTGCCTGGACATATATAAGCTTTAGTTATGTTATCATCTTGTTACAAAATTCAAGACGGCAACTTATCGAAAACAGGGAGCAGATATGGAAATTTCAAAGCATCGTAAATATACATATACATTCTAGTTTATATTTAATATACTCATAGTCTACATCTATTTTCTCTTTAATTACTTTAGATTTTAGATATATTTATCTTAATCTTGAGTCAGTTCTAACTCAGTTTTTAAATCGTGATGTGCTCACAAAAATAATAAATATCATATATTTCAGTAGTTTATAAACTCAGACTGACATTAGAAATCCATATTGGGTTTTAAGATAATTGTCAGTGATTACTTGGTAATATTTTGGGAATAGGAAAGAAAAAATGGAACATATGAATTTATTAATATAACCGATTGTTACATTAAATATAAAATCTTTTTGTCTTTCAATTTAGTGGTGTTAAAAACATTAAAATTTAAGAAGACAGTACTTTCTTCAGGGGGATATAATGAGAAATTTGTGTGGATCTCTAAGAGTTAAGAGCCTATGTTCTGGCAGACATCTCTATGTGCCTGGAAAGCTGGGAAAGTACATGGTGTACTAGCTAAACAAGGAGGGGAGGTGAGAGGTCAAGTCTGGCCCAGCTTCCCTTAAGAGATAAAAGATTTTTAATCTATAAGAATGTTCTCATACAGCTACACAAAGTACTGCTCCTAGAACTATTTGTTACCAGTCCTGATATTACAAGGAGATTGAGACAGAAAGTAAGTCAACCTATCTCTAAGCATTTTGTTCAGTTGACATTTTTTCTCATAGCAAAACGTTTTTCATGAAGAAAGCAGTGTGCTGGTTTACATTCTGGTGTAATTTCCTCTTCTCATTATTAAACAGTAATACCTAATTCGTGGACCAGAATCTATCCAAGGACCACACTTTTGATAGCACTAGTTTACAGAAAAACCCAAAATGCAGAAGATTTGGGTTGGTGGCTACAATCCACAATCAGGAAGAACTTCATATGTGGACTATACTTGTTCTATGCAGGAATCAATAAGCTAGTGACTGTTTTGAAGCCCTGCAGACATAAAATGTAAGTCCCAAGTAAAGGAAAATAAAATTGTTATAACCCTTGGGGGGGAATGATACATGTGATGATAGGTGATTAGGAAAGATTGAGTCTGTTGTGTGTGCATGTACACATATACACACCTACACACTCTTATATACACATAACCATGGACAGGTAACATATAGTCACAGACAGGTGCACATAAAGACAAACACAAAGAGGTTACATGAGGTTTCAAATGCACCTGTCAGCAGGAGGAAAGTCCGAGTTCAACGGCATAGCCCAGATCTGACAACAGGGGCACTGGCCCCTGGCTGTATCCTCCCTGGAGCAGAAAGCTGCAGCATTCTGAGGAACCACATCTAACCATGGGCCAGGACAGTGGAGGTGATTCCAAGGCAAACAGGACACAGAGGGATAGGATGAGACTGACCCTGAAAGCTGAAGTGCAGCCAGATATGATGAATCCTTTGAGGAAACCAGAAACTCATTAGGAAGAAAAGCAGAGTTTTCCCTCACTAGGGAAAGCCAGAGGTGTATTAGAAACTACAATTACCAGGCACTGGGTATGTAGGGGCTGAGGAAGGCAGTGAGTGCGCCTGTACAGATGGGAAGTGCAAGAGCAGGACAAAGGCTCAACTCTGGCAGTAAAACCTTCACCTGATAACTTGGATTTTTCAATAGCTTTTCCAAATAATGTAACATAAGGAGGAGATATGTGTTTAGCTTAGGACCAACCACAAGAGGAAGCAATTTTGACCTTCTATTTTGTATCTCAAACTTAATTGATTGAGGTCTGATGGCTTCCTTAGTTTACACTGCACATATTTTGAGATAATTTTCTCTCTTCCTTAGGCTACCCTTTGAAGCTCTGATTACATATACTATCAAAGAAAAATCACAAAAAAGACCCAAGGAAGAGGTTGAGTCTGAGTAATCAACTTCATAAGATTGTTTCAACTGTATTATAAACAATGGCCTCTAGGAATGAAACGAGTCTGATTTGGAAGAAAGAAAGCAAGGATGCTTATCCAAAAGAGGATTTTGTCTTAAAAAAAAAAAAAAAAGGAGATTAGCAAAGTCATAATTCAGCTCAACTATGTAAAATTTCCAATTATCATATTATTGATTTTACTTTATTTCACAATTTTAAAAGAAATTAGACAAAATTGTATTTTTCTACTCATCCTCAATTGCCTAACTTCTAGTTCCCTCTCCCCAACAGCAAACACAAGAGGAAAGTATTTAGTATACCCGAGCTGATTAAACTGTTTGCTCCCTCCATATTGACCTTAATATTTTCCCTTTTTATGAAAGACCCGACAAAATTACTCTGACAATAACCCTGATGAGAGGGACAGATTCTGACAAAGCACCAGGGGAGGAAATATTTCTTATATATAATCTTGCTCAGGCCTCAAACTCATCCCATTAGCTCTGAAGGATGAAGCAACTAATTATACAAAAGGCTGTTGCCAGAATTTCAGACATGCTATAAAACTTTTAAATATAGAGACTGACAAACCGAATAATAAATTCTCTCCCTATTTCACATATGGCCTGTGATCATGTTGCTAAATATTTCAAAAACAATGGTGCAGTGAAAACTAAAATAGAGCAGTAGCATATGGGTTCTCCAGAGTATACGGAGCTGAGGATTCTGCAGAGATGAATGATCAAGCTAGGTAGTGTTCCATTTCCCAAGGTGTTTCTGGTCAGTCAGGAAAGGTGGTGCTAACTTGATGGTATAATGGGAGGAGGACTTAGAAAAGCATCATGTCTGCAAGGGCAGTCAAGCATATGGTTTTGTCCATACGCATTACCACACTGGTTTTCAATTTTGATCAATCTGACACTAAGGCTAAAGAAACGAGAACTGAAGTATATCTATTTCCCTAATATCAACTAATTTTTATAAATTTGTCATTTACATGGTTTCTATTTTTTTAAAAGTCAGGAAAAAAAATCACATTATTCCCTGTAAAGGCACAGTTGAACTCCTGGCTTTTCTAAACACTTAAACAAACCAACTAATTAAAAAGATCCTGAGTCATACAAAGACCAATCAAAATTCTTGTTGAAAGCACCAGTGAATTAAACACAAAAAGTATATGTTGTACTTAGGGTGACTGTTTCTTTAAATAAAGCATTTTCTATTATTGGATAGTATTATTATTACTATAAACCAAAAATGGGAATAAGCAATTTAAAATATTGGTTATTTTCTCAAAAGGACCAATGTATTTGGATAAAAAGAATGATAAAAACATATTTGACAAAACTGGAATATTATTTTAGGTATATTTCAGAAAACTAAAATGAGCCAACATAATTATAACTTAAGATTAAACATTTTTATAAATATAATGTTTCTTATCAATATTCATAGTAATCACTTTATATATTTTCACTCATACCCAGTGGCCATGTTGCTACCTACAGAGTCAGAGAGCTGGGACGCTATTATGGTTAGTCAGGCAGAGATAATGTACCCCTCATGGAAATTATAACAGTGGGTAGAAGTACTTATATACTGGTCCAGGTTTGCTTTGGCTTTAATTGAGAGTTATCCTCTGGTGAAATTTGGCCTTATCAAATCCTGGGGCTACAAAAAGGTTTGGGGGTTTTGAATCCTATATCCCATTTGATGCTTTATTCCTCTTTATAAATCACAGGCTCCTGCTCTATGGAACCCCTTTGAATGCCTTCAGCAGCAGGAAACTCAATAGTTTACAAGGCCACCTTGCTTTAGTCGGTCATCACAAAAGTTGTTTCTAAATTAAACAGACACAGGGAGTAGAGTCAAAATCTTCTTATTCTTCTTTTCCTGAGGTTGTTAGCTTTCCAGTTTCTCTGTGATTTCTTATTTAATCCATGTGGATTTGGGACCATAATTTCTTCCTTAAATTATGTATTTTCTTATGGGCAAATATCCTTTGTTCTTATTTATTAAAATTCAGGTTAGTAAAAGAGCCCAAAGAGGTCATTTTGTTTCTGGTCAGGGGTTGGGCATTTATTTATAAAATTAATTAGGCTCATTATAACTACCTAGAAGGGTTAAAAAAGATGTGCTCAGCAGGCAGCAGTCCTGAGAATTAAGACTCTCTCAATCACTGGATTACAGATATCCTGGGTCTTATATTTGCCCATTATAAAAGCCTACCAGTTTGGTTTTTTTGTTCAGTGACTGCTACTTAAAATACCATCTAGAAAGGTAATCCCCCAGAATGGTGCTTTTATTGTTTGAAACTCAGGAAAACAGCAATATGATCCTTGAGCCTGTGTGCAGCAAAAGCTAGGTCATCTTCTTGGGGTTGAAAATCAGTTTCTCATTATGTTAAGTCCCTGTCTTTAAGTGGAGAAGAAAGGCATGGAAAGAAATGTGTGGCTTTGACCCACAGAGACAACCTCTGCAGTTAACCAGTGGATCCAGCTTTGGCTTAAACTGAGTAGCCAGACATCACATTTTACTTATTTTCTAAAAGATTTTTAAGTACAAAGAAAGCTTGAAAGGAAACAATAGATGCAGCAATGAAGATACCTACAGACACGAGAAATTCGGTAGGGCAGAGGCTTCTGTGAGCCCAATTTGCCTTTCAGTCCCAGGGTGAGCAAGCTTGCATGTCTATTGAAAGGACACAAAAATAGCTATGTGAAAGAAATGAGAAGCATTTGACAATAACATTCCAAATGAAGAAGAGAATACAAAGAGTGAATGGAGAAAATGCTGATCTAGCTGAGGAAAAAGATAATCAACTAAATACACGTGTTTTTCAAGGGACAAACATCAATTCTAGAATGGAAATGTTGAAAATATTGAACCTACTAATAGGTTTATCATGGCCTGTTGAATTGAGGATATTTATCATGTCCAACATTAATTTGGAGGATAATACAATGAATTCAATTTGGTTCAGTTAAAAACCATTAGTATGCCTACCATGTACCAGTCACTACTTTTGGTGCTGAAGATATAAGAATAATACATCATCACTATCCATGAGGAAATGGCATCCTCAGGACTATCAGACGATATATACATATATACAGTTAATTTCAATTTAATGTGCTAAGTACCGAAACAGTACCAGGATAGAAATTTAGGCCAAACTAAGGGATCAAGAATGATTTCCTAGAAGAAATAATGCTTGAACTGTCTTTCATGTAGATCAAAGCTAAACACTATTTAACTCTGTGCTATAGGGCAACTTGCATAATCTCTTTGAGCATGCTTCCTTATTAATTAAAAATGGGTGCGATAATACCAATTTCACAGGTTTGTTATGAGGATTAAAAGATTAAACATATGAAGTTTCTTGCATGTTGTAAATGTTCAATAAATGTTTTCCTTTCTGCTCCCTCTAAAATGTTAGTGCTGGAAGAAGCTTAAAGTATAAACAACCTATGCCATAATTTTATAAAATGTATATAAAGCTTTGGTAACTTGTCCAAAGCCATACCTGTCAGCCACAGAGCAAGTCTCCTCACTCCTAGCATAGTACCATCTCTACAATGCACCACAGCATAATAAAGAACAAATGACTGTGATAGGAAGTGCTCCAAGGGGAAACGTGTACATGGTAAATATGGAGCCACTGGAAAAAAAAAGATGATAGACTCTAATACACATACACACACACACACATAACTGTGAAATAGTTGAGCAAGAGATTTTAAAATTAATCTAAATGGGAACTTAACCAGAAATAACAAGTGGAAATAACATATAAATGTTGTTCCAGATTTAACTGAGAGTCATTTTAAACAGCCTTGAATATGGATGGAATTAGTATCACTGGACAAAGGACATATTAAAGTTAAATAAATCTAGATGCTGTAAACCTTATTTAATTGATTAGATGCCAAGGGTGATACTAAAATTTTCATCTTTGAAAATCTTGTGAAAAACGTAAAATTATTGAGTCTAATTTTTGGAAGTGACTTTAGAGTTTATCTAGTGCAGGGTTTCTCAACATTAGTACTATTTATATTTTGGGCTGGATAATTTTTTTAATTTTTTCATTGCAGATGCTGTCGTGTAGGATGTTTAGCAGCAGCATCCATGGACTCTACCCATAAATGTTTTCTAAGTTGTGACAATGAAAAATGTTTCCAAGCATTGCCAAGTATTCCCTGTGGAACAAAACTACCCCCATTTGAGAACAACTGAGATAGTTAAATGTTTTACTCATTGCAGGAGTTCATCTTTTCAGGTTCAGACCATTTCTGGGATTAGGAAAGTATGTATTTTCAGGCATTCAATTTCACATCTTGAATAGCCCTAATCATTTGGTAAGTTATTCTATTGAGCCGAAATCTGCTCTTGTATATTTTCTGCCAACCATATACATTTTCCCTCTTAAGAAGCATGCAGAACTTTTAATCTCTCTTTTGCTTTCAAATATTTGAAGGAATTCACATTTACTTTCATATTCTCTCTCCACCTCAAACTTTCCTAATTCCTTTAACCCATACTCTGTTCCATCAAACCTATATCTCTCATTATCTTTGTCTTCAGCTTCTAGATGCTTTGTGTTTTGTCATACTGGTGTTCATTTCCTTACCAGTAAGAAAATTGTGAACCGGAGTGGTTATTTGATTTGCTCAAGTTCACATCAATACAGAGCCGAAGCACTGGGACTAGGGCCACATCTCCTAATTCTCAGGTGAGGATCCTTCCACTCCATACACAGTCTCTACACCCAAACAGGCAAAGTGAGTGAGAAAGTTGCTGGCAGTGGAAATAGTTGTTCCTCATTCTCAGCAATGGTTCTTCCTAAACTAGAAGCTACTTCCAAAACCAATATGAAATCGGCAGGGCAGAAATAGCTTACACTTTTCATTAAGATTTTCTCAGAGTGTCAAACACCTTACCTTCTGGATCTAGTTGCTCCAAGAAATTACACAAACCGAGTCACCTAAATCTCTACTTGTCAAGTTCTTCTTCTCTAAATTAGAAGTAATAGCGGCACCTGTCTCTTAGTGTGGTGGTGAAAAGATGAACATTATACAAATATTACTGGGCCATAATTATAGAATAAAAATATTCTTCTGGTTTCTTCTCAGCCAAAGTGCTGTGTACCATGGACATAACATGAAGGATGATAAGCTGGCCAAAGGAAGGAAAAGACAAAAGTATAAGAATGAAGTAAGAAAGTATATTCAAATAAGTTCAGGCTTAATAGTTACCAGGATTTCCCTAGATAGCATGTGTTGGATATAACCAAAGCATTCACTTAAACAGTTGTCAAAGAGAAGGAACTCAGGAAAATTTTAAAGTACAATGAGAGTCATTTGTCAACAAAGAGTCATTTCTATTGCTGCTATTTTCTTGATCTCAAATGCTTTGGCAGGAAATAAGTCAAAATCTCCTCTACATGAGAAAAAATAAACAGCTTGTGCTCAGAACCAGTTCATTCTCTCTCTGAGCTGAGAATCTTCTTTATGAGACTGTCTGTATTTTCAAAATGTGATACTATTGCTTCATTTCAAATTTTAACACACTTACATGGAAGGTTCTTCAGGGTCACAGTGTCCTCTATATCTCTTGTCATAGCAAAATATTTTTAGTCTTCACTGGGATTAAACTGGCCTGTGCATGAATCTCTTAAGGACAACCTGGTCCAACTGCCTCTGGAATTTTCTTGGGGTCCTCTTTACTTTTATACGTTGCCTTATTTTAAGGCCTCTATTCATAAAAGCAGTTCTTGATTACTCCAGCTCAATAGGATATTTCCCTGCTGTGACTGTCCACACAGGAGGTCTGCATGAAGACCAGGTGTAGTTTTAGGAAGGAATGTGCAAGAATCATCTGACTCCAAATCATTATTTTTCACAGTGTGCCATGCTGCTGAGAAAAAGACCTTTGCCACTTAACCCCAGGCCTTGGTGGTTCTTTATTTGGTTGCCCAGTTCTCTTCTAGTGCTAGAGGCCTTTGAAGTTACAAACAGCATGCTCTCTGATATTCCTTGGAAAGCAGCATTGTAAGGTACGGCTTGTATGGCAGACTCGGTAGCTGCATATTGGCACTTCAACAGTATGTGTGTCTGTAGGCATTTGCCAAAAGATACAGAGAGGCATATCAAAATAAGGGATATGTGTGAAATTTTGCTGCCCATTTTAGAACTCCATTCCTATTTAGGGGAAATCCCTCATTTCTGGAGTCTTTTCAGAAGGCAGGACCTTGACTCATACTCATCCCTGACAGCTATGGCACAGACATATGATCTAGAATCAACCAATGAGGTGCTCTTGTTCAGGATTTAGGACCTAGAGAGTATGCTACAAATACAAAAATCATTTACATCAAAGGCAACAAAATACAGAAGTCGGCCATGGGTATGGACAATGTGCTAGGCAGCAAAGCCAAGGATGGCACTTAATCTTTTCTGTGGCCTGACCCTAGCTGTATTTTTTTACTGTGTAGCATGATTCAACTATGCTTCAGGCCTCCTTCTCCAGCCTTTTGATAAAATTTGTCAACGTTCCAATATCCTCATAGCCCCATCTCTGACTGATTGTGAGCAAGTCATCAAACATTCTCATTAACAAACTGAAAAAATAATAGCACCTGACTCTAAGGTTAGTCACATGAATTAAATATACCTCTAAAGTGCTAGTAGAATTTACTGATTCACAGTAAATACTAAATGTTACCTATAGTCATATGTTATTAATAAGGCCCTGAATTTTTATTTACATATACGAATTTGTTTTGTCAACATACCTAAACTAAAAGCTCTTTAGAAATAGGATCATGCATCTCTTAAATTAATTTATACATTCAGCTATATAATACACATCTATCTGAGAAACTATCAGGCTTTGCAAAGAAGTACAGAAGAAAAAAAGACACAGAGTTCCTTTTCCCAAGGTAAAATGTCAATTTTTAAAATCTCACATATAGATGAAGGTCTATGAAGCAAAAAAAAAAAAAAAAAAAATGGTATTATGAGAGTACAAAGCAGCAGGATATGACTTAACCAGGTCAGAGAAGGCATCCCTGAGGCAGATGGGGCACTTTGAGCTGGGATCCAAAGGATGAATAACAGTTAACTAATGGAGATGGGCAAGAAGGGCATTCAAGGCCAAAAGAACCACCTGGCTAAAGACCCTGCAGTGGGAAGAAACATGCAGGTTCAAGGGAAAAAGGACTGCAGAGGGTCAAGGGGAGAATAGTGTAGTAGCGTGGACCTGGGAAGACTGACAGGGGTGAGATTCTGCAGGGCTGGCAGGTGATGTCAATGTGTTTGAAATATCCTAAGAGTGATGAGAAAGCAAGGATCCAAGCAAGGTCATCCAAGTAGTTTGGTCTTAGGAAATGTGCACTCTGGCTACAGTTAGAAGAACAGATTGGAAGGAACAACAAATGGCTGCAGGGAGACTATTTAGGAGGCTATATTATTATAGAGATACAAGTATAAGATACTGGTAGATGGAGTTAAGTACAGGTGGAGTTAAGTACAGATGGAGAAAACTGGGGGAACTGAAATATGTAGGATGTGAAGTTGACTGAACTTTGGGTGGGCTACCTGTAAGAGGTAAAGGAGAGAGGTAGTGAAGATAACCTTCATCCTCCATTGTCGGAATGGAGGCTTGGAGTGCTTGAGGAGGAACCCAGTACATTTTATGCTCAGGTACTTCTGAGGCAATGATGCTCCTAAGACATTAATCTGTAGTGTGCTTTAGCATTTACAAAGCATGCTCATACTTACTTTCTGATTTTATCCTAAGGCATAAGAGAGCAAGATAAATGATTTGTTTCTAGATGGCAAAGCTAGTATGTTCAAGAAATGGGATGAGAACCTACATGTCCTGCCTCCTTGCTCAGTGTACATTCAGTCACACACAACTGATACTTATTGCCATCTGAATGCTTCAAAGTATGCCAACAGACTTCTCGGCCAGGTTTGTTTCCACAAATATTTGGCCTTTCACTCGAAGGATCGTACTTAAACATATGTTATCTGAGATTAACTAAAATCTTGATACTGAGGAGAGACTAACCAGATTGTAATTCTTGCATTCTCTCTGAAAAAATTAAAAGATAGAACTTTCAAGGTAAATACCCTGAAATGGCAGTTTTTGCAATGAATCTTAACCCACTGTTTTCCTTTACATATAAGAACGTAAGATAAATGTTGTCCACAGGGGCAATAAATAACAGAACAAGTTTGGAGTCAGAAAACAAAAAACAAACAAACAAAAAAACAAATTATAGTTTTGCCATTTACTAGTAGCTGCATAATACAGAGAAATTATCTGAGCCTTTTTCATTCTGAAAAATTAGAACTATAATAGCAATCTTTTAAGGGTATTTTAAAGATTAAGTTTGATTATATAGATAGATTGCTACAGAGGCTGGCAAAGATCAAGCTCTCAATAAATGGTACCAAAAATGAGGGCTGACACCTTTTGTAGGAACTCGAAAACTACATGTCACATGGATGAAGGACAAGGAAAGAAAGAGAAGCTGAGCATATCATCCAGTCATTTTGAAGGAATGTGGTGTGGTTTCAGGGTCAGTTTTGAGTCTGAGAAAGAGGCCTAGAGGTTTCTGAGGGAACCAAAGTTTTTGATTTAACCTTTCCTTTCTTCATGCATTATTAATTGGTGCTATATTGGAGCCATAGAGCCAGAATCCCTAGTCTACCTAAAAGAATGTTATCACCACGAATTAACCTCTAAATTGAACAGATGATACAGAGATCAAGAAGTCACCTAGGGTGGGTCTGCTTTTAATAATTGCAGTGTCAACATAGACTTTCAGATCTGTGTGGAAGAGAAATAGCCTTCAGAATTCCAAACAACATGGCACCAACTTGGTCTCAAGATATTTTTATCATTTTTAAACTTGTGACTACTAATCTCAAAGGCTCTGGCACAACAATCTATCCTGTCATTGACGAAATTAATTAATCAAAATATAAGTAAAAACCTAGAACTACCACCTCTCTTTTATACTCATCATCTAAAAAGTATGGGGATGCAACAACACACACAACTATCCAAAATGTATGGCAGTGAAGAACTGTTTTTTAGTATCTGACAATTCCTCTTTATAAAAATGTAATATTCATTTTGTCCATATTCAGCTAGACCTGGTTTTCCATCTTGAAAGAAAAAGAAAATGATCACATTTTCATACTGAGAGAGGCTGATAGCAAATGGGAGGCCCAACTTTATACACTGAATAATAGGTCTTTTCTATCAGTTATCCTACTGGTGGTATATTGAAGAAAATTAAATACGTGAATAAACAAAGAATAAATGAACGAACTCTGGGTGTGCCAGAAAAGTTTAACATAGGAGCTTGATTGTACATTATATAAGAGGAAGTCTTAATTCCTGATACTGTCAGACTAAAATAACAGCAGATTCTTTCTGTGGGTCTTAGTTTTGTGTCTTAAGAGAAATTAGGCATAAAACCACATATATAGATAAATTTCTGTACAGAGGAGTCACGTGTACTGGTTGCTTAATTTTCCTGATAGTATAATTACAGGGGGGCCTGAAGCCAACTCTAATTTTTTCAAGCCCAGTGGCACACTTAAATAAACTTTCCATGTGGTCTGTACCACATTTGCCCCAGATAAAAACAAATTGTACCTACTCCAGTTACATTAGATAGAGATGCCCATTATCCTTAATCCAGGCTGCACAAAATAATCATCTAATGAGATTTTTAAGAATACCATTATTGCCTGGGCCCCATTCCAGAAATATTAAATCAGATTCTCATGAAATAAGGCCTAGTTCATGTATTTTTAATATGCTTCCCAAGTGCTTCTAATCTGTGGCCTGGATTAAGAACTACTGAAGCTCATCCCTACCTCCTGGCCAGCCAGAATGAAGTTGCTGGCCAATGTTCCAATGCTTCTCAAACTTCAAGGTACTCAAAGAACACCTAGAGATCTTGATAAAATGCATATTCTGATTTAGTAGGTTAAGGCTAAGGCCTGTCGATCTGCCTTGCTAATTAGCTCCAGGTGATGCTGATGCTGCTACCAGTCCACACACCACACTTGCGGTAGCAAGGTACTAAACCATTCATGAAATATAGCCTCCTGCAAGTAGTTGAGGAAGAAATGAATCTCCACAGAGACATCCTCAGGGGTGACATAAAGCTAGTACACACCTGCATAGCCATTTCAGTTGTTAAAGTAATGAAAACCTTTTGTCCAGATTGGTAAATAGCCATGGTTTTGAGCTCCCCCTTACTGGCTAGCCTGTAAGTTCTCCAAGCAACCTCCATGCGTCACAGTCAATTCAGCAACTCAAGTGTCTGGCACATCAGTGGACCTCTAGGACTCTGCTTCAGCACTGATGCCTTACTTTCCATTCTGATTGGTCAGAGGTTTTGCTGAACTGGCTAGTAAACTTTTAAAATATTGCTCTTGAGGACCATACCAAAGTATGACCTCTGGATGGGACAGACCTAGAAAACTGTCCAATTACTGTGTTGAAGTTGTATAAGGTTGAAAGATAATCCATTCCATCAGTAACATAGGTGATTTTTGATAAAAGAAGACATGAGATCAGCAGAGCCTCAGAAAAATAGACAAATTAGGTGAAAAAAAAAAAACCATGAGTTGGGGTAAAACGAGATTTAAGAAAAGTGGAAAAATAACAATGATTAATTATACAAGTTTATCATGAACAGAGAGACTGAATGAGAGGAAAACCTTGTTTTAATTAGAGTTCACAAAACCAAAAAGAATAAGAAAGATTTGCTTTACTGTCCTCAGCATAAAGATTTGCTAAATCTTAGCTAATCTGTCCTAGCTGAAAAAAAAATTATGACAATTTATAACATATTATTATAAGGTTTTGCCTTGCTTTGACAGACAAGTAATTGCAATGCACCATACGTATTGCAATAATCATTTCCTATAAAGTGGAATATTTGGCTTTAAACATTTTTTGTGTTGGCATTTATTCATGTTCAATTATTTATGTTAAAAAAATTTTCCAAATTAGTAGTTTAACTCAGTGTCTTAATTCAGTGAAGAACTTAAAGAAAAATTAGAAAAGATTCTACTTTATTATCTGCAGATTTCTTCCCAATTTAACTAATCAAGAAAAAAAAAAAAAAAAAAAAAAAAACTAACACCCAGAAGAAAACCCAAAGCTAATTGAAGATATATGGCTAGTTTCTTAGAAAACGTGCCTGAGAAAAACAATTCTTAGATTCCTTGACAACTTTACAATGCTAGTTAAATAGAACGAACCTACAGTATAGGTTCCCTATGTTAGTTTTAACTCTCTAGTGCACCTAATTGGGACCACCAAGTCATATTATGTGAAGATTGTGTGCTCTTAAAGCACCTTAAAATTCATCCATTAGGGTTGATAATGTACACTGCAGTCAGTTTCCTAATACTTGTAGGTGCATAGCTTTAACAAGCTATTACCATCCACCACCTGCATTACCAACTGATCTGTTTTACTTACATTTATCTTAACATGTGCTTTTCCTTGAATTTTTTTAAAGCATAGCAGAATTATTAATGTGATTTCTGACTTTATTTTTTTCCCCTGTGGAACTAAATCAAATACTGTGTTATTTTTAAGGTACTTGGCAAAGTCTGCTTTTGAAGCTCGGAAACATGTATGGCAAATTATCTGTAACCAAAAAACTATTTTCCACATCTTTCTCCCCTTTCCTGCAAGGGGCATTCCCCCCTTGCTAGCACTTCTAATATCAGGACCTGAAAATCCTCCCACCATATGGCAGAGATATTTGATCTTTTTCTGTCTAAGCCTGTGGTAGGGCTTATAGTTCACACTGTCTGCTATGTCTGATTCTTCCTCAGGGGAGTCTGATTTCACATTCTAACTGCCCTAAATAGACTTTAGAAATAGTTTTTCCTTGTCAGACTCAGAAATGAACCACAACGAAAAATAAAAAGAAATACACAAGCAGTGTCCTCAAAACTAAAAGACACAGACCTCTGAGTGGTCAGCTCTGCTCAATGACCGTCTTCAGCTCTTGCAGCCATCTACTTCAGTTGTGTGATGACCAATCCCAAATACAAGCAGAAATACAGCATCAGACTTGCCAGGCATAGACAGATGGGACATAGAAGTAAGTAGTTCTCTGCTAATCATAGACAGAAATTTATCTGAAGCCTATAATTGGAAGCTTTCTAGAAAAACCTAATAGGAAAATGTTTCTAAGAATATAATATAGTATAAAAAATAGATTCCTTGAGTTTTGTAAACTGTGTGTCCAGATTCAAAAGAAATGAAATGTCTATGCAATGGTACACTCAAACATGATGGTGGTTTCTATTTTCCTCTCCACCTGCTCCCAATTGCTGTCTCCTTTTGGAGGGGCTGGTGGGTGGCGCCCCTCCTACTGCTACGTATCATGAAGGACGCTGTGATGGCAGATGAGATCTTTGCGGATTCTGGTGTGAAGTTTTCTCATTATGTTTTTCACCCTAGCAAAGGCTAATTTAACCACATAGTACCATCTTGAAATTGCAGGCAACTAGGATTTCTATGAATAAAATTTCTTTCATGGCCATTAGGAGACCCAGCTGCCTCCCAGTACAAATTTTGTAGGGTATATTTTAATCCCCAGGCAATAGAAACAGACTGACCAAGGTGGTATTCAGGGTAGAGCACAGACATGGAAGGAAAAAAGGTTTCATTCAGGTCAGCACTGCTTTCTTCAGGATGGGGATGAGATTATGTCAGAGATATTAAAGAAAATTGCTGAGTCAAGGACACCAGCCAAGTATAATTGCGTTGGAGGGAGGACCAGAGAAGCTGGGTACACCTGTAGGCAATTAGAAGCACTTTACTTCCCACTTCCTCCCCTTCACCAACCCTGCCTTATACTTTCAGCAGTGTCAGGTGCAACATATATGACCCAGCCTTTTACAGGGAACAGCTTCTGTTGCTCTATCAGAAGGAAGAAAGGACAAGCAAAAGGAAAGTTCGTAATTGACCCTCATTCATAAAAGCATTTCCGTTATGTATTTTTTATTAGTGTCTTAGAATTTATACCTGTTTTAATAAAAATAAATAAATTTTTATTTATAATAAACAAGAAGAAATAAAAGATTAACTGACTCTACAGCAAAGTTCACCTCCCTCTTCTCAAATGTGGCTTTTGGGGAGGGGCATATAACTACAGTAGCATTAGTGCTCAGCATTATCTATTTTAGTTGGAGTTTAACCTTCTACATTTGCTTGAGTTATTTCTCTTAGAGAAGTGGTAAACTTCAGAGTGTTTGTGCAATTCCCTTATAAATTGGGGTCAGCTGGGGTAAAAATGTTCTTGAAATGTAAGAAATGATTTAGAAAAACATAGGGAGAGAAAAAAATACAAAATATATAATATGCCTATTCTTTGCTACACATACAGATAAAAGAAACCTTTATATGAACTTTCCTAGACGAACAGACAAGCACACTAAACCATAATACATTTGCATTATGGTATGACCTTTTTAATACATTTCTACCTCATGCCCTGCTTAGGTAGGTAAGGGGAGGAGTGACAGTAATGAAGGGAGTTTTGGAGGGAAGAGAGATCACCTTATCATATAAACTTCAAGTTTCCCAGTTTCCATGTCAGCCACTGAATGTTATAAAGCAATAATTTAGCATTTGTAATATTAGTTATATTGCTTCTCAAAGATCTACAAGAGACATTGGGCTGTCCCATAACTGTAGTCTTCTGGTTTCTTTGAAAGTTTTCTCTCTCATTATATATTAATCAGTTGAACATGTTATGCACTATACTCTTAAACTCGATAATGTAATACAAATACTAACAGAGCTACCTACTCTCAGTTTGCTAGACATTACAGTAGGACCCTGAGTCTGCAAAGAGAGATCCAAGTTGTTTCAGCCAAGTGGTCACTTTGTGCAGCCTCTCGGAAAATTTCCCTCTCATCTGCCCCATGGTGATCATTTCCTGTGAATGATTGTGGCAGAACACAAACATTTCTATGTTCATATTTTTGGTCTGTTTTGTAATATGTTTTTTTAATTACAGTTTTTTTGATGGAAAGTCCAAACAATGCAGAGACATATAGAGCAAGAGTCAAACTAAGATGTCTTTAGAGACCAGGCAGGCAACAGAAACATATGGAGCAAGCCTGCTCGGAAGGGTCAGACGAAAGGGCTTCCACTCCTTGGAGAATCAAAGAAAACATGTCCAGCCTCAAGGCTCAGAATTCTAGTTCAGAGAGCTAAACAATAATAACAACATCACTTCTGGCCAAAGTGCATCTAAGAACCCAAAGCTGTCAATTTTAGCAAAGTAATGAGGGCCTCCTTCACATTCCTGCCCAGACCTATACATTATATCATTTTGGAACATTATTTATTCATTCTCCTGTAATATATTCATGTGTTGCTTATGCCTGTGTTTGCTTAGATGACATCATACCATTTAAAGGTATTAAGCATTTAAAAATAAATAGTAATACAGTATAGTGGAGAGTGTATCCATGTGGCCAATGCCTGTTGCCTTGGATGCCTTGACAAGGATAGAATGGACTGAATAAGATGTGTGTAGGCTTACAAATATCACAGTGACTCAGTACATTAAAAATGAAAGTATGTAGGAACTAGGACCGAAAGCAGAAGGATGGAAGGTGAGATATGTGTCCCCCAAGAGAGCAGGAAATTGTTGAGGAGGATGGCTCAAATTCTGACATAATTTCTCTTCCAATGGGAGAGAGAAATTTGGGTAGAGTTAGGTCAGTGACAATGAATTGACTACATTTGTAAAAGAGAAAATCATAAGGGCACAGAAGTCCACAAGATGAGCAAGCATCACAGATTTTTTTTTCAGGACAGTGCATCAAAGTATGAGAAAGAGAAAGCAAAGCAACTTCTGATCTTAAATTAAGACAGAATTTAATTTATGAGCAAAAAAAAAAAAAAAAAGATTGGAATTCTAAAGAGAAGTGAAGGCTTTCAAAAAAGAAGTAAATCCTAAGGAACTGCCAACTATTCTATGGCTGAATAGCTGGGGGCTTCAGGAACTCTTAGATACTCTTTAAATCATATTTCTTATGAATATTCAGATATATATACTCCAACCCTGTGTAAAAATGTTGAATCTTTTTATTTCCACAGTAAGCTCTTTCTCCCTCTCACTTTCACTTCCCAAAGAAATACATGGTAATAACATTCAGCACTCTTAAGTAGTATTCCTATTGTTAACACTCACATCTGAGCTTTAGTCTTCCTTTGGATGTGGGTGTGGGGGTTGGGGGGTGTGTTAATCATCTTATTTCACTTTTGCCCACAAGGTTAATCTGTCAGAACCTCCCTGGGAAAAATAACTGAGAAGGTTTTTTTCTCCAGTCCCTCTCAAGCAAGCCCATTTCTAGTACATCTTAAAGCTCACACTAAACTGTAATTTAGTCGATAGCTGTTGTGTAACTTTACAGGTTGGGCTGTCTTTTAAGTGATCAATGAATCCATGTTTAAACTATAAACTTTAAATGTTGTACATCTGCATTCTAATCTAAAGCAGCCTTAAATACAGCAGCTGGCAGCAGGCTATAGCTCACATTGCCTGCCAACAAAACCAGTCATTGGTGTGTTCACAGCCATGGAGTTATTGCTGCTGTAACAACTGAATTCACGTTTTTTGGTTTGTTTTTTTTTTTTAAACTTCAAACTGATTGGTTTACTTGGCTGCACTTGTGTTTATTTTGTTCATAGCTTTTATTATATTTATTTGACAGACTCTTATTTGGCATTTTCTCCAAGGAACCAACAAGTCAACATACATAATTTCATAGGCTCATTTTCACTTTCTGTATAGCATCAATACACAAGGAAAATTGTATATGGGTAGTGTTTAGAGCTATGATATGTCACCTAAGGACAGGAAACTAAGTTAGGGTAATCACTCAGTTCTAACATGCTTTGTTGTACTTAGGTACTGAAGCATAAAATACTAGACTTTTTGGTCCTCTCCACTGTTTCTCTCTTTATCTTTCCTTCTTATTACCTTATAAATCACTTAACCATGGTTAACTGAATTCGTGTTTTCTTATTAGGTAAAAAACACCTTATAGATCTTTTGTTCTCCTTTCTACCCCCACTTCCTCTTGTTACACAAATAGATCTCTCCCCACATTATTGCATCTTCAATCTAGCCCACATGCTCTGTCCAATTACTTTTTCTATGCTCTTTTTTGAAATCCTGTGCTTAGACTTTCATGGGGTCCTGACTTGCCTTGAGAAGCTCCCTCCATAAACTCCCTGATTCAACCAAGCAGGTCTAATTACCTAAACACACCTATCACACCCCGATTCTAACTCTCCTCACTTTCTCCTCAAATAAGTTCAGCCTTGCCTTCGAGGATAAGCTCAACTCATCTCTTATTCTGCAAAGCCTCTCCTGTCACACCAGATCCCCAGAGATAAGTATATGAGCCAAGAGTCTGACTCTTATTCATGGTTAATAATGTTATCTGAACACATTATATACATTATCTCATATAATTCCGCACAAAATACCTAGAAGGAAAGCATTATCAGTCATTCTACTATGTGGATGAGGAAACTGAGTCATCTGTATGATCAAGCCACTTGTCCATTGTTAAAGGCTATTTAGTTCGGGAACCGACATTCAAACCCTAATCACATCATTGTAGCTCCTCTTCAGGACTTCTTGGAGATGTCCTGAGTTCACTAATTTGGCCAACTTACATTTGCATGTAATTTGCATTTAATTTCCATAACCTCATATGAGTTATAGGCCCTTTAAAGGTAGATACCCCTTCCCTGTGCCTTATATGTAATAAATGAGATAGTTAATTTCAGTATACTCTCTCTCCATCAAATATTTGTAGTTTTCTTCAGCACACAGGACAACTGTACCTCACAACTCCTTTGTATTTGGCATGGCCATGTAGCTAGTTGTGGCCAATGAAACCTGAGCAGATGTGACCTTTTTCTACAAGTGGATGCTTTACGAGGCAGAGTGCAATTCACCACTGTCTCTTTCCTCTTGCTATGGTTTTCCAAGAAGGTCCAAATAGATGCTGTTCTAAAAGCTTGGGTCCTAGAATAAGGACCACAGAGAACAAAGTACCCAGAAGACCTGTGCTAGGCCTGAGAGAAAACAAACTTTTGTGATTTCATTGCTTAGTTTTTTGGATGATTGTTTTTTACTGCGGCACAACTAGACTATCTAATAACAGTGCATAACAGACATCTGTGGGGGGTCATATTGTGTAAGAATAATTCAGAAGAACTCACCAGTTAACATGGAAAAGGGCCAGAAAATATCTGCAAGAAAAGTGTTAAAGTGAAGAAGCTTTTCACCCAGAAGAATTTGATCCTTAAGAATTTTCAGCTGAAATGTGGACACACAGGTGCTGGATCGTAAAAAGAGATTCCAGCAAGACCAGTTTTGATTTGAACTCTTTTTAGATGTTTTGTATGTATCGCAATTCTCCTGTTTAAAGTACCTGTTATTTTTCTATTTTCCCTTCACCTAAACAACTATTCTCCAGTCTACTCTTACCCTCATTCTTTTTCCCCTTGATGTGTTTTTACTCTTCAGTTTTGAAGAGTCTCCAAGTGTACATAATAAACTTTCTCATCACAGAGACTATACCCAGTGCAGCCTTCTCTATATATCATAGTTCAATTTCCAGTCTTTCAGCTGTAAAAAAGAAAGTGCAGCCCCAGTTTAACCAAGAAGAGTGGGTGCTTTGGGTAACTGAATTTTCTCACTTAAACAGATGAAGATCTGCTCTCATGTCAATTTATGTTGAAACAATATTGTTTTACAGCCAGAGTTTAGCTTAATTTTATAGTTAATACAATGTAATGATTGTTTTCATATGTGATCAAATGTCTCCATATCACTACTGTGCATCACTAAATAGTATATGGTACTATAGCTATAGCTAAAAATAGTATAGGAAATTATCTAAAAGTATATCTCTTTCACAACTTTCCTCAAAGAGTAAAGATAAAAACTCAGAAACTAAATATTTTTTGTAATTTACGGAGGATGTAGAATCCAGCATAAAAATGATTGCAGCAAAGCTATAATTTTAAAAGTTCTAGTTAACTGGAGTTATAGTGTATCAATGTTGAGGTAGGCATTCTCTAAATATGAGCTAATCAGAACATTTATGGAACCCTTCCTAATAATGACTTAAAGGCCCTTTCTACAGGAAAAATGTATGCTGATTAGATCTTTCAGAAGACCAGAGAAATTCATTTCATAATTAAACTGCTGTAGATTTCCTAAGCATGAGTGAGTGGTAAACAGAAGAAGATGGAGCCAGGAAAGATTCCTGGGGGAAAACAATAAATGACATTGAAAGTGTACTCTGGGCACAAGAATATGAGTGCCTGTGTCTTTCTATTGATGAAACCAACAGCTGATTTGAAACCTTCAGATCTAAGGGTCACTACAAACTAGAAACAGTTGTATTTGCTACTAACCAATTTAATTTGGACTATCTTAGCTAGCCTTATTGAATTCTCTCCAAGCCCTCAGAGGCAAAAAGGTACTGCTGTACTTAGCTATTCAATAAGGTTTACTTTCAGGCCTCACTGGTACAGCTTGGTTGTACATTCAGCATCATTTAGTTTAAACATATTGAGCAATCAATTTAAACTTGTTATTGTCATTGGGGTTTGAAAATTTAATAAGCAATTACCTGAACACATTCCTTTATGTTTTTAATTTCTACTGAGATGTTGTTCCATTTTCAGGCCTAAAGCAATCATGCCCTCTGGAATGTTTAATTGAATGAGTCCATAATGCCAGGTTTTTTCTTGACTGTATTTTCCTAGTGTGATTTATGAATCCGAATAAAGCAGTATCTTCATAAGAAGGGAGCCAAGAATAAGTGAAAATTTCAATAATCTGACATGGATGGATGATACAACTCATCTTTTCAATGTAGGAGGAACAGTGGGTACCTCAATATGGGAATGCTTTTCCTATAGAGTAAATCTTAAGTGTTTTACTATTCTACTTTCACAGGCATTGCTACAGAACTGCATATATATGTATTTAAATATATACACACCATACATAAAGGCATTTGTGTGTTCATATTATGTATACATAATTACATACATGTGTATATGTAGATATATGTACATACATACACATATACATATTTGGTGCTGTTGGTTCTACCACACATGAAGTGGTGGTCTTTTGTTTATAGAAGTCTTTGCTTACAGAAAAGACTGCTTATTATAGAAATGAATTCTGAAAATTTAAGTAGAAGTTTCATTTAAACTCAGATTTGTTTTTCCTCTTGTCTTATATCTAGAACGGGGGTTGGCAAACTTTGTTCTTATAAAGAGCTAGATGGTAAATAGTTTAGGATTCATAGCAATATGATCCCTGTCTCAACTGCTCTGCCGTTTTAGTGCAAGACCAGCCATAGACAATACATAAGTGAATGGGTGTGACTTTGTTCCAATAAAACTATATTTATAAAAACAAATGGCAAGCCAGATATATCTCACTGCCCATAGTTTGCTAATCTCTGGCCCAGAATATTTAGTGGAAGAGATATTTTTCTACGAGTCTTGGGTCACAGATCCAGGTTTCTCTATGGCATGGGGCAAGTTACTTTAATTCTGGTGAGAGTTTTCTGCTATGTAAAATAGATGGAGATGGGAGTACTTTACTCACAGTACATGGCAGAGGATTAAAACAGACACTGGTCTGTAAAACAACTATAAATGCTAAAGAATTATACACAGTGATGGTATCGTTATTGGTCTCCAAATCTCACCTATCTTTTAAAACCCACCTCAAGTTCCTGAAATTCCACAAAATTTTCTTGTTAATTCAATTTTAGTGACCACCTTTTATTATAAACTCTATTCGTTTACTGCGTATATCATCAATCTTTTATTTTTATCTTATCACTGCTTTATTATTTAATAGTTTATACGTGTATAACTGTCTACCCAAGTAGACTCGAAATACTTGGATGATCTATTCTGTGTGTGTGTGTGTGTAGAGGGTGTTCCACTGTTTGAAAGACTGTGCCAAATACATGATAAGGTTAATAAACATTAATTAATAACCAATAAGGGAATGATTTGAAGATGAGGAGAATAAAACCAATATAATATTAAAATAAATAATGAAACACATATCATACCAAATTTTGGATGTACCCTTCATTATTGCAAAATATATAACACGTTAAATTATTTTCTTGTTTATATTAACTATTAGTCATCAAGTTAATTCTGAAATGAAAACTAGATGAGCACCCACTGGTGCTAGTGCTTAAGCTTAGAGAAGAGAATTTCAAAAAGAAAATGCCTGAAATGACTCTAGCCTCAGCCCAAAACCCATCTTTTTTATTATATCTGCCCCTTATAGGCAAGATGAGGATCTGAAAGCCTAAGCACATAATAGGTACTTAGCTAACAAAGGTGTTTAATATAATGTACAACATGTAGACAAAGGGCATGAGAAGTTAGAGGAAAATATAATAATAGGTAACAGATCAAAGTTGACTTGTATAGGAAATTAAGCTTAAGCAATATATTCTTAAATTTAACTTAGAGAAAGGAAATTGACACTGAAAAGACATAAGAAAATTAAAAATGCAGAACTAGGCAAGACTTTTCACCAAATGTTTTCTATGCATTTCCATGGCTTTTGTCAAGTTGTACTTAAATACTACGATTATACACTCAAATTTTAGATAAGCAACCCTCTCCCCCTTAACACTTTCTTATGAAACTAAGTTCTATTTTCACATTAGTATTTTGATAAACTAGAAATTTTCATTTTCTTTCCTTCAATGCATTCTAATTCTAAAGATAATGGAAACCATGTACCTTAATTAAAAACATAAATATGTCACATCATTAAAAGAAAGGGAAATAACTTATTTGATATAACTATGAACCTAGTATGTGTACATCCTATTTACGTGGATAGTTTATAGCTAGGTTTTTAACTTACTCAGTACATTGCTAAATGGCTCACAAATTGAAAGGTAAATAGTGTTTCAGGGATCTTAAAAAAGTGTTATTCTGTTGGCCTTAAGAATGTTAATAGTACTTAAATATATAGAGCTTTAAAAAGCCCAGGATCCCTTGAGTATTAAAAATTAAACAAGCCCTGTATACTCTAATTATATTTGTAATATTCACTAAAGATATTCAAAATATAAAGTTAATTCTTATGCTCTTTACTCATTTAAGGCAACACGTTGATCCTGATTTACTTGAACATCTTTCATTTTCAGTATTTATTTTCTGTACTAATAGTAATGCAAATGCTTGACAGTCTAAAAAATGTTCAATTTTATTGCTTGATTTTGGGGGAATGAGAAGGGAGAAAAGAAGTGAGTATCATAACTATTACTGGCACAAGACATTCCTCACACAAACTTTATTTACTTGCTTTCGTAAATTATACATCAGCTAGAAAAAAAACTACATCTATGCAAATACAGGGAGAATTATAAAGGAGAAAGTTCTACCTTGATATATGCCAGGTACTGTACTTAATTTTTGTGCCTTCTTCTTTCTCTCTCTCTCTCTCTCTCTCCCTCTCCCTCTCCCTCTCCCTCTCCCTCTCCCTCTCCCTCTCCCTCTCCCTCTCCCTCTCCCTGTCTCTCTTCCCCTGTCCCTCCACACACTCTAAGTTAAAGATAAGTGTGCTGAGAAGTCCTAAGATAATGAAAATATGGTATACCCTCGACTTCGAAAGTGGAAAAAAAAAAGCAGTGAGTCATCCTGAAGAAAACCTTTAATGCCAACCCTTCCACTTTTTTTTTTCCCTAATCTAAAAGTGTATCTTGCTTTAAAAAGCAAATATCTTATTCACTGACTGATTTCAGCAAATGCAATTGCTCTGCTAATCTTTCTTAGCTCTTTGTTCCTTCCATTACTTTACTGCTTTAGAAATTTGTACTGTGGAGCAGTGATCAATTAGGTAAATAGCTCCCATTACGTTGTGGTTAATAAAAGATTTTATATTCTGAGATACACACAAAAATAAGTCAGAGTCAGCAGAGGATTTATGGGATGGGAAACAGAAGGAAAATTGGTTATCTAACAGATCACTGTCTTGAAAAAGCTTTTATTGTCTTGGCAGGCTTGATTCTATTGCCTTCTCCTCCTGAGATAGAGACAGACCCTGTCCAGATTACAGATGTGAAGGCTGAAAAATACTTATAACCTTAGTCCACCTGCTCCTTGCAATGCTATTTTTAGCAAGCTGGCATTCTGGAAATGCCTCTTTCAATAACGAGATGTTATCCAGAGATTAGAATCTCCACTTAAAGACATCTTTGTTTTCCTTATGTTCTGAGTCATGCTGGGCAAACAAATGTAGTCTCGCACACTGTTTGCTCTCTATAGTCCCCCTCCACACCTGATTACCCCTATAACAAATACCTTTCCTCCAGCATAAGGCTCCAAAAAGACATGAAACACAATCTTTTTACGACTTTTTAAGTGGTATTTATTTTTCTCCACTTGGCCCAGTTGAAACAGTTCTAATATGCCCCAGAGAACACTGTTCCCATTGAGCTCAGAGGTGCATAACTTCTGATGCAGGCAGGCAAGCTTGGGAGCCTTGGACACTCAGAGGGATCAGTAATTCAAAAAGGTGAGAGTCAACTAATGTGGGAGTCAGTGGGAGCTAGAAAGCTTGAACGAATGACAGAGGAGTAAAGAAGGCCACCTAAACACAAAGGATGTACACCAGAGAGGAGATTCTTCAGCACCTGACACTTGGAGACAAGGAACATGGTGGAGACACTCCTGATTAACTCCTCTAATATCATGAATATAAATAAACATGACTTTTTGGTCAATAGCACTAGAAAAAAATTAAAAAACAAATTCCCTTAAAACACCTGTTCTAATTGCTTTCCAGGAATCCAAATTATACATTTGTACATTATAAAATATCTGTGTGCTAGTTTCCTCTCAAGGCATTCTTTGTGATTGAGCTAATTATGCACGTATATTGGCATCCTTTTAAAAGGACTAAAATTCCTTTCACTCTCCAATAAGAACATCTTTTCTGAAAAGAATCCAGAAAAAAAGCTTGAATTCTCTTGAGTTCTGCATGAGGATAAGCAGTACAGGGTGAGGCTAAGCATCTCTGTGCATAGAGAGGTTTCTATAGTTAGAGTGAGGACCTCCCAAATAGAAAACTTCAAAACAAACTTTAAAGCAGCAGGTGGAGGGAGGAAGAAAAGGAAAAAAATGTGGTTATAGGGAGAAATATAGGCAAAAAAATCTTCCAATAGGAGCCTCAAGTCTAGGACATGTTAAAGACCTCTGAAGTTGTTCATTAGCTATAAACTGTATGAATCTGTCAAGAAACAGAATAGGGGCTGGCTTTTTAGGTGGGCAAAATGTCATATGCATTCACATCTATGTCATTACAGGAGTAAAGTCAGCAGATGGAACCAACTGTCCCTGTAGTTACAGCATTTTATACTTGCCTACGCAGGTCTCACTGGTTCAACTCACAATTAGCAGGTTCGAATATGTGACATTTCAATCAACTTCATGTCAAATGTGTGCCACAAAACTAATGTCTTACTTTCTACTTACATTTAATGCTTTCAGATCCCAGCATGTCTGTGGTAGTTTGCAGGATTCCTTATAAACGTTCTGACCTATTAAAGCAAACAGAAGTTATGAAATGACAGAACTTCACTAATCTGTACTTCCTTTCAGTAACCTAATAGGCAGCTACTTTATCATTGCATGAATCCTTCTCTGAAAATAAAATATTTCCTAACTACGTATTCCTTTAAATGAATAACTATGACTCAGACCATTCTGAAATTTAATCAAAATAAATACCTTAATGTGCACATGTTAACATTCCAGACCATCAGCCTCAAACATCTCTCATAGTTGAATGCTAAGCTTTTCCATTAAAATGTATCTAACCCCTGGATTTTGTTTTGCAAGATCCTGAACTGAGCCATGAAAAATTTTCTAGGAACATCAATATTCTCTTTTTCCTGTGCAGCTTCCATCACTATGGAGAACTGACTATAAATAATGAAAGAGGAAGCTCTAAGTCCATGCCACCTTCTCTCTGGAGCCTGGGACCCATATCTGCAAAAAAGATTAAGATGAGAAGGGGGCGTCAAGTCAAGAGTTAATGACAAAGGCACTTAGGGCTTAATGAACAGTTTTTATTGGCACACAATCTGCTCTGGATACCCTACCTCTGAGTCTTTGCAGGATAGCTCAAGATTGCAAAAAAATAGCAAAACACTTGCAGGAGCTCAAAAGGAATAAACTAAGCTAGACTCGTTGCATTTTTCATGTTCTCATATATGTTACCAAAGACATTGTAGACATTATTAAGTAGTTGGCTGACTGAGGAAAATAACCTGATACTCTCCTGAGCCAGCACAGAACTGGAAACAAAGATGAAAAATAAAAGAGACAGAGAGAGGTAAAGGGGCTGATTCTGGCTCAGTATAAAAAAAAAAATGTTTTCATACAACCATGGCCAATCATGCAATAGTGAAATTAGTGACTTGGGGGAACTCACCATTAGACAATTTAAAGTGGAAGCTAATGTCTGTCATTCAGAAATGCCCTTAGAAGACTCCTGCCACCAGTAAAGTGTGACTAACACAAAGTCTTGTGAGCTCTAATCCAGAGCAGCAGGAGACTCCCTGCCTCCCCATACACCTTCACACTGACCTCCATGCTACCAGTCCAGCACCCACTATTACAACTCTTATAGACATAGAATTATCTAAACTTACCCTGGTTTCCTAAGAACTTACATATGCATCATGAATGCAACAGCAGTGGAATCAAGTCAGCATAGTGTCAATAGTTTCACTTACATAAATAGGGAAAGAAGAGCTCATGATATATTCATAGATGGAGTGCTTTCATTGAATAATATAAAAATATTTTTCCAAAAAAAAAAAAAAAATTGAGACAATAGAGCAGCCCTCCAGTTTGAAAACCAGTGGTAATGATGTTACACACTTGGAGTAGCAGCTGTCTCAGTGTGGTCTGGTAAACTGAAAGCCATAGACCCCACATCTACCATTGGCCTCACACATGACCTGTTAGTATGATCGTCTCATTCATTTGTCCATTCATGTGCCTGGAGCTTTATATATTCTTTTTCTTCACCCTAACTCTGCCTCTTCCCCAAGCAATTAAACCAGATCTTTTTCCTGTCTCAAGAGGTATGCAAATCTATAAGACCTACAGTAAGCTGAGTCTTAGAGACTAACCTGAAAAGTTCCAGAATTTGTCATGATTAAATTTCTTTAATTTGTGAAAGATGGAGACTTAATTGATAATATTATTCTGTTGAGAATATAATCTTCCCAGTTAGAGGTCATATTTTAACAACTTTGATACAATAATTTATTAAAAAGTACCTAGAAGAAATGAGAACACACACACATCTACATATGTACGTCTATGTGCACATAAACAAACAGGCACATATGCATGCACACAGAGCTCTGAATACTCTGTCATGAGTTTCTGTCATGAGTACTCATTAATAAGCCATTCCTGTGATGCCATGGAGAAGGACTAAATTGTTGAAACTCTTAAACACACAATTCCAACATGTTGTGTATCTGGTTTCCCAGGCCCAAGCAAATTAGAGAAAAAAACCTAAATTATGGTAGAATTACAGGTGGGATGCTGGAGGCAAACAATAAAATAAAGAGAAAAGAGAAGACAACTGGCACTTTTTGATGGAGCAAAAGAATGACAATCTAACCAACACGAGCAGAATTATAAGAATTCTTCTGTGCAGAAGAATCATAGAGGTTCAATAAGAGTACCATAACTTGACACAGAGGACATTATTGAGCTAACAAGCCAACATTTCGTTCATCACAGTTTCCACCATGGCAATACTACCTTTTGAATCAATAGCATCCTTTGCTTCAAGGAGCAGCAAAATTCAGCCAAGTTCAGGAGAGTCATTGCTTGGCTTCAAGTTTCAAAATAGAATTTTTAGGCCAATATGAGGCATCAGGTTGAAAAAAATTTTTTATTTTGCTGGAGCTAGGCTTTATGGAAAGAGAAAATCATTTCCTTAAAGTACAGAGATAGGTTTTTTGAAAATATGATGTCATGCTATGGAGGATTTAAGATCACAGAATTTCTTCTGTAACTCACCGAACAAGGAATATGAAAAGTGTGATACAAGGACAGTTCCCTAAAAATAAATGAAAAGATCTTCTGGTGCTGGGATAAACTAGAGAAGAATAAGAGAAGGGCAAGAAAGAAACCTTGCAGGAGAATGCTATTCTCCTCAAAATCTGCTCTCATCTTCCACCCTGGACACCACTAAACCAAGAACTGAGGGCAAAAAACAACCCAACAGGGGAAAGCTATCTTGTTAAAGGAAAAAAGATATTATACACTAAATGACCTTGAGGATGTAACTTGTATCAGCATAAATTGGAAAAGTTGGCATTGGAGTGAATCTTGTGGGCCTTAAGTGGGAGAAGAGGAATAGCTAGAATACGGAGCCAGATAAGGGAAAGTTTGCTGATTTGGTGACAAATTCCTCTGACTCAGGATCTGGCTTCTAGAAAAGACCCCTGGATCTGGATCCAATATTCAGCTCAAATGGCTCTTGTAGACTTGTAAAAATCAGTGAGATGCTAGCTAATGCAATAAAACAGTAAAAGGTATAACGATTGGGAAGAAATAAAACTGTTTTCGTTTGCAGAAGACACAATAGTCTATATAGAAAATCTGAACGAACTGACAAAAACCATTCTAGAACTAATAAGTAATTATAGAAAGGTTGCAGAATATAAGGTTAATATACAAAATTGCTTTCTTATATACCAGCAATGACCAAGTGGAATTAAAAACCAAATAGCACTTATATTAGCATGTCAAAATGAAATTTTTAGATATAAATCTAAAAAAAATTATGTACAAGATCTCTATGAGGAAAACCATAAAATTCTGATGATGAAAATCAAAGAACTAAATAAATAAATATTCTATGTTCATAAGTAGGAAGACTCAATATTGTCAAGATGTCAGTTCTTCTCAACTTGACCTACAGATTCAATGCAATCTCAATTAAAATCCCAGCAAGTTATTTTGTGGATATAAATAAATTAATTCTAAAGTTTATGTGGAGAGGCAAAAACACAGAATAGCCAACAAAGAACAGAAGAACAAAGTTGGAGCACTGAAAGTACACAACTTCTGTAAAGCTACAGTAATCAAGACATTGTGATGCTGACAAAAGGAGACAAATGTAAACAAATAGAGAGCCGAAAGAAAAAAATATATAAATACAGTCCACTGATTTTTGACAGAGGAAAGGCAATACAGTGGAGCAAAGAGATTCTTTTCAACAAATGGTATAGGAACACCTGGCAATCCATATGCAGAAAATGAATCTAGACACAGATATTATGCCATCCACAAAAATAGCTCAGAATGGATCACAGACCTAAATATAAAACATAAAACTATAAAACTCCTAGAAGATAACAGGAGAAAACCTAAATGACCCTGTGCACAGCAATGACTTTTTAGCAATAACAACTAAGTCACGATCCATGAAATAATAGATGAACAGAAATTCATTAAAATAAAAACTTCTGCTTTGTGAAAGGCAATGCCAAAAGAATGAGAAGGCAAGCCACAGACTGAAGAAATTTGCAAAAGACACATCTAATAAGGAACTGTTACACGAAATATACAAAGAGCTTTTAAAACTCAATAGTAAGAAAACCAACCTGATTTAAAAATGGTCCAAAGACCTTAGAAGCCACCTCACCAGAGAAGATATACAGATGGCAAATATACATATAAAAAGGTGCTCCACATTATATGTCATCATGAAAATGCAAATTAAAATAAGAATCTATAACACACCTCTTAGAATGGTTGAAATTGGAAACACTGAACACAGCAAATGCTGGTGAGGATGTGGAACAACAGGAATGCTCATTCATTGCTGGTGGGAATGCAGAAATGGTACAGCTACTTTCAAAGACAGTTTGGCATTCTGTTTGCTTGTTTGTTTTGTTTTTACAAAATTAAATATATTATTCCCATATCATCTAGCAATCACATTCCTTAGTATTTACCAAAAGGAGTTGAAAACTTAGGTCCACACGAAAATCTACACATAGATGTTTACAGTATCTTTATTCATAATTGCCAAAACATGGAAGCAATTAAGATGTTCTTCGGTGGTGAATGAGTAAATACAATATAGTACATCCAGACAGTGGAATATTATTCTGTTCTAAAAAAATAAGCTATCAAGTCTCAAAAACACATGGAAGAATCATAAATATATACTGCTAAGTTAAAGAGGCCAATCTGAAAAGGCTACATAGTTGTATGGCTCCAACTATATGACATTTAGAAAAAGGCAAACCTGTAGAGACAGTAGTTGCCAGGAGAGATTAATAGGTAGAGCACAGAGGAATTTTAGGGCAGTGAAAATACTCTATATGACACAATAATGGTAGGTGAATGTCCTTATATACCTGTCCAAACTCATGAAATGTACAATACCAAGAGTGGACTGTAATATCCTAAACCATGGACTTTGAGTGATTATGATGTATCAGACTAGGTTCATCAATTATAGCAAATGCACCACTCTGGTGGGGGATGTTGATAATTGGGGAAGCTATGCATGTGTGACAGGGGGTATATGGGAAATATCTATATCTTAATTTTGCTGTGATTCTCAAAATGCTCTAAAAATGAAGTCATATTTTTAAAAGGAGGGTTATATTAAGTGGTGTGAAAATGCTAGAATGGACCTGAAACAGTATGAAAGAAGAGAACAAAAGGCTCTGAGAAAGGGTCATGCTAGTATGCATCTAATACATAAAACAACAACAGTAACAAAACACTAGTTGACTATTTTCAGGAAGGCCTAGGGGACTCCCCATTTACTAAGGCAATAAAAAATAAATTGGTAGGGGTCACCCCTGTTGTGGAGAAGTTCATAGTATCTATTTTCTGAAGGCTAGAAATGGTGATAAAAGATGCTTTTATGGAACAGGCTTCCTAGTAGCAATAGATATATAAGATTCCAGGTGGCAGACTTTAAGCATCAGAGACAAGGTAGATGTAATTATTACACTGTGTCAGTAAGGTCAGAATGATAGCCATGGGCCCTAGCTCTCAGAGATTCATGGCTAACAGATATGGTATGTTTAGAACCATTAAAGATGGATAACTAAGAGGGTGGGTAGGTGGTGTGTGGGTGGGGGGTGTGTGTATAGTTATGCTCACTTGCTCAATTTCCACACTTGTGCCAATTTTCACATATAGAATCCAAATATTAAAAGACATAAAGCCCCTGAGGAAGAAAGTTGCAATGTCACAACATCCTTTAACAGTAGTAATTCTCTTTGTTCTTTCCCAATGGGACCAGTAACTATTTAGCTCAGGAACTGTATATTCGACAAAGAGGAACATAGAGACCTTTTGAGGGTGGTTGAGTCTGTACAGATCTTAATATCAGGAATGGAAAACATTATCCTGCCCGGTTAGGCTATGGGCATGTGGATATCAAGTGATATAGTCCTGGCCTAGGTTCAACACACAGAGTATGCCAGGGATCTTCAGACTCTGTCAGTAGTCATTGTTCTGGCTCCTCAAAATACAAATGGAATGTACATACTCAGTATCTGATAAAACCCTAACACTGCTTCTTTGATCTATGGAGTGAGTGTTATCAGAGGAGCAAAGAGTATTTGTATCATGCTTTATTACCTACTATAGAGTATGCACTGCAGAAGAGGCACTAAATAATTAGATGACCAGGATGACTCATCAAACAGATATCAGTTGGCATTTGTTCTTGATTACCCCAGTGCCTGCATAATGGATTCATAAACAGAATAGCCACAGTGTCAGGGATAGAAGCTATTCACAGGCTTCCTTCTCATCAAGGGTAATCTAGCTATTGACACTAAGTCATTTTGTCCAATATGTTGGCAAAGGAAACCCAATGCTGAGTCCCTGGTACACTACCATCCCTTGAAGAGAAAAACATGCTACTTTGTGGTAAGTTGATTACACTGGACCCCTTTCATCCCTGAATGGGAAGCAGTTTCTCTTTATCAGGATTAAAAAGGAAAGGGATTGCCCTCCCCTGACTACGGGGCCTTGGCATGCACCATATCTGAGGGCTCTCAGAATGTCTTACTTAATGATACAAGATGCTGCGAAATATCCCCTTGGACAAAAGAACCTATATTATTGTGAAGATTGCATAAGAGTAGGCATACAACCAGAGTATCCACTAGTCTTATCACATACCATACAATCCAGAAACCGCTGCCATGATAGTGTGTTAGAATTACTTCTATAGACCTAGAACTGTAATTTCATGTCTAGTGTCAAATTAATCTAGTGATGTCTATAAGAGATTACCTCCAAAGTACATTTGAATAATACTTCATAAAAGATTCCCTAATGACATGAAGCATAGATTCAGAATATTTATCAAATACCCAGATTCTGATATATCGACCAAGTCACAGATCTAGTAAAACTAATAGGTCTACTAATTAAATAGAATTTGCTGAAATACATCCACATGCACACTTTATTTAATATATATTCAAAGACTGAAACTAAAAGGAAATTTATACATCAGAGATAATTACCATAATCTTATCCTAAGAAGCAGAAGAAGATAATTTAACAGACCTATTCCTCTGAGTGGCTAGAAACATACTACTAAATTAAAACACAATATCAAAAATATTTTCAGACTTTATAAATTTCATTAATACAAACTACTACTGAATATTAACTGTAACTGAAAAATTTTAAGAAGTGACCCTTTCAAAAATTAAATTTAATGATTAAAGTTCCTGGAGTGCTCAATTTCAAAGGTGTTGGTCATGTGAGCAGTCTGACTAAACAATAGTAGATGTGGTCAAAGGTATAGTTACAATCAGAAAAAGAGTCATTGGCTTTTGGAAGGATGACATCAGGGTATTACATAGTTCTTCTCAGTGCACAATTACTTTGCCAGATTACCACTTCCAAATGAAATAGGTTATGCTCCAAGGCAGCTCTGTGACCCTAGAGCCTTATGTGAATGATTTCTAAACATACCATTTACTATCTCCTCTTGACTAGAAATGGAAAAATCTTTTATCTCAAATAATGTTAAAAGCCCAATATTACATGAAATCTAAAATTGCCCCAAATACAATTCAGTAATGTTCCCAAGTAATTGTACTACTTCAAAGATAATTTGGGTTCAAGTCAGTTTCTTTATAATTTTACCCAAGAAAATCCAGTCCTCACCTTGCACCTTGTGATATGATGAGAATGAGTTACAGAAACACATCTCTAGCTTGTCTATTATAAATAGAGTTCAATGAGTTCTAAAAGGATGGTCATCAATAAATCAATAACTAGGGTACTTTGAAAGGTGTTTATGACTTCCTATTTTGTACTTAACATTTTGAACTTGAAATGACTCAAAAGATAAAGTATAGCATTCTGGTCTAATTTGTTCATGTTGCCTTGTGTCAAAATGCTTAGTAGTGATTTTAAAAAGAGGTAAATTTTACCCAGAGTCTCTGTGACATATTAGAGAGAAATGACAAAGTAATGACCTCTCATTCAGGTGTCAAGATCTGTTATTAGTCTTACAGTTTCAATGCTCCACTCTTCTGAATCACTTGATAATATTAGCAACAAGAAATTCTGAGTAAGACTACAATGCAGAGTTCAAGAATGAATGTAGAAGATAATGTCTGGGGCAGGTCTTGAAAAACAATGAGAATTAGACAAAGGAAGAGGAAGCTATGGGAAGCAAAAGCCATTCCAAGCAGAGGAAATAATGTAAGTATACGCATGGAAGAATAAAGTAGGATTGTATGTATTAAGGAACTGCAAGAAAAAGGAGATGAAGTGGAAAGTTGAGGCAAAGTCAACTCATATGGACCCTTCAAATCCATCTCCGGAGTTTATACTTGGTTTAGCATCAGGATACTGGGTACTTCAAGAATGGTGCACACAACATAGAACAGACTGACCATTAATGGAGAGAAGGCATAGCAAATCCAAGGAAATGATTTCACTGTCCTCCTGTCACTGTTCTCAAAACAGCTGTGGCTATATAAGCCAGAGTATTATCTACTCAACCTAAAACCCTATTTTGGCAGCATTGCCCATGAAGACAAAGAAAGAAGATTTTCATAAAGTTTCTTCTTGCTTCTGTGAGGAAAATAATTATATTCAACAATTTTTAAAGTTGTGTTGTGACTACATCTTAAGCAATGTATGATAACTTATAAGTTATAAGATAACACAAGATATGTCATGTCTTATACCTATAGTTATCTGCTCTACAGTAGTCTTGACCATCTCTAAAAAGAACTCAATATATATTTCTTTACTAAATAAAAGCCATTGTAAGTATATAAATATATATATACAGATTGACTTTTTTTTACTTATCCATGAGTGAAAATTCCATTTATAACATTACTATAGTATATGAAGAAAAAAAGAATGAATAGAAATAAAAAAAACTATATGGTAAAGTTAACATCTGACTGATATAATTCAACATCAAGGAACATTATTAAATCATGGAATATTTTTGTCAGGAAATATTTAAAATGTATAGACAAGTATAGAAGATAGAACACTTATTACTAAGCAGATTTAACAAATATTAATATTTTATTATCTTTGCTTTAGATTTAAGAAAAAAAAAGCCTTTTAGTTATACTTGAACCCTCTTGTAGCCCTCCCCTATTCCTAGAAATAAGTGCTTCCTCAAGTTCAGGTGATTCTATTTCATATTTTTCTGCAAATGTGTGTATCTAATAGCCATATATAATGAATTCTTATTTTTTTTTACATATGTAGCACCATATTTTATCTTGTATTTTTCCCTAAAAATTATATTTGTAAATTAACCCAGGTTGATACTTGATATCCAGATTTGGATATCTATTATATAAATTACTCACAATTTACCCACTTCTCTGATAGATTTTCTTTCTAATTTTTTACCACTGCACACAATGCTGCAAAAAGTATTCATGCCCATGTTTTTTGTTTGTTTTGTTTTGTTCTGTTTTGTTTTAGTCTCTGTGGAAGAGTTTTTACTAGGACTATACTCAAAAAAGAACTTGCTAAATCATCACTGAAGCTTAGACAATTTTATAAAAAAAAAAACTACCAATGTCTCTCCAAAATCATTGAAGAATTCACATTCTCTTGGATAGGATATAAGAGACTTTCTGTTTCTTCATGTTGTTTTCAATCTTGAGATTATTTGTCTTAATTTCTTGCCAGTCTGTTGAGTCAGAATATATCTCACTGTGGTTTTAATCCACATTTCTCTATTAGTGACGTTGAGCATCTCTGCATGTGTTAATTGGTCATTCTTGTTTCTTCTGTAAGTTGTCTGTTCATACCCTTTGCCCATATTTCAAAATGTTGTTTCTGGGCTCTGCTTTTTGTTTTTTGTTCTATGAGGTGACAATACAGAAGTTGATTTTTTTTAATAATAACTTAAAAGCTTAAAAAGTATTTTACCCCTAATCCCCTAGATCAAAATTCAGTTGCCACTATAACAAATATTCACTGAAATTTCTTTAGTAGCAACATATAGCAGAGGGGCATGCCTGAGTTTAAGACATGGGCTAATTCTAAACTGGCCACAGGCCATCAATATTGGTTAACTGGTCTCCACTTCATGTCCTAATCTATAAAATGGAGAAAAAGTAAATAATCCCCAATTGCTTAATATCCTTTAACTTACTAAATTTGAAAAATGTTTAAAGCAAAAAAAAAAAAAACAAACTTTGTAAATGTACTATGAATATACATGTATTATAAAATTTTTCAATTTATATTTAGAGTTTTCGATTTTCAGTGTATTCTAAAATTTGTTTCAACCTATATTTAGAACTTTTAATTTTAAGGAAGCAACCCTTAAAACATTTTAATAATGCTATTAGGTCTCATGATTGTTTCTTGCTAAGAGAACTAACATATACTCTAGCTCCTAAACATATTGAGAGATAGAAAACTGCACTATGGGTTGGAATTGTCATGAAAGATCACATGGGGACTCCGCAAATTCCTGAGAAACGGATAGACTATAGATATATAGAAGAAACAAAGATGCTACCAATGAGTGGCAGTAGGACAAAAGGCTCTCACCTGGGAATGAGCATGGAGTAGTTGAGATGTGAATTTAACTAAAGAGTTAATAGATATGGCAAGATATTTTAGCATTTTCCACACTAAAACACCTTCCCTTATTGCTGTTATTAAAAAAGAGGAAAGCATTAATATTGTACTTAAGTATTTCTTTGTGCTAAGCAGAGTAGGTGAGAGGTTAAAATTCTACATTCTTCTAATATCAGGATACATACACAACATTAAAACCTCATTGGCCTGCAATCTTAGAGAAACCAGCCCTTCTGCTGGATTTCCGGTACTTCCTGCCTCCTGGTAGGATATGCTCTGAGCATTCTAACAGTGCTATTGAAGTAAGATTTTTCATATTACTTTAACACTGCCTTTGAGTATCAGATTAAATTAGCTTAAATGAGCTGAATTTTGTAATTTATTTCCAAGCATACAGCTTCCTAAATTGAATTTGATTTTTCACAAAGTCCATATTTTATTTCAAAACCTAGCTCTCTATGCTGTGAAATATCAAAGTAAATTTTATTTCTGTTTAATATTAAGAACACTGTGGTATTTTGTCAAAATAAGTGGATGAAGATTATATGAAGTCTGTCAGCTAATTAAGATTTGTCAATATGATTAGCATTTGCATTTTTACTGACTACAGAAGTCAAGCCACCTTTCAGCTGGCCTTCTGGGTTCTCTCTCTTTCATTAGTCTAGTAGCCCCCTCAATGAATATCTCCTGTTGACACCAAAACTTTCGTCTGGCTAAAGTTCAAATTCTTAAAACTAACTATGGCAAAGACTTATCTAAGGAGACAAAGGAACTTGTATTGTTAAGCATTGTGATTCCAGAAATACTTAGGCTGTTCATAAAAATTCAACTTCTGAAAAGCCCATCTAAGCAATCAAAAACACATTTAACCAATCAAATACCAATAAAGGATAATGAAATAGACTTTTCTTAAGCAGATGACCTAATCAGACTAAACTTCTCATCTCTACACATTGAAAAAATTTTTATCAAGTGTTTTCTTCACTATTATTTATTTATTTTTTTATGGTGACATTGGTTAACAAAATTCAGTAAGTTTCAGCTATACATTTTAACAGGAAGGCATATATAGATTTACATTGTGTGTTCACCTCCCATAGTTAGATTTCTTTATGACACCACATATTTGAACCCTTTTACCCCGCCAACCTCTCCCCAACCCCTCCCCTCTGGTAAACACTAGTCTATTGTCCATGTCCACGAGTCTCTGTCCTGTTCACTTGTTGCTTTTAAGTTTATATCCCACATATAAGTGATATCATGTGATTTTCAACTTTTTCTGTCGGGATTATATCACTTAGCATGATTATCTCCAGGTCCATCCATGTTGTCACAAATGGCAGTATTTCATCTCTTCTTATGGCTGAGTAATACTCCATTGTATATATATATACCATAGCTTCTTTAGCCAATCATCTATTGTAGGACACTTTGGTTGCTTCCATGTCCTGGCCACTGTGAATAATGATGCTCTGAACATCGATGTGCAAATATATTTTGGGATATGGGTTTTCAAGTCTTTGGGGTAAATACTCAGTAGACGGATTGCTGCATCGTATGGTAGATCAATTCTTAGTTTTTTGAGGAACCTCCATACTGTTTTCCATAGTGGCTGTACCAATTTTCAGTCCTGCCAGCAATGTATGAGGGTTCCTTTTTCACCACATCCTCTCCAATATTTGGTATTGCTTATCCTGTTGATTATAGCCATTCTAACAGATGTGAGATGGTATCTCATTGTGGTTTTGATTTGCATTTCCCTAATAGCTAGCGATGTTGAGCATTTTTTCATGTATTTGTTGGCCATTTCTATGTCTTTTTGGGAGACGTATTATTTTAAAATAGATCGATACTATCAGTATAGTGACCGAACAAGCAAACCAACTGATTTTATAGTGGCTTCTACCTTTTTACTCCAAATTTTTTTTCTAATCTTCTGACATGTTTGTCAATTACATAATTAACTATTTCTATATAAGCAGAGTACTTCCAACACTCAGCCTATACAAGAAATGTTCTCGAATTTTGAGAAGTGGCATGCCAATGCACTGGTTTGGAAGGGGGTGAGAAGTGAAGGGGAGGAAAATATTTAGTATAATATTGCTAGAGACAGGACTCTGTTTGAAGTAGAGATAAAAATCCTCTCATGGCTACTTTTCTTCCACACCCTTCTATTAAGGCAAAGGTAAGGATTGGAACCCAGCTCTCGTAACTAAACTCACTGTTCTTTCCACTATATTAGAAAGCCTTTAGTATCTCTGACCAGAGCTTTCCCTTGGTTTTCCATTCATCTACCTAGAGTAGTCAAAAACTATGACTCATAGATTTTTGGATGATAGAAGTACGACATTATATATTCCATAGTCGATTAGAATGAAAAATCTGACATGCACTGATGCCAAATTTTGGAAGGCACTATGTAATCTCTTTTAGGCTCAGATTTGCTATTCTAATTTGTTTTCTGTGCCTAAACCACAACAATCAGGTGAAATTTCAAGAAATACACTGTTTTCCATTTCAACATGAAAACAAATATGTATAAAATAACCACTCTATGAAAATACTTAAAATATTTCCAAATTTAGCCAAAGATAAATGTTGACAATTTGTTCTCTTTAGAAATCTATAGTTCTTTATTTTCAGTCTTCAAAGAGATATTCAGAGATAGTTACATGTAATGCTTTCACCTGTGTAAGATTATTACTTGACAAAGCTATTTCATATTTATTAAATCATTTTGATTTTTCCAGCAATTCTTTAAAATTGGTATGGATTACAGACAGCAGTGTGCTCATATAGACTCTCTAAAAACAGCAAGGACAACAATAATAAGAAAAGTACCCTGATTTGTAGCATGTGTCACTTTCCATAGTGTACAAACTCTCACTATGGTCAATTTCAAGCTACTGTGACTATAGGTCACCAAATGCAGAGTTAGAATTGATGCTCACAATTAGCCGTATCTTAAGAGCTGGCTCCAGCACACCATGATGGCCTTAGAGATAGGAAGATCAGGGAGCCTAAGTGATTAGTGTAAAGTAACACAATTAGTGAGAGGTCAGGACTCAAACCTTAGTTTTCTTGATTCAAATTCAGGAGTTGTTCCATTACAGCAAATTGACATCAGGTGTCTTACTTTCCCCACTGTGATACAGTACATAAAATAAGATTTTTAAACTGAAGGTGCATTTTTCTTAAGCTATCAGTGGTACGCTGACCAGCTAAGTCTAACTAGTCTCAACATTAACTTTCCACTTTTTTCCTAAACCAAGATTAAAAATTTGGTTAATTTTAATTATTTAAAACTTTACATTTTAGTATGGTTTTAAAGAGAATTTTAGAAATTGAAAAGTAACAAATGACTAAGATATACTTTGTGACATATGTCTTATTATTATTAATAATTTCTGATCCAATTCTGAATCCTGCTTAGCTCATTCTCCATGTTCAGGATTGTAGTTGTCAACTTATCTTAATCTGTTCATTTCTTATTGGTAAGCTTCTCTCTCTTGGTCTCAGGTTTTGTTTCTTAATAGGAATTATCTGAACTAATCTCAATTAGTCATAGTTAGCCTTTGGAAAACCTTATTGTTGTCCAAGATCTTTCTCTAAATTTCTCTAAATTTAAACAAAGAGGAGGAAATAGAAGATGGAAGGGGGAAAGGAAAACATCAATTAAGGCCTGATGCACAAAAATTTTCATGACATATTTTTCCCTCAAAACTATAAAAAGTAAAATATCCTTTCTATTAGAGGTGTACAGACTGTTCACAAAATCTCTCATATTCTAAAAAAAAAAAAAAAGACTAATGAAAAAGAACACACTTTATCAAACGATGAAATATAAAGGCACATAAATTAAGAGACTTGCCTATGTATAGACAGATTAATAAAAAATAGATCAGGTTTCTCAAAACATATGTAACTTAAATGCTTCTCAAAAAGGTTTCCATGGATAAATACTCATCAAAATACTTTCTTTATCCACCTCTTAGAGATTTATAATCGATTCTAGCATGGTAAGAATCTGAGGAATACTATAAAAACTTGTCTAAACAAATATAGCCCTAAATTACTCAAACTTATATAACCATTAATCCTTCTAAAGAGAATCCCTAAAATTACTTTCCAAAGAAAGCTATTTGGAATATGCCAAAATAGAGAATTTACTAATGGACTTAAGCATGTATGGGAATATAGAATGCGAAAAAAATTTTAAGAGAAATATTAGTCAGTAAGGATGGGAGGTGGGGGAAGGAATGATGCTAGAACAACTGACTACATTTAAAATTTTTTTAAAGAAAGAAGCCAATTCTCTACATCACTCCTTATACCAAAATAAATTTCAAACAAACATTTTAAATATAAAATAAAAGCAAATAAAAAATTAAACTAAAGCTTTAAAAGAAATAAAACAAAATATTAGTTAATATGTTTAAAATATTGGGACTATAAAACTTTCTAGACCTAACACTGAAGAAACTAAAGAAAAACTTTATAAATATCACCACATAAAAACTGAAACTTCTATACAGCACAAAAACAACATTAATATGCATAAAATAAAAATTTAAAGTAACTGGTTAAAATGATTTACAATACATATAAGGGCCCTAACATATCAATGGTAAAAGGAAACAGAAAAACAGGTACAATAATACAACAGGGAATTCACAAAAGAAATGTTAATGACATTTAGATACTGAATAATGTTTAATTTAACCACTAATAAAATGCAAATTTAAATAATACTAAAATATTATTTTTCACGTTTCAAATAAACAAAAATTGGGGGAAAATTAATGATACCCAGTGTTAATGAGAGAATAGAGGGATGGAAAGTCTCATTTACTCTGGGTAAGCAAGTTTCTATGGGGCAATTATGCAATGTCTATCAAAATTTAAAATATGGCTACCTTTTGGCTCAATTCCATGTCTAGAAATATATTTTCCCCAAAATATGTAAAGTTGTGTACAACTGACAATAGAGCATATTGATTAAATATTTGAATTTTGGAGTGTGATGACATGCAGTTTTTCCATTTGAATTGTGTTTGTTATAAATATTCGTTAATATAATTAAGATAGGCAAGGCACTTGACTCATGGAACCTCTCCTGTAATGAACAAAGAAAAAATAATAAAATGTATGAGAAAAAATTATCAGGGGAGATACTGATCCGCAAGTAATGGTAACTATTTTTATACTAGATGATCAGGAACGGTATCCCTAAGTGTCATTTAAGCTAAGATCTGAATGATAACAAAAGTAATTCTGACAATAAGTTATTTTATCCTCAGTGTAAAGGGAATCCACCGTAGAGCTGTTCTCTATGCAATATGCACTTTCCCTGTAACTTTTATATTGAAAATAATCTGTAAGGGGGCAGTAGTAGAACCAGGAGGCCTATATAAAGACTCCTGCTCTAGACCAGGGAAAACAATGAAATCTTGGACTAAGGTGGCAATTTTAAAGATAGATAAAAGTGAGATGGTTTAGAATATAATGTAGGTATAAATTTGATAGTGATTTCTGATCGATTAAATATGGAACAAGTAAAATACAGGAATAAAAAGATCAATATTTTTGACTAGCAATAAAGAGAAAGATTATATTTACTTAAATGGGAAAGACTGAGAAATTCGTTGTAAGGTAACGGATATTAGTAAACAGTGCTTTTGCTTTGACTAGTTATGTTTGAGTTATCTACTCCATATCCAAGTAGAGATATCAACCAGGCAAGTTCACATAAGATATTGGAATTCCAAGAGAGGTTAGATTTGGAAAAATATATTTTAGAATCACACAATTAATATTTACAGAAAGAAACCAGAAAGTGATAACCAAGGAAGCAGGGAGAAAAGACAGAACTGAATCTTGGGCATGACAACATTAATGATTGACCAGGAGAAGATAAGAAGAGAGTCTGAATTCTGGTTTTGCAGTCTTCCAGCTCTATAATTTAATCACATTAGCATCCCTGCTCCTCAGATTTATCACAATAAAAATTCCCAAGGTCCAATGAAGGATTAATTAAGACAACTATAAGTGTAGAGCATCATCTCCCACACATAGTAAGTACAGAGCAACTGTTTGTTATTCGTTTCATTGCAAAGATGTTCATAGTTTTAACAGAAAATATATATATATATATATATATACAAACAAAATTATTTACAGGTAATAAAATTAATTTTAAAATCCAGCAAAACAAAATTACATGCAAATTGAGGAAAAAGAGAAAACTGAAATAATTCTAACGTGGTATGAATTTAGTAGCTGGAAATGGGAATCAGGTTGGTTTGGTTCCAACTAAAAATTAAAGAAAATAATAAAAGTAAATCCAAAAACATTTAAGTGAAAAGGACCTCAGAATTTAACTCAATGGTATCTTAGAGGCTTCTAACGTTTGAACAATAGAGATGTTAGGATCTCTGCCACCGAACCATCCCTCTGTTAATTATTATTCATCCATTTAACATGTAGCCCATGATATATGCTTGAAATATAGTTCTAAAATTCAGAAATGAGGCTTATTTTACCATTTCCATTGAATTCTTGTTGAATTAAAGCATCCCTCCACTATATTTAAATTTTCAATACTGCACAAACTACAGGAAGTATTAAATAAATACTTAACTGAAGGGGGAAAAAACACTACATTTTCATTTATTCCTTAGGTCACTGGAAGGAAAAAAGCACAACTGAATATTTTCTTCAAAATTTGCTTAAGGGAATTTAAGAATCAAGACATAAACTATTCTAAATGGTGTGAATGAGAGTGGTATAATTAATTGTACTTTGAATCAATATTTCAAGAAAATGATGTCAAGATAAGAGTTCAATTATCTTGCTTCTTTTATTCGTCTGAGTCTCTTAGATAAACATTGCTTTTCCTCCTAGCATTTAGGGGTAAAATAATATCCCCACTACCCAGAGTCATTTAAGAATTGAAGAAAACAGAAAAACTCCATATTTGTATAGTCACTTATGTGCAGCTGCTGAACTCTCCAAACAACAGCTGGGCAATTATGACCATCACCCTTGTTTTCTAGAACAGTTTGAAAATCATTTGTATTTAAGTTAAAGTTTCAGTGCTTCTGCTATGTGTTAATTCTCTCTTCTCTCTGTCATCCCTTCCCGCTTTGTGTTTTCCTGGTTCCCTATTTCTCAATACAAAATTATATCAAACCCATTCAGCATCGTTTTTCCTTAGGAAAAAACAATGTTAAAGTTTATTGCCTGTACAGTTATTTTGGCAACTTAGAAAAACTTTCAGCTTGAATTTTTTTTTTTTATCAAAAGTGGATTTCAAAGGCAGTTTAATATGAGTCTTAATGCGTTTCTAGGACTACTGAAGATTCAACTCTCACTCTTTATTTTCAAACTTCTTCTTTTAATGATTAAAGCAAATGAACACAGGATTCTGAATTATAGATGACCAGGGAAATTGAAAACTTTTTAAAAAATTATTTGAAACCTACATATGACTATTTAGAATTTATTCAGATGGATTTTATACTCCCCTCACTTGAAATAAATTTTTAGACCATGCCATCCTGTCCTTTGATATTAAAACCACATTCTTCGAGATTACATGGGACAAACCTCCTCATCTATACACCTCTATAATCATTATGCACCTTTAAAAGAAGAATCCCATGAAGCTTCTGACTCCAGTCAAGGCATGGAAATTTTTGTGTCTGTGGCCCAACAAGTGTAGATGGTTGACTACAGCAGGATGACAAAAGGAAAGAAGGGGGAAAAAGAAAAGAAAAAGGAAAAACATAGGCTGCATGCTTATTTGTAGAATGAACAAGGAGATGGAAGAAGTAAGCTACAGACATTTACTGTAATACTATATATCATTTAATTCTTATATCAACCCATTTGGCCTTTCTTATTCACATGTTAGTGATAGCTCAGAAAATTGATTGTCAAAGAGTTTATGCGATACTCTGAAGGTCACATACCTAGAAAATAGGAAGTAAAAGGACCAGGACTCAAGTTCAGATTGGGTAGATTCCAAGACTCAAACATTTTCAGTCTGTTTTCCATGGGATGTTTCCATTTGCAAATGGAGCAGTGAAGAATGCTCTTTTATTTGCACAACCATACAGGCCATACCTTTCAAGATTGTGTGACACTGCTATCCACCGGAGGAGCAGCCAGGACTATTATTTAGGGGTAACATTGATCAAGGAACACCACAGAAGTTGTCTGGCTATAATTTCTTAAACAGCCTCCCCTCCACTCTAAGAGTCTTGTCCACCAGGCAATGGAATCCCAGTAGCAAGAAACTATCAAGAGTCAGCCATGGTTGGAAGCGAAAAGGGGATGAAAGAAGTTGGATGGGAGCCAGAGAATACTGTAGACACAGTGAGAACAGTGCATGAGTATTTATGGGGAAAGCAAGTGTTTTAATTACTATCACAATGAGGACATTGATGGTGGTCAACTGGTCTTCACCAGAGAAAGAGCATGAGAAGACTGTTCCAAAAAACAAGATAAAATGGCTTGTATTCTTTGCCCTAATCCTTTCTCCCTGCACCCAAAATGAAGTAGTAGAAATGTAGACCATTCCTCATTATTTGCAGGCTTGGACTTAGAAGGAAAAAAATTAAGATTGAAATTTTAAAACTGAACTATACTGACATTTTAATAGCTGAGAACCACAGAGTAGTGAAAATGACTTTAAATGTTAAGGAGACAGAAAGATTCAGCCTAGAGTAGTTGGGAATAAAGATTGTAGAAAAATTAAACCTTGTATGTGTACTCATGAAACTTCTATAGGACACACATATTATTGAATCCTCAGGTGGAAAAAATACAGCAAAGTGAATACAATGTTGTTGCCACATTTCAGTCTGAATAGTTAACTTTTAGAGACATAGAAGAACTTGGCAAATAAACTACTATTAAGAAAACCTGGATACAAACTTGGGACTTTCTAACTACAGACTCTGCTCCAAACCATTATACTATGCTGCTCTAAGACGGCTTACCATGTACATCCCAAAATTTTCCATTTTAAATTGTGTTAACTGCCCATAATTAGATTTCTTTCTGTCACTGCACATTTGACCCCTTTCACACAATGCAATATATATTTATGCCTTACTGTTGAATTGTACACCTGAAACACTGGATTTTGTTAACCAATGTCACCAGAATTAAAAAATAAAAATAAAAATAAATAAATAAATAAATAAATAAATAAATAAATAAATTGTGTTTACATTAATTGATCTCAATTATGCACTATTATGCAACCATCAAGGAAGATATTTACAAATTGTTTTTATTTTATTGGAAAGTATATATGATGTAAAAATAAAAGATATATACTATTATATCAATCACAAACACACATATAAAATAAATTTGAGAAACTATACCATTATGTCAAAATGTTTGACAATGAGAGTTTGAGTAGGACATAGAAGTTATGGTTGATTTTTTTTTGTGCTTCTTCACATTATATGTTTTACAAATTCCCTTAAAGGATGTTGAATGACTTTATAATTACCAAAAAACAAAGAACACTAAGATTTTTTAGGGAAAACTTCTGCTATTTTACTAAACATTTTACACATATTATGGAAGTATTTTATTTATTTAGCTTATTCTGGATTTACTAAAAGTGGCCAAAAAAGTTTTAAAACTTAGATGTTTATAAAACAAGTAACTTAATCTAATAATGAAGATTTAAAAGGGCAGCTGAGTGATTTTCAGTTGTTTGAGAGTTTATAACTACCATTCCACCTTTTAAAACATAATGTCACTTTTAAACATTACCATGATGCCAAATTCTGGTTATATATGTTCATTTCAGTTAGTAACAAAAAATGTTCGGTAAATTATCCTACTGTTTAGAATTCTATAAGAGCCCAAAAAGGAATAAACTCCATCAGCAGCTTTTTCTAAAGTTACAAAACGCAAAAGCCAAACTTACAAAATCACCACTATCTCATACTAGAAGCGTAGCCTTCCGTGGGCATGTAATGAGCACACATTTCACATAGAGTTACATGAAATCCATTCACACACGTCACGGCCACACAGTAAAGCTCCTGGGGCCTCTTGCAGCTGTCTGAAAGCCACTGAAAAGCGATTATAAGTCCAAAAGCCATGAGACGCACTGAAAGTCCTTTTGTTTTAATGCCACATTCCTTCCCAGTGCCTCTCAGATTCATTCTCCCTCACACAATATTTTTGGTAAAGATCCCTCTGTGTCTAATACCCTTCAGAGGTCAGAAAAGCAATATATTAATAACTGTTAGGGCACTGTCTTATTACTAATTCCCCACGCAATTCTGCCAACAGACAGACCAGAACGTCTGGCATAATCGTTTTAATGAGAATGAATCTAACCTGCAAATCATACCTAAGGCATGCAACAGGCTTTGAGGTCCACGAGTATTCAAACAATGCCAGGAACGGTAGCCCTCATTTCACCTTCTCCTTTCAGCTCTATTTCATGCAATTGTGCCTCAGTCTCCCTATTTGTAAAATGAGAAACCAAAGACAAGTATCCCCTTCTGTAGGATGTGGAAGGATCTGCACAGTGTTTTCCTAAGAAATTTTGGAAGACTACATCACAGGATTAATGGATAGAGAAGGTTCTGAAAGTTATGAGTTCCACATAATGAAGATAATAGTATTATTATTATACACCATGGCCTCCCTAATACTGAATTGTATATAAAACAGTAACTAGAGGTTAACTTTAAACATGTGCCCAGAAGTGGTTTTATTCAAACAGCAGTTGTCTGAAATATGATTCTTTGGGGAATTTTCTCCCCATGACCCATGCTCCATTTCCCTTGACCTCTATATAGTCTTTGCTTCTTGCAGTTTTATGGTTTCACTAATGACAGCATTTAGTTTTTTTCTTCTTCTAAGGAATTTCTAATAAGTATTCTACTTTTTATATCACCTCTGTGTTTGAAGTTAGAAAATATTAATGCTAGCTATAGAAAATTGTTGTGCTGTGTTTAAAATTATTCAATATGATTGAGATTTGGGGGTAAAACAACATATATTTTCTTATCTCTGTTATAGATAGCTATTGTTGAATTTTAGGTTAAAAATGCTTAGAGACAGATAAAAGAAATATTTGGGAAAGAGAAAGTATTAAATAAAAGAGAGGTAGCCCACACTTTGTGAGTACAGAAAATAAGAGCATTGTGCCATCTTTGTCCTACAAAGAGTAACAGGAAATGCTACTTTACCCTACATGTGATTAAGGGTGAGAAGAAATTGGACTAAAATTTTGTATATTAGAGTTTAGAAGAAAAAAGTGAGGGAGCTCACAAGATAAAGAGTCAGCAGTAAAACTGCTACAACAGGATATGTTAAATGTGTATGACTATATTTTTTAGACACTAAACTCCAGTACTGCTCATGGAATAATAAATACTCATTTATCTCATAGTCTTCAACAGCTCACTAGTCTGTCATAAGAAAGACAAAGAAAAGCTGGTTGGCCTTGTATGATGACAACTTTTTCTACATGATTAAAGAAACAAATACACTGAACATAAAACATTTCTCAGAACAGCTGGGTAACTTTATAGCCCTCTATAGCTCATATCTTTTAACACCAAGACTTAGTGTCTGAAGATTTATAAAAAACAATAAATAGGCAACATATACAAAAGTGAACATGGCCTAGTCTTGTAGCAGATCAGACCATTCATCCGAAGTACTTTATGATCTGTGAAAACAGTTGAGGCTCATCCAGGCTCTTAGATTTTAGCGAAAAGCAACTAAACAAAACTAAGACTCCCCAGTATTTGGCTCTCAAACCTTAGAAGTTCAGTTAAGGTCCATGTAAGTATTTTAATCTTAAATTGTTACTATCTGTTGAATATTTTCATTCTCCAAATACTGCCTAGTTGTTTGCAATTCTTTGTTTTCTAGCCATCTTTTCACTAATGAAGTAAATCCTATTAAAGATTTTCCTTTTTATTCTTCCCCTGTGAGAATAATTCTGACTGGAGTCATAATTAAAGTTCCTGGTGGGTGAAAAGTTTGTGTGCTTATTTCCGCTCTATTTTAGAACCATCTGCTTTCCTCACAAATGTGTTTTTTGTTTGTTTGTTTGTTTGTTTGTTTTCCTCTGTGGTACAAACCATCTGGCACAGATTCAGCTCAATAAGGAGGATACTCTATAGTCTATAATGAAGAAATTGAATCAAGTCAGCTAAAAGCCCATCACTTATTTATATATTTTAGAATTTCAACACTGAAAAGGCCAAGGGGAGAGGGGAAGAAGATTTGACATGTGGCATAAAAACTCCAAGGTAGAACTATCAATGGTAGAAGATGGCTTAGCATTCGGTTTAAAAGGATTAGCCGATTCTTCCATAAAAGGATATTTTTAATGTGTACCCAGAAAATAAGATGCTGAGGAAAGAGAGAGGTGAGTGATGACAGAGTTACAGCCTGGGCTCTGTAAAGTATGGGGATAAGAATTTAAGTGCCAAAATACCTCTGGACCACCCACCACCCACTCCACCCACCAAGAATAAAGCAGCCTCTGAAGAAGATGCAAAGCCCATGGATGACTAGGAGCTAAGAAGTCTGTTGAGATGACCCAGACTTGAACTTAGAGGAGATAAAAGAAGAGCTGTGATTGCTACATTCAATCCATTCAATCACAACAACTCTAGAGAACGTGGTTGACAGAAAGCATCCTCAAGGTCAGATTTCCTGAAGAGTTTTTATAGCCATGCCCCTATGAACATAGAATGATCTTCAGAATGAATGGTGGTTTCTGGCTAGTTGGTCCTTGCCACATGCTTGTGCAAACCAAACAATAGGGCAAAAATGAATGAGAGAACAGATGTAAAAAAGCCTAAATGAGACAGGAAATGAAAGTATAAAGAAAAAGTGGACTATAAAAAATAGCAAAGAAAAAATAGGAGAGATATAAGGATAAAAGATGGAGTATGATATAATACAAATAGAAAAAAAACTAAAGTAACATGAGAAAATTAAAAACTTTCTTAAAGCAAGAGGAAATGTCATCTTTGGTCAATTGCAACATTATTCTAATCTAATCTCAAATATTTAATGAAAAGAAATGCCTAAAGATATTTCTCCTATTTTTACCTGCTCCCATTACTATTTCATATTCTCAATCTGCAATTCTACTGGATGGAAAATTTCACAATTTTCATCTATCTGGTTTTAGTTTCTTAAGGAAAAGCATAATGGGAACCCAAGCTTGTTTTACAAAGATATATTTGAAAAGAAAAAGCATGCATTTTCTAATGCAACAAGAACTCCATATATATTTTAAATGAATTGCTTCAAAGCTTATGGTTTCTTACTCAGACAAAAACAAGATGAGGCTCTAAAATGTTGGTGTCACTTTTCTTAAGCTTTTTAGTTGTATAATGGTTTAATTCTATGGCCATCACCAAATTAATGTGAACAGATCTGAGTTCAGGGTCTCAGTGGTATGTCTTATGATCAAAAAGTGATTTTCAACAATTATCCACTTTCCAGATGTCACTGCCTGTCAGCTGAAGACATGGCTCAAACTCATCTAAATCAAAAGAATCACTGAACTACTCGTTAAAGTCCAGATTTTTGGTCTTGTTCAAAAATTAATGATTCTGAATCTAGAGTAAAGGGAAATTGACTTTTTAGAAATGTCCCAGGTGATTCTAAATTCAGGCAAGTTTAAGAACCACTGCAATAAAGAGCAGTCTTTAGGGTACAAATCATGTGCCATTTCCTTTTTGCATTTTGAGTGATATATGACAAAAAAGAAATATTGTGCCATGGGAACTACTACAATAGACTTATAAAACTTTCACTAAGAGATTTTTTTTAATTGTGTATCAAACTGTCATTTGATCACCTTCAAGAACTCTATAATGAAGCCAAATAGTATCCCACGGGAACAAGTAGATGAAAAAAACTATGATTGCTTGTTAATGGAACCAAAAGTCAAATGTTCACTTGAGCCACCTGTGAACAATCCATGTTTGACGTGTGACATGGAAAATGGTCATTTGTTTTAGACTCTATGGCCAGCATCTCTGTAGATTTATGGTGATAGAGATAGAAATTCATTTCCTTAGCTTTTAGTCCAATAGAAGTTAAATCCTCAATGTATTACTTTATGACCTTTGCCACAGAAACTATTTGAATTCTGTAAACAGAAAATTCTTTCTTTGGCTGTGTAATATGCAGTCCCAGAAGATGAAGGACTTTAAGAAACAAGAAGTGTTTTCAGTGTGGTATCTCATGTGGCATAAGGAAATAAAAAAATAAAATCTTGGATAATCCAAGAATTTATTGAAGTGTTTTCTAAATTATTCCAGAGCTATCGGATACTCTAAAGCTTTTTAGATTGGCACCTTAAGAACTAATTGGCTTAATTCTTTTTAAAGTTTATCACCTATAATTAATAGACTGGGATTATGAAAATTTTCAGGTCTGAAGTTTATAACCCCTTGGATTTTAAATGTGCTTGACCTCTGTACTCTTTCCCTTTAAACATCACATCCATGCACAAATGGAAGATAATTTGCTACTCATTGTATTGATTAGACCAGAATCCCAGTAAATAGTTGAAATGCTGTAATCTTAAAAATGTTGAGCCTCTTTCTCCCAGGTTGTGTTAATTCTTGCATAGCACTAGCATCACCCTCTTCAACAAAACATTAATTTTCATCTTCATTTTGTTGTGATCCTTCAGGGCAACAAAGATTGACTAAGGCCTTCTATCTCAATATCTTCATAAAAATTATCTGCTACATCTCACACTGACCTTTACACTGAAAGACAGTCTTAGTTTAAAAAATTTTTATTTTTACAAGGAGAGTAATCTTATTAAAAAAACACTCAAACTTTAGTAGAAAATAAAATCTGGGGATATGAAGTAATTTTTATAATGCCATGACAGTCTCAACAAATGGTATGTAAAATATAATACATTAATATTAATATTTATAGCTATAGTAATATTTATGTAAACTAGTTTTGGATTACCCTTTTAACAATAAAGCATAAAATAAAAATAATGAATTTAATATAAAAATAAGATCATTTATTGAGCACATGCTATGTGTCAAACACTATTCTATATACATGATCCCATGTTGTACTCAATTTTATAGATGGAATCTGCTTTGAGAAGTTAAGTAATTTGCCTAAGGTTATCATGCTACTTGGTAGTGAAATTCAAATTTAGGTCTGTCTGACCACAAAGTTCACCTTACTAAATATTATGCAAACTCTTCTCTTAATTAATTTTGAATGATTATTTTAAAACAGGTCTTATTGAATTAGAATGATCTTTCTCAAGAATTAAGGCTGGCTTGTTTCCACCTATGACAAACGAAAAAGATGCTGTATTTATAGTCAAAAAAGCCTACCTTATTGGGATACTACCATTTATTCATTTTTATGACTTGAAAAGTTACTTGAGGTCTCTCAGCTTTAGTTTCTTCTTTTATAAGGGGATGTGGGGTGGGGTGGGGGGGAGGCATTATCATACTTGAACTGCCTAATTCATCCAGAGCAATGGATCTAAAGGCATCCAAAGCCACCACCACCCTGCATAAGTACATGGCAGAACAAGCTTAACTGCTGACTTCATATTTTATAGGAAAGGAGATGAAGCTGCTGGTACCATCCCCAGGAATGTGAGGTGTTGTTATGGTATAGAATATTGTCTGAGACCAGCAAAACTAGCACACAAGAAATTATCACACTGAGAAGAAATCAGTCTCAACATTTCTGAGATTTAAGACATTCTGGATTACTTAGGCTTAGAATACAAAATATAAGAATTAGCACACTTTTCATTTGTTGTTGGGAATCAAAATTAAGCAATTTTCATTTTTTGGCAAAATTTTGCCTGCATGCCCACAGATCCAGTCAAATCTGTTGGTACCATGCAACTGATGTATTAAATGTTTATTTTGAAATTGTGGTATGATTATAGTTATAGAAAATTTAGCTACCACTTGGGCTACCATTTTGACCTTAAAACATATCCTCAGTATGGAACACACATGCATACCCTAATATGACATTAAATAAAACTTGAAAATCTGGCTGGCTGAATTTGTTATCAAAAGTGTTTCCAGAGGGAGAGAATGACATTTATAAGAGCTGTTAGGGTTATGCCATCTACCAGTAAATGTCCCCCAGAAGACCAACTTTTCAAATTTTATATAAAAGAAAATGTCTGCTATAGTTGTTTGTGGAAATATACCAGTCAATATAATTACATGCTCAAAAAGACAGCAAAAGAATCTCCAATATCAAAATTAAAAAATTTTCCAGATCACTCTTATATGCTGATGGTAGGAGTGTAAATTTTTAAACTCCTATTAGAAAAACAACTGACAGAGGGTGTTAGGAGTCTTTAAAAATTGTTATTTTCTTTTGATATAATAACGCTACTTCTCAGAAAGCAGCCTAGGCAAATGATTTATGGAAAAAAAAAAAGGTAGAAAGGTAAAAGAAAGGGAAGAAGGAGGGAGAGAGGGAAAGAAGGAGTGAGGGAGACAGACAGACAGACAGACAGACAGAAAAAAAGACAGAAAGAAAGAAAGAGGGGGTAGTAGTCAAAAGGCATAGAGGGAGAGAGGGAAAGAGAAGAAGACAAAGGGAAAGCTCAAGTTCAAAGTACAAAGAGTTGTGGTGGGGTTTTTTTGCATTGTTTGTAATATATTAAAAAAAAAAAACAAAATATTCATAGGAGGACAACAGTTATACAATCTATGGCATGGGCAATCAAAAGACTTATTAGGCAGCCAGTAAAAGTGTCTCTATAAAAAGTTTATGATAATTTGAAAAAATATTTGCTACGATGTTAAAATTTTAAAATTGGACATCAAATCAAATATAAAAAACATATGCATAAAAAGTTAACTGGAAAAGTATATGTTAGCACTCCCTATACTTGTAGAATAGCTGGAATAATTTTTTTCCCTATTTCTCCCAAATTTCCAAATAAGTCAAAATAATAATGCATTATTATTTTTAAAATTGTGTGTACAGGTTAATATTTATTGTTTTATTGGTACCAATTTTTGAAATTCTAAATGTAGACTATCCAGTTATATCACCTTTTGGGGATTAATGAGAAAAAAAGGAATTTTTTTTCTCTCCCAAATTTTAATTCTGAAATTTAGATGACCTTTAAAATAATGTTTACTTCATCTAATGATAATGTGTGTTCAGTAAAAAACAGACAGAAATACAGGAAAGTAAGAGAAATAAGAAAAAAAATCAACAGTGCTATTAGTAAGAGATAACTATTATTAATATATTAACATATTCTTCTGGAGGGGGTTTCTGTGCATTCTTCCTCTTGTTTAGTAGTTACAATTATACAATAGATGTAGGGTTTGTTTGTTTGTTTGTTTTTTTGCTATAAGATCATTTTTAAAGACACCTAAATTTAATAACACAATAGACAGATAATCTAAAATTAATATAATTCCTGGAATTAAAATAGAAGAAATACTAAAATTAAAAAAAAAAAAGACTTGAATTATGCTGAATCCAATGGAAGTTGCTCTCTGTAAATAAGACATTCAACTAATTAGGAGAAGGATGTTTTATAGAACATATTTTGACACACAATGAACTATTTCATGTCTTAACAAAGCAGCAAACAATTCATAAGTAAACAAACAATTATACCATAAAATGGCTGGAATATGTTTTTACTGTCTACTGAATCCTGGTTGCAAGGAGTTGGAAGGCTGCCATTTTTCTTATCTTCCCTTTAACTCAAGTTTGTAAATGTGGACATGAAGGTGTACTCTAAAAGTAAACAGAGAGGGAAAGGAGAAAGAGGGGAGAGGGAGAGAAGTGCTGGGGAGAGAAAGGAGGAAGATGAAGAAGGGGGGCGGAAAGGGAAGGGAGAAAAGAGGGAGAGAATGCAAGATAGTTATCCAGAAACATTGTTAGAACATCATATACTTGCATTCACGATTTCAGAGAGTGTAAGTAATAAGCTTATAGAATGTAAAATTTTAACATTTATAATCGCATCTCATACATAGCACTCAGACATATTTTGAATGGCCTGGGGCATATAATTAGAATATATCTCTAGAATTTAACACTTTGTACAAATAATAAATACCTGACAGAAAAAGTGGAGCAATGATACTATGTATCATCCATCCATTCATCCATCACTGAGAGAGAAAAATATGTAAATGGAAAAAGTTAATGAGGAAGACAAGGACAGAGGTAGAGAAAGATAGAAAGACATTCAGAGAGAGAGAGAGAGCATGCACACAAAAATAAACAAAAAGTGATATGTTCAGAAAAATATAAATGCCAAAATTTGACGAGAGATGGTAGAAAATTTGAATAAAGTAACAAACGTTGGCAAAACTGAAAATTTCATTTAATACTCTACCTCTTAAAATGTTTATCAAAGTTACCTATGCTGGCATTGATTGGACTATGTTAAGGGGTAATTATAATGAGGAGATTTTCATAGTTTAATATGTATAATTTTGATGATATCATTTATGATGCAAATATATTTATGTTGCTGCTTCTGTAACAGTCTAAAAAAATCAAACAATACTATCTTATCATAATACAAGAACATATAAATCACTCCTTATCCCTCATCCCTATATAAACACATTCTGCTTTATACAGTAACATCTGTTACCTTCTCCTCTTTATATAATTTTTATTTTTTATATTTTATTACATTATTGAACATTCTCATAAGTATTTTAATATGTCCATAATATTATATCATGTAAATATGCCCAATATTTAACATCTCTCCTTTGAGATTTTGAGATTCTGTAAATTAAATTCCTTTTCTAACAATTTACTCTTTATGAAGTGAGAGAAATCACTAGAGCAACTTGTAGAGGTAAAAGAAAAGAAGGACAATGCAGAAAAGTAAAAAAATACTATAATAGCTTAAAAATTAAAACACTGCTGGGACAATTCTAGGTACAATCTGAATTTTGTTAAAATTGTATAACAGTCAATATTACAATAAATAAATGATATAATATAATCTCATTTCTGGTGATTCTGAAAGGCAGAATGACTTATTGAGATAGAAAGTTGAATAAGAGTAAAATGTCAATATAATCACAATTATCTATCAAAAGAGAAATTTGGCAATACAGCAATTGCTCTAAAAAACTTTTGTGTTTTTGTTTTGTTTGTCTTAGTATAGTGTGATGGATGGTGATGATGACAGGACATTCAGAACAAATAAATACCAGAGTAGCACAATTATTGTCATGAACACCAAAATTAGAGATACTACTAGAGATATTTTCTATCTATGTGTTAAGTGTCTGGACATAAAAAGAAAGAAGGGTTTGGCTCTTTACTTAGGGTAAATGGTTAAATGCTAACAGGAAGCAGAATTACTTTTTCCAGATGGGTTATCGAAGATGGTAATCTTTATGCTGGAGTGCAGAAGAGACAGGGTTAAAAGAAAATTGAACACAAAGATAAGGAAAATGATAGTAGTAAACGTTCAACCTTTTAATGAAGCCAGTCTCTAGGCCCAAACAAATTACTTCTTAGCATATGGGGAAAGCTTTGAAGATATGATTGGCTATTCTACTCTTGATTATCTTTGAGGAATCAAGTGATAGAATTTCTATGGGCAAGTGTTCCATAGTTCAAAGGGTAAAGTTTAAACCTACAAACTGGCTTAATATGGATCCTTATAAAGCGCCAGAATTATTTTTGAGCATTTAGAAAAGGATGTAGTAAGCACTACAGGGTTGTACACATGTACTATGAACAAGAAATGGGATTTTTAAAATAAGATTACTATACACAGCACAGTATTTTTCAAAACAAGGACATGATATTATATCTAACAATATTCTTGTTTACAGGGTGAGGAAACATTGCTGAGATGATAGTAGGTTTAGTCAAAGTTTCCATCTTACTCAAGAAGTCAACATACAGCAAAAATTCTGTCATAAATAGATGCTGTATCTTGTCAATATGATCATATGATTCTTATTTTTTAATTTGTTTATGTTTCAGTGAACACAGTGTAAATATATGTATATATGCCTTACTGTTAAAGTATACACTGAAACTTATTGGATTTCGTTAACCAATGTCACCATAAAAAATTAAATAAATAAGAAAAACTCTAGTGACGTGCCATGTGATTCTGCTACTGACTGTAACTTGATCAACATTTATATTAAACAGTATAAAAGGAACCTTGGAAAGTGAGCTCGTTGAATTGATAAATGACAAAACTCTAGATGGATACCTAATTGATTCAATTATAGAAAATTAATTTTAAAAGATAATCAGGTTGGAATAATGGAATTATATTTTTAAAAGTAAACCTAGATATGTATACAGTCTTGTACTAGGTTTATAAAATTATTTTCCTAACAGAGGGAGGAAAAAAGTTAGGGAAACTCGGTTTAAAAGCAGTTAGAGTGAAAAATAACTAGGGGAATTAGTTGACTATTAGTTTACCATCTAGACAAGTAAAGGAAGTTTTAGGCAGCCCTTCTTAGGATCAGCACTATCTGTGACTCTAGTTCAGTTTTATCAGCAATAAAGCTAATATTTTTATTCCTGGTTTGTACATGTCTCAATTTCTCAACTGAATCAAAAATTATGAGAAAGTATGATGGAACTCAAATAAGTAGTTTATATACCTGATTACCTTTCTTATTCTCATTTTACAGATGAGAAAACTCAGGCTAGAGAGCTTACCTACTTATCCCAAGTCACTTTATAAATAAAAATAGGATTCGAGCCTGTATCGGAATGACTCTAAAGCCTTTACCATCAACCACAGTTCTCCAGCCCTCCTGGAGATCAGAGATTAAGATCCTTCCCACACTTGATAGAACTCTTGTTAAGGGGAATATAGACTAGCTGAAATCTGGCCAAAGAAGGAAGTAGAGAGGAGGGCAAGGGTAATGCGGCTCTGAAAACTATGCAATATGAGTTTTGGCAAAAAGAAGTGGAAAAGGTTTACTATGAAAGGAGGAGACCCAGAAAGGACAAGGACACTATCATCCATCACTTTAAGGAATGAAAAGCGGCAGAGAGGTTAGATATATTCAATGTGTCAACAGAAAGCTGACCTCTGCTGAGAGAATGAATGAAAACTGTGGGAGGCTGATCTGCATTAATATTTAAAGGAGCACTATAATTAAAACTATCCAGAAACGTTTCTGGCTTTTTTGAATTCCACTTCAAATACTTGCTAGATTTCAGAAATCTGCAGAAGTAACATCTGTCCTGGATTTATTCATTTATTTAATGTAGATGAATTGAGCACCTACTACGAGCCAGGCACTTTTCTAAATGATAAGAATATAATGTTGAACGAGAGAAAAGCGACATATTTAGAAAATAAATTTCAATTATAATTATACAATAAAAATAGTGTTAAACAAAGGACAGGACCCTTCTCTCATAGTGTTCATTCTGGAGAGAGGGGGAAAAAATAAGAAAGCAAATAATGATTACCTTAATTTGTGAAAATTGATAAATGCTGTAAAAAAAAATGGTGATGTTATAGGGTATGACTAAGGGTGGAGGAAGAAGAATACTTTAGATGGTTGTTTAAGAAAGTCTTCTTTGAAATGACACTGGACAACCATACTGAGTACTTAATGACAAAACAGAGCTCACAAAATCTAGAGAAGAATTTCATTAGGGGTAATAGCAAGGATGAAGGTCCTTAGGCTTGAGTGGGCTTGTTATATAGAAGAATATTCACAATGAATAGAGAATTCTAACTTAACTGGAAGGGAAAGTTCATATCTTATACTAATATTCTTGACTTGAAAATGTCATTTTTCCAGTCTAAATACTTTAAAAATAGACACAGCAGAATTCACTGATATACATGTGAAAACTCCATGACATGAGCTATCAATGGGCAAGTAATATATTTTGTGACAAGTTTTTAAGCTCTACTGATAAACACTTTGTTACTTGCAAACCTAGGGAATATTAACTTCATTTTTTCCTTCTATTTTCTCTAAGTAAGAGAAAATCCTACATGCATTAATTATGATGGTAAACACTATGTCTAAATTATATTTTTAAAACAGATTAGAACACTATTTCTATCACTACTCTCAGTCTAGGCTTCTGTGCCAAACACAATACAGGAGTAGGGAGCCCCCCAGCACTTGCCTTCACACTGTCACTGACTAAATGTATAATCTTAAGCAAGTCATAATGTCTCCCCTTGTAGAGAGAGAGGATTACAGCATCTGCCAAACCATATTGATGTAACTGAGCTGGGTAATTTAGATAATGATGTAAAGATGACTTGAAATTTTTAAATTACTTGACAAAGATCTTAATAGAAAGTTTAGCATTATTCTTCACTAGAGAAGAAAGAAATCTTTATAATTTTTCTACAATTTGCAGAGAATTTGAAGCCCAACTCATGCATCGAACCAAGAATAGGAACTGAAGCAAACTAAAACATAAGGGCAATACTGAAAGGAAAGGGAGTAGTGAAAAACACTTATATTGAAGAACAGGGAAGAGAGAGATTTAGCTTAGAGACAATATGGTTGCAAAGAAATTGTGATTTAGAAATTTGCAAAATAAGAGGAGGAAAACTTAGATAAAATTGCAGTCAAACATATGAAAGGAATATAACAGTACTAGATCCCTTAACACTTTTTCGATTTTTATTAAAAGGTAAAATCTATCTTGACACTTTGGGTACAACTCTGCCACTTTCTATCTGTAGTTTACTTTCTATCTGTAGAAACAGAAAATATGTGAATTTTTATAGGTTTCCTCATATTTATTCCTTGCTAGAATGATATTATTATTAAATTTCTTTTCACAAAATAATATTATAATGCTGCAGATATAGACTGGGACCCACATTGCCTCACTGGAAAAAAAAAAGTTTTATTTCATGAAGAACAGAATGGCTATGTAGTTTAGGAAGGTATTATGTCATTTCCCAGGCTCCTTATGTACAGAGATGTGAAAATGATAAATTGAGAAATGCCAAGGGACAAATGCATAAACCAACAACAGATCAATACGTTAGAGGAGAACAGAGACTTAAGAAGGTTGAACGCAAATAAGTCTGCAATGCAACAGGTTTCCAGATGCTGGTTAGTAAAGATTTATGATCGACTTTGTAACTCATGTTTTATCTGATATTACTCAAGTCTTCACACACTTTAGGTCATCTAAACATATGTCCCAAAGTGTAGGTGGAAAATTAGATGAGACAAGACCTCTACACCAAATTTTCTATGCCTCCTTCACTCTCATCACTCCCATCCCCTGAAACTGCCTGAAATTCTATTATTTAAGTGTCTTTTTGGATCGATTGTTTTAAGACTATACTATGGCATAAGAGGACATAAAGAGAGGAGCAAAATTTAGGATTTGTCATTAAAACAAGGGCTAACTTTAACTGAGTACTATGTTCCAGGCAGTAAACAAATTGTTTTGTATAACATTGCCTTTTTAACCTTAAAACAAACTTTTGATGTACGTACTATTTTTATTTTAAAAATTAAGTAACTGAGATTCAGAAAGGTTAGATGACCTCTTCAAGGTTATACAGCTTAGTGAATTGTAGAATCAGGATACAATCCAATATCTGTAAAAGAATTGACTAGAAAGAAGCAAAGAACTGCTATGTGGCAGTAAGGGCCATGTTCAGTTATCTATGAATTTACAGTAATATAAATTTGCCATTTTTTCCAGCAATGCTTGGCAACTAGAAGAAAGCTAATTTTTTACATTATCTATGATTGACTGAAGATTGATCTGGCTATTGTGGTTAAAGTATAGTTATGGTGAAGGAACTGGGGAAAGAAAAAAAAAAGAATGTACTATCACAAGATAAATATTGTGTTCTGAAAAGTCTAACTTATAAAATTCTTTATAACCTCAGTTTCTTGTAAAATGAATAAAAATGAGATAAAGGGCATGTGGGGTTTGGGGGGATTTGTTTTATTTTGTCTCTTTATATTTAGTTAGTTAATGGTGGTAGAGAGGGTGCTTATAGAAGACAAAGATTGGCTGGCAGATTCAAGTCTCCAGGAAAAGTGAGTCTGAGTAATGCTGCATTTAGGCTTATTTATCAGCTTTACGAGGATCCTGGGTGACAGTGAGTCCAAGCAAGGTCACCAGAGCTTCCTACTGTAAAGAAAGAATGATTATAAAATTCTCATCATACAGTATTAACAGTAGATATGAAATATTTGAATTTCAAAAGAGTCAGAATTAAGAAAAATGCATAACAAATTACATGTTTTTAAAGATTGGAAACAATTGTCCTATATGCCGTCTCATTAACTTATAAGTAATGACTTGGGAGTGGCAGGGGGAGAGAATATTAGTGCTATTATTTTTTCTTTAGTCTTGAGTCAATTTTTAAAAATTATTACTTTTAAGATAAAAGAGTGAGAAGAAAAAGAATAGAATGTCGAATGGTGGAGGGAGGGGCATTGGGAGGGGAGTCCCCAGGAAAGGAAGACTAAGTATAAGGTAAGAAGCAGTAGAGCCTCAGTTGAGGGAAAAGGTATACTGAGACCAGTTCAGGGTTGTTTAACGGATGTAAGGGCCAAGGGTGGCTTAATGATTCCAGCAACTTCCACAGTAGTATTCTAAATTCCTCTCTGAATGTCTGTGCTTTCCCTCCACCCCCACCTTTGTTAATCTGCTTTCCGGCTTTTTTTCCTAAGCAGCAGAGTATGGTTTCGTTATAGTGAATGAATGAGAAAGAACCAACATGAATCAATATTTTAAAAATTAGATTGCAAAATAATTAATCTTGAAAATCTATGCAGGCTAAGGTCTGAGAGTGGAGCCTGAGATCCCCACCAGGGCTGTAGACATTCACAACAAAGCCTGTGAGCATTAGACACCTTTGTAAAAAAGATTCAGAAATAAGTGGAGAGATTCTATTCCCAACTCTACAACTCTATAAAAAGTTTGATAAACATATGTTAAGTAATTTTCCAGCTTTCTCAGACTGATTTTTTAAAACTAATTACAATTTTAATTTAAACATACAAGTTCATTTTCTTCAAATCTTAGAAAAAAACGTGTGTGGAACTGTCTTTTTTTATCCCCAGGTATTCAAGTGTTGAATTGACTTTCTAGGCCCAAGATGGAGCCTTTCCTGCCTGGGTTCCAGGTCAACAAACTGAAACTTCCGTAACTTTCACGACCCTGTAAGTGCTACGCTTGACCAGAAACCCCATATATCCAGTCAGCCACTTCTCAAAAGCCAAGCCAACTCTGGGCCTTCTTATCCCAAACCAGGTTGACTCTGCAGCCCCAGCTAACCAGATATTTCTATTTGTCTCTTCCTCGCTCTTTATTCTTTATCCTATAAAAGCTTTTCGCCCCATTTGGCAGTTCTCAGAAAGGAGACTATTTCATGAAGTGTTAAATAAAGTTTGTTTATATCACTTAAATTGTCTTTAACATTTTTTAACAAAAGCTTTGGTAAACAAGTTGCTAATTTATTTTATAATCCTTATCAGATTGCTGTGTTTTAAAAACCTAAAGTAGTATTAAATAATGTTTCTATTACTTTGCACATTATAAGTATGGCATTTTACAGTCATAGCCTCCTTTCCCAGTCCACTGTAGCAAACAACACCTTTTTAAAAAAAATAAATCATGGTATCTTCTTACTTTGATTTATAAAACACATGCCTTTTACTCAACTCAAAGAGAAAAATAAACTTCTAATGGCATCCATTTACATTGTTTCTAAAGAAAACTACAAAGGACATAGAAGATTACTATAGATTTAACCAAACTTAATATGCTCCAGAGAATTCCTAAGTATTTCTGTTTGAAGATCATTACTTCCACACCACATATTTATGATTTTTCTTTTTCTTTTTTCTCTCTCAAATTGTTTTCCCATCACATTTTTCTATGAGGACCTCTCTGTTAGCTATGAACTTTCAGAAGTTTATTTTTAACCCTTGCATTTGTACTGCATTGCATTTATAGAACAGAAATCTATCTTATATAACAAACCCCTCTTTTGAGTTCCACACTGGCATTTCAGACTGATCAGTTGGACAGACACTTCATTCAGCCACTGAGATTTCATTCTGACCACATGAGTGCAGCTGGGAAATTAGAACTTTTTCAATCATTGGAGTACTTTTTATTGGAGAAAGTCTCATGGTCTTTAGAAAGGAACTAATTTATTCCATATATACAAAAGTGCTGTATACGATCTAAGAATTGCCCAATCAGTATTTTGTTTTTGTTACACAGGAAAGAAATCAGTGGGAAGAACAAAGACGACAAAGAAAAGAAAACAAGAAAAAATAACCACAGTGATTTATGTATGCCATATTTTATGAAGACACTTGCACAACTTTTTCTCTGGGATAACTGCCTTAAGACAAGTCAAATATGCTTCATCTGACTAGAATTCACATAACTTCAACAATTATTTATATTGGAATTAACCAATGGGAATATACACAGAAAAGGATAATGTTCCCATTCTCAAGATCCTTGTGAGAAATCAGTAGACAACAGATTATTCTAATTGCAGTTTCCACTGAGTGCTGTGGAAGCACAGGAAAAGACTTAATCCAATTTTGGGAAGTGTGTGGTAGGAGGGCAGGTCAGGGAACAACCTGCTGAAGTAACACTTGAACTGAGTACTAAAGAATGAATAGATTTTGTCAAGGTAAAGAAAATGAGCAACATATTCCAGAGAAAGACAAGCTGGCATAAAACACTGAGTTTTAAAACAGCATACTGTTTACAGAAAACTTGGTCAGCATTTCTAGAATTAGAATTGTGGAGTATAAATTTCAGGCAGGCAATGGAACTGAAGACATGTGCAAGGCCTGGTAGTGAAGGACCAAGGACATCATGCGGAGGAATTGAAACCTTAATCTGTAGATTAATGGGAAATCGTAGTATAAATAGATATGCATTTTGGATAGATCGCATCAGTGACAAAGACAAATTTTAAGAGAGCGAGATTAAAGGTAGAGAAATGTAGGAGAGAAAATCTTTTTCTTCTACCCATCTCAGGCTTATTGACTGGGACCTTGCATATTAGCATCCTTCAGATGTTAGTGTGGAGGAAATTATAAACAGGAAAAGATGATGAAAATCAAAATAAGGTAGAGATAGTAGGGATGGACAGAGGAGGATATAGTCCCCGTAAATTTAGAGAACAAAATAAATCAACATAATTGTGCTGTGATTCTACAGCAAAAAAAAGGAGGATTTTGGTGTATATGATATGTCAGTCCTTTCAACTATGTAACATATTTTTAAATAAATAAATAAAAGATGCAGGCTTGAAGAAGATGATCATCTTTAAATTACAGATGCCCAAGAGAAAGTTAGATTTCTTCATATAAATCTCATAGAATAAAGCCAAGTCTAAATTGGAAATCAATTATGTAAAGAAGCTAAAAAATGATGAGTGTGATTGAGATCGAAGAAGAGGTGCTGAGTAGAACTGAAACTAAAAATGGTCACAGACAAAAGCCTCAGAAAGTTTATGACACCAAGGAAGACTGTCTCAAAGGTGAGGAGAGATATCAGAAGGAAGAGAATTATAGAAACCAAAGGAAAAGTGAGAGTTTCAAGAGCAGATGGGACAGTTGTTACTGGAGTGGCTATCTCCACTCAAATAAAAACTGGAACCTTTCCTTTATTGATTTAGAGATCATTGGGGATCTTTGGACTAAAGTGTGGGGAAGGCACTGCCACTGCGGTGTAACAGAAGTAGAGAAAAACAATACAGGCTCATTTAAAAAATATAGACATATATGTTTAAATAAATACATCCTCCAGTCAGAATATATCATGAAAGAATTCCACTCACACCCTAACCCTTCCCACACACCTGTTTTTTGTTCTCGAATGGGAGGAATGTGGCGTGTCCACAAGGTGAGGGGAAAGAGTCTATAAACACAATAATGACACAGAGGAAACAAGGATAGTTAAGAACCAGTGGGAACTGAGGTAATCAAGTCAAGAGCAAACGTAGAGGAATTTTGCCTTACACCTGAGGAAGGCCACCACAGCCTTTGTAAAACTGCAGGTAAGGAAAGACTGATGTGCTTAGGTGTATGCATTTGTTAGATTCACCTATTTAAGTTTAGCTTGAAACTGCTGCTGTGTAACTTCTAATGAATTAAAGCTACAAACCTGTATTTTACCATTTTACTTGGCTGCTCTCAAGAGCTTGAGAGCAGACATATGAAATGCCAGGTAAAACTGTGCTAACATAGAACTGCACAAGCAAGTTAAAATTATGACTTAGACATAGCATTAAGATAAAGCAGCCTAGTAATATTAAGTACCTACTGTGCTCAAGGCACTGTGATAAGTATTTCACAGGCATAACATAATTATCTTCATTTATTATTCACAATAATCAAATTAATTTTAGTCCTATTATTATTTCCATATCATAGATAAGACAACTGAGTCTCAGAAAAATTACCCAATGGCCCACAGCTAATGAAATCATAAAATGAGGATCACTCCTCAGGTCTGGCTGGATCCAAACACGTGTTCTTAACCACGCTATCATATCACCTCCTAAGGTTCAACTTGACTTCCAATTCCCTCCCTCTTCATATGCAACCTTTCTGCAATAGACCTAATGTTTGTGTCCCCTCAAAATTCATGTTAAATTCTTAACTCTCAGTGTGATAGTAGTAGGAGGTGGGGCCTTTAGGGGCTAATTAGTTCATAAGGGTGGAGCTCTGATAAATAGGATTAGTGAGCTCATAAAAGGGACCCTGAGAGCTCGCTCGCCCTTGCTCTGCCATGTGAGATTACTAAGAGAAGACAGCAGTCTGCAATCCGGAAGATGCTCTTACAGATCCTAACCTTGCTGACACTCTGATCTTGGGCATCCAGTCTCCAGTACTGTAAGAAATACATTTTTATTGTTTATAAGCTACCTAGTCTATGTATATTTTGTTTTGGCAGCCCAAACTAAGACACTTTTCTTATGAATATCAGTGGAAAGCCCCTTAAAAGTGCTGACTTTCCTGTTTTTAGATTCCTCTATGTAAGCACATCATTCTCTCCTTCATTCCAAAGTTGGCCTCTCACTTACTCACTGCCCCAGTAACATGAGGGCAGAAATCATGTTGATCTAGTGGTCATTATAGCTTTCAGTGACTTAAGAGCTACCCATAATGGAAAAGACTTAGACCAAACTCAGTTGAATAAAGACTTATGAAGCCTACACAGATTAAAATCTGAGAAGCTCAGATAAAAAGAGAAAAATATATGTTAAAAGGATCCATATATTAGAAGACAGAAACTGATATCTTCTATCTATGGATCTGTGAATTGCCTAAATACAACAAAAAATCAATTTAGTATCTAAAACCAAAATTATCTTTAACATTCCTTCACTGAGTTAAAAAATAGTAAATTAAGAAAGAATTTAGTTTTAAAATCTTACTGTTATTCAATTGCCACTGAAATGGAATATTATTTAAAGAATGAGCGGATTTTATTCCATAAAACAGAGAGAATTTATTTGTTGTTTTAAGTCCACAAAACAGAGCAGTTAATTTCATTGATTTTTTTAAATCCCTGAGAGTATTTTTTCTCTATATTTACTGGTTCTCTCCATGAACTGCTGATAGGTTGGTCTAATTATAGAGGTTAGTTTTAGCATTTGGGCGTGCACGTGCACACACACACACACACACACACACACACACAATTTCTTCAGCTGTAAAGTAAGAAACTGTAATGTGCATAAATTCACACAGGGAGAAAAATATAGGACTGAAAGCTAAAAAGCAGCTGATATTTAGAATTCAAGACATTCTACGTAGAAAGAGCTTCACAGAAAAAGTTACTTGATAGAGAAAAAAGGAATGAAACTTGTGCATAAAGAAATACTGTTCTGTTTAAGAACCTGTGAATCTAGATTTAAAAAGAAAAATATTTACCAGACATACATTTACTTTTACTCATTATTACTGTAGAACATTTTTCAATTTTCTCCATCTAGTTGGTTAACTTGACACTGTCGAATTTCTACCAAGTCTAATTTGAGAGGCCTCTTTCAAAACCTCTCTCCTTCTATATCCAGGGTATGTAAAAGAAAGAGTTTTATCTCTTCAATAATAAAAGGTGTTAGATGCTTCAGTTGGTTTTGAAGGGCCCTGTGACAACTCCATCTCAGCCTTAATTTGAAAGGATTCTTTTCCTGGTTTAGCTTGACTTTTCCCTGATGAGAAAGAGTTAGCAAGAAATGAGCTCTCCAAATCTTTTGATTTTTTTTAACATAAATAGTCACTCAAGTTGAAGAGTTTGTTATTCTCGGCATCTTGAAAGTAATTTTCTAGTGATCATCATGCCTCTGGCAACTTTCAGCTGATTAATATACTATGTCTTTACATATAGCCTTTTTATTAACTCTTTAAATTAAGGACAGGGAAACAACTATGCCTTTTCAAGGCGTTGAAACCCTTCCTCCTCCATTTTCACCATTATTTTTTAAATCACAATTCTGAGGAACCACTTTTGGGAGTAAGCTCTAATAGTTAAGTAAGTACTTTTTGGAAGTCACATTTAATCCAAATGCCTAATCCTTTGATTGGTCATTGGGAGGAGACTGTTCTAACAAACTAAATGATTGCAATCTCTTATCAGACAAACTCATACTTACCCACTGATGAAATTTTGTAAGTTAAACTGTACAGTTACAATAAAAATCTTGACAAATTTCAAGTGGCAAACTGCACACAATTATCTGAAATAATCTTATTTATACATCAGGAAAGGATCGTTGTACTTAGGATATATCCATGGGTAATAAGCTTCCTTGGAATTAGATGTTAAATGAGCCCTATTTTATTGGTTTCTAAACATAATTACATTTAGAGTCATGTGTACACTTTTGCAATGCATGGACATTAAAAAATAATGAGGGTAAATTGATTGGTTCCTATTAAATTTATGTGAGACAATACTGTGGTTTATGAAGGGATTTCTAGTATAGCTGCACATTTGGCTATATTTATTTTCTTTATAATTGTCCTATATAGATTGATGTTTGCTGTCTATTCACTTATTTTCTTTTCTTTTACGCTTTTAATAAAGCACCTATCAAAAACTTGTCTCAATCCTAAAAGATAACACCACATGAGAAGGAACAAATTATTAAAAGGCAGAAATTACTGACTTAAGATACCAGATTAGAAGAATTAAATTTCTATCATCTGACTACATAATAAGTAAGCTACTCTCTGCATTCAAAGTGAAATAAAGAATTCAGGCAAATTCATTTGCATAATAAGAGCCCAAAATACCACTTTTACCTAAAATATTCAGATTATTAATAGCAAGATATTTTTATATTACATTATGCAAATAGTTACACAAAGTCTGTCATTTATAATGATGCTCTAAATTATCTTCCAGCTCACACCTCCATGATGTTATTTGAAAACAGACATTGAACCTGTTTTTGAGAAGGGAAACATGAGAGCCCCTAGCTGTCGAAATATTAACATAAAAGTTTGTAAGATAAGATGCTGCAGATTTAGAAATATGACTGTTGACTAATGAAAAATTTAGTTTAGTAGATTGATTTCTAAGGAACAAGTTAAGAGACAAGAAAGATAATCTACCTATCTTTACTATGAATAAAGAAGGGACTACCAAGATTGCTAGAATTACATCATCTTTTTGTAGGCTCAGAGGCAAATGGACTAGGGGATATATCCTGTCTTATTAAGGTCTTTTGTCTGGGTTGTTATGATCCTGGCCTTCTTTCTGATCATACCTTGATTCCCTATTCCTAATTCTTCAACCCCTGCTGGTCTCTTGGTCCCAAAATTGTTGTGACTCCTTGGACTACTAAGATTATCATTTCTTATGTTTCAAGAGCTCTATCTTGACCTCTTGGTCTCCTTCACATTGATGAACTAACTCAGTACACATGTACCTTATGTATTATTTTCAACATGTACAATATCTTGAAGCAATAGTTTCAAAGGACTCTTAACAGCCCTTCATGTACCGTCACCTCAATAAGTTTTTCTTACTAGTTCAACAGGGCTTGACAATAGCTACACTTGGCATATTGTATTTTCCCAGTTGTCAAAAACTTATTTTAAATGTTTTTGCCTAACTTCTATCAGCTATCCTTGAGAGGTTCTCAGGCTGATTGAAAAACATGGTAGCCTGTGCCCAAAATTGTTCGTAGATATTTATTATAATTCATGAACCCGCATTTGCGTGACTTTGAAGTATTAGATGCTCGGACTAAAGAATGATTATTTAACGATGCTTAACAACTAAAACTGTAACTAATGGGAGTTTAAATAGGTAGTGTAGTGACTGTACACCTCATTGCACTAGTAATACTTATTGATCTCACCATGTAATAAAGCTCGGGTGTGAATCCTTGAGCTTCTTGAAAGGTCAGGACAAAAAGAAAACCATACGAGAATCTAGAAAGTCACCCAGCTGGACAAAATACGCAAAATATGAAAAAATAATGATTATCTCCCCTCTCATAAAATATAAAAACGAAAACAAAACAGAGGTGGACAAAAAATTATGGAAAGTTTTATAGATTTGAAGAGGTTCCATCAGCAGTTCTTCAGATCGTGTGCTAAACTATCTTGATTCCTGCCAAGAACAGGAGAGCCTCACACGTGTTGTTAATAAAGGCACTGAGAAACGTTACCTTAACTAGATCCCACTCTTAAAGCCAGCAGATAATCTAACTCTGAAGCAGGTTCTTTAAAAAATGGTATTTTGATGAATACTTTCCTAACAAGGGATAGCTGACTAATGCTATTCATAAAGAGTTTTTAGACTATGAAATACAAGAAAATCACACAACAAGCATGTTAACATGATCAGCCTTTTTAGTCTTGAAACATTGTCAATGGTTTTGATAAGGACAATGTCCGTTTTTTTAATTTTCAGTTAGAGTCAACATTATATTAGTTTCAAGTGTACTGCATAGCGGTTAGACATTTATGTAACTTATGAAGTGATCCCCTAATAAGTCTAGAACAATGTCCATTTTTAGTTTTCTTCTATTTTCTAATGTGTTTCATATATAATGAGGAAACACCATTATGACATACATAATTGACTTAATATAATCCGGTATACTATATAATATATCCTAAAAGTTAAGAAATCACAGATATATGTTTGATTATATAAGTCTGTGTATAAATATTATATATATAAACTTTTAAGTAAATCTCTTTTATATTTTACTATCTCATCATGGTTAGCAGCACCATCAATGACAGCATCTGTAGCATCACTCATAATCATTCCGTGAAATGAGAAAAGGGACTTCTGGGACAAGCTTGCCATAGCCTGAGGTGCCACTCTTTTCAAACATTGACACTGCTGCAGCAACTGCAGTCATATGCCCCTCTAATTCTACATATGCAATGCCCAATCGTGGCTACTTGCAGACAAGATAGGAAGGTCCACGGAGGAGTCACTTCGTGTGTCTTTCCTGCAATCTCCTTGTGTACCATTCTCCTGCTTCTCTCTCTCCCAACACTCAGAATTACTTCCATACAGCACAGAATGAGGTTGAGGTGAACTATCATAAGGACAATATTCTAAAATGGAAAGGAGCAGATGTAGCTGCCTTTCTCAAGTGACAGCATTCCACAATGAACACTCTCTAATCCAGAATCTGTGTAGGCAGTCTCACATATGTATTTATAAGTTATATGAATGAGTGATCTATTCCAAGCTGCTTGTTCTCTTAGTATTTCTCTTTCCGCTCAGGGAAAGAATTGGGCCTAGGAGTTGACCAGATGGACCACACAATGGTGTTCTGATACCACTTGTGCAGTGAATGGAAGAGATGATTTCAGAGCTCCCCCTATTCTCCAAGGATTCAGGCTTCCATCTGCTGGGAATGGCCAAATCCAATCCCAATAGTACAGTCTGACACTAGTTCATACACTTACTTAGAGAGCTCTCTCACCAGTGCCAGTCGCTCACTAATTTCTGGTTTTATGTCACAATTTAGAGCCCCATGTTTACAAGAGAGTTAAGGGCACAACAGGAAATAAATGATGGAAGTGTTCAAGTAAGGATGATATTTTTGCTCTCTTAGAAAAGAGAAAGAAAAGATGCACACTGTGGTTAAGTGTTTTGCTGATGTGATAAATCAAGGACAGAGCTAGGAAAAGGACACAAGCTTCCTAATTCATACCTATGACAATGCCAAGCAGTCACACAAAAGAAAAGTTTTGTTTCTTATGAGAGCAGCCAAGTAAAATAAGACAGAGCAGGAATCAGCGGCTTATGTTTTTACCATTACAACACCCTTCCCTCTATTGTTTTAAGCAATATCATTTGGTATTAATCAACTCTTTAAAAGCCACCCATATTTTTCTATAGAGCTGATTGTCTATTATCCTTTACAAACAAGTCTTTGCATAGTCTGTGTAGGCTAGAATTAAGGAGAAGCAGAAGATCTCTCGCCAAAATCTCAATCGTGAAAGTTGTCATTGAAAAGATCCAGGAGTGAACTCAGGGCCCTGCCAGTTCATTCGAAAGAGAATCTTTGTATCAGCTGCTGCACATACAAGGAAATGAGGCTGAGGATGGAAAAACAAGACCAGTTGGAATACATCTCATGGGAAGGTTAGAATCCACAGTAAGACATTTACTCCCTGACAGCTGGGATTTATCATCCTCAATAACTAGGGTGGAGTATTTAGTGTTTTTTTCCCCTCACTTCTCAAATTTAAAGTGTGCTGGAAAGATAGAAAATTAGACTTTGAAGGGAACTGTTCTCTGTTTCAGCTGAACACAGATCCTTCTGTGAAATAGAGTCAGGTGGAGAAAATTCTTCGAGCTGGCATCAACATCACCATGATTCATAATCTTCATAAGAAAGGAGCCAGTATGGCTAGGGAGAGGCAAACTACACCAACAGAGAGACAGAAGAGGGAAGACTTCCCCTCAGCTTACCTGAGCTGCTGGGAACTTATTTTTATGCCCCTTCAATTGGACACAAATAGATTTTCTTCTATTAATAGTTCCATTTGACTACTAATTTGGGCATATGTTGAGATTATTACAGTAACTCATCTGTTGATTTAATGCCACTCAATCAAATGGAACTATGTGTCTCAAGGACAGAATATATAGGACGTAGTTAAGAGCACAGATCCCAGAGCCGGCGGCCCGCATGCAGATCCCTACTTTACCACTTAAAGTCCTATAACCTCGGCACATTACTCCATCCCTCTGTATCAAGCACCACATAGGGCTCTTGGGAAGCATAAGTGAGTTAATGTGTGCAAAAGGCCAATAATTTCGACTTTGTGCTTATTTTCACCGTGCTCCTATTACCAAGATCAAAATGTTCTGTTGAAAAGAAACCTTCAACATGTTTCCCATACAACTCTATTCACGCTTATTCAAAATTTACTATGTTCTAAATCCTAGAAATTAGCATGTCACAGTGGCCTTGAAGTCAGACAGTCTGGGTTCAAATCCTGGCTTAGCCACTTAATGTACACAATTTTTCTAAGTTTCCATTTTTTTACATGTCTAATAGGAACAATAATGCCTAATTCTTTATTGTTTTGTGTTAAATGAAATATCAGCTGGTCCATATTTTCTTTATCCCTCAGGAACTAAGTAAGATTAGCTCAATGGTCTATTTCTACACAATTGGAGTCTAAAACCATTTCCAAGATAACCATATGAAAAGAAAACTTTCCTTTTCATGGTCTCTTCTACTTCTTGAACAATTGTCCCTAAATATGAGTTGCCACAGTTGCAGAAAGCAAATAAGCAAAACTCGGACTGTACAGTGTTTATATTTTAAAAGTTACTAATAGCTGCTGGTTATCAGATGGGAGCTATGTGGCACACCCCAAAGCAAGCAAATTCAAAATCCACACCACACATTCCTGTTCTCCGAATGTCTTGTTTTCTTGAGTTTTGGCTTGTTGGTTGGTTCTTACTTCCATCGATCCTCTCTTGGACCTTCTTTCCCTCACACAAATTTCAGTCTCACATCCCACAGTTGATGGCTTTCTCTTATCCTCCAAGGTTGTACTTGAAACACCAAATTCAGCAGAACAATTCAGCTCCCCTCACTGTGACTCCTAAACTTGTGTAGCCTAAGTCATCAAGTACTGAACACACAAATGCCTTTCCATTCCATAACATCCTTTCTCCTCAGAAAACAATCATTATAAGTAGAATTTTCAGATAATTTTAGTATAATATTTGTCACACATTAAACACTTTTTGGTATCTGTATAGAAAAAGTTTTGATGTAGAAAGCTGAATAAAGTCTACTGCTCACAAATAGGTCCCATCTGGTAAGTCACAGTATGTTAGCTCCATATTCACAAGTTTAAGAAACTTTGTACCCATGTAGATAAATGGGTGGCCATGTGTGACAAGTAATCTTCTTTAGTTATATTGATGTCATATGCTATTAGTTCTTTGTAGAGGGCAACAACTTAAAAGTAACAAAATGCTCTACATTTTTACAGTATGCATGTTTCATCCTCAATCAAGGTGGATTCCATTTCCAAAATAAAAAAAATAATAAAAGTAAAAATAAAAAGCATGCCAGGGTTTAACCTGACTTTTATTAATATATGCAATATTAATTGATGTTATTCATTTCTTAAGCAGCTTCATGGAAGGTATGCAATGGGTCTGCACACAATCCTGGGTCCTTAATCAAGTTATTGCTAGTGTATGTATGTGTGGGTATATATGTATATTATTCACAATTGAACCTAAAATGATGTTGGCAAAAGTTGTTCATGAATGCATTTACTCAGAGCATTTAGATGGGAATTGGCTCTCTTTGGTTTAATCCTCCAGCAAACATTTATCCAGATGCACTTACTCCACCCCGTCACAGGAAGGAACTAGTAATTGTTTCTATGTACTGATATGCTCTTATAATTAAGGCTTTGGGGATGTGGGTAAAAAGCTGCCTTGTGTATTTAATTAAAGTTAGTAGGAAATTTAAAACCAAGCAAGCATTGTCAGTAGTACTTAGTATTTAATACAAAGAAACCCAGGTGCTTAGAAATTTATGCCAGAAGAAAGTAGAGACTTGCTATATTCAGAAAGGAGCATCATATATTTGTTTTTCAAATTCCTTAAAAAGAATTGCAGAATCTTGCATTCTGAGTGAATAGAACTATAGTTTCATAAATTAATAGACTAATCAACCAAGCTAGAATAATTTGAGCACCTACTATGTGCTTAATCCTGAGATTCAATTATTAATCTTGAAAGGAAAGAGAAGATTGAGGAAATATAAGAAACCATTTCTAGTCTAGGAGATGAGACTAGAGGATAAAAAATACACAAGTGAAAATGAAAGTATTCAAAACTAAGTGCTAGAATGAGACATTAACTTCAAAGTACAATAAGAATTCAGGAGAGAACAGCAAAATTAGAAGCAGAGTCATCAAGGAAATCTTCCTGTCATCGCAAGACAAGGCTTCAAGAATGAAAGCAACTTCAAGAGCTCCTAGTGACCAAATTTGGGATAATTTGAGCATCATTACTTACCATAATAGTAACAGATTATACCCCATAGAACAAAATAGGAATCAATGAGACCATATTAATTCAAATAAATAATTCTAATAATAAATGCATAGGAGAGAAGGGACAGCATTTTGGAGGAGCAATTCTAATTGATAAATGTAGAAGAAATAGTGGAAATTTAAATTTATCATTTTTCAAATGCCATAGTAGTATCTACTGCAGGCAAGAATCATTTTTGAATTCTAAAGTTGGTGGCAGGAGTACAAGGGGAAACAGGATATTTGCATAATCTCAAAGTAACTCCCACAAAGTATTTAAGGTACAAAAAAAGAAATAGTAATTCTACTGAATTGGATAGTGTTCCTCCAATATTCGTGTTCTTCCTGATCTCAGTATATGGCCTTATTTAGAAACTGGGCCATTGCAGATGCAATTAACGGAATTAAGATGAGGTCACACAGGAGTAGGGTAGGCCCTTAATCCAGCATGACTGGTGTCCTTATAAGAAGAGAAAGACATGGAGACAGACACAGGGAGAATGCCATGTGTCCATGGAATTATGCTGTCCAGAGCCAAGAAATGCCTGAGGCTGCCAGTGTCTAGAAGAGGCAAAGAATGATCCTTTCCTAGATGCTTCAGTGGGAACATGATCCTAAGAAACCTTGATTTCAAATTTCTAGCCTTATAACTGTGAGAGCATAAATATCTGTTGTTTTAAGCTACCTGGCCTATGGTACTTTGTTCTCGCAGCCTTAGGAAACTGACATCGTAACTTAATAGTAGAAAAACATGGCAGAAAGCATTTTAAGTGATCAAAGTGAACATCATTAGTAAAAAGGACATATCAACAACATGGACCTTCTGATATGATGTAGTGAGAAGGACACAAAACTTACAATTTTGCAGTACTCAACAAAAATATATAACATCAAACTAATAATAAAAAAAGTTTTGAATTAAAGAAACATTCTATGACATAATTGGCCATTACTCTTTAAAAGTGTCACAGCTGTCAAAGACAAAAAAAAAAAAAAAAAAATGAAAGATAAGAAATTGTACCAGACTGGAGGAGACTAAGGAGACGTGACAAAATAAAATACGGGATCCTGGATTCTGACTTGGGAGAAAAAAAAAAAAAAAGACATAAATAGAGGCTATTGGCAAAATTTAAATAATGTCTTTAGATTAGTTTATTTCTTGGCCTGGATCATTGTACTATGGTTACATAAGATGTTATCATTAGGGAAAGCTGGGGGGAAGTGTATTTATGAACTCAGCATACTACTTCTGCAACTTGTTCAAAGTCTAAAAGTATTTCAAAATAAAATAATTTTAAATAGAATTGTGAATAAAATCCAGAGGGAAAAATGATAGGGTCAGGAAAAATAGATAAGGGAAGGGATCTCTTGCCACATAAGGCAGAGGTTTGAACAAAGGCAAGACATGGAGGAACTAGGTTTGTGCTACAAGTAGCGGGAGGACACAATGGAGCCTGCACAGAATGCTGCTGGTTTAGGAAAGGCCCCAAAAGTCAGACAGGAATCGCACACTGATACAGAATGAAATCTATGCAGGGTTTTGAGCAAAAGAGAGATGCAATGACAGCACTGTTAAATAACAATTTGTCTGGCAGAAAAATGCAGGATGGACTCTGCTTATATAGACTCTTCTTGTCAAATGGACCTAATCCTCTTTAGGTCAGCAGCTGATGGAGGAGTTTAAAAAGCGTGCTTGTCAGAACATCTGTCCCTGTTCTGAGATGCTATCTCTCTGTTATTCTCATTCCTCCTTTAGAGGCACAGTTGATGTTTAGGATGAAAGGTGATATCAACATTAGAAACATGGTCAGAAAAGCTCTAATAGGAAAATACAGGTGACTAACAGATGGGAAACAAATACAAATAATCCCAATACACAATAAAGAAACTGTGTGGGTTAAACCAAAAGAAGAATTTTAGGCCAGAGCAACCACACTGCACATAGCATTTATGATTCAAATTCTTAGAGAATAAGTAGAATAAGAAGAAACTCTAAAACCATCCTCTTTCTCTGTTTAGGGTTTGTCTGATTCCTTCTAGATTACATTTCAAAATCTAGGCCACATACAGACAGATATAAAGAACCAAAAAAGGATTAAAAGAGGCAAGAGCCCAAGAATTTAGAAGGTTCAGAAATAACCATAACAAAAGGTCCTAAGACAATGAAGTTTGAAAAGATTAGGGAAAGGGAGGATTAAAAATTAACTCCACTATTATGAATTAATTCCAGCTTAGCTAAAGTAATTGACAATCACTTATCATCAATTAGGTTGAAGTTTACTTTTACCTACTTTGAAGAAATATTTTGTCATATTAACAACATAAACTAAAGACACCATTTAAAAAGCTTTTCATGGTTGTAGTATACCACAAAAGGAAAAGTAATAACGTTATAGTAAGACTTAAATTTTACTGCTGACGTATTAAAAGCTAACTAAGCTTTCATTTATTTTTTAAGGTGTTTATGTTGAGTTTTAAATTTCATTGTTTAAAATCTCAACTTTTTCTTTGACCCAATTATCAGTCCCTAGAGAACTCAAAACCATGAAATAATAAAACTCCGTGAACCAATTTAAAGTTTTTTTCCTCCTTGTTCATCTGCCTGGGAGGAGTCTACTTGCCAAGTTTAGCACAGATATCTCAATATGCAAATATACATAGAAACTTTAGTTGGGTGAAGGGGTTGGGGGAAACAGTGGCCAAGGGTTTAGGGATCTGTATGGGAAGCAAGTGGCCTGTCTTTTCTAAATAAACAGGAGAAAAAATTTGTCACACAACAAGTATGAACTGAAATACCAGGGAGGTTTTTCAGAAGTAAGAGCAGGGAAAAAAGAAAATCTTGAACAGTTAAGACATATGGCCTATATCCAAGATTATACACCAAACTAGAAAAGAATCATCCTAGTGGAAAAAAGAAAATCAAAGTTACAAAAGGGTTGTTTTGTCCTTTTCTTTATCATGTTTCCTAATTTAGCAAAATCCTTCTCTCCTCTTCCAAAAATGAGCCATTGCCACGACCAGCTCCTTTAGCCACTCAGACTCCCCTGAGCCTTCCCACACTGTATATATTTCCTTGGCTAAGAGAGTGTCATCCCAGCCTGTATCCCAGCTCCCTAGTAGCCCCCTAATAAAAGCTTGCAACTGTGAAACTTGCACTGATGTGTGCAAGTCCCTGCAAATTCAAACAGCTCACCCTCTGCATTCTGCTCCCAAATCTTCAAAAGCACGAGCAAGTACAAGATACAAAATCAAGATGCCTTAAAATAATTCCATTGTAGACTCTAAGCCTGCAGTCTCTCATTTTTGCCATGATCCCTACAGGAGAAAACTCAAGCTTGTTCAAAATTATGCTTGCTGCTCTGTGGGAGCTCTGACTTAGTTCTTTTCTCTGTTCCCTTGGGTATATGTGTTTGGAGTTCTTGATGGTAATGAAGGCTCAAAAGAAGTCATAGGTTATTCTTGGCTTTTGCTGTTGGCGACAGACTTGCTGACAAGGGGTCTCTGTAATTGGGTATCCCTAGGAATTACCTCAGTGCCTAGTTTTATGAAGTAAATGCTTTCCCTGAACAAGTATGAATCTGAAGAGGTTCTGCCTGGGAGAAATAGATACTAACAACAACAACAAAGAAACTCCCTTGTCTCTAAATAGTGATGAGGCTATCATTACATTCTGCTCTTCTTAAATTCCTAATCCACAACTCTAAGGAAAACTAGAAACTGGCATATTTTAGGAAGTCAAAGGAATCTGGCTCCACGTGTAACCAATGAGTAGTATTATTGCCTAATGTCTAAGTTGGATGAGACATGATTTATACAGTTTTGGAAAATTAATATCAACCCATGTATTTCTCAAGAACTTTTCAGTTGTAAATGATAGATGTTGGACCCAAACTGGCCCAGCTGTAAGAGATGAAGGGAGAGGAGCAGGTTAGAAATGAGGAGAAATGTAATTCCCTGTGTAAATGATTAACCCATACTGTTGCTGCTATGAGACACTGTCATGTAATATTAAATGGTGTTATCTAGAACCTTCTTTGTCTCTCAGGTCTATCTTCTTCTTTGTTGACATTATTCTCATACAAATTTCCTTAAATAGTAGCAAAAATGGCCTTGTGAATTTTTAAATTTATATCATCTTACTTTAGCAAACATGAAAGAAAAAGAATCGCTTCCCATATATTTCCAGCAAAAATTCCCAAGCTTAAATCTCAATGGAAAACACACAGTTGCAGGTGCACACACATGGGCAAACCATGCTACTACTACCACTATCAACAACATCACTACTTAACGTCCACATTTATGTCATATGCCAATCACTGTGCCAAGAGTGACATGTGCCAACATCTAGAACTTGATGTGGAAGACAGAGAGGCCTATCTGTAACACATGAACAGAAAATGGAGATGAAATCATTTCCCAAAGGAGAATCAAGGTGCAATTACCTAAAGAAAGGAGAACAAATTTTGGAGACAGAACCACTATCGCTTCCAACCCAATATTTCAAGCTTCTGACCATCAGAGCATACTTTAAGATGTTTTTCTCCCAACTCATTATAAAATTCAACCTACAATATAATGCATAAGTCCATGTTTAAAACTTTTTTCTGTGAAATGTTTGTATGAGCCATGACAAAATATCCATCCATATCTGTGAATGAATAAATGAATAGCCATTGGGAGCTAACTGTCATTACCTGAGGACTCTTCTATATCAATTTGGGTTTACATGACTCTGAGGCTTTAAAGCATTGTAGAGTTTCAGTTCCCCAAGTGTGACAGGGAAAATAACTGAGAGATCATATGCTAAAGACATTTGGAGACACTAGATTAAAAAGATGTATTAATATGCTTCTGTAATGGCAATGTGAGGAGATGTACAGACCTATTCCCCAGAAACAATCATAATTAGTGAAAATTATTAAAAATATCAAAACATTTAAAGTCCCTGGAAGTTGTCCTAAGGGCAAACAGCATGTCACAGACTGGATGATGGGCTAATGGCCACCCAAAGTCATCAGGTCCTAATCCCCAAAACCTGTTACCTTTTAAGGAAAAAGTGTCTTTGCAGATGAGACTGTGTTAAACTGGGGAGATTAACCTGAATTTTCCTGGTAGGCCCTAAATTCAATCAAGTGTCCTTATAGAGTAAGCCAGTGATAAAGACAAAGGCAGAAAAGATAATATAGCTATGAGCACAAAGGTTAAAGTGATGTGGCCACAAACAAAGGAAAGCCAGCAGCCACCAGAAGGTGAAAGCAGCAAGAAATGGATCCTCCTCTATAGCCTCCCAAAAAGCAAAAGTCTGCTGACATTTTGATTTCAGTCCAATAATAATGATTTAGGACTTCTGGCCTCAAAAATTGTGACAAAATAAATTTTGTTGTTATAAGCCACCAGGTTTATAGTAATTTGTTACATTTTAAACAGAAAAAAAATACAAAGCAGATAAAGAAATATTTACTTAAGAAAATTTACTGAATCTCAAAAGAGGCAAAGTCTATATATGGTTCTTGAGTCATGAACCAGTGTTACTTTGATTTTTAAACCAGACAAATACATTATAAGGAAAGCAAACTATAGACCAATTACTCTTATAAATACCAACACACACAAAAAAAACCCTTACTAAAATATCAAGAAACAAAATCTAGCAAAATGTAAAAGTGTTTATACAGCATGTCTCAAGGGGATTTATCCCAGAAATGAAAGGTAGATTAAACTTTCAGGTCAGAAACATGATATGAATGCTTGATCTCATCTATTCTATTTAGCCTTGTATCAGAGGTTCTAACCAGGGCAATTAGACAAGGAGAAAAAATTTTTAAAATCCAGTTTGGAAAGAAAGATCTAAACCTATCCCTTTTTGCAGATGTTGTGATCTTGTATATAAAAAATCCTAAGGAATCCACTAAAAAATTATTATGGCTAAAAAATTAGTTCAGCAAATTTGCAGAATACAGATTTTTTAAAATGTATATTTAAAAAAACTCAATTTAAATAATTTTATTAATTAACATTAATGTATAAAAATCAACTGTATTTTTGCACTTACAATAATTAAAAAATTATATCAAGAAAACATTCTACTTTAAAATAGTATCAAAAAAGGGTGGATTAAAAGAAGTACAAAACATTCACTTCAAAAATTCAAAACATAGTTAAATGGAAGTAAAGATTTAAATAAATGTGAAGACATTTCACATTCATTGACTGAAAGACTTAATGTTAAGATGACAAAATTCTCCAAATTAATCTACAGATTCAATACAGTTCATATAAAATTCCTACCTGCCTTTTCCCCCAGCAATTGACAAGCTGATCCTAAAAATCATGTAAAAATAAAAGGGATCCAAATCAAAACAACCTTGAAAAGGAACAAAGTTGAAAGACTCATACTTCTCCATTTCGAAAATTACTATAAAGCTCCAATAAGTACACAGCAAGACAATGTGGCTCTGGCATAAAGATAGACATGCAAATGAATGGAACAGAAGTAAGAGTCCAAAACTATACCTTTACATTTATGGTCATTTGACTTTTATCCAGGATGCCAAGATCATTCCAAGGGGAAAGAATGGTCTTTTCGACAAATGGTGCTGGAAAGACTGGATGTCCAAATGCAAAAGAATGAATTTGGATATCTATTTCACATCATATACAAAATTAACTTAAACTGCATCTAACACAAATTAAAAAGCTAAACCTATAAAATTCTTAGAGATAAACAACCATAAATCTTTGTTTCTTGGATTAGGCAATGTTTTGAGGTGATAATAATATTCTAAAATTGACCGTGGTGAAAGCTGCAAAACTAAATACAGTAAAACTCATTGAAATGTTTGTTTTAAATCCTGAGAAAAAAGAACAAGCCTGGATATATCACACTCCTTGATTTCAAAGTATACTACAAAGAGACAATAATCCAAACAGCATAGTGCTGGCAGAAAAACAAACACAGAAACCAATGAAACAGAACTGAGAGCCCAAAATAAATCTCTGAACATATGGGCAAATAATTTTTGACAAAGAATCCAAAAATATACAATAGAGAAAAGAACGTTTCTTCAATAGATGGTGCTAAAAAATTGGAAAGCCACATGCAAAAGAATGAAACTAGACTGCTATCTGTCACCATACACCAAAATGAACTCAAAATGTATCACACACCTAAATATAAGACCTGATACAATAAATTGCATAAAAGAAAACATAGGTACTAAACTCATGAACCTTGGATTTAGAGAGAATGTTATGAATTTGACCTCAAAGACAAGGGAAGTAAAAGCAAAAATACATGATACAGCAAACTAAAAAGTTTCTGGATAACAAAAGAAACCATTAACAAAACAAAGAGGCAACCAGGTGAATGGAAAAAGATATTTTCAAATGCCTCCAATAAGAGGCTATTATGCAAAAATATGTAAAAAACTCATAGAACTCAGAAACAACAAAAAAAGTCCAATTAAAAATGGGCGATGGACCTCAACAGACACATCTTCCAAGAAGACATATAAACAGCCAAAAGACATATGAAAAGATGCTCAACTTTACTAGCTATTAGGGAAATGCAAATCAAAATCACAATGGGATACCATCTTACACCTGTAAGAATGGCTATTATCAACAAGACAAGTAACAACAAGTGTTGGAGAGGCTATGGGGAAAAAGGAACCCTCATACACTGTTGGTGGGAATGTAAATTGGTACAGATACTATGGAAAACAGTATTGAATAGATTCCTCAGAAAAATTAAAAATAGAATTATTATATGACCCAGCAATTCCTCCTCTGGATGTCTACCCCCAAAATTTGAAAATATTTATTCGTAAAGATACATGCGTACCAATGTTCACTGCAACATAATTAATGGTGGTCAAGACATGAAAACAGAAATGTCTTCAATAGATAATTGAATAAAGAAGCTGTGGTACATAGAAGAGATAGAATACATAGCAAATTCAGCAAACCTAAAGTGAAAGTCACTGAACTGCAGGTAGATGTAAGAAAATTATCTAGAATAAAGCAGAAAGCAATTAGACCAAAATATGGAAAAGCTGTTAAGAGACTTGAAGAACATGAGAAGTTCCAAAATATTCTAAAAAGATTTCCAATAGGAGACATTTAAGAGAAGGAGGAGATACAATATTAAAAGAGAAAATATCTCAATTTATTTTTTATAAATAATAAGATTTGAGTACTGAATTTTGGAGGCAGAATAAATTTTAAACAATTAAATAAAAAAATATATATATATACACACACACACACACACACACACACACACACACACACACACACTAGACACATCAGAGTGAAACTACAGGACAATGGAAATATCTTGAATGAAATGAAAATTAGAGTTTATCTTTACCTACAAACTAGAACTTACACCAATAGCAAAATTCTCGCCTGTAACAGTTGAAGCCAGGAGGTACTATATTTGCCAATAACTGAGAGTAAAAAACTATGAACTCTGAATTCTATACCCTCTAATCCAAATTTTAAAATACTACAAAAAATTAAATTCCTTCTAATGTTGACACTTAATAAACACATAATGTCACTCTCCTTCCTCCCTCCCACCTCCTCCTCGTAGCTTTCCTCCTGGGCCAAATCCACCGGGAAACAACAGAACAAAAGAACCTATACCTGCAGTAAACATAGTTTGGGCTCCTGGTACAGAAGGCAGGTGGAAAAGAATGGAAATAGTTCTGAAGGAGCAAACAGAAAATATAGAACTCATTCTTCCAAGTTATATAATACCTTGTACTGAAGTATAAATTAAGTATTGGGTAACCACAATCTCTAAATATTTCATAATGCCTGAACACTTTAAGCATCAAAATAATGGCAGTAATTGAATTATAATCTATTAATTAATGAGTATACATTGATATAAGTAAACAAGGGAAAATGAAAAAAGCCAGTAGAAGGCCAACTAATAAATATGGAATGACAGTTAGAAAATCGCTATTTGACAACCACCATTGTAATAACTGAGTCAGGCAAGAATCGTCAACAGACACTAAGACTAGCGAGTAAAAGTTTAATTAGATACAAGATATTTACTTCTCCAATTACCTTTAAATTCTGAAAGGAAAACGTTAATCGTAGTACAGAGAAATCTGGTGTAAACTACCTTAACCAAGTGATCAAAGTTAACAAGGAAAGTGACAACATGAGCTTTCTGATACAACACACTAAGGAGGACACATTGTTTATGCAGTAAATGAAAAAACTTGAAAACTAATTATAAAGCAACTTCAAACAAACCAAATTGAGGAATAATCTATGAAATAATTTACTTGTACTTTTCAAAACATCAATTTCATGAAGAACAAAATAAGGTTGGGGAATTGCTTTAGAGTAAAGGAGACTAACATAAAAACAAAATGCAAAGCATAATCTTGAATTACATCCTGAGCTGGAAAAAAAAATCTCTGAAGGACTTAATTGCATAATTGAGAAAATGTGAATATACTATAACTTGAATAACAGTACTACATTAAATTTTGTTAAATTTTCTGATTTTGATAATTTTATTAGAATTATATGAGAGATTATCCTTGCTTTCAGTCAATAAAGACTGAAGCATTTAGGGAAGAGAGGAGTGATATCTGCAACTTACTTTCAAACAGATTTTTAAAAATGTTTATACATAGAAAAAATACAAGAAAACAAATGAAGCAAAATGTTAACAATTGATGGATTTAAATAAAGGATATATGAGAGTTTTCGTACTCTTTTTGCAAATTTAAATTTGAAATTATTTCAAAATAAAAGGGGAACCAAAAACAAATTTTAGAGTTTAGAGGTATAAACTCTACAAACCTAACTATGCATGTCTTAGAAAATTTTACTATCATTCAAAATAAGCTTACTGACATGAAGCAAATTTTTCCATTTGTAATATACATTATATGTGGAATGAACTGTGAATGATCAAAGAGTTAGTTGGAAAATCATACATAAAGTAGCCAAGATTAGCTAGTGGGTCATTTCCTTTTATGGAATATATATCTTTGTTTCTGAAAATACAAAATGAAGTTTTAATTTTTTAAAGTCTAGTGGCTGTTAAATCTTCAAACCTATAAACATTTTTAAGAGTCTCTTATTGTTAATCTCTCGCATTAAAATAGTTTTGATAATCAACCTGAAATTATTTTGTCTTTTTCCTACAATATTGTACCTTCGTTTATTAAAATATTTATTGACTTAAAAATATTTGATGTCCCTTGTCTATTTTCACATCTTAGAAATGAAATAAACACACACAAAAAATTGTGGCACTCTCTCCATTTGTGAATGAAACAGCCTAACTTGTTAGCACATTAGGCTCCCAGACTAATATAATAGCATCATAGTAAAGAAAGAGCCAATAAACCAAGTAGAGCCCATGGCCTAAGCATATTTTCAAGACATCCTGGCTTCCTGGGCCCTAGTCACTGGCTGAAGTGGCATAATGCCCACTCATTTTCTATTCATTGCCTGTTTGTTCCTACTTTTACAACCAAATTTAAATCTCACTAAAGGGCTATGAACATCTACAAGTGCCTCCTTTTTACCCAAAGGTGAAAAGATTCTAAACACTGCCCTTTGAATTAACCTTGGAAAGTATTCGAAGATTTTTTTTCACTTCTTCCTAGACCATATACACACTAGCCACCTTTGAATGACATGGCTGACGTGCAAAATAAACTAGAACTTTAATTCCTGCTACCATAATATTAATGACCTCTTCAGGCCCTACACCAGCTTGTAACAGATTATAGTGGTTTCATTATCTAGAAAAATTGCCTTGCTCAAGGGTGGTGCCTGAACACATATTAGAAAGAAATTGGGTGCAATAGGATGAGGCAGGGTGTCATGGGATGGGATAGAATAGGAGAAAATGGAACTGAATGAGTGACTGAAATAGAATGGAATTTATGTGTCAGAGAAGGACAAAAGGGGGCTGTACTCAGTCAATTAAGCATGAGGGCATGTATGACCTCAAGTTCTACGGCATTTCTGTTAAATAATAAATCTTATCACTATGAAGAAATCCCCTTTCTCCAGTTCATATCATATAAAAACAACTCAACTTCCCTAAAGCTTACATTCAGCAAATACAAAGGTTTGTTTTAGAAAGGTTAATTTGAGGTATGACTGACAGGCAAATTGAATTCTGTGGGAAGATGTGGGTCAGAGAAGGCAGTTATAGTAAAAAAAAAAAAAAAAAAGTGATATATAATAAAAGTAGATCAAAAAGAACCATAATCTTATTCACACAAGAAGGAACAATGTCCAGGAAAAAGAGAAAGAAAGCGGTAGCAGAAGCAGCAGCCTGGAGCAGGGAGTTTTCTTAAAGCAATGCTAGGAGAGCACAAAATGACAAAAACTTGCTTAGGATCTAGTATCTTCAAAAGAGTAAAATTTTCATCTGATATCACAAGGGCATACCTAGAACAGAGAGAAAAGGGTAAGATTCCACGGAGATGGATGGTAACACAGATGATGAATATAGGGAACCAGACTGATACACTAAGATTTATCAAATCAGATTCAATGGATACTCTCTGAATTTATATATTACCTACCTGGACATATTAAACACCAGTTCTCTAACATTAAATGCAGTGGTTTTGCTCTCTAAATGGATTCCTAAGAGTATAATATGTTCCGGATTTGTGGCCAAGAAGGGACACTGTCTTTAAAAGAATAGACTTTGATGTCATATCTAAATTCTGATTTGACAAATGCAAAGAGAGGAAAGGGCTGCTAATTCACTGTTATGAATTATGAAAATGTTTATATTCATGTATCACTTTATAGTATAAAAGTTTCTTTAACAGGATTGAGCCTCACAAAATTGCTTGGGTAAATATGGCAGATATCCACAGGTTTTCATGCTTGTTTTTAACAAGGGAATAAAGTATTTGGCTTGACTCATGCTTGGGTTACTGGGGACTAGAGAGTTAGACTTTTTGACACTAAATTAGGAAGAGAAGTCTCTGATCCCATGTGTCATGGCTACTGAAAGGTACTGGAGATAAACCCTAAACTCCCCTGTTTATTGCTATTACCATTTCAATAATTATAATTGCTACTCTATTGAGTACTGCTAACTCGAAAGTTATTGTAACAAGACCTTCGTACATCCTCATGTGAGTCAACTATTAGTATTCTCATTTACTTAAGAGAAAACTCAGAGAGTGTCTTGTTCAAGCTCCCAGTGTTAATAAACTTCAAATCTAAATCTGAATCTAGGTCAGTTTGTTTCAAAGCCATTATCTTTAGCTACTATGTTATGATGTGCTTAACAAGTTTAAAGCACTTTATTCTCTACCCAGCATGGTTTATACCCTGTATTGTGATTTATGCCAATATAGTAGTAGTATTCTACATTGAAGAAGTTCTATTATTGCACTATAACTCTTAAAATTGTTATTTCAATCAACCATCAAGGTGGACATATGCCAGTTTCATCACACTAAGACAGCAAAAAATAAAAAAATAAAAAATCACAGTCACAAAGCCAAGGAACAACAGAGTAGATCCTGAAAAAAATATTGAGATAATTCCCCACCAATAGCACCTCTGCATTCACCATTTTTACTGCAGTCACCTGGTACTTGCAACCACGAGACTATTCTCAGCCCTGTCAAGGGCAGTTCAAATGAATTTCCAGGCATGTCATGCCCCTGGGAGCAGCCTTCAACAAATGAGACAGGAGTTTTGTTTGGACTAAATGCCCAGCTTTCTGAATCCTGGCTTGAGAAAACTCTGAGGTCTCCCAAGGGTCTCAGTGGGAATAAGCTCCAGCTGTTCACAGCAGAAGCTGCTCTTTGATGCTCCTTGGACTGGCTACCTCCTCTTCTCCACTTCTTTACTAGTACTTGCTGGAATCATCTCCCCCAAAAACCACTTAGGTGTAGATGCCCTATAAGATGAAATCATTTATTTGGAAATCAGACATGGTTTTATACATAAAGAGAAAGTAGCAACTGCTTTTTCATAATCCACAAAAATATATTATTTGTCCTTCCTGCCTTAGAGTAAATATGCCCCTAAAAGATAATGAAATAAATCAGATTAATGTTGCTTATTATTAAAAGTTAGTATAATGGGCTAAATTGTGTCCCTTACTCCAAAAAAAAAAAAAAAAAAAAAAGTGTTGAAGCCCTAAGTACCTCAGAATGTGATCATATTTGGAGACAGGATTTTTAAGGAGATAATTAAGTTAAAGTCATTAGGGTGGGCTCTAATATGACTGATGTCCTTATAAGAAAACTTTGGACACAAACATCTGCAGAGGTAAGGCCATGTGAAGATATAGGGATAAGATGGCCATCTACAAGTCAAGGCTTCGGAAGGAACCAATCCTATCAATACCTTAATCTCAGACTCCTAGCCTCCAGAACTGTGAAAAAATAAATATCTGTTGTTTAAAGCCACCCAGTCTGTGAGACTTTGTAATGGCACCCCAGAAAACTAATATAGTCAGATATTATCAGTGTTTTGGAAGCACCAGCTAAATATGCAAACAATATTAACAACAAAGATACTATCATATATAAAATTCCTATTTTGTACAGCAACCAGGCTAGGCACTTTATGTGCATCATTTATAGTGATGGTAACACATGTATATTTCAGAAAGGTGTCACTGTCCCCATCTTACTGATGAGAAAACTGGAACTTAAGATAGGCAACTTGCTATGTTCCCACTGCTTCTATAAGAAAGAGCAGGGCAATGAGACTGCAACTTAGATTTGTGACATGAGCCTCTTAAATCAGAATATCTAATTCTTATATTATTATTGGTGTACAATCAAGGATTGATAACTTAATTTCTCCATGATGTAGTTTTTCCACTTGTGAAAATAAAAAAAAAAAAAATCTTACCTATGGGGACAGGAATAGAGTAAATTTAATAGAGTAAGGGTAAATTTCAGAATAGATTTAAAAGACATTTTGACAAATCTCAAACAAAAAAAAAATAGGTGAACCTAATTATTCAAGCCACTGTTATAATCACATGACGATGACAAAGCAGCCTTTATATGTTACATTTTGTCAGTGTTCTCAGTATTACATTTTCTTCATTCACTATAAGCAGTAAGTCATCCGTGTTCAGTCTCTCCATGCACAGTCAACCTAATCAGCAGACAACAGGGATTTCACAAATGTACAAGAGTTCATTATTCATCACTTCTGAGGAGCAGCTACTGTAGTCCTAGTTAGTGATTAAATATTTAGTGTTACTAATAAAAGCAACAGAGAAAAGAAAATATTGTACTCCTTAAATGCCAGGCTCTCGCTACCTTATTAAAGATGCTAAAATATAAAATATGTTCCAGATCCTTCCCAGTTGCTCTCTACCTATTAGGCACTATTTGGGACATTCTTGTTTGAATTTTAGAACTAACTTAAAGCAAAACTCACCTCCAAAGACAAAGTAAACTTATAAATGATTTATTTTAACACCAACTCCAGGTGAATTTGATATATTGCCTCAGGCCTTAAAATGCTAGGGAACTGGGAGCTGTCCCCTTTTTAGAGGAGAGGATAGCAAGACAAAACAGAATGACCTGCTTCCACTCCACTACCCCTTCATAAAAAACTTAAGGCATTAATGCACTGCCCTCTAGATGTTTCTAAACTAGACACATGCATAACTGTAGCAAGGTATAGCAAAAATATTTGCATCATTATTCCCTGAAGTTAGTGCCAGCCGTTTCAAGCTCGGGTATGAAATGGTGGGTTCACATATCCAAATTAGACCTCCTCAGACTTCAGCAAGGGCAGAATTGACCCAGACACCCAAACCTCAGCATGTGTTGAATTTGTAGATTTGAAGTCATGTTCCTATGCTCAAACTGACTTACTAGACATTGGTCAAAACCTTCATACTTGGAGTTTAGGCCACACTAGGTGGGTGTGCTCTGTAGTTGTAAGGGTACATTGATTGTGCTACTTGACAGAAGTCTATGTGTACGCAGACTATATAAGGATTTCAGCTTTAACTGCTGCGTCCAACTGCTACTCTTTCTCATACCTTTGTCTTTGAACTAGCTCCATGCTTTTACTAGAAAGTTTTAGTCCAAGCATTAGCAGCTGCAGGGAACTGCATTCTATTCCTAGGTAGAGGTGTACTGCGCTCATCAACTCTGAGTTGTTTCCCTCTGCTTCACTAGGGAACCAGTGGTCTGTGTTCCTCTCTTAGCAATCACAGTTGTCACTAATATACACTTCCCTTTTCATTGTATATGGACCAGAATTTTAAATTATTCCAATGACACCAAAAATGCTTTGCACTTCTTTCATCATTTCACAAATGAGGACATTTTTATTTTATCATTTCATTGACCACTCAGAAACTGCAAGAAACAGTAAATTACATAGAAAACTAGATATAGATTGTTTATTCATTAAGGTTAAACTCTAAAGCCTTATGTTAATGAGGGAACAACATATTTGCAATTGCATTTGTAATTTCTATACAGTAGAATAACTAGAATTTTGTGCCCTGATGATCTCTGATCCACCTAAATGCTGATTGACAGACGATGACCAGAGACTGACATAGAGTAGTAGATCTGCAAAAAGTGCTCTTGATGTTTGCTCTGCCATCAATTCTATGATATCCACGTAAATCATTTGATAATTTTGTCATATCTCAGCATCTCAATTACCATTACTGATTTAAATTAGCTGTGTTTTTGCTGGTAAAGAAGAAACTAAGTAGTTAATGTCTAGTTCTTTTATTCTAGTTTCTTAATTTGAGTAAAAAGCAAACCTATAAATTCTGAAAATAGGAGGCAAAATACAATATATTTTCATCCCCCCCCCCCCCCAAGCCATTCCCTTCCCTTATCTTCTTCCAGAAGCAATTGCTCTTCTGGGTTTTGTGTTGCTTTGTTTTGTTTTACCTTAGGTTAGTTTTGTGTGTTCTAGAACTTAATATAAATGGAATCATATAGTATCGTCTTCATCCATTTATCATAATGTTTTTGAGATTTATTTATGGTATTATAAAATTGTTCTTTTTATTGCTATGTAATATGCCGTTATCTGAATATACCACTGTTTATCTCTTCTACTGGTAGATGCCTAGGCTGTTTCCAGTTTGGGGCTGTTAAAAATAAAGCTTCTATGAATGTTCTACTATAAGTCTTTCTGAGGATACATTTTTATTTTCTTGGGCAAATATCTAGGAAAGGAATTGTGTCATAGGGCAGGTCATCTGGGCCTGAAAGTCTTTATTACTACTGTACAAAGTTCCAATGGAGCAGACAATGATTTGAAACATGGTTCCACTATATGTGGCCATACTTATTTTCTATCACATAAAGAGTTCATTCTAAAATAAAAACTCTAGCCCTGCACACTGACCGAGATAATCATCAAGCAAACAATTTTATAATTTTTGTATATAAGAAAGGAACACTTGAATGAATCAGTTTGTGACAGCATCATTAAAAGTGCATTTGTTAAATATTGCCTAGAAATCCACCTTTTAAAAACTGCAAGGAAAGAAACTTTTGTATTGAAAGATCATTGATACACTACATTTAAAAATTATATCCCTAAGGGAGCCTGGAGAAACTAGTTATTTTTTATTTTAAGTGTCACTTGGTATTGCCTTTATTGTTATACTTTTGTAGGTCAGGGCACTATAAAGAACTTAGGATGAAAACCACCAGATGACAAAGATATAAAAGTCAAAAGATTACAGTAAGGACAGAGACATTTAACTTATGTGTTGGTTTAAAAGGGAAATAGAAAGGTAAATGGTCCTTTGCCTTGAGAATTAAATGTCCAACAAGCTGTCCTCAGATTTTCCTTTCCGTGCAGTGAAAATATTTAAGTACATATAATACACTACAGTCAGAATGAAAATCCTTCACTCCTTCAAGGAAGATATTTCTCTAATGGTTTTTTTAAATTGTACTGAGTTGCTTTTGCAAATGAGCCTGCTTTGTCCCACTAACACAGAAGCCCTGTTTCAGAAACAGACAGCAAAAAAAAAAAAGTGTTTAATATGTCCATTGCTTGGGTTGACTTACTTTAGCCCCAGGGACCAACTTTGGACTTGAATAGAGTCTGTGTGGCTTGTTTCCATGGTCTGCTGCATCGTCATATAGCAAAACTGAATTGTTTTGACGAGAGCTGGTGAATAGGCTATGTTTGGACAGGCTGGGTCTGTTTTTAGCCATTAAAAGGGACTATTAAAACTGCTGAGCTGTCATTAGAGCACGTTGTGAGGTGCCCAAGACAAAGCAGCAAGAAATAAATTGGCTTTCTGCATGCAGAAGCTGAGTCTGGGAGGACATTATACTATCAGGCAACCTCCACTTAACAGTGCAGAGTAGGAACCAACACTTACACCAGGTGTGAGAGAAAGGAGCTCAGCTTGAATTAGACTCTGGAAAAGTGCTTTGGGTTAAAAGAAAGTAAAAAGGAAACACAGCTTAAAGTTTCAAGTACTGGTCAGCAAATTGGGCAATGTTCTCTGGGTTCACTCTCTGCATTACAGCAAAAACCTCATTAATTTGGAATAATTGGGAGAAGAAAAGAGTTAGGCTTCCCAGGTTGAAATAAGGACTTATACAATATTTTTGGAAAGCTGCCATTGTATTACTTTATAGACCCAAGCTAACAATTGTTATTAACCAAAGAGCCTATTTAATGCTTGTAGTCCAAAAGAGCAATTCGTAATTAGCACACCATTGTTGGTATGCAAATAGAATTATTTAGTTTTTTTCTTTGTTTGTTTGTTTGTTTTTTTAAGATTTCTTCAGTGGGATAACATCCCCCTCAAATTCTCTATGCCATTGATTTCATTGTTAAAGCCCATTAAAATATAATAATAAAACATGTCACAAAGATAAACTTTAGCTCTGCCTCTATTTGAATAATCCCAATCTGAAGTATTCTGAATGATAAACTGGGGGATGCAAATAAGCAAAACCATATTGTATATGGAAATGGAAGAGGCTTTTATGACTATTGAAGATGAGAATAAGGTATCCCTCCTTTTGGTCCCTTTTCCTTCCCTCAGGGAACTGAGCATTGCTGTATCCTTTAACTCTCCTCCTCTACTGGTTCCTTCTTATCCATATTTGAACATATTTTAGTGTTTCCTGTGTTAATGTTTAAATCTTCCCGAATTTCATGCCCATCTCAAGGCATCACTTAATCTCTTTCCTCATCCTCAATGCCAGATTTCCTGAAAGGATTATCCACACTCTTGGTTTTCCACTCTCATACTCCACACCTATTAGCTCCTCAGCCCATTGAAAATTTCACTTCTTTCCCCCTCACTCTGCTGAAACCACTGTCTCACAGAGATCTCTGACATTCAGTCCATATTTTATTTGATCTTTCTTTTTGTGCTGGAGAAGACCCCAAAGACAATATCAGAGCTGGAATAGCAGGCATTCTCAGAGTATTCTCAACTGAAAAGCAAACGCTTTCTACTTTACCACTCAAATGATGTTAGCTAGGCATTGTTGGTAGATACCTCACATCAGGTTAAAGAAGATCTATTCTGCTTTTAGTCAAGACATTTTTAAAATAAGAATTAAATTTTATCTAATAATTTTTCCTCCATCTAAAATGGTAGGTTGAATGAATATATAAATTCTGACAAAGCAGGGCCTTGATTTCTCAGATTACCCAATTAGCACTTTAGATAAGACACTGATAAGCTGTTTTATTAGTCTGACTGCTCATTGGAGACAGAGTGTAGATAAAACTAGTGTATCCCACAGTTATACTTCTTTTGCTATAAAATGAGTCTATCAATCCAAGACAATATTGTGTGGGATAACTGCTGATAAATCATACATTCCATAAACATGCTGAGCAAGAAACTCCAAGTATATCTAAAATAGATACTGATTCTAAAAAAGACAATCTCTGCCTCCCCTTCCCCTCTCAGATGGAAGAGATCTGGTATAATTGATTGGTGTCTTGGTTAGGGTTGCCAGATAAAATATGACCCCAGCCAAAATTTGAATTTCAGATAAACAATGAATAATTTTTTGATATAAGTATATCCTAAGTATTTCATGAGACATACTTATACTGAAAAATAACTTATTTATCTAAAATTCGAACTAACTGGGCATCTGGTATTTTATTTGCTAGATCAGGCAATTCTACTTCAGGTAGCTGTCCAGTCTACCCAAAGAATCCAGGTCAAGGAATAAGTGTCTCTGCCCTTGGCTGGTGGCACCTTCAGCAGTGGCAGTAGCTATGCCAATCTGGGTGAAGGGAAGTCCATATCGTTAGGTGCATGAATAGCCTTCATTCTTGCCATCATGGCCATAGTCTACGTGCTCACTGTGATACAAGAGTGACTAAAGAGAGAAGCTGGATGATGTCCATAGAATGAGTCATCCTATACATTTGGCCTCTGAGAGCTCCCTCAAAGATAAAACACAAAGATTCATATATTTTGTGCTAATCTAGTTAGCCCAACATAATGCTGCTTTTCCAGAATTCCAACCAGCCAGCCAAACTTTTGACCACTGCCAAGGATTTCAGTGTCTATGTATACCTCCAACCAAACAAAGAGAATAATCAAGTGCATGTTCACACCTCTGCCTAATATAGAATTTCCCTTTATGCTTTCCTGAGTGGAAATGTAATACATTAATTGTTCATTTCAGCCTGGCACCAGTCCACTGCACTAACCCATCTGAGTCTTTCCCCTTTATGAACTGGTTATAGAGAAACCCTTATGAAGCCATATCGTGAGCTGATAAAAAGAGGTTGGTGTAATAGGATATATAGGTCTGGCTCACCTATTTATGTAATTAGTGTCTTCTGTTTCTACTCAGGCCTGATCCCCACTATGCCATTTTCATCATACAATGAATTGCCATTTCTTTGTCTGATCTCATGACTTGAGGCCTCTGAGAATATACAGTTCTTGATGGGTAGCTTTGATTGCACAGACAATGGGTATCCCTTAGTCAGGTCCTCAGTCACTACCAGGGTTAAGTATGCCAAGAACTGTGCTTTAAACAAAGTACTTGTTTCCTACAGAAGGCATGACCTAGCCAGAATTTTCCTATATGGCATCTTTATCCATAATGGATACCTTTATTACCCATTAGATCTGCTGAGTAATACAGACTGAGCAACAGGGCAACAACCTGCGCCTGCTACAGAGAGCTCTTGATCTAAACCCTACTCTAATTTGGTAGGCTTGAGAGTGATTCAAGAATGGGTGAGAGCAATAACCTCAAGTATAGTACAAGCTTACTCCAACACCCAAAGAGGTCCAAGAGATGGAGGATATAATAACTTGTCCCTCACTTTAGAGGGGATGTCCCAGTGTGGCCATAACAGTTAGAGTCCACCGTCAGGTCCCTCATAAATAGGAGGGGTTCACAATTTAGCCATTTGTTCCTGTAAGGCCAGGAGGAAATTCTCTCTTTAGAAGGGGCCTAGTTTCTCTTGATAGGCTTTCTCCTAATTAACTCTGGCCCAACCAGGATAAATTCCTTTTCAATTAACTCAAAAGCAACCAATCTGGGATCTTAATTACATCTGCAAAAGTCCTTCAGTTTTGCCATATAACATAATCACAGGAGTGAAGTCTCATCGTATTTGCGATGTTTCGTGATGATGAGACTTCATATTCACTATGTGTTGTTTATAAAGTGTCTGAAGCACTAAAGAGAATGTGACATACTTGGCTTGTGAATTTTTTAAGGTTTGGAAAATTTGACTGAAACCAATGTGTGCATGTAAGTCTAAGAATTTTTCGAATGTCTACATTTTAATCATTAGCAGAATTTAAATATTTAGAGGTTTCTGTGCTTGATGAATTTAAAAGCTTAATATTTTGAACATTAAACAACAGGGTAGTTGAATACCCCACTATATACAGGAAAACCGCTGGAACATTAAAAGTTTAGCAACAATTTTTAAATTATCCACTAAATTTTAAAATTTCAACATCTCTTTTTTATTTCTGAAACTTCTTTTTGGATCTGTTACAAATTTGTTTTCCAATATCCTCCAGTTCTTTCATTATGTTTCCTATTCCTACTTTTCTCTTTAATCACTTATTTTTTGTGTGTGTCAGCTTGCTTAACTCTAGCTCTTGGGATGTTTTGTCTTCAAAATCTCCTTTGTGATGCACACTTTCTTGTTTTCTTTGTCCTTTTGTTCCCATTGTAAACTCATCTTCCCTGTATTATGCTCCTGGACCCACACTCCCCTAGGAAATTCCTTCATGCCCTGTGTTGGAAAAATGTCCTTCTACAGTGGCTCTGTGTTTGCTTCCACCGTGTCCCACATTTCATCAACATAAGACCAAATTTTACATTAACATTTCAGTTTAAGTTTCACATACCATGCAAATAATATTCATTTGAATTCTGTGTCTATATGTAATAAGAAGTTTAAGTTTTGATTTATCATAGGAGTTTTTTTCTCCATCTTTTTTTCTGTAGGTTTCTTATTCCTTCCCTTAGCCTATTGAAAACCATATTACTGCAGTAAACGGGCAGCTCTTCTGGAATTCTGCCTTCAGAAAGGGTGTCAGTCACACTCCCCACTCCCTATAGATCCAAGGCAACATGTGCTGTCCCTCCAAGGGTAACAAATTCTCAGTCTCTTGCTCTTAGAGCTCATCTATAGAGCTAACATATATGCCAAACCTCCCCGGGATCAAGTCACATGCTTGATGTTCTGCTCATGAAGGAAGCCCTTTATTCTTTCAAACTTGGCTATGTTTATATAAAATTCTGTGATTTTTTAGTGAGATGGTATTCAACTTTACCTCAGTCTGCAATGTTGGCCAAACTGGAAAGATGGATAATATATTTAGAAGCAAATAACAATGGCAAGTAGATGTTAAAAAAAAATCATAAAAACATCTGATGGCAGAGAATATCCCCCTATTTGATGATTTTACCTGTTTCCATGGCCTAGACTGAGAAGCGGGGAATCCCGCCACTATGCATGGGTTAAGATTCTTTGTGTTCGGTAGTTTTGCCATAAACATCTTTGCCATAAACATGTTTGCCACAAGCACTTTTACTATGTAAGTAATTAGTCATAAGGCAATTTGCTATAAAAGTAAAATAACTGGTTGACAGTTTGATTTACATTGGCAGACAATGATATATTTTGTCCATTTGATTTCATTTCTCCATTGATGAAGTCTCAGTACTCCCATTTTTATATTATTTAAATCTTAGCGCTCATAATGGTCTATACAGTGAAGAGTAGATGTAGTGGTCTTAAAATAGTGGATGATAACAAATTATGTATACAGCCAGATTGCAGAGCTGTGTGTAAAATCAGATTGCATACTATACTAGAAAATAACATATCAGTTTGCAAATCCTTCAGTGAGCACAATCATCCCTTCCACCCATCAAAACCAAAGTTTACCAAGCTATGGCAAATATGAAAGAGGCAGCTACTAATTCACAACAGTCTTCAAGAGCACTAATTAATTCTTTAGTTGGAAACTGATACCTGTCTTAATGAAGGAAGAGATTTTAGCAAAAAAAAAAAAAAAATGGTATGATTCTGAATGAGAAGACAAATCAACAAGCAAAAAAAAAATTGTATACTATGATCAAAACACCTCAAAGACAATGCATTTTCAATTTTTTGCAATAAAGTCTTATTTTGTTTCATTGTGTCCTTTTTAATGATGCATTTTTCATTTCTTTTATCTTTTACAGAGAAATTTTCATACAATTAGCTATGTGGGGAAAATGCTTATAGCAAAAAATGCTTGCTACAAAAAATGTTTACAATGAAATGACCTTGAAATAAGATTCTCTGCACAAACAGGCAAGGGTATTCACCTATGAATGAGTATGACTACAGAAAAAAGACCATAACACATTTAGGAAAAGGAAAAGTTTTCTTACTCTACATCAGCATGTCTTTAGTGTCTCCCTGTAGATAAATAAGTGGCTTGACATCTTGTGGAGATCTAGTAAAAAGTTACATGTATTACATGATGGTCAGTTTTCTGTGTCAGCTTGGAGAGACTATAGTGTCCAGTTATTTCATTAAACACTAATCTAGGTGCTGCTCTGAAGGTATTTTATAAATGTGGTTAAAGTTCACAATCAGTTAACTTTTTTATTTTTTATTATTTTTTTAATTAATTTATATTCATGGTGACATTGGTTGATGAAATCCGATAAATTTCAGCTGTACATTTTAAGAGTAAGGGATATATATATATATATATATATATATATATATATATACACACATATATATATATATATATATATTTACATTGTGTGTTCACCTCCCTTAGTTAGATTTCTTTCTGTCAGCACATATTTGACCCCTTTTATTCCATCTACTTCCCTCCTCCCCTACAATCAGTTAACTTTAAGTAAGAATGATTACTCTAGATATCTGGGTGGGCCCGATTCAATCACTGAAATGCCTTAAGAGTAGAACTGAGACTTCCTTGTAGTAGAAGAAATTCCACATGTAGACTGTAGCTCCAGCTCATGCCTGAGAGTTTCCAGCCTGCTATGCATTTCTTACCTGTCAAGCCAGCTGCCACAATCACATAAGCCAATAAATTTCCTCATTGAAACTTGTGTTTGTTTACTTCTTCATTCTAAATAGGTTGAGAGAAATTTTAAGAACCTAAAGAATCTTAATTGAAAAGTAGTCTAAAAATAGATGTCTTTATGTACAAAAAGTCTACTACGTGCTTCTAGGAAGATGAACAATTGATGTGAGCAGCACTTGCAGCTGGGCTGCCAAAAAGAGGACAGAGCCCTATCTGCCCCATTTCCTGCCATGTCTCAATTTCCTGGGAAATAGTCCCAGGAAATTGGCACAATTATACACAAACTTCTCTTCACTTCTCCTACCCCCAATTAAGGAAGGAAAGAAAAAACTGTTTATAAAAAATACAGTAAGGTCTAAAAACATGTAGCAATGACCAAGAGTATAAAGCACAAAAGGAGGCTGTGACTAAATCTTTCTGGCCTAGAAAAGAGGAGACTCCGTAGGGAACATGATTGCAGTCCATAAACATCTTCAAGTAACCATACACATGAAAGAGATTTGCTTACCATAGGAGAAAATGTTAAGGTGATAGAAAATTGCATGATTTGGGATGAGTAGTTTAGACAACAAAAACATTTTTGAAGGTATGAAATTAGATAACATGAGTCGCATGCTACATAAAACATTCATAGAAATAGTGAGATGAGCTGTCAGCTGATTTGGCATGTAAGCCTAGCATAAGCGACACAAACACATTGTGATAGAAGTTATACATTATACGATAAAACATGCAAAAAACAAAAACACTAGATAGGAATTCATTTCAACAATTTACTTTTAAAAGACAGTAAATGTCCACAAGTGGCAGAAGGTGGCTCAAAAGTTAGGAGTCAGACTGCACCAGAAAGCTATGACATTTTGTCACTTCCAGCATGGTCCTTCAAGCAGCAGCAGTAGCAGTGGGCAATACCAAAAGTTTGCTAGAAATGTAGAATCTCAGGCCACCCCAGACCTAGTCATCAGACTGTGTTTCAACACGATCCCTTGGTGATATATGTGCACATTAAAGTTTGAATTACACCGGAAGAAAACAGTAATGCTTACATGCCTTTGTGACTCTGAAAAAACTTGAGACAAAATAAACAATTTCTTCACTAGAGGGTCTTATTATTGTTTGCCAAAATAATATATCGACTTGTTAAATTTGAAATGGTACCCTAATCAATGATGATATTAATATCAATGTTTGTGTTAGTAAAATTTAAATATCATATATTTTGTGAAATAGGAAATTTAGGATCTTTCTAAATTTAGGATCTTTCATTGGTTGGCTTTCCTTTTCATTAATAATCTTTTTTTTTTTTTTTTTTAATTTTACACTCTGCCAGTGGACACATATGGTAACAGTTGTTAAAATAGTAACTTGGCTAGGAGAAATACTAATTTTTAATAAGTCTGTCTCAGAAGTTATGTTACTGAATGGTTTCCCTTTGCATGGCCTAGTGTGAGTTTAGCAAAAGAGAATTGGACCACAAACATATGGCCCTCATGGAAGAGGTTGCATGACTTGACAGAAAACTTGGCTTTCCAAGTCATTACCTTCTAGCCAAGTGAACTTGCTTAAAGAATTCACTTTTGTGAGCCTCAGTTTACTTGTTTGCAACAAAGATAATAATATTTCCCCTTTTAGATGACAAACTAATGAAAAAATGCACATGGAAAGATTCTGTGAGTTATTAAGGCCATGCAAGGATGAGGGTTAATTGGCACATCTATGATCACCTATAATCTCTCAAGCTCTGGTTCTGATAGTTGGTTTCATTGCAGAGTCTTTTGGTGCCAAATTTCTCAGATATTAAAAGGACTTCATATTAAGTTCTATTTTAGGAATCTAACATAGCTTAAACTCTTAGGAAGCCTGGCTTCTTGCTAGAAGTCCATGGCAAGAGGAGTAGGATGTGAATTTTTGGCATCAGTGTCTGACTTTCCATTTCCCAAAGGGAAAAAGAAACTTTTGTCCTTCAGATAATCCTTGGGGTCCAGAAACTTGGTTCCATCAAGTACATATTCCCAGGAGATGGAGGGCTAAGACCACTAATGTTATAAATATATCTGAATTCTTGAATCAAGTTTGCAAACTGTCATTTATATGTCTTTTATTTGTGCCGCAACATCTTTTAAAAAATTATGGCCAACATTTAGTAACTCAGAGATTCACATAAAAATCAGAATTTCTCACATCCTGAAAAATCAGATCTAGGAAATCTAAATCCAGTTGCCAAAGGACTATACTCCACTATAACTGAACATGGGTATCTGTGCCTTGGGTATCATAATATCCATTCTCAGGCTCCACACAAATATTTGCCCTATAGCCATTTGATTTAAGAAGCCCTAGACCCACCTCTTTGACTTCCCAGTTTGCTCTAAGTTGTTCCAAAGTGAAGAGAAGTATCTATAGCAAGGTCAGGCTGTCCACCTCTGAGGCTGCCCTGTCTGACCCATTGAAACCCATGTGCTCGAGGATAGAAGGCCAAGAAACTGAGCTTCTAAGCATCAGGGAAAGACTGCTCAAGGATAAAGGGCCCCTGAGCTGTGCTTGGACCTTAACTCATCTCACAGGGGCTGCTGCCCAGATGTGTATGTATATTCTCAGGAATATCTGAAGCACGAAAAATATTTGTTCTTTCACATTTATTCCTTTCACTGAGTTCGTTTTTTGCCCAGGCAGACTAACTGTTCTCTGTTGCTGACTGCTCCCCCTGGCTCAGAACTAAAGCCACTTAGGAAGAAACTTGAAGAAGGTATGTCTTAGCTAAGGGAATAGGACCTGTGAGTCAGTGCTGACTGCTAAACAAGGTGCTCCTTCCATGGCATCACATCTCTGATTGCACAAATGTAACCATATCCACTAGTATTATTTAAAAGGAGTCATCAGAAGGGTTTACCATAGCATTAAACTACAAAATTACTTCTGATTTGATTACTTACATGCTTCTACTTCTTTAGTTCTAGCCTACAAAATTAAATCATATGACCATCTTTCAGTTGGCAAACAAGTTTTATAACAAAAATAAAACTTACCACAAAGAGAGAACTAATGATTATGAAGTTAACCACACAGATCCAGTGGGGGAAAAAAAAGGTGCCTAAAATGGGGTATTCACATACTTTCCCCTAGATTTAATAAATGTCATTGGAGTCAATATAATTGTATGGGGATTTATCCTTGATTTAATTAATTAAAGTCTATGAGCTATTATCAGAGTTGACAGTAACAACTCAGATTTGTTCCAGTTGCTAAAATGCTGATGGGAGCACATGGCTTTATTTGACTCTTCAGGCCCACACAGAAGGGCTTATGAGGAAGGAATTCTGGATTAGCCACTGGCTCTGTAGATGTATGCAGGAGTTGATGGAATGTGACGGGGTAAGTGTGATCTGTGCCAACTACTATAACATTGATTGTCTTATTACTGTTAGCAAAAATCTAAATAGACTTTACATGCTCTAAATGAAAAGGAAAATACCTATAGCTTGCAATGCTCCAAGAGCGTCCCAGTTAACACACAGTTTTGATATGCTTAGCTCTATGCTAGGCACTGAGGACATATGAACCCTATTTTCTAAGACCTGGCAATATAGTTAGAGGAGACAGAGAGATTCAATACTCTCTTGGCCTTACAGTCTTTATCATTACCACCTTTCATCCATGAAAGCAGAAATTGTCGCAAGACCAAAGCATACATAGTGCCTAACACATGGAAGATGTTCAATTACTATACACTGGTTGAATGAATGAGTGAATGGATAGATAGATGAGTGAATGAATGAATGAATGGATGACTATTAAACTACATGCTAACAAAATGCAAACAAAGGAGCTTTTTATTTATCAGTAAAGGTTGAAACTTTAAGAAATTAACCATGCAACTAGCAGGCCCTGTGACATCCTTTATTCCAAGCTGCAAATGGATTGCCCTAGACCACACCCCTAACTCAGTGCCATGTATAAAATCATCCACCCTCTTTCTTTTCATTTACTGACTTAGTTTGTTAGCACTCTCATCCTTTGATGGTCTTATGAACTCAAAGAAGGAATTTAAAAGAAAAAGTTCTAGATGATATTCTTAGAGTAGAATTACAGTCAAACATTAAAAATTTCTAAAAATCTACAAAGGGATCAATATTAATTAGGTTATTTCCAGTGCAGTGTGCCAGAAGTTTCCTCCATGCTATTTTAAAGTTTATAACACCTAGGTGCAGTGCTGAAGAGGAAATTCAAGAATGAACTTTGATATATATAAATAAGTTACTCATCCCTTATCTACTCACCTCCTTCTGAAAAAAAGTATCCTACTTCCCTTTATTGGCTTCTGAGAAATGGTCTAACTCTGAACAGACAGTTGTACCAGCTGATGAGATGATATGATGCCTCAAGATATAGTCAGAGTTTTTGGTTTTTGTATTGTTTGTTTGTTTTGTCATTACATAAAGACAAAGGAGGAACCTATAAAGAGTGATGTAATGTTTTAGTTTGGGCCATTATGAAATACTATACTGTCATTTTTCACACACTCACCCACTCTCAATGATTGACCTAACAGTTCAGACAAACCACAATGAACCACAAAGGTTCAGGACATTTGTGTTCCAGATGCTACAGGGTTAACCCAAACCTCTTCATTGCTTTTTCTAACATTGTTTAAGAATCTGACTTTAAAATATAGTATTTCGCTTATATTTTTTCTTAATGCTATAAATTCAAAAAATATTTTCAACTTTTACATATAACATTAACACAGAAATAGGCTTTGTACCTCTTCTTCCAAGTAAATACCTATGAATTACTCTGGTGCTGGAGCTGGAAAAATTCTGATTGTGTGAGGACTGTACCAGTTTACTAAAACAGGACAGAAAAAACAGCCAATATGGTGGCATGATTAGACAGATTGTTTTCTGTAGATATAAAGAATATATGAATAATAACATTTCCCTTCATAACTCTTGCTGACTTGAAGGCACAACTGAATGGTATATTTCTGATTAATCCAGGGCCCAGTCCACATAGGCACATGTGCTAAGTTCTGATAAGGTGAAGAAAGATGTGTTTCCATGTCAACTATTTAAGGGTTGGAACTATTTTGAGTTGTTAATATAAACTTTGATATTAGCTCATTGACCTTGATCGTTTTGTAAAGAATAAATTCTATCACAATTACAATGACTGCTGAAATGTATGAAATCCCTAGAAAAGCTAGAAAATGTGTACTCATGACAGGTTTGTCAATCATCTCTTGCTTTGATTATGTGACATTAGCATGTGATTTTTGTTAACTAGAAAAATGACAGCATAGTATTTCATAATGGCCCAAACTAAAATATTATATCACTCTTATCACTCTTTATAGGTTCCTCCTTTGTCTTTATGTAGTGACAAAAAAAAAGTGAATTTATCTTGAGGCATCATATCATCTCTCATCAGCTTATTAATACTCAGAAAATTACAACATCATTATTATAACTACAGGTAATAATATCCTTGCAAATAATTGGAAAGTCATGAAAATTCTGGTCTCTGGGTATTATCTCAATCAGCTATCCTATTCTTTCTCTGGGACTCGCTTACTCAGGGACAGAATGACTATTATTTTATATAAGGAGTCTTGTAATCTCAATAGGAAGAACCAAAAACAAACAAACAAACAAAAGATAGTTTTTCAATGATTATCACAAACCCAATGTCATTCTCAGGAATTTACAGAATTCACAGCATCTAAGTGGAAAAAGAAGCTGAAAGATCCAGGGCATAACTAAGCGGTCAGTGAAGATTTAACTGAGAGGAAAATGTCAGAGGAGATCCAGGGAATATGGCATAAACAGTGCAAAGAAAAGTCGAGTTATAGACTAAGTCCTAACTATTCCAAAAATTCTAATTTTGATCTTTCCAAAAATAATGAGAAACACATTACACTGATTAATGTTTGATATTTACAAGTGGTGGCCTTAAGAATGTGCCTCTCTGATCTGTGACTAGGAAGCCCCAGGAGTCACCCTCTGAAAATCCAGCCTGACTCTGTGCAAAGACTGCACTTCCTATGACTACTCCAAGCCAATAACTGAGAGCAGCAGAGAGGCTGGGCAGGCCAGTTCCTAGGAGAGGGGACTCTTCTGATGGGCAATGTTGGTTCCAGGACTCCTGACAGCCCTGGCAAATTTTCCTCCAAATTGCATGGTGATCTAAGACACCCCTACCCAAACTTCCTTCCTTCTCTCTCCTTCACTAGAGGTCTGACCCCCATCATGATCTGACAGTTCTACCAGCATCTCCCAATTTGATCCTCATTTTCTCTAAAGAGGATTTCCCTTAATAGCTTTCTTGAATATTTCATCCATCTTGACATCTGCTTCTTGGAGGACTGACACTCACTCATTCACCAAGATATTCTGTATTCCTAATGAAGATTTTAGGACAAGGAATTAATATTTCTTGAACATCTACTATATGCCAGCTATTTTACAAATATTATCTAATTTATTTCTGACATCAACTCTATTAGATAGTGTTATTCTACATTTAACAGTTAAGAAAGCTATAGTTAAAAAGTTTAGGAATTAGAGTGAAACATATAAAATTGTCATTTTTTTAAGTCAAAAAGTATCAGATGTTGGCAGTTTCATGTGGTTTAACCTTTATAACTTGCCAAAGTCACATAGCTACTGAGTGAACAAACTAAAATTTGAACCATTTCTGTCTGCTTTCAAAACTTACTTCCTTTGCACTCTACCACAATGTTTCATAGTACTTGGTGAAAAGAGAACATATGTATAATTCTCATCCATGAGTTTATTCAATGTCATATTTGACATAATACATACTGAAGGTATCTAAAAACACCAGATATACTAGAGATGCTATGATAAATTTCAAGAATTTTCTAGTTCTAAATCTTTCCTCAATTTTCATAATATGAAGGTTAAAAAAAATTATGAATAGTACACACACACACACACACACACACACACACACACACACACACATATATATATTTATATGCATAGAAAAACCCTAGAAGACATGTGGTAGGAAGTGGGTAATTTTTGTTCTTGTTTTTGTTCATCTATAGTTTTTTTCTCACAATGAGCATGTATTACTTGTATAATTAAAAAGTTATTAAAATAAAACATAAAACTGTATTGCCAGTGAATCATTCTTCAAATATATCAATGATCCCAATGCCGTTAGTGAGACATTGATAGCGGCAAGCAGACTAGTCAACAAGAAAGAAAAAGAAAATATCCTTGGAAAATTTTTCCTGCTGTGCCTCCTTTTCTGCTGCACCTCTCTGGATCTGTTCTGATGACTTCATCCTCCGTCTGGCCTCAATGAGAACAGGTCAAGAGAAGGTAGGCCACCCAGTCGCAATTCCTCTAAAGTAATTTAAACAACTCCCTTTGGACTATAGAAAACCTGAGCTCACAGAGATTCCTGTAGGACTCCTAACTTTGTGCTGCAACTAATTGAGTCTACTTAGTACTCATAGACAAATTCAAGAGAGAATTCAAGCTTCTTTAACAGCAGTTTGTGAACACGGGGTTAAAAACAGAAATTTTGTACTGGCAATCAAGCAACAGAGCCACATGGGGTAAATACTGACCAAAGTGAAAACTAAACCAATATTTCACCTTAGGTAATAAATCTTGATATTCAGAAAACCCAGATTTTGTGTTCTGCTATAAGCATTATTAATAATCTTAGAAAACGACAATAATGTCTTAATCCTAACCTTGAAATTTAATTGAGAGAAGTTTAGATTTAAAGTCAGTTATTCTAAAAAGGAAGGAAAGGTATTTCAGCAATAATGAAATCATTTGTCACTCTCTCCTCTCTATTTCCATGCTGTTCTGTACATTCCTGTAGTGCAGAACATTTGATTATAAAACTTTGTGTCCTTGTTTGTCATCTGTCACTAGACTTGCTGTTGCATGACTAGATCATTAAATAACTACTCTGTCCTTAACTGAATATATGATACCTAATCAACATTTAATAAATGTATATAAATTGGGGAAACAAATGGGTGAATTTGTAATAGAGCAATACAGTCTCTGAAGAACTTTTCCCATAACTTACCTCATTTAGTTACTATAGAAAATTATGGAGATAAGTAGAAGTAGCAAAGAATCTACGAGACTTAGTTACACCTTCCAACATGCTAATGTCAAGCAATTTATTATCCTATTACTTTTAATACAGCTTAAGGAAGCACTTGATTTCTCTAATGTTCAAAGAACAAAAATAACATGTAGATAAGCCTCATATATTTGCTCTAACAATTCAGATTTTATATCAGATGACTTTACAAACTTCACTAATCACATAGTACATTCTCTCTTCATTTTGCACCCCAAGAGAGCATATGTTGAGTATAGTTCTGTCAGATATTTTACAAATATTATTCCATGTCATCCTCCTAACAACCCTTTAAAGTATGGACCATCACAGTCTAATTTTACAGATAAGGAAACTGAGGCCATAGGACAGGTAAGTGATATTCCCATGGTCAAAGAGCCATTAAACATAATCATCAAGATTTAGCCAGGGATGATCTGTCTCCAGAGCCCATTAAAATTTTCCTTTGGCACTGCCTTGCTTCTCATACTGTGTAGGGTACGTATATAAATAGATGGCAATAACCACCATGCTAAAGAAATGCTAATAGATATAATACTTGTGAACATTTCCCCTAAGATTTTTTCTTATAGAAAAAGAAAAAGTATACAGTAAGCTTCCATTATTAACCAAATTATTCAGAAGCTCATATGCAATTATGGTTTATCGAGATGTAATCCATTCCATTTAATTTATATCTTGAAACAGTTTTCTTGAATTGTTTATCTCCAGAAGTGTGTCTAAAAGTAAAGTGTGGCTCACATGGGTCAATGGCATGTTTTCTATTTGGGGACAAGGAGGAAAAGAACAGAAACCCATAGCAGAGGTAAATTGGTACCTAGTTTTACATCTTTAAAGTAAAGCTAGTTAGTATAAAAAAGAAACCCTGGCTTAACATGAAAGAACTAGACACTTTGCTTAGGAAGATCAAATATTGGAAAAGAAAGGGCAAGGTAGAGAGAGTAAAAGGCCTGCTTCACAGTCATCTAGGGACCCAAAGGTGGCTCTGCCATCTTTAGTGTTTGGTTTCCAAATCTATCCAGGGCACTGACTTCCAGTTAACAAGCAAGGAAAGGAATACAGGTACACATGTTTCTTACCCTCTTCATCTCTCAACTGGCTGACAGCACTTCCACTCACATTCCATTGGTGAGACTTGGCTGAGTGGCTTCACTTTGCAGGGAAATGGCTTTTTCCGTGCAGTCACTTTCTGGTAATTACTCCACCATGTAGAAGGGGAGCCACAATCTTTGATTTATAACCACCCTTCTCTGGCTTTGTCTGGACTTTATTTCTTCCTTTGCAAACTGTGGATATTGAACTAGATGATCTCTAGTCTCTCTCAGGTCATAGAGAGTTCTTTGACTCAAAGTTTTCAGGTCTTAAACATTTTTATTTTAGGATTTAATTTTAATTTCTCTAAGTATATTTTGGGAATTAAATGTGTACTATTATTTTACTATGTATTCTTTGGACTATTAATGTCTCTCATCATTGTCACTGAAATTGACTGAGTACTGATTGTTCATGGCCTTCAATGCCAGGTTGGGAGTGCTGTAATTAGGGTGTTTCCATGTAAACAGCTCCATCCTAAGAATAATATGCCATCAATTTCATATATATTGTAATTTTAAGAAAAACGAGTGGCTGCTAGCTGAACCACCAATAATGAGATTAGATATCACTCTAAAAAAAAAAAAACTAAGATCTATATGGTGTTTTATATTTAAAATACTTAATCTTCACAACAACCCAGTGTGGTAACAATTCTAGTCCCTATTTACAGATGAGAAAAAGGAGACTCTGGGAGAGACAGTAGCCTGTCAGGATCAGAATTCCTGTCTCTAAATGGCATTTTCTTAAAAACCAAGATTCTTCTTACTGCATGGGGCCTCCAGGTTTCATAAGCTCCTTTCCCATTTCATCTCCTATGGCCTGGTAAGCTTCTCCTTGATTCCTGTTTACTACATGCTTTGCAGCTGCCTCCCCAATACGTGGTTAATTTCCCATCATTTTCTGTGAGCAGATGTTCCAAGGAACAGAGCTGCTTTACCATCCCTGGCACTATCTCCTGCAGATTACTGGACTAAACGCAGTAGCCTCTGGCCATCCTTTTGATCTGAAAAGAAAAGACTTTCCCACTGGGATACTCTTCATGATGATGTAATTAGTTTCCTAGACATACCTAACAAATTTATTTGTAATCACAAGAGATGAGGCGAGAGGAGAAAGAACCATTCATCTTGGATTGTGTACAATTGTTGTGTTTAATATGCACCATTTCTAACCCCCTTATGCAATGTCTTCTGCAGTGATTGTACAAAGATTCAGGGGCAATAGGCTGCTCTTCAAAAGCAGTGGGGAACTTCACATTCATAAAGGGGTCTCAGGCACTCTTAAATTGCTTTTTCAAACCTGGCAAAGACATTAGAGCCGAAAATCTTTTCAGCTCCAAACTGTCCCTGGCATTAAGAGCAGGTGAAGCTCTTAATAACTTTTTTGAGATTGTGTTTGATTCAAAGAAACAACATGGAACATTCTGTATAAACAAATCCAGCTGTTCAAAATTTCCAGTCCTGTGGATATAGCAGTACTATAATATTTTTGCCCAGAATCATGTCTGTTATCATTAGGGATATTGTTTTCTCAAATTTATGTATCACATATGAAAAAAAAAACTTCAACAAACATAATACATCATTTTAATAATGAATCACAAGTATAATCTGAGGTTACCATTTACCATTAATGCAAAGTCTATTATGTGGTTTAAGTAGCTAAAGAATGAAGATCAGGGATAGGCTATGATATTTTCTTCTGTGTATTGTTAGAGAATAGAACTGAGAAGTAGAAGAGGAGGAAAGTTAAAGACAGTCATTTGTCTTTATTTGAGACATAAATGGTTCATAGCACCACCTTTTAAAGGCATTCTTAAAACAAACACTTTGTAGGAATAGAAACAAAACACTATAGGTCATTATTGTTACAAATAAGCAATAAGAAAGAACATGGCCTGGAGCCAATTTTCAAGTCTCTTTACATATAACATTTAGCCTCTTATCAGAAATAGGAACTCACTGGGTACAAAGGTCAATTCAAGAGGGATGAAGAGGTTGGAGAGATTAAAAAGAATCAACTGAGAAAGAAATACTTAAAAACATTTTAAGTTTTAACGAGTAATAGTCACAGTCTGTGTTTTATTTTTGAAGTTTTGAATTAATCATCTTGTTGAGGTAAATTTTAAAAAGAAAAAATGAACAATAAACTGCGATCGGTTAGATGTACAATTAAGCACCTGTGGGACAGTAGGATCAGAAAAAAATAATTCATAAAACCAAATGCTAAATTTTCCACAGCACAAAGAGTCTGTCATGCTCCTCGCCCATCCTAGCAACACTTAAAATGGGAAGCAGTAACTAATATGTATGTCTACTTTTCTCTTCCTAAATGATCACAAGTTCTAAGACTTACAATAACTATGCCTGCTATTGCCTTAAGAAAAAAATCGCATTGCAATTCTTCTCACGATATATTTTATAGTCTCCAAATACATATTCTCGGTTCTTCATTTGAATAACGGAGCTATAGACACAATTTAATAACACACACAAAATCACTCAGGTGTTTGTCTGACACATAATAGAAGCCCAATATATAGAATATATAGATAGAATATAGAAAGACATCATATTTTTTTTCACTTTTTTCTCTCTTTTTCACTATGTACATTCATATACACCCCAAAGTAGTCCAGGTCAATTGTCAGACTAACATGGCAAGATACCAAAAAAAAAAAAAAAATCAAACTGGAGATGATTTCTAAGGAAGTATTAAAGATGTTGAAGAAGAGACACCAGTCTTATCCTCTTTGGCTGATCGTCCCCAATCTGTCTTTCCCTCTTCCTCCTCTTCCTTCTCTTCTCTAATTTAAGGAACCTCTCATATCATGTGTGTTTTTTGGCCTGCCATAGATCTCTCTGCCTTCTGTGGGATATTTTATTATAGTACTTATGACACCAATTTTTAGCATTGGTTAATAATGACTCCTAAATGAAAAGTGTTTTCCATGGGGGTGATGGATCACACATTAATTTGATTAATAAAAATTAGCAATGTGTGAGGAGGTCCTGAGAATTAGTTGTCTGATGAGGAGACACCATTCTCCTACAAGTCAGGGTGCACAGAGGACACTCTAAAGACTTTCATGAGAAGATCATTGAATTAGAACTCCCGGGCAGAAATTTAGAGGTCAGTGTGTTTGGTTCTGTTTAAATCATAATCTTGCTTCCAAAATAACAAGTTTAGCCACTGAAATATCACCACCATGTTTGCTCAGTTTTCCTCCTGACATTCAAAGAATAAATTGAATGAAAATGTATGAGAGGTTTCTCAGGAAAACAGACATTTTCAGTTTGGACTGTCATAAAATTATCTAAAAAAATCTGGCATGCATCCAACTTTATGGATATATGTGAATAAAAGAAAGGAAAAAATTGTAATAAAGAACTGGAAACAAATTAAAATTGAGTTAATGTGTGCCTTCCAGACATTTCTCTGGATGGCATTTGCAATCAAATGCAAGCTTTTTCCTCTTCTTGAGGAATTAGTGATTTAAAAATATCTGTGCAAATATTCTATGTTATACCCACACAAAATAAAATGAATTATCAAGCAATAGTTGAATAATTTGGGTAGTGATGGAGCTCCAATCTCTTATTTCCTGTCAAAACTTAGAGTAGGGGTCTGAAATATGTGGCTCTATGATGAAGCTCTATTCTGTTACCCTGGGCAGAATCCTCAACATGAAGTTAATGAATGGGTTATAGGATTTCAAAACACTATAATATGAAGCAAAAGTTCAGTCAATCATAAAAGCATTTCAGCGTGGTATAGACAAAGAGAGGTTATCCTTTCAAATTGTAATTATTTTAACACAAAGGTTAGCCATGTCTTATCTTGTCACTACCTGTACTTGTATGAGATGGCTTTTTTTTTTTTTTTTTTTTTTTTGTCAGTGTGAAGCATGCTGAAAGTCCCCTGAGTCTTTGGTGACTTGGAAAAAATTCCTAGTATATCTACCACAAAATCTACAGTATACTTCTCTACAATAAATTATCTCGACAATGAATTTCTTATTAAGTAAATCCCATCTGAACTGATGTGTGGTAGCTGAGACACAGTCTATCAATCTAACATTCATTATAGAAGATGAATAGAATGAAAACAGTTTTCATTCTAAAACTGCATGAATGGCTGCTGTGACCATGTATCTTTGACTTTCCACTGTGAAGACAAGAAAATCAGACCATCTTAAAGAAAAATTTAAAAATTGAAAAAAATTCTCCAAAGCCTGTGATGAACGGATGGTGGCAGTTGCCTGATGTATCATCCCAGACCCAACTAAAGACACTTCAAGGACATTTGGACCCAACTGTACATTTGAATATGTTATCCAGATTTCCCCAAGTAATTACTAACTTCATAAACAATTTCATTATATTCAGTTTCTACTCTTAACTAAATGCAAAGTAATCACAAGCATAAATGAGAAATACCAACTTTTCAGTAATGTTTGTCACCACACAACTATTCAAGAATAAATCCTGTGCTGTCCTAGTTCAGAACCTCCTTACTTGCCATCTTATTCACCACCTGAACTAGCTGTGAAATATTCTCCTAGCTAATAGTCTTTCTTTTTAATATAACCCATTTTAGAGCTAAGGGTCTAACCTTTTTTCTCCCTTTTATTTTGTGGGTCACCAGAAAGAAATCAAGGTTCAGAAGCTATGGTAGCTGGTAGACGGTCACACAAAACACATGACCAGTGAAGAAACTAGACCACTTGTGAGGATATTGTAATGAAGGAGAGGCAAAGCTGAAAGTAAAACACAAATTTAGCAATTCAAAGAAGTATAAGGATCAAGAAGGCAAGTTCTCAGAGCAGCTACAGGAGAGTAGGAGATAAGTAAAATGAATATTCAAGTAGCTACATTTATTATACATTTCTGGCTTTCAGGTACTCATCATGATGGTGAATTTGGAAAAACCAACTTGGAATTCCCTGGGACTCAGTCTTTTTTCTTACCGGCTCTATGTATAATTGCTCCCTAGGAGATCTTACTCACCTTATCACTTTACTTACCACCTACAGGAGGTAATTCTCAAGTTTCTGTCATCTATCCAGAACTCTTTGGTGAATTAACACTGATACATACAGCTACATATATGACACATATCCAGAATTGTATTATTTTTCCCCCGCTTGCTACCTGTTTTCCCATCTCAGTAAGTAACAACTCCAAAATTTCAATTGCTGAAGTCCAAAATCTTACAGTCATGCTTGATGCTTCTCTTTCTTTCACATTCCACATCCAATTCGTCTGAAAATCTTATTTCTCGTACTCTCAGGAATCCAACCAGTAGTCACCCCCCTCCCAGCCAAAGCCACAAACACCTCTTATCTGGATATTTGCAATAGCCTCTATCTGGCCTCCCTTCTTCTACCCTTGACTTATTATAGTTCATTCTCAATAGAGCAGCTTTTTAAAATGTAAGATTTTGTTATTCTTTTGCTGAAAACTCTGTGAATCCCCTCACTTCTCTCAGATTAAATGCCAAAATCCTTACAATGGCCTACAAAGCCCTACATAGTCTGGCTCCCCTCTGATGTCATTTCTTAGTATTCTCTTCTGTCTGATTTCTTTTCAGCCCATATGACATTTGTATATAAGAATATAAATATATACAAGAATGCTACACATAGAAATAGAATAAAATTATGCACAGTGAACAACTGAAAAAAGTTATTTATAGGGAAAAAATGTGGAAGGTAAAATAAGAAAATAAAGACTTGATATTTGGGCATTAGTGGGGTTTCCAATATACATAGAGGTGATATACATGACAGTATAAGGAGAGTGGTGAAGGTACTTGTATTATGGCAAAGTTTTCATATTTTATGTGAAATGATATAAAATTAGCCTTAAATTATTAATTATGTATATTGTAATGGCTCAAACAACTCTGAAAATATAGCCAAAGCCAATAAATATTTTTAAGTGTCATACAAAAAAAAAAAAAAAAAAAACATTGAAAAAACCTAAATGAAGGCAGAAAGGAGGGACAGAAGAATATAAAACAGTAGAGATAAACAGAAAACAGATAAAGTGATAAGCCCAAATGCTATCATAACAACAATTACAGTAAATGTTATTAGTCAAAACACCCCAACTAAAGGCAGAGATTATCAGCATGGCTAAGTAAATAGAATTCAGTCTACAAATATGTGGAAATTAAACAATTACTTTTGAACAACTGATGGTCAAAGAAGAAATCAAAAGGAAAATTTTTTTAAATCTAGAAACAAAAATTGAATACAAGATTTCAAAAACTATGGGATGCTACAAAAACAGTTCTGAGAGGAAAGTATATAGTGATTAATGCACATATTAAGAAATTAGAATGATCTCAAATAAGCCTAACTTTACACCTCAAAAATCTAGAAAAAAATTTCAAAATTAAGCCCAAAGTTAGTAGAAGGAAAGAAATAATAAAAATCAGAGAAGAAATAAATTAAATAGAAACCAGAAAAACAAGAGAGAGGATCAACAAAATCTAAGAAGTGTCTTTTTGAAAAGATAAACTACATTGACAAACCTGTAGCTAGACTTAACTAAAAGAGCCTCAAAAAATACAATTAAAAATTAAAAAGGAGACATTATAACATACTGCAGAAACAGATTCATAAGAAACTAGCATGAACAATTACATGCCAACAAATTAGATAATCTAGAAGAAATAGATAAATTCCTAGAAACACACAAGATTCCAAGACTGAATCTTGAAGAAATAGAAAATCTGAATAGAATAGTGAGTAAAGAGATTAAATCAGTAATCAAAAACCTCCCAATTCACTGCCAATTGGTACAGCCAGTATGACAAACAGTATGGAGGTTCTTTAAAAAGCTAAAAATTGATCTACCATAGATCAAGCAATCCTTCTACTGGGTATTTACCCCAAACACTTGAAAACCCATATCTGAAAAGATATTTGCACATCAATGTTCATAGTAACATTATTCACAGTGGCCAGGACATGGAAGCAACCAAAGTGTCCTACAGATAAAGAAGCTGTGGTACATATACACAATGGAATATTACTCAGCTACAAGAGATGAAATACTGCCATTTACAACAACATGGATGGACCTTGAGATAATCATCCTAAGCGAAATAAGTCAGACTGAAAAAGTTGAAAATCACACGACATCACTTATATATGGAGTATAAACCTAAAAGCGACAAATGAACAGGACAAACAAACAGAGACTCATGGACATGGACTATAGACTAGTTGTTACGAGAGGGTAGGGAAGTGTAGCGGGGAGGTAGATGGGGTAAAGGGGGTCAAATATGTGGTGACAGAAAGAAATCTAACTATGGGAGATAAACACAGTGTAAATATATATATATATGCCTTCTTGTTAAAGTGTACAGCTGAAACATCGGATTTCGTTAACAAATGTCACCATAAAACAACAATTTTTTTTTGAAAAAAGGATAAATGAAAAGAATTATTATGTTTGCTAATTATGATGCCTACTCTTTTATTGAACAAGATATAACTAATAGGGTGTAAGCAGAAACCAAATTTATTATTCTCTGCCTCTCCCTGTTAAAATCTAACCCTAGGCAAATAAACTTTACCAACAACAACAAAAAAACTCCCAATTCAGAAAACACCAAAACCAGATGACTTCACTGGTGAATTCTACCAAACATTTAAAAAAGAATTAACACCAAACTTTCTCAAACTCTTCCTAAAAATTGAAGAACAAAGACTTTCCTTCTGCCTATGAGACACTCTTTTAATATAAAGATACAGATCATTTGAAAATAAATTGATAGAAGTGATATAAAACATAAATGATAAGCACACGAATTGTACAGTGGTTACTATAATACAGACTTCAAGAAAAATAATAACAGTGATAAAATAATAATGATAAAAGGAAAAATTCATCAAGAAGAAATAAAAATTTTAAAAATGTTATGTATCTAATAGAACCTTAAACTGCACAGTACAGTCATTTTAAATTAGCAATTTATAGAACACACAAAAATAATCAGTAAAGATCTGAGTTGTCTGAACAACACTGTCAACCACTTTAATCTAATTGACATTCAAAGGACATTATATCCAACAACTGCAAAATAAATGTTCATTTTCATTACACATATATATGGTGAATATGACTCTAACTTGTGCACTTGAAAATACACATATTTCTATTTTAAAAGCCTATATATATTTAAAAGAATAGAAATGATATGAAGCATATTCTCTGGCCACAATATAATTCAATATAATTTAGAAATCATTAATAAGATAACTAGGAAAACTCTAAATATCTGTAATTTAAACAGACTGCTAAATAATTCTTCAATCAAGATGAATTCACAAAATAATTTTTTTAATATTTTGGCCTGAATGACAATGAGAATACAACAAACTTTCATAGCATCTTTGTTTTAAACAGCCAAAAACGAGAATGTCAATCAGCCCAAATGTAAGTCAACAGGTACATCAACACACAAATTGTAGTAACTCCGTACAATGAATTACTATTGAGCAATAATAAGTAATACCCAAAAAGCTATATGATAATTACATAATTTTCCTAAAAGAATTTTTTCAAGCATGAACATATGGGAAAATATATAAAATTATGAAATGAGAAATCTTGACATTATAAAAATTCCAATTCTTCCAATATTAATATATAAAATCATTTGATTCTAATGAGTACAATCAGGAAATGTTTTAGAATTTAAAATGCTAGTTCTAATATTCATCTGGACAAGGAAATATTTAAGAAAGAGAAAAACACTAATATTTCACAACAGAAGCAAGGTTGGAATAATTTCTTTGAGGACTTAACCCACCACTGCTGGCTTTGAAGATGGAAGGAGTCCAAAAGTTAGCAAGGAACCAGATTCTTCCCCAGAACTTCCAGAAGAAACACTGCTCTGCAGATACTTTGATTTTTAGCCCACAGAGACCTCTTTTGGACTCTTAACCTCCAGAATTATAAAATAGTAATTTCATGTTGTTTTAAGCCACTAAACTGTGGTAGTTTGTTACAGCACCAGTAGGAAACTAATACACTGCATTATAATCCAGCAAGCAATTCTTCATTCATTAGTAAATACATTAATGCACCAGTATACAAAAATATTTCTAGCAGCATTGCTTGTAACAGCAAAAACTGTAAAGAAAGGGTACCAACAGGAAAATGGATGTAAGACAGATAAAGAGGAGGATAGCCACATGTATAGTACTTTAAGAGCACAGATTCAGGGCTACAATGATCCCAGGTCCACTTTTACTAGCTGTGTGGCCTAATTCCTCAACTAAGCAGTGCCTTAATTCTCTCATGTACAAAATGAGATTATTCATATTTACTATATCATGATGATAGTATAAAGATTAAATGAATTGGTATATGTAGAGTACTTAGTACAGACCCTGGGACATAGTGCTAAACAAATATTAGCTCATATTATCAACTGGAATTCTACACAGCAGTAAAAATATATTTCCTAAAACTTTATTTATTTATTTATTTAATATGGATGAACCTCAAAAATATAATCTTGAAAAAACATAAGCAAGTCAGAAATAATATATTCAGTGTGATACTTCTCCAAAGTTCAAAAACATGTTATTCTAAATATGGGTTGTTTAGAATAAATACATGTGTCACAAAATTATAAGTATAATACACGAATGATAAATATTCAGTAGGATACTTGTTTATTTGGGGTTGTCTTTGAGGGTGCAGTGGATAAATTTAATAAGAAGGGGTTACCCAAGTGCTACACTAATAATAGTAATGTTCTAGTTCTTAAGCTACATGAGTGTTTCTTGTATCATTTTTATTATTTATATGTGATAATAGGTAAAACACTTCCACCTTACAAAATAAAATATATAATATTATTTTACAGTAGTATTTTATAATACAAACTATAAAGAATAAGTATAAGAACTGGTACATCTTTTCCAGTTTCACCATTTCTTAGCCAACGGTAAGAAGTACAAAGGTAAAAAGAGGTACAAAGACAGAAAGAGGTACAACTCTTTCAAGAACAAGACTCAAAAATTCTTCCACTCAAACTTACCTCACTGGCCATAACTTAGGTCCATAGACTCATCTAACTGCAAGAGAAATGGGAAAACTCTTCAGCTAAGCTGACATGTAAAACTCTGTTACTATGAAAGAATAGAGGAATGAACTTTGGAGGATAATGAACAGTCTGCCACAAATGGCAACAAGAAGCATATTGAAAAATAAGATGGGTTTAGAATATAAAATATTTGTTAGGCTATTTGTATGGTTGAAGAAAATATATCGTAAACCATACAGCCGCAAATAGTTTTCAAGTTGTTACTCCTATCAGGAAAAAATTAGCTAATAAAATCCTCAAAATATTTTTTATATTAAAAATATTCTTCTACACTTTTCTTAATCTTCTCTGAAATGGAAAATGTTGGTCAAGTATATAATGAAAGGGAAATGGATAAACTATAAATAATTCCATGTCTTTGGAATAAAAATTCATAATTATTCAATTTGCTTGTCTTCTCGGCCTCCAAATTTCCCAAATAACAACATTTTAATATTTATTTTGTACTTAAATAAATTTATCAAGCATTAAATTCAAGTAATAAACTCAACTCTACCTGCCAACACTCAGCTTGGAAAAACTAGCTGTCTCACTCTTGCTATGACTTTCTCAGTTATTCTAAAAGGATTTTACTGCATTCCCAATTCCATACTATTGTACAGATGAAATCTCGTAAACTTATCTCATGGTTTGACAGCCTCTATACATAAGCAACTTGATCAAATACATGGCAAGACTTGTGGAATATATCAGACATACAATTAGTAGTCAATCACAGAATAAGCAGGGTGGATTTATTCATCACGAGGGCTTTTAACTATCTGGATTTTACCCAGTTGGGTGAATCAGACAAAGAAAAAAGGGAACCCCAGAAAGGCTACCATTATGTAAAATCAAGTTCAGTAGCAGAACCTTAGAAAAGGGAAACGGGAAAGCAACTTCAAAGCTATATTCAACTGCCTGTTTTATTTTTATTTATTTTTTTGTTTTCCAGATGAGCAAATTGATATTCAGAGAGGTAGAATAACTTACATGAAGTCACACAGTTCGTATCAGAAGTAGATCCTCTAGGACTTTAAGGAAGCGATTCCATGTGCTTATATTTACAAACCATCAGTTGCTGTTTTTAGCTTTATTTTTTTCTTTCTTGGTATATATCCACATCGCTATATCTAGGCAGCTCTCTTGCACATCTTTATTACCAATTTTCTTTGAACAAACAAAAATGCTATGAATTCTTTTGGGCAGATTACTTTATCTGACAATAGTTGACTCATAGGAAAATTTAATTGGTCATAGGAGAATGTGCTAGTGAATATCAGGTTTAGTTAAAGATTGAAAATAAATATTCTGACTCTGGAATTTGCCCTAAATCCTGGTTACTGCCTGGAAATTTGAAAACAGGGACACCAGAGCCTGTGCAGCTGTGTGTGTGAGCACAGGGAATGTGCTCAGGTAGGGGGAGCTGGCTCTTATTTTTGTAATAGTTCTTCTTCCCTGTTTTCTAACACCCCCTCAAATTCTAAATATCATCTCAGAGATAAGATTAGCTGCTGTTGAGTTGCCTGAGGAGCAGAAACGATGGCTCAGTCTTGGCCGGCAGAAACTCTAATTCAGCTGGCCTGTGGCACCTGCAGCTACTGTCTACAGGGTATGATCTTTGACCCCTCTTGCAAAGGTTTTCTGACCAACATGCCACTTACCAGTTTGCCTTTGCCTAAAATTTCTGTCCGATCTTTTCCTGGCAAACCTCTACTCTTTTCCTAGAGTGGTCCAGAAAAGGCAACACTTGAATTGATATTAGTCACTTGCATTTGATTATAAATTTATTTTTGTATGTTCTTAGAGCTGAATTTAATGGAGAAATCAGAGAGAGACCATTAGGTCCCGAGTGACCAAGCAAGGACTCACTCCAGAGGCAAAAAAGAAAAAAATTAAGGCTGGAGGGCACAACAGGTGTACAGTATAATTGAATTGAATTAAGTTCAATATAGAGTAAAACTGAATTTAATTGAAAATAAAATACACAGACATGAATTGTTCTAATAAACTAATGTCTCAGTTATATACATTAAATCCTACTGATTTATTCTGTATGTATGTATAAGATATATATTTCTTATTGTGGTGCACAATTTAAAATTTTGAAATATCTAATAGAAATATATAAATACAAATTTTTTGTTTTTTTTTTTATAACACTCACCACTGTTATCTTAATGATATTCCAGATTAAATTATCAAAATTTCCTGACACTGTAACCATGTATACAAAATTATTAGAAGTCTTTATATTTTTGCTTTATGTGATTGATATTTAATAAAAGGAGATAATTAAGTATACTTAAATCAGTTATGCGCTGGAGAATTAGGCTTAAGTTTTCAATTGATGTGACTGAGGCATTTGGTATTACTGATTTTCCTAACAATAGATGCACTTTGTATTCTGCCTTGGATTTTATATACATTTCCTAAATGGATTAACTTCAGAAAAGTACCTTGTTCAAGAGTTATCATTTCAACTTCTTTCACATTAAGTTGAAAAATCCTATTTAATTCAATAGACTGCAATGGCTTTCCTTTTAATTCAAAGTAAAAGCCAAAGATCTTCTTGTGGTTTATAAAGCTTAGCGTGAATTGGTCCCATTATCTTTCTTACCTCCCCTCTCACTACAGCCCTGGCTCACTCTCTAGGTACACAGGCCTTATCATTATCCCTTGAACTCCTCAAGGATGCTCCCAGCCTAGACATTTTATCCTCACTGTTCTTCCTCCAGAGATACTATTCCTACATACATTCCCTTGGACTAAAATAAAAAATGAGCACTACAAGAAAAGAAAATTACAGGCCAACAACCATGATGAAAATAGATGCAAAAAATCCTCAAAAAGTATTAACGAAACAAATTCAGTAATAAATTAAAAGGATCACACTCCATGATCAAGTGGGATTTATTCCACGGATGCAAGGATAGTTCAATATCTGCAAATCAATCAATGTGCTAGACTATATTATCAAAATAAATGATAAAATCGTATGATGTTCTCAACAGATGCAGAAAAAGCATTTGACAAAACTCAATATCCATTCATGGTAAAAACTCTCAACAAAGTAAGTATAGAGGGAATGTACCTCAACACAAAAAAAATGCCATATATTACAAGTTCAGAACTGACATCATACTCAATGGTGAAAAGCTGAAAGCTTCTCCTCTAAGATCAAGTACAAGACAAGGATTACCATTCCCACCACTTGTACCTAATAGTACTAGAAGTTCTAGTTAAAACAAATTAGGCAAGAAAAAGAAATAAAAGACATCCAAATCAGAAAAGAAATGTATCTATTTGCTTATGATATGACATTACAGAAAGAAAACCCTGAAGACTCCTGAAAACTGTTAGCTCTAATCTCAAATTCAGTAAAGTTGCAAGATACAAAATCAACACACAAAAATTAGCTGCATTTCTACACACTACTAACAAATTATTAGAGAGAGAGATTAAGAAAACAATCTTATTTACGATGGCATCAAAAAGAATAAAATACCTAGGAATAAATTTAACCAAGGAAATGAAAGAACCATATGATGAAAACTATAAGACACTGAGGAGAGATATTGAAGAAAACACAAATATATGGATAAATTTTGTGTGCTCATGGATTAGAAAAACTAATAATGTTAAAATGTCCATACTAACCAAAGCATTCTACAGATTCAATAAAATCTTTCTCAAATTTCCAATGTCATTTTTCAAAGAAATCAAATAAAAATTCTAAAATTTGTATGAGGCTACAAAAGACCTCAAATAGGCAAAGCAATACTGCAAATGAAGAGCAAACCTAGAAGCATGACAATTCCTGGCATAAAAACGGACACATAAATCAATGAACAGTATACAGAGCCCAGAAATAAACCCAAGCATATTGGTCAATTAATTTATGACATAAAGCCAAGAATAGACAATGGGGAAAGGATAGTCTCTTCAATAAATGGTACTGGGAAAATTGGACAGACAAATGCAAAATAATGAAACTGGATTATTACATTATACCATACACAAAATTAAACATAAGACCTGAAATTACAAAATTTCTAAAATAAAACATAGTGATTAAGCTCCTTGACATCAATATGGACAATGATTTTTTTTAATTTGACACCAAAAGCAAAGGCAACAAAAGCAAATTAAATAAGTGGAGCTATTTCTAACTAAAAATCTTCTGTACAAAGAAAACCTCCAGCAAAATAAAAAGGCAATCTACTGAATGGGAGAAAATATTTGTAAATCATATCTGATAAGGGGTTAATAGCAAAAATATACTAAAAAATTAAAAAACATATAACTCAATGGGAAAAAAAAAACAATTCTATTAAAAAATAGGCAGAGGATCTGAATATATACATATCCAAAGAAGACATACAGATAACAGGAACATGAAAAAGGTGATCACTATCAGGGAAATACAAATAAAAATCACAATAAGACTTCACATCATACCTGTTATGATGGCCATTTTCAAAAAGACAAGAAATAACAAGAATTGATGAGGATGTGGAGAAAAGGGAAACTTGTGGCTGAGAACATAATTTTGTGCAGCTGCTATGGAAAACAGTATGTATGTTCCTCAAAAAAATAAAAACAAAAGTGCCATACGATCCAGGAATACCACTTTTGGGTATTTATACAAAGAAAACAAAAATACTATCTCAAAAAGATATCTTCACCTCCATGTTTGTTTCAGTATTATTTATAATAGCCAAGACATGGAAACACCCTGGTGTCCACTGACAGATAAAGAAAGAAAATGTGGTATATATACATGCAATGAGATATTATTCAAAACACTAAGAAAGAAGAAAGAAGAAAGAAAGAAAGAAAGAAAGAAAGAAAGAAAGAAAGAAAGAAAGAAAGAAAGAAAGAAAGAAAGAAAGAAAGAAAGAAAGAAAAGAAAGAAAAGAAAGAAAAGAAAGAAAAGAAAGAAAAGAAAGAAAAGAAAGAAAGAAAGAAAGAAAGAAAGAAAGAAAGAAAGAAAGAAAGAAAGAAAGAAATCCTGCCATTTGCAACAATATAGATGGACCCCGAGGGCATTGTGCTAAGCAAAATAAAACAGAGAAAGACCAATATTGTTATGATCCCACTTATATGTGGAATCTAAAAAATAAATTAAAAACACTGATAGACACAAAGTACAGATTGGTAGGTAATAGAGGTAGAGGGTGTAGGATGGGTGAAACGGGTGAATTTGGTTAAAAGGTATACACATCATATCATGTTGTATATCTAAAACTAACACATGTTGCATGTCAATTATACATCAATTTTAATAAACAACACCTTGGCCAACTCCTTCACTCCCTTCAACCTTTCTTCAAATCTTACTTCCCAATGCAGCCCACCCTCGCCACCTTATTTTATACTGCTCACATGCCCCAGGCTCATTACCTTGATCTGGTTTTTTATTTTTATAGCATTTTTTGTTTTTTTGACATGTTATAATTCTTTATCCTGATTATTGTTTACTTTTCTAGAATATGAATTCTATGAGGTATGGTCTTTGTTTTGTAACCTGACATAGCCTAGTGGCCTATAAGAGTGACCACCATATAGAAGTTGTTCAGGAAATATTTGCTGAATCAATGCTATTGGGGGAAAAAAAACCCTTCTACATTCTCTCTCATAACACTCCTACTACAACTTTGCACTAATATTTATCCACATATATCCATTACCGTGTTTAACAGACTTCTAAATTTATTCAACAAATATTAATTACGGAAATATAAAAGTGAACAAGGCAGATAAAGCATTACATTGTAGGGAAGAATGTAGTTAAACAAATACAATATAATAACAAGAAAAGTTATGAAGAACACTAAATCAGGGTAAGTCAATAAACAGGGCAGTGGAGGAGGTTACACTTGAGCGAAGATCTAAAGGAAATGAGGAAACAAGCCATGCAGATATTTTGGAGAGAAGGGTTATGTCAACAAATACAGGCAGAAATATTTGAGTGTCCAAAAAAGACCCAGGAGATCATCATGGCTCAAATATCATGAGTGGCGGGGAGAGCAGAAGGAGATGAAGTCAGAGAGGGTGGTTAGGGTCCACAACATTCAGGGTTTTGAAGGTCACTGTAAGACTGGAATTTGTTCTATGGTGATAGGTACAATTTGAGGCTCATGAACAAAGGAATGACAGAATCGGTTTTATATATTATTTAAATGTTATTGCTTGACTTTTTATAATAAAAATATATTGTTGTAATTTTTCCCAAGGTCAATAAAAAGTATATAGTAGAGGAGGCATAAATAAAATAAATATGTGAAAGGGGGGTAGGGTATCACTTAAATCTTTAAACTCTTAATAACCCTGAATACCTTAGTTGGGTTGTACACACTATGCTACGTTAATGTATTAGAGTCTGAAGGACAAAAATCTCCAATTTTTCACTAAATAAATATTTTGAACAAAATCACTGCTTTCAAATAATTTTCATACTGGTAAATGGAAACAAACAGGCAATCAAATAATTTATCAAGAAATGATGCACATGATGAATAAAAATAAGAATGTAGAGACTGATGTCCAGGGGTAAAGAGAATGATGGGAAAGTGCAATTTTATACAGGATGCTCAGGATTCAGATGGTCAAGGAAAGCCTTTTTCTTTAAAAAAAGAAAAAAAGTGACATAGAAGGAGAGAGCTGAAGGTTATGAAGCGAGACATACTGATATCTGTGGGAAGAGTGTTCCAAGCACAGAAAGAACAGAAAATTCTAATGCATCAAGATTGCACTGGGTGCCATTTCTTCACATATCTACCAACACTGACTTTATTCATTTTGACTAATGTATTAGCTATGTCAAAATTTTCATTATATTTTACATTGCCTTGCTTTTTTATTTGCAAGTAAAGTGTTGAGCCAAAATTTGGGAAATATTCTAGATTTTTTCTTCAGTGAATAAGGTAATAAATTCACTAAACAGATACACATGCACACAACAAAACAGAAAAAGGATAGGAACAGCTTTCCCAGATATTTTCTGTTCAACTTAAAAAAAAATAGAAGCCATATGTATTTGCAAAGCTAAGAAACATCTTTGTGGCACATGTCTCCCGAGAAAAGACTGAAAACACTTTAGTACTACTTACTGATCATGTATCACATGCCAAGGATTACTCTAAACCTATGCAGTCCAGTAAGGTAGCCACTAGTTATACGTGGCTACTTACATATAATTTAATTTTATTTATTTTAATTACAATTATAAATTCATTTCCTGAGTTAGATTAGCCACACTTCAAGTGCTCAGTAGCTGTGTGTGTGTGTGTGTGTGTGTGTGTTACAGAGCAATTCTATCATCACAGAAAGTTCAATAGAAAAGGGGATCAAAATTTTGTCACCTCTGGAAGCACATAAGACCCTGAATTGCCAAAGACATTCTGAGAAAAAAGAATAATCCTGGAGGCATCACTCTGCCCGACTTCAAATTATACTAAAAAGCAACAGTAATCAAAACAGCATGGTATTTGTAGCAAAACAGACACACTGACCAGTGGAACAGAGTCGAGAGTCAGAAGTAAATCCATATTTATATGGGCAAATAATTTTCGACAACAAAGCCAAAAACATAATGGAGAAAGTAAAGCCTCTTCAATAAATGGTGCTGGGAAAACTGGAAAACCACCTGCAAAAGAATGAAACTAGACTGTTGTCTATCACCACAACCAAAATTAACTCAAAATGGAATAAGGACCTGAATATAAGACCTGAAACAACAAAATACATAGAATAAAACATAGGAATGAAACTCAAGGACCTTGGACTTAAAGAAGATTTTATGAATTTGACCTCAAATGCAAGGGAAGTAAAAGCAAAAATAAATGACTGAGACTACATCAAACTAAAAAGCTTCCGCTCAGCAAAAGAAACCATCAATAAGGTGAAGAGACAACCATCTAAATGGGAAAGTATATTTGCAAGCAATGCCTCCAATAAGGGCCTAATATCCAAAATATACAAAGAACTCATACAACTCAATAACAGCAAAAAAAACAATAATCCAATCAAAAAATGGGCAGAGGATCTGAACAGATACTTCTTTCAACAAGACATACAAATGGCAAACAAATATATGAAAAGATGCTCAACATCGCTAGCTATTAGGGAAATGCAGATCAAAACCACAATAAGATACCATCTCGCACCTGTTAGAATGGCTATAATCAACAGGACAAATGCTGGAGAGGATGCAGAGAAATAGGAACCTCAAACACTGCTGGTAGGACTGCAAATTGGTACAGCCACTATGGAAAACAGTATGGAGGTTCCTCAAAAAACTAAGAATTGATCGACCATATGATCCAGCAATCCCTCTACTGGCTATTTACCCCCAAAGACTTGAAAACCCATATCCCAAAAGATATTTGCACACCAATGTTCAAGGCATTATTCACAGTGGCCAGGACACGGAAGCAACTGAAGTGTACTATGATAGATGATTGGCTAAAGAAGCTGTGGTATATATATATACAATGGAATATTACTCAGCCATAAGAAGAGATGAAATACTGCCATTTGCAACAACATGGATGGATCTTGAAATAATCATGCTCAGTGAAATAAGATAGACAGAAAAAGTCGAAAATTACATGATATCACTTATATGTGGAATATAAACCTAAAAGCAATAAATGAACAGGACAAATATACAGAGACTCATGGACATGGAAAATGGATTAATAGTTACCAGAGGTAAAGGGGGAGGGGGAAAGGGGAAAGTATACAGGGGGCGGGGGGATTTAAATCATTTCTTCAATTAAAAAAATAAATTAAAAAAATGAATTCTCAAAAGAAATATTTGTAACCTCAAAATATGCCTTTGGGATATTGATTTTAAGCTGCTTACTAAGAAACAAAAGATTCAGAAAAAACCTCTGACCCTCCCACTTATCTGCCTCAAGGAACTCAAATAGAAAAATCTGCTTAAAAGAAGGGAGTATCACCTTAGTGTCATAAACTAAATGTGGCAGACAAGGAGAAATCCAGCAAAGCCTGTTTGGTAAACTTTCCTCTGTGTCCCGTTGTCTCTGGGTGGCCCAGCAAGAATTTGTTTACCACATACTTGTTCTTTCTTGTCTACCTGTGAATCTGCCTACTTCTTTGAAATCCCAGACCATTGACCCCTTCTCCTTAGTCCATAATGGCAAACAAGTCTCAAATGCCCAAGGACCTCAGGGCTCAGATTCCTATAGCACCTCCACATGTACACTCATAATAAATTTTGGACATTTTCCCCTGTTAATCTGTTTCACGTTAATTTGATTATTAGTCCAGTCAGAAGAATTTAGAATGGTGGGGAAAAAGTTATTTTTTTAACCCCTAACACATAACAGTCACCATTTTAATCTTCTCAACAACTATAAAGCATAGTTATTAGTATTATCCTTAATTTATAAATGAGGAAATGAGGCAGAGAGGTAAAGTAACTTGTCCAATATATAATATAAACCCGGTGGCATAATTAATCTATTTTTTTTTCAGAAGTAAGATCCAAATATTTTAACTTACTAAATTTTACCTAAGCACAGGAATTTTACCATGAAACATCGTAGTTAGTCTTTAAGACATGATGCAAGATTATATTCTAATATTGCTTTACGCTGTTTCAGCTCCAGAATAACTATTTGCCTTAAAAAATGCAAATTTACAGTAGAATGTTGTCCTAATACATAAAAGAGGTGAATATGCTTTATTAGTCTATTATACTGTGATATTAATTGGAAGTGACATTGTGACTATTTTTATAGAATATATACTCTTTTATCTATATACTTGTGGATTTTTGAATTATAAACTGATAATGTTTCCTTCTTTGGATTTTCTGGTGGCATGATTTATAGCTGGAAACGGAGGTTTCATACTCATAATGGTTGTGAAACAATTAAACAGCAGTATTCTCTTTTCATAGGACTTATCAGATCCTTTAAGATATAGCGATGACTCCATGGTCTTCACAATTTAAATCAGTGGCTTTCCTTGCTGGAAAACCATGCCAGTTTTTAATATTTGACTAGCCATAATGCACCTACTCCAGAACGCTCTCCCATAATAATGTTTAGCATCTTTCTAACTAATCTCTCACAATCTCGAATGCACTCTTCAAAGATTGAGTCAACATGCTTTTCCTCCAAGTGTCAATTACTTTTATCCTATAGAGAAAAATGATTCAACTATATAAAATCTAAGTCCAGAAAAAATATGGTAATTCAAGGCTTTTCCAACATGTCACCATAGATTAGAAAATTTTTTTCTGGATTATATTTATTGAGAGAATGGGATCTCCTTTTTTGGTTGTAATAAACCTATTTCCTCTGTTCTGCTCAGGAACTTAGACCCAATTGTGTGGTGGAATTATAGAACAAGGAAGTTGGGAAATAAAACAGAACTTTCCCCCTACCAAGAAAGTGATTAAGTTGAAAAACCTAGGGTACATCTAATTTTTAGACATTTACCTTCTCAGAAAGGAAATATTAACCACTAATTATAAGGCCTAGTACTTGCAAATATGAATACATTATAGGCTCTGTCTTCAAGAAGCCTATAATCTAACATAATGGATAAATAATATAAATTCAAAAAGTGTGGTTAGATAAGGGGAATGTCACTTTTCATTCAGTGATGAGGGATAGATTCATTAAGAAGACTACATTGAAGATAGGCCTGGAAGGATGGGTCTGATTTTAACAGGCAGTAATGAGGAAAGGGTATTTTACAGGGTAAAAAGGCAGTAAAGATGGGACTGTACCAAATAGTTGAATGTGCCATCCTATGGGTGAAAGGATATAGTGGGAAATCAAGCTGAAAGTTGATTAGAGCTGGAGCATGGCGAGTCTTGAGTGCATGAGCAGATATTGTTGGTTGCCTGCCCTTTAGTGCATGACTCAGTAATATTAACCCTATCCTCAGATCCACGGCTAAATTCACAGTATCCTATGCTAGTCTTGGTAGCCTTAAGCCCCATCATTAAGAATTGGTTTAGGAGAAGCACATAGCCAATCAGATAAGGAGGCTGTCTGTTGTGGGTCTTCTGGCAAATGTCACTTTTCTCTTAAACATAAGAAATGGTCCTTCTTCCAATGCTGGGTCTGCAAGTAATAGCTGAAACTTCTACAGCTGTCTTATCATCAACCTAAAGTAGAAGTTGAGGAAAAATATGGACCTAAAAGAACTGCTAAGGAGCAGAGGCTGGAGTTATGAATTTCTTAATATTTGAAGTATGATAAATCTATGTATTGCTTAAGGTATTTAGAATTGGATTCAGTATATTTTTTCATGTTAAAGCATTTTAACTGATTGATCCAGGCTAAAGAATTTGGACTTCCTCAGAATAGAGCAGACATGGGGACACACAGATAGTTAAGTAGAAGATGAGCATAAGTTTAATCTGAGCATAGTATGTATGATGGATTCAGTTAGGAGGAAAGTAGATAGGAGATTATTCAGGTAAGAGGTAATGCAGTTCTGAATCAGGATAGGGACCATGAGAAAGAAAGCTTTGAACAGATATGAGACAATTTTGAAATAAAAAAAAATAAAAAAATAAAAAAATAAAAAAAAAAAAAAAAACGACCAGCAAAGAAGGTCTGCAGGTTGAAAAAAAAATAGCCAATAAAGAGAAAAAGAGAAAATGATGTTTAACTGGAAAATGAATATGTTCATTTCTCCCTCATATTGACTGTTGGCAGCTACAATTTATAGGGATTCTTGGAGGCGAGTCCTACAGATTAGAGTATTCAGTTGCACTTAGATGCAGCCAGCTTGACAATAGCTCTCCACATCTTCCTTTCTCTCTGCTTTGTCCCTTACTCTGCTTCCTAGGTCTGTGCCCTCTAATAAAATAGGAGTACAAGCCTTTCCCTCAGGTTCTGCCTTCAGAGGACCCAAAGCCAAGACACTGTCCCAAGAGGAAGGCTATACCAAATAATACTAAATTACCTTCCACATTTAAAATGCTGTGATTCGAATAAAGAAAACAGCATGTTTTCTAAAAGCAACTGCCCCACAGAGGAGGTAAGGTCATTTCTCCTCTCAAGAATATTATTAGAAGCTAAATCCTACTATTACAGACCAACACAGGGCCTTCTAAATTCCTTTGTTTTACTGATATTTTGTCTAATTTAGTGCTTTTTGATGTTCTCATGTTACTGGCCTTGAGCTTAAAAGTGGTTTTTCCAACCTGGGAAAATTGTTCTGATGGTTTCATTGTGTTGGAATATATAGTGTAGTAAGAATTCTGACACTTTCTCAAAAGATTCATCAGAAAAACATATTCTAATCTCCAACCAGACTTGTTAATAAGAGTAATGTAGATGAAGCTAAAGGAAGGCAACAAGAGACAATACTGAGATTTCCTATTTAACCAGGCAGATAAGGAGATAAGGTTCACAGAGCAGGTAAGCAGTTCACAGTCTAATCCACATGCCTTATCAGTGCCATCAGTTCCATCTATTTCAGTAAGGTGGTGAATCACTTCGGTGGTAAATCACTTCTTACATGGTGGTACCTGAAGTGAACCAATAACTCAGCAATTACTTTAGGAAAAGCATGAGGACCTCAGCAATGGCAAACAACTAAACTTCACATGCTAATCCCTTGTAGATGGGACTAGTTATGATAGAAATAACTCTAGGATGAAAAATACTCAGAAATAAAATATCCTAAGCCTTGAAAGAATCAATCTCCAAGGGAAAAAAATTAATTAATTAATAAGCATGAATTTGACCGTTCAAAAGTAGCAGATATTCAGGGCTCTTTATGTCCATTAACTTCAGAGATGGCCCATCGAATCTGATAATGAAAGCACTTGACTTAAAATAAGTTGATTTAGAATAGTTTTCACCTGTTTCATAGCATGGGAATTTTCCAGAGTGCCTATGAAATGTAAGGTATGTACTAGACTCACTCAGCCAAAATTAAACAGTAATATTCTTGTCTCTAGCATTTAGTGAACAGCTTTCAAAAGGGTAGAGTCAAAATCCAACATATTTGAGAACTTACTCAACTCCCACATCTCCAGTTGCTTTCCCATTGAGAGACACTTGGCTGAGCTGGCAAGACATTATTAGGCAGTGCTGTCATTCTTTTGGATACATAACAATGATTATTGAGCAGGTCTGTCTTTCTCTAAGAATTTGTCTCAACTCGTAGAAGACCCCCCTTCCTTATTGCTCTTTGATCAAAGATCTGGTAAATTCATTTGCAGTGACATATATTTAGGATCAGCTATTCTAATGCTATATCTCTCTAACACTAATGTGTTACAAAATGAGCAATTAATTACTCCTCTAGGAATATCTGCATGCTTTCCCATTCGGGGGTGGGGGGGGGACAACTGTGTACTTGTAGTTGTGATGAGTAGTAGAAAGAAGGCATCAGGATGACAAAGGGTCAAGGCACCACATTCTCCCAAAATAACACCAAGGTGTCATTCTCCTATCCTTCCTTCACACTCAACACAAATCACGCTATTTGCCTTCTCCGAATGATAAAGACCTAGCTGACTGTTTTGTGAAAAAACTACTCCAGAAGCTTTATGTAAGGTGGATGGACATTTTCACTCTGTCCGAAGGAGGCTTCACATGAGGAAGAAGGAGGGAAACGAAGTGATTAATCCACTGCCATGCAGTTTTCTTTTCTGTCAATAAAGTCTTCCCATAGGAGCTTTTCTCCCTACCCCAACCCTCCCTCTCTCCTTCTCTTGTGTGCTACAAGAGATGAGAAAGCCAAATTCCAGGTAATCAAGCTAATGGGAGGTCAGAATCTGGAAAGGGAGCTTAGATAAGTAGGGGGCTACAACAGGCCATAAAGAGAGTTGAGTTTAGCAACAAGCCACCTGTATGTTGAACTAGATGTTCCTTTTGGACTTATTCAGTCATGGAACATTCAACACATATTAAGCCCTTATAGACTGGGGAATGAGGACACAAATCTGAAAAGATAAAATGTTTTCCAGGTGCTCAAAGCCTAGTGGAGTAGCTCAAGGCCAGAGCTAGAAGGAGAATGGCTGGGCCCCTGTAACAGGTGGAAAGGAGCTCTGACTGGCAGTGGAAAGGCAAGGAGGAAAACAGCCCCGGAAAATGTTTGCTTTTTACCATACCTTAATTTTAAATGAAATGATCTTTGATATTCCTTACAATTATGTTAACCTATTTTACTTACAATTTCCATGGTGTGTTAAGGAAATTTTTGTGGGAGTCTTTGAAGATGAGACTAATACCTTCTTTAGTATTCTGTGGAATTGCCATTTCTCCCACTTTTTTTTTTTATTAAGTCAAATGGGTTTTACTTTTTAAAGAAAAATGTATTTTCCTCTTTTTATCCTGCTGCCTCCAACTCATTTCACAAAATGTGAACATTCCTTCATCTTGTTGAACATTGGCTCCAAGAAATGTCATCAGAATTGCAAAGTTATTCAGTGTCTTGTGACTGTTTTTAAAGTATTTACCCAAATCTCCTTGTAAATCTATTCAGGAATAAATTTTGTATGCTCTATAAAGCTAACTGTATTCTCAGATATTGCCATTTATAGTTTTATGAGATACTAATTGTGAGAAGTTGATGTTTTCCCTGTCACATATATGTCCTTGTTGATTCTAGAGTATTTTACTTCAGAAAAAAAGCTAAATGGGAATAAAAACAGCACGTAAACCAAGTAGTTGCCAGCAGGGAATGACATGCTTAATTACTGCTGGCTGTGGTCCTTTAACTAAAGAGATAACCTCTGAATAGTTAAAAACACACAAACACATTAATTCTTTCCAATACAAATCACTTCTAAAATGCAATGAAGTTAACAAGTCAGTTCTATCAAATCTATGATCCTTTTATATCTGGTTTAACTCTGGTAGACAGTTCAGTTTTAATGTTTAAGCTCAGCACTAATGCCTTTCTCATTTGCACTCTTGACTCAGAGAAATGACCAGGAGCTGTTGCTATGTAAGTACAGGGCCCATCAATGTGCCTAACTGGCTTGCTTCCCAGATGCTCCTGCCATCTGTTGGAAATGTAGTTCAGCAGAAACAGAAGGTAGACAAAAAATGCACTTTTCCTCATGTCTTTGAAAAAGTATGTTTATCATGCTTTAATAATTAGCCATGTAAACAGGCTTTAAATCATGGCCTCAGATACTAGAATAAACATTGATTGTTTTATTGTTTTTCCTGCTGTAGAGAAGCATTGCATCATAATATATTTAAAGTAAGCTTTAATCTCTTTGTCTCCCAGCTCTATAAAGACAATATTGCCCATTAAAAGAATAAGTCATAGACAACAAAATGCAAGATGAGAGAACATTTTGTGCATATGGTAGAGGTCAATTAAGAGAGAAGTAATGAAAGGAATACTAGCCTGTGAGAAAGACAAACTATTCTACTTCTCTCACCACAGGTATATATGTTGTTCTTGGTAAAAATCGCTGTTAGAATTTAGATGCGTTTCACAGGATAGTAGTCTATTCAGTATCATGCATACACACTTAAAAAATTAAGACTTTTTTCAGCACTCATTTTCTGAACCTTAGGAGATATATATTGTATTCTACCTCATTACTGCCCAAAATATGCTTTAAAAACATGCAAACAACTGAAGCCTTATATCACTAGTTCTCCAAATTTAGTGTGCATCAGAATCAACAGAGATTGCTGGGCCCACCTCAAGGTTTTCAAGTCAGTAGTTTTGGCCTGGGGCCCAAGAATTTAGATTTGTGACCAATTCCCAGGTGAGGTTGATGTTGCTTTTGTAGACTACAAAGCATTAAAAGAGAGTTATTACGATATTATCAACTATATTCCCTATGCTGTACTTTATATCCCCATGTAGGTATCAGATGGTTACTAGACTTATCGGGTGATCACTTCATAAATTAAATAAATGTCTAATCACTATGTTGTACACCTGAAACAAACATAATATTGCATGTGAGCTATAATTGAAAAAAATTTTTCAAGAAAGTAAAAATGCAGAATGGGGAATGACTGGTTCAGGCTAGGAAGAGAAAGTCTCAGAGAATCAGAGTTTTAGAGTTGAATGGGACAGTAGTGTTAGTAGTCTTTAAATATAACTCTCTTCAATCAACAAGTTATAAAACTGACGGCCTTTGGATCACCTGACTTGCTGAAAGTCACTTAAGTGAGTTAGTCCAAAACAGGAGCAGGCAAAAAGTTTGGATGCTTTTACCCTAACTCTTAGAACCAAAAACACACTTGCAAAATTTGCGTTAGCTGTACTCTGTGATTGTTTTTTTCCTTTAGAAAAATTTAGGACAATGCACAAAAGGGGGGGGGGCAGGCGGGGTGAAGAGCTTAACCCTGGAAGGCCATGCCCCTATGGACAGGGGAAGAATAAATGTCCTATGTGCCCCCTTTCACCTGGTGACAGGAGTGTTTTAAAGAGAGGATTTGGGAGAGAGAAATGCTAATGGATTAGCTTTATCTCCTAGTTTTTTTTTAATGCCTCTCTTAATTTGGTCTGCCTTTTCACAAGCAAGCTCCAAAAGGACAAAGCCCTGTTATTGTATATTGCATAGGGCCTGGAGCTCAGTCCAAAAGATCTCAAATAATCCTCTTAGAAACCAATTCCCATTTGAGTGGTGGACGCAGATGCTGAGTGAAATAACCAGGAAGCACCACTATCATCTTGTGAAAGTGTTCACTGTATCTTTATAAAAGTCATTTCCCTAAAATATATAACAGTAAGATGTTACTTTTAAAAGCAAAATGTTTGCTGCCTATAAATCCTAAAGGTGTGTTCTGTGGATTAGTAAAAGCTTTTCAAATGCCTCTAGCATTACACAATCAGAAATTCCCTCTTGTTACAAACAAAAGGATTCATTTTACCTGGGAGGAATTCCTTAAGGGTCAAGGATCATTTTTCCTCTAATCAACCATTACTTAAATTTTGGTTCTGCATGCACCACATGCTCTTCATGCAACTTTGAACAGCAAAGGTTGAGTAAATGCAATCAGAAAACTCCATCTCCCTCTGCAGCTCTCAAGGAGGCTGAGCAAACCCAATGATGGGCAAAAGACTATAGCAGAGGCTACCACAGTTCAGCCATTTTCTAACTTGTTTCCATTTGGAGACACTTAAATGTTTGAGACATAATCAGCCCTCATTGCTGGTTGCTATTTCTGTGTGGTTTTGAGAGGCCCAGGCTCTCTGAGGGCACATCTGGTCACACTAATGACTCTCACAGGCAGGGTACTGCCCTGTCTGCCAGGTCCTATGGAGACAGGAGCAGGGCACTTCTTGCCCCCATTCTCTCCCCCAGAAGCATCCAGCTCATCACACAACCTTCTGTGGTCCTGGCCATTTGCCTATGCAGAGAAGGGCACTGGAGCAGAGACACAGTGCTGTGGGTCAGCTCAAGGCATGGATTTAATGAAAGGTCTGCTGGAAGCCACATCAAACAGCAGCATGAGTTCACAAATCTGCTCAGAAAGGTAACTTGGAGGGCATCTGTCACAATTCTTTCCCCTGATGGTTAGCCCTTGTTATGACTGGAGAGATTTCTTTGCATGTTTTAAAATATTTACTGTATACATTTTATATTACCCACAGACAACTCTGAAATCAGAGTTGTCTCCTCTCTTGGGTGACCCATGGCAAGTGTCCAGCCCCACCCAACACACTGAAGGGAGATGATGCTTTGTAAGCTCATAGTTGGGCAGAGACAAAGCAGTTCATATGTCACACCTGTGCCTGATGTCAAGCTCCTGAGCTATCTGAAAAACTGCCCTCCAGCTGCTTTTCAGAATCATTCTATGGCCTGAACAGCTCAGGAGATGGAGAACTTAAACATTTAACTTCATACACATGCTTTAAAATTTCCAAATATATAACAGTATCACATTTCATGGATAATCTGAAAGTCATTAGGTACTTTTAAAAATACATTAATGTCCCCCCTATCTGCCTAACATCATAATTGTTCCTTTACGTCTCTTTTAAAGGGAAAAATATTAGGCCATTGGACAAAACATTTTTTTAGGTTATTAAGTAAAACATATTTTATGCTTCGGCGGATCTCCTCTGTGCCACCAAGGGAAGGAAACAACAAAACACACTCAAGAATAATTTATAAGAAACTCTCAAATCTAAAAGTTAGTAGCTCAGATATAATCAGTGTCTCTAGTATCTTGAATGGTTCAGGTGTTATACCTATCAAGATGAGTCAGGGAATCAGATATTCAGGCTCAAACAGCTCTTCTGCACAGTATTGTTTCCAAGGAGAAGAGAAGGCTCAAATTAATGACTCATTGGTCTCATATTGGAGCTACCCAGTCCCTGAAGAAGATTCATTTATTGTACCCAGAAACTCCTCCTTATGTATTAGCCAGAATTTATTTTCAGTTTATTTGATTCGTTTATATTCTCATGTATATATTCACAGTGTGTATCTACATGATTCATTTATCCCTGAAGTGAATGTTAATTAAGTGTCCATAATATGCAGGTCACTAGACTAGAGGCAGTGAGAGATGAAAAGTATAATCACTTTGTTGTTAGTCCCAAGAGTAAGAATATGTCTTATCACTTAAATTGATGAGGATGTACAGGGGTCCTCTGATGTCTTCCTTCTTTCCCCTCTTCTCTTCATTGTAGTCACTGTCTCTGGTGTTTTCCTCCTCTCCTCACAAATTCCTTAACTCCAATTGTTTTGTGAAATCAGATATTATAAAGTAGATAAAGGATATACTAAGGTCTGGGATTCAGTGTCAGTTCAATAAGTATTTGATGGATAAACAGATGAATAAATGAATGAGAGAAACAGGGCCCCTATTCTGAGTGACTTTTGTAGTCTAAATGAGATAAGTAATATTGTTAGGTAGCTAGTCAGATATGAGTGATGAGAACAAAGGAATAGAGGCCCAGCCTAGAGACTGCCCAAAGAACACCCTACAGGTAGTTAGAGAATTCCTCCTGAAACTCCAGAGACAAAGGACAGGAGTATCATAATCTTAGCTGGTCTAATCCGGCTACAGATGCCTGCCCATAATGTAAGCTTCATTACAATACTATGTTTATGCCTGGAAGTTCATTAATCTAATTATAACAGACCGCATTCTGGGTAAGCACATGTGCACTGGGCAAAGAGTTAATATAGCAGCCAGGTGTCAATTGAAATGACCTCACTTGCCAAGTACCTAAGAACAACTTAGTAACCACCCATCACAGTCCTAATATAACACAGACCTCTCCCTCCTCTGGGGTTATAGCTATTTTCCCTGGCTGTAACCTGTGGCCTCAGCCTCCGGCCCTGGGGTACGTAACCTAGGTTTCAAGTGATTAGCCAGTTTTAAGCTTGATCCGTCTTCTATCTCATAACATGCTTTTAATAAACAAATATTTCTCATAATTCATTGAGTTGAAATTCATTTCTTCATCAGTGTTAAGGACCTAGAGGTGTCACCGGAACTCCGATCCCCACAGTGGTCACAATCTGACTGTGTGTATTCAATAAAGCTTGAAAAAGTGACACGTCACATGGAATTAAGTGCAAGAGAATTAAAGACATACCAGTTGGATCAAATCAAATCTGCACGGTGGTCATGCTAATTTTAAGACCTGACACACACTGCCACCATCTAGCACTTTCAACCATAAAAACATGAGTCTAACTTGACCTAAATCAAGTACAACAAAGAAGTTATGTGCTGAAGCTCTAGAGTTAGAATGCCTGGATTCACATACTGCCTCTTCACCATGTGTTTGCTATAGGAACTTGAGCAAAGTATTAATTATGATTTTATGCTCCTGTTCCCACAACTGTAAATAATAGCACCTACTGCACAAAGATATGATGAAAATTAAGTAGAATGACCATGCAAAGAAGTCAGAGGGTTAATTTCTCAATAAATATTAGCCATTACTCTTGCTGCAAAATACTCTACGTGGGTGAGATCTCTCACAAAGGGAAGCCGAGAGACTCTTCTGGTGCCTGTGTTAAAGGCATACATTAATCTTTCTTGATTCCCTGCAGTTATGCTTCGCTCTGCAAGTCCTTCCTGGGCAGAGGCTGTCTGGTAAATGAACACTTGATTTCACACAGCTACATAATAAATCTGACGTGAGTACAGTGAACCAGCCAACAGCACACGGGCCTTGAGGGAAGTGTTCTTTGTATAGAGGGAGAGAATTTGGGGAACACATTACACAACGGAATATGCAAGAAAACCCCCAGAGAGTCTGTATGGATATGAAACGATTAGATTTAGCACTTATTGAAATTATTTTCAATCATGCAGATAAGAAACCATCAAAAAGTTTAAAGTGGAAAAGTTAAAATGTAATAAGTATGTATTAACTACTGAGCTAATGTCTCATACTCTAAAGGGAAATCTCACCTCTCTTTTTGGAAAAGAAAATTTATATTTGTTGAGTACTTTGATCATTTAAATTACAATCATGCCTCTCAACCCAAAGGATATTGATTCCAAGTGGTGGTGGTGAGTAAATCGCTGTAGAGGACTGTCATTTTCAATTCAATGGCTCTCACTGAAGCTAAAAGCTTTACATTAAACTAAGCCAAAGGCAAATTCAGAAAATGATTTTAAAGAATTTATTTCAAAATGGATGAAATAACAATAGAGGAGTAATAATAATTTCATAAATCTATCTTGAAAGAAAACTAGCTACCTTATCGCTTTTCAAATGAGAAAAGATTGGAAACTATCTGGCGTACGTGAAGCACTTTTTGATGCTAAAAATTAAAAATGGATGAAGCAACTTTTCATAAAAGTAGAAGAAAAAAAAAATTCAGACTAAGATCAAGCTCTCAAGCTTGAATATAGAAGGACTTATAATCCCAAAATAATTGAGAATGGTTTTTTAAACATTTTAATCATGCCTGCTTTTAATAATAGGAACCTACTCTAATGCCAAAAGGAGAAAAAGTATCTGATATGATCTTGTTCCTGTCTCCAAAGGGGTAATTTTTCAAGCACTCTGGAAGAGTTAAATGAGGGCTGTTACAGAATTTCACACCGGATGATCAACAATATAAATGCAGAAAAGAATCTCATAATTACCGAAGGAAACTTCCAGCTGTGGGCAATTAAAGATTTAACATAGTAACAATGAGAATCTTCCAAACGTGAGGAAAAAATAGGCAATTCACAGAACTTACAGTCTCTGGGAAAATAATAGCATAATCAAACTTCTGACCCAGAGACGTCATGAAATAGTTGGGTTGAATTATCAATGCCCTTGACTCTGGATCAAAAGCTGCATAAATTCAAATATCATCCTGAGTACCGGAATGATTCTCTTTTAGTCTGTATAACTATGGAACATTTAGAAATGTTGACTGCTTATATAGTGTCCAAAAATAATGGTGGGAGAATCTTCACTCCCCTCTCCCCAATTCACATTTGGTGAGGAAGTGGAATCTCCTAGGTAAATGGCCTCTAACTATTCTTGCCTCAAGTGCCTCAAGCTAAAATTTTCATTTCCTTTATTTTCTTTATGGTAATACTCCCCATTTAAGTGACTATTAAAGCAAGCACTTTTTGAGATTTCATGATTTTTTTAACCCAGTTATTCATGAATACTGGTAAATAAAAGCCATAGTAATTCTAAACATTTCTAGACTTGAGCTGTTTGTCCAATAAAAAGTCTAAAATTCATGATCTGGGAAAAGTTATTTTGAATGAATATGTATGTATATTATGAATAGTATTCAATGGGATGTATGTATGTATGTATAGCTGGGTCCAAAATTCACTCACATTTTATCAAAGTCTCTTAATTTGTCAATAATCTATTTTTCTTACTGAGCTCCTACTGGTTAGAGGGAAATTTTAGTTCACAGATCTATTCAATTTAAAGTACAATTGGGGCCATTCTTTTAAAAAGCCTTGAAAATAATACTGTTCAATCTATTTTTAAATGTTCTGGACTTGGCACAGAACATTTGATTCCTTTCAACTCTAGGGCAATGCTAGTTGGTGGTATTTCCTCCTCTTGACTTGGTTAGGGCCTGGTAGCTGGCTTCAGTAAACAGGATCTAACCTTGGCTCTCATATGGATACATACCAAGTCTTTGACCCATCTCCGTTTAGTCTTCCAACTGAAATGTTCTACTCTTAACGTTGGCTATGTGGTCACATTGCCTCAAATGGAAGCAGTCTCCACGAGAGCTCTTTTGCTTTCAAGTCAGCTACATTCCTAAGAACTTCTGAGTCACGTCACACCACACAAACTGAAAAGGCCTGGGAGAATGCCTCTCTGAATTCACCTCACTTACCTATCATGAAATATGCTAAACTTTTCCTCCCATAGTCCTGTGAGAGTGGAAAGAGACTTCTTCTACCTTGTATTCAGTTTCTCCTGCTCTATGGACTCTAGTTCTATGGTTAAACCTTAATGAAAATAAGGGTATTTTCTCTATACTTTGGGAAATCTTAGTAATCTGAGTCCCTCACATTAGCCCTTAATATGTTTCGTGTGAGCTCAAAATCAAGTTTTTTTTTCTTTCCATCCTATGTCCCTCCCTATCCCCTATCTCACTCACATCTAGTTTTTAATCACATTGCCTCGCTCAAGAGGTTAGGTAATCACTTTTCCCCCACTTCAAAATAGTTAACCTTTTGGCTTGAGAACAGATTAAGTGATGATACTCATAAGATCCAAGAGGGATATAACAGACTTTGAATGAGAAGATTCAGGTCCCAGGTTTTGGGGTTCTAATTTAGTGTCATATTTCATTTTCTACTTTTAAATACTTTCTAATGGCACAACTTCGAGTAAGTCACTTAACATTTTATAATCCTTTGTTTCTCTCTGTAAAAAGGAGGGGATAATACATGTTCTTTCTTCATGTATTTGGTGTCCTTGTGAGAGCAGTATGATTTCCTGAGAGTTGAAAGCAATCTCCAAATGACAAATACAGGAAATGTAAACTTCTTCCCTTTCAAAATATAAAATCATTACATTCCACAGTGGACACGTGTAAAGCCAGTTATGTTACACAGGCATTTAATATCTCATTCTATTTGCAGTTTTTTGCTTTAAAAGACAGTCATATCGTACCACGGTGTTCTATCAACTACTGCTTCACTAGAAGTTGGCTTTCTAGAATACACTAAAACAATTTTCCTGTGCCTTCAAATCACCAAAAAAGAAAATTAGCTTTCCAGTTATTTCCCATTTGTTTAGTTGGTTCACTGCTGAGAAACTGGCTTCAAATCAGGTCCTTGTCCCTGGTGATTGTCAGAGTTGCAATGATCATGTGGGGCATAAAGAAAGAGTAAATAATTCAAGGAGTGATGTTTTAGGAAATCTGTGTTTTACACAGTGGAGGAAAAGGTCACAGTTCTGATCTGGAAGACTTCTCTTATGCAAAGAAGCCCAAGATGTTGAGACTTACTACACTGTTCTAAATTGTTACCTAATAATACCAACTCTTCAATTCTGTATTTTCTCCTAGTTAATCTTTATATCACTGAGTAATACACCAAATGTAACACAGACCTGGGTGGCAAGGGATTTTCTGATTTTTAAAGCAAAAAAGACTTTCATTGTTTACAAGTTCTGCATGTGAAAATTATTATATGACAACCAATTGTAATATATAATTCACTAAGAAGATTATCTACTAGTGTTAAAAAGATATCAAGATGAACATATATACCATGTATTTGCCTGTCAGAGAAACACGCAAAAAAATAATTGCTTAATTACCTAAACTAATATACCATTTTTTAACTAAAAAATGTATTCTAAGGAAAAATAGTTACTTGTCTTAAGGTAATACAGTCATCTTGTTTTATCAAAAGCAATACTTTCTAGCCATACATGCCTAAATTCTCAATTTCATTCAGTGATTACCTAAAAACCATGGTTACATTTCTTCAAAGGCCCACAAAGAAATATAACTGTTCAATCTCATCTTTGACATATTATAGATTATAATATACCTCAGTTTTTAGAATGAAAAATACTTGTAACTTACATTTTAAAGGCACAGGCCCAAGAATGAGAATAAAGTTATTCATTCCTTATTAACGTAATATACCGCTTGGTCTAGGTTTTCTTTGTAGATTTAATGATGGCCCTGAAGTTTCTCCATAGTTTAAAAATATTTAGCAGAATGTTTTGTTACTTTCCTGAATGACTACAAAGAACAAGGTAATTATTCCAACCAAGTCTCCCCAGGTGGTTCTAATAATTAGGCAAGTTTAGGAAACTCTCCTCTTATCTGGCTATTCCTGGTTATGTCCAAATCTCTTTCTATAGCTTAGATCTCCTTCCTATCACTCATTCTCCTTGGAAGTTTAAACTTAATGAAGGGTCAAATAATCAACCTCCCACTTCCCACCATTAGTTTGTGCTTATTATTTTAACTCTCTCTGAGTATTTGCATTTTAACAGAAGATTCCAAAATAAAAAATAATAAAAATAAAATAAAAAAGCTTTTATAACCAAAGTAATGAATCTTTGGTGTAAGTTCAGGTATCTGGATCAATTATTATCAGTCTTTTCCTTATGGCCACATAGCACCCTGCTTATAAGACTCTACATTTTTATTCTTTATGTAAGGAAAATACCAACAACAACATCAAGAATCTGAAAATTGACATATTCTTTCCCAGGAAACAATCCCCAGTCAGAAGACAGGCATCTGGAATAACAGAATTTTTAGTTTAATTTACAATGGAATTCAAAATATTTTTTAGTCCCTTCTTATTGAGAGGGCCAGATGCAATGCATTACAAATTATTTGCCTAATTCAAACCATAAAGAAAATTATCTCTTTTCCATATATCAAATTTAGAAGAGGGTGATTGGTTTGGAGAAGTAATAACAATTCCTGTTTTTAAAAGATTATGGGACTATACTCAGCAATTCCTTCTACCTTACATGAACATACTGGAGTGTTTCTCTTTAAGATTAGCTCTTGCTTTTTCATTTACCTAAAACAAATTATTACATACGTCTCAGATTTTACTCATAAAAAGTCTACTGTATATATGTAGCATAAAATAAGCCCTCTAAAGTGAGAAGCTACTTCTATAAAATTGATAGGATCTTTTTGAAGAAATCACAAAGTTTTTATAATTACAACATGAAGATGTCATTTGTACTTTGTACTTAAAGTAGATTTTTCTAGAGTGAGTTGTATTATATATTCCAAAAAATTATTTTAAAGATACTCTTCACATCCTAGGTTAAAATGACTCAAATACACGAAAAAGATAAAAACTTCCCATGAAATTGTAGTTAATAGGCTCATCCTATTTACCAACTTCTAAATCCTTCCTCTGGCTGACTTGACCATCCTTGAAGAAACTAACCCACATAATCTTAAAGTTTCAGTGGAACAAGTCAGCATTTGATAAACTGACATATTGGGACAATAGGTGTTTTCCTCAAATGTAATGAAATGAAAGAATCTGATACTGAATTCTCCTTTACCAGATCTATTTGCCTCTTCTCACTAGACTAGCAAAAGAAGTCACTGTTTCATAAAAACAAAAATTTAATATCATTTATATTAAATTTTATATGTCTAGCTACGTCTGGCATTGTAATTGTTGTAAGAATATAAGTACATAAAACCCAAGCTTCATCTATCTCTTACTGGGGACCACTTAAAACACTGAAATAAAAATAGAGGGTAAATATGATACAACACTGAACAATTTGATATATGTTACTGAAATTCCGAGAAAGAGTAATGGATATAGACAAGAGATGACAGAATATTTTATGAAATACGTGAGACATGAGTAAGATTGAATTTCTAATAAATAGACCAATTTGGAGGATCTAATTTGGCACAGCACAATTGTTCTAGAACTGTGATCTATTATATTAAATGACTTAACTGGAAGCTGAGCAAGAGCTGATCTGAAAACAAGCGGTTCAAGTATTCAAGATGAGTTGGCACTCAAAAAAAAATACCCTAGTAAAAGCATTAATAATGGTTAAAGAGTATCGCTAGTTTATGATCTAAGCTAAAAGGAATTTTGATAAGCTTAACCACAGATTATGATTATTTTATGCAGTAAGGTCCATGTGAAAATGGCTATATCTGGTATAGCAAAATCAGCTCCTATCTCAGTCTCCTCTCCCTTGAGAGAATCAATCCTTTAAACACCTCTTTCCAGAATATTGTGGTTAACAGTAAAACATTCTATTGGAAAGAAATGCTCTTTAAAGAGAGTAAAGTTGAGTTGACTCTGAAAATCCAACTGTTTTGCCTAACTCATTTAATTACAAATAGCTAAATATTCAGATGCAGCCGACCACTGCTAAATGCAGTTTCTGTTCTCATTGATCCTTGGCAGTCTTATCTCTGTCAATGCCTTGAACAGGCTGTGCTGTGAGAAGGAGTGCAGAGGGCCCATTGTTGTGAGTGTAAATAGAATCAATCTGCTCATTTGAGCAAATGTCTTATTGATTAGAGCTGTTAGTATACGCTCTACCTCCAACTTCCCCAGAATACAGATACCTTTATGCTTAGAACATTAAGTATCCAGTAGTATGTCTGCATTCCTGTCAAAATGGCCACAAGGCCCCATAATAATATGGCAACAAATAAATTTAAACTTATGGGTATTAAAGTGAGAAATCAATGGTAAATATAGGGACAAGAATTAAGATAACATGAGGCATGATTAGTCAAAGGCTAGAAATGCAGGCATTATAAAATGCACCATGGTTCCCACATGCAGCTTCCTCTGTCACCTCACACAGTACTGAAGCAGAATAAAAAAGTCAAGTTTAAGAAGTCCCCTGGTGTCCCTGAATCTCAATTGCCCCACTCCTTTAAATCTAGGCAGCATACCTCTTACCTCCAAGGATTGCCTTGGAATTAAATGAGGTGATATATGGAAAGTTCCTCATAGCACCAGACACTTAATGAAGATTTGTTTCCTTTCTGCTCTTAAGTGTCTTTATCTGCAGGGCAGCAAGGGCATTCCCTCAAGTGTGAGTGGTGCTGTGATCTAAGGTCTTCTATCAGTCAGAACGGTTTTGTTTCAAGGGAGAGAAAACCCAGTGTAAACTGGCTTAAATAATATACAAATTTATGGCTCATGTAACCAAAACTCCAGAAGTAATAATGTTAGTTCGGGGCAAGTTTGAACAAATGATGTCATCGAGAAACTGCTCTTTCTCTGTCTCTCCCCTCTGCCTTCCAGTCTATAACTTCAACTTCAGACCTTGCGAGGGGTCTCCCCACAGCTCCAGGCTCACCCCGCATTCAGCAGCAAATGGACCCACCTTCCAGCATATATACTAGATTACCCCACTCAGTCAGGAGAAAGAGGAGACACTTCTTCCACTACGTCATATATTCATTATATAGCATGCATGGCTCTCCATGAACCCCCACAGTCAAAGGGACAGGAAATATTGTCAAACCAAGCAAAGCACAAGTCTGAGAAGTTGATAACAACTTAGGAGATCAGGGCACCATTGCCAAAAAATGAAAAACAATGGGTGGTGTGACTGTCAATTGTCTATGAGAAATGGTAAGTTCTACAGGCTGAACCGACAACCTGTAGGCATCTCTGCCGTTGTAAGACACTGAGTTTTGAGAATGGTATATATTGCTTAGCATTACTGTGGTCATAGCTAACCAATACAGTAAACAATAGATGTCTAGAACGAGGGAAACGTGATGGTGGATTAGATGTGAGTGATAACCATGGAAGAGAGGAGATACCATCAGGTTTAGTGTATATCTTAAAGTTAGGACCCTCAGGAGTTGCTAAATGATTGATTAAATCTGCTGTGAGATATAGAAAAGAGAAAAAGAAAACTAGTATGATGTTGGCCTAAGCAATTCAGAGAATAGCATGGTACCATTATTAAGATAGAGAAGTCTGAAAGAGAAACACGTTATTGGGGAAAGAGTAATTACAAATCCAGTTTTAGTCATGTTAATTTTAATTTTGAAACACTTTTAGATTTCCAAATGGAGACATAGCAGAGGGTGTTGGGTATATGTGCTATCTATAAAATGGGAGGTTAGACATTCTCTAAAATTCTTAACAGTTTTAACATCTTGAGAATCCTTATCATATCCACAATCTTTAGATTTTGGCAAGTTCCAGCTTACACAATTTCTATTTACAATGGTTTATGCTGAGAATGCTGCTTTTACCTGAACCAGATAGAAGCCAAGAAGAATTTTCACAGAATATTAGGTCTTCTAGACAACATATCACCCAGCACACCGTAGGTTACAGATTAGCCCACCTGACTTAGCATCCAGAGTTGCCAAAATTCCTTTCTGCCCACTGAGTTGCTTGCTCCTCTGAGAGAGGATAAAATATCTATGGACCTATCCATTGGCACAGAAAACAGAAGCATAATTCTGAGGATTGACCTTTCAGAAGTAACTATCCCTTGTTTCATAACCCAAACCTGTATGACGTATATAATTTAGTCTACCTTTCCAGCTCAGCTTGTATTCAAGCAGTGTGTTGGATGCTGATGAGTTTTCCAGGGCCTCCAAGTCCAAGAGTCTTGAAAACCCTTGACAGCTAGCAGCTAGAAGCTATTTTGTCCCATAACTAAGTGCCACACATAACTAGTCCACACAACCCTAAAAGGAAGAGGCTCCACTAAGTATCACAGTATGCACGACAAACAGATCTATGCTGTCATGCTAAGCAGCACCTTTCTTGCATTCCCAATTACAAGAGAAGAGAGAAAAAACTAAGGGACAGAGAAACAAGTTCTGAGGCTGTAACAGAAACTTGTAGGTTGGAAAGAACCTGACAAATACAGTCAAGAAGATCACATATTATTTACAATATAATTAGTCCTTTTAAAACTAAGAGAGACATGAGAGTGTTTCCTAGAAAGATCTAAATATTGTAGTGCCTGGTCTGTCTTTTGCCCTCTCCTCCACCTTCACTCTCTCCCCCTAGGTGATCTCGTTGCATTCTGTTATTTTAAATATCATCTGTATGGCAATGATTCCAAAATTTATATCTACCTGATCTTTACCCTGATTTATATATAAAATTGCCCACTTGACATCTTCACTTAGATGTTTCAAAGGCAACTCGAGCTTCATATATCTTACAAAAATCTCTATTTCTACCACCCTAGCCTCTTTCTCTCCCACTCTGTCATTATAGTAATATCGCCCCATTTATCCAGTGGCTAAAATATTAAACTAGGATTCATCCTTGACCCTTCCCTCTCCCTCATCATATATTTATCCATCAGCAAGTCTTGTTGAATTTATCCACAAAGTATATCTTCCTCTTACTTCTTTGTGTCTACGCTATCATCACCATCATCTCATTATACCCTTGAAAACACCTCTCAACTGATTTCCTGTTTCCATCTTCCACTAGCAGATAGAGAAACCATTTGAATGCATGTCGGATCTAAACATTCCCTACTTGAAATGACCAAATACCATCCCATATGTTTTATAATAGAGTTCAAACTTAAACAAACCTGGCATAAAGCCTAAAGCTGACATGGACCCTGAATATCTTCTCTCTAATCTTAGCTCTACCACCTTCCCTCTCACTCACTTACCAGCCACATTGGCCTTCTTTCTATTTCTGGAACAAATCAAGAATGCTCCTCCCTCTAGGTCTTTCAGCACCCAGATTAAAAGTCACTCCTCAGTGACACCTACTTGTCTACCCTCACTGAATAGAGATATCCACGGGTCCACCAAGTGCTAACACAGCACCCTAGTTATGTTCTTCACATCATTCATCACTCTTCTGAACTATCTTATTTCTTTATTTACTTACCTTTTTCTCTCTCCCTGCCAGAATATAGGCTCCAAGATAGCAACGACTGTTTTTGCTTTATTTTCCCACTATTGAGTCCCTAGTAAGTAACACATAGTAGATGCTATTGGATATTTCTTAAATAAATCCTCTATTTCAGTGGTTTCACAATACATTTTGTGATGTCCTGGTGTTCTCCCAAAGCTCTTCAGAGGCAGAGGGAGGAAGAGGAGGAAAGCACAAGAGTGAAAGAGTGCTGGCTGAGTTTGAACCTTCCACTAATTCAGCTGGAACTCCTGCTTTTTTCTGTTTATACAATGGCTTCCATGTAAGATTTTGTTTGCTTATAAGTTTATGTTATGCATAAACTTATAAGTCCCTTTTCACCATCTCATTTGACTTATGAGCTACTTGTCTATGGCCTCAAAATACGTTGGTATAACACTGACCAAAATCTAGGTTCCCCTGACAAAGATGCACAGGCTTTTCACTGTATCTAGCCCATTCTAAAAATCCTAAGTCATAAATGCAGCTGCTATTTCTCACTGTTTTTAAATAATAAAGTCACACTTTCCTTGCTACTGTGAAAAGCAATGCACTGTTCGGTTTGCTGGATTTTCTCCTAATCCCACTGCAACACTTCATTTTAAATGCCAGAACTGCTGTTTGAAACGAATCCTGGTTAGCTATTTACCCATGGTTTTCTAAGTAAATAGTTAATACTAAAGCAAGAAACCAAGAGAGATTTTCCTTCACATTTAATGTCTTCCTCTGCAAATCAACTGTCAAGTGATAGAATATACCTTATAGCTACATTGTAGAATAAATGTCAAACAGATTGTAAATTATAACAACCATTTTTATAAACCAATATAAAGGGATTAATTTGAGAGTATTAACTTTAGCTTAATTCATAAAAGAATTTATGAATATAAGATAATAATATATATGTTCCCTAATCTGCAATACTCAAGAGTATTGGAATGGTTTATTGCAATAAGAGTTTAACTATCTCTTTCTCCCAGCTTATTAAGGATTAAAATTTATTACATTTCCTAAATACAACAAATTGAGTGAATGCCACAAAGCATATTCTGCACAAGGCAGATTTGAAATAATGTTTATATCTGGAAAACACAATTTATGGAACCAAACTCACTCTGGGAAGATATGTGTAATGTTCAAATATGGGAAATAGTCCAACAGAAATGTTAATAAAACCTGTAATAAATTAATAAACTATAAGAAGAGATAAAACTAAAGACTAAAGGGAGAAATTGTGGTATAGTGGAAGAAACATGTCCTTGGAAGTTAGAAGATCTGCATTCTGGTATTGTCTATAATCAGTGGGCAGGCCATTTGATGTCTGTGTGTCTCAATTTCCCCATCTGTAATTTAACTACATTTTGAACATTTAAGGGCTGCCTCCTTGTCATCTATCTCTCTCTTCTTTTCATGGGAACCCATCCAATCCTATTCTCTGTCCTGAGGTCTAAATGTCACAGACAGTGCCTTGAACTCCAGGGATGAACACTTGATGACTTAGGCCAATCAGCACATTCCATCACTTAGTCACAGCTATTGGTCTAAGAAGGGTTGCAAACACCAGTTAGAAACAGTGAGCCATAATGATACATTTGCTAGAATTTCTGGGATCTAAACTCCTCCTTTCTTCTACAATGACCAGGTAAAAGCACTCTCTTCTGCTAGATAGCATGGTGTAAGAATATAAAATTGGAACTGTAGCAGTGAATGTTGCTACCAAGAAGACAGCCCAAAGACAAAGATGAAACTGACCTATAGAACAGAAGAGAGCCCAGAAAGTCATAGAGAAATGGGGTGGAAACCATGATAATATCCTAAGCCTCCCCCTATAACTATGCCTGATGACAGTGTAAATCTGGACTTTTCAGTTATTGAGTCAATAAAATTCTTTCGTTTATTATTTAACCAATTTTTGTTAGGTTTTGTTTCACTTTAAACATAAAATGTCCTAACATACAGAGAACTGATCAAATCTGAGCCTTTTTTAGTAGCAGCTGTTGGTCAGTTGCTACATTAGAGTGAGTACCACTTCTTCCCTGCCCTAGTTTAAGTCTCAGCACTGCTATGCACAGTCTCATGACTCAGAAAAGTCTGTCCCCCTCATCTTCACTTATGGAGAAAAGGAGAAACTGATTCGTGTAAAACCATTTCAATCCAATGTTTCTGGGCAACAACTGGCTTAAGAAGGAAAAGAAATAAAGAAAATTCTGTTGAGGAGATTAAGTTTTCAGGAAATGGCTTCATAGATCTTAAAAAAACACACAAGGACACTGATGAATAAGGCATTTGCTATGGACTAAATATCTGCCCCTGCTCTGCCCCCACTCCCCCCGCCCCGCCCCGCTACTCCCATTCAAATCCTAAGACCCAATGTGATGGTGCTTGAAAGCAGAGCCTTTGAAAGGTGGAACCTTCATGAATGAGATAAGTGTCTTTATAAAGGAAGCCTGAGAGAGATTCCTTGCCCCCTTCCACCATGCAAGGATACAGTGAGAAGTCCACAGTTCAACCCAGAAGAGGGCTCTCATCAGATACCGAACCTGCCAGCACTTTGATTTTAAACTTTCCAGCCTTGAGAACTATGAGAAATAAATTACTGTTGTTTATAAGGCACTCAGTTTATGGCATTTTGTTATATAAACCAGAACACACTAAGACAGCCTCAAACTCCTGAAAAGAAGCAGTCATATGACCATGAGGTGAGCTAACTAGGAAGCTAAAGGCAGGAAGAATTTTATAAAAGGAAAATACCAGGACCAATGACGATGTCATCGAACTGCTGAGTTAGCTAATCCTTTAGCTAACTGGACCTGAACCTGTTAGTTAAGATGACAAATCTCGTCTTAAGCCATTTGGAATTGGGATTTCTATTACTTGCAGCTGAAAGTATTTGTGTTGATATACCATACTAGTTCTCAAATATTTAAATTAATAAAAACTCACAGCAGTATAACGCATTACACTTTTTAAAATTGCTTTCAAAAACATTACATCATTACTGTAAAACTGGTTTTATCAAGATGGGGACCTTTAATCCTTTTTTTGCAGACAAGAAAAATATAGATTTGAAAGTTTTCCTGATATTTCAAAGCATTCTGACCCCTAAATTATTGTTTCCAACTCAAATAATAAAATTATAAGTATATATTACCATAAGACCTAACAGTTATACTTATTTCTTATCAATCCCAAATAAATATGGAATATATGTCAAAAATTTTTGAAAAAAGAACAGTAATAAATGCCAACTGTAATGTTAACTGAGTAATTCTAAGAACCCCCAAGCACTGCTAATCATGATCTGAAGTAAACCAAGCTGGCCTTGCTAAGAAATTAAAATTGAGTTACATAGATGAAATTTAGTTTAGAAGCAAGATGGACAAGCTTATCATTAATTTTATAGAATGAAAACATACTGCAATTGTTCAACTTTCTTTCATAACATTAAACTGGATTTTCTTTCTTCCTTAAAACAACTAATCAGCTGGTAAAGTAAGGGTTTCCCAGAGTATAACAGCAAACAGTATGGACTCTTTCATGAGTGGGTGCTTAGTCCTCTCCTCCAATTACATTTTCATGTGATTGTCTACCTTACAGGCAAATGCTGCATCAAAGTTGTTTTACCACCCACTCATATACATGTGCAAATGAAAAATAATGCATTGGACTGTACAGGGTAGAGGGAGGAAGCTGATAGTCATTTAAGTCCCTGTAATTTTAATATAGAACTTTAAAATTATTTCCTAGAGTTCACTGGCATAAAAACTAAATGTATCCCATGGCTTTGTAGCATGTCCACCTATGCTATATGCATGTATTGCATAATCCTTAATCACCTTGCAGCAATCTCATTTGCCTAATGGATGTTACATTCTACTCCTCTTCAAACGCTTCATTCAGGACTTTCTAAGTGATGCCAGGGTCTTACTTTCTACATTCTATATGGTTGAATGTGAATCTGCCTTAGTATAGCCCTTATCAAACATTGGACCTCCCAGGCGTAGACATCAGGGGCTCCACAAACATTAAATTTATGTCAAATATGGAAGAGCTTTTTGGCCAGAGTAGCTAATTCATAGCTTTATACTTATATTACTTCTGTTCAGACTTAGTTAAAATAGGAGAGGTGGGAAAAAATAGTGTAGATGACAGAGGCTTTGTTCATCCCTCTTGCAACCAAATCAAAGTTGTGAGAGAAATACAGATCAAACAGCAAGCAAAGTTGTCTGGGATCTAGATGAACAGAAGCACTACAACTAGGGAGAGAAATAATTAATTAACCTGCAGTGGTAGGAGGTCGGAGGGGGTGAAGACATGAGGATGCCCGAGCCACAGAGGCTGAGTAGAGCAGAGACTATGGCAGTGGCAGCCAGCAGCTGCTGACGCTTCTTAAAGGGACCGTGTCCATGAGCAGACTTTGGCATGGATGGACCTGCTCACTCTGAGCACCAGCACCAGGTCGGCTTGATGGCGGGCACCAGGGACTTACAGGGGGACACTGAGTTATCAAAATGAGGGCCAGAGAAGAGGCTCTCTCCTAGGCAGAAGTGCCAGCAGTATCCATTGCTCTTTTGTTGAGCCCTTCAACCTCCCAGTGTGCAGACACAGCACTGCCATAGCTGAGACTCCATGGAACTAGATAAGAGGTTGCTCTGCCCAGAGGATTCCCTGAAACCCTACTTCCCCCAACTCACAGCCCCACCCAAGACACATTCAGTTGTGTCTTTAGTGAGTCTGGTGCTTTTTGCTGAGCAACGTCAACTCACACTAGTAGCAGCTGGCCTCAGTTTCTGGTGTGGCATTTTAAGGCAACTACAAGCACAGCACCTGTGGATTGCTTGTTGAATCTTAACAGGTGGCCTTGGAGGGGAACAGGCTGGGTCTGAACTTGGCCTGCAGCTGAACCTCTCTCAGGACAGTGCCACTGGACACCCACTACACAAAGCCACACTAATAAGACCAAGAGACTTAGGAACTTTGATAAGTACAAAGAAACAGACACAGAAGCAGAAACCATATGAGAACAGAACAGGATCAAAAAAAAAAAAATAGTGTCAAGCAATCTCACAGATGCAGAGTTCGAAACACTGGTTATAAAGATGCTCAATGAAATTAAGGGAAGTACAGATAAACTCAGTGAGATCTTTAACAAAGAGATTAAAAAAAAACATAAAAATGGAAATGGAAATTATAAAAAGGAACCAGTCAGAAATGAAAAACACATTATCTGAAATGAAGAATATATTAGAGGGAATCAACCGAGTGGGTAAAGAAGAGGATCAAACCATCAATATAGAGGATGGGGAAGCCAAGGACACTCAGTCAGAACAAGAAAAAATAAGTCAAGATATAATAATTTAAGGAGCCTATGAGACAAAATTAAATGTAAAAATCCATGTCACAGGAGTACCTGAAGGAAAACAAGAAGTTGAAGAACTATTTGAAGAAATAGTGATGGAAAACTTCTCTAACCTGGTGAAGGAAATAGACATACAACTCTAGGAAGCTCAGACAGTGCCCAAAAATATGAATCCAAAGAGGTCCATAATAAGACATATCATAATTAAAATGCCAAAGGTTAAATAGAAAGAGAGAATCTTAAAGGCAGCAAAAGAGAAGCAGTTACCTACAAGGGAGCACCCATACGACTGGCAGCTGATTTCTCAAAAGAAACTATGCAGGACAGAAGGGCTTGGCACAAAACATTCAAAGTGATGAAAACCCAGGATCTACAACCAAGAATACTTTATCCAGCAAAGCTATCATTTAGAGTCAAAGGACAAATAAAGAGCTTCCCATACAAAAATAAGCTAAAGGAATTTATCAGCACCAAACCAGTATTACAAAAAATGTTGGAGGGACTTCTTTAAGAAGAAAAAACATGTATCACAAACATGAATAAAGAATGGTAATAACTACATTCCTGTCAACAAGTACTTCAAATGGGAAAGAAGTGCTCCAACCAAAAGATGGGACAGCTGAATGGATAAGGAAACAAGACTCCTACATATGCTGCCTACTAGAAACTCATTTCAGATTAAAAGACACACATAGACTAAAAGGAAGAAGATGGAAAAAGATATTTCCTTGATGGACCTAGAGGGTATTGCACTGAATGAAATAAGTCAGAGAAAGGCAAATATCTCATGATTTCATGTACATGTGGAATCTAAAGAACAAAATAAACAACAACAACAAAAAAGAAACAAACTCATAGAGAGACTATTTTGAGGGCTACTAGATGAGAGGAGGACATGGGGAAAAAGAGCAAAGGGATTAAGAAGTACAAATTGATAGCTTCATAATAGACATGGAGATAAAGTATAGCATAAGAAAAATAGTTAATAATGTAATATATATGTAAAGGGACAGAGGTACTAGATTTAGTGGGCTGATCACATTGTGAGTTATATAGATATCTAATCACTATGCTATACAAATGAAACTACTATGTTATTATATGCCAATTACAAGTGAAAAAATGTTCACTGAATTGTACAATGTAAATATGAGCAATTAATTGTCTATTATATTTCAATAAACCTGGGGAAAATAAATGAAAAATAAAAATTCAGTCCCCCCCCCCAAAAAAAGTATACTGTCTATTATTTACAAAACCTAAGCCCTAAATCATCAAGAAGATCTTCTAAATAAATTTACATGAATTCACTACCTCAAACCTTATGGAAAAAATTCAAAGGCATTTTTGTTTTTCTCCTTAGAAATCCCTAGCTCCTCTTTTGGATGCTCCTTTGGGATAAGCAGAAAGTGTTGTTTCACAGGAAAGTGGGGTGACCAGAGGGAAGCTCACAGGACTACGTTATTCAGACAAGGGGACTGTAGCCCAGCAAAAGTCACTAAAAAGTCACCCTGAGTCTTGAACACATTTCATTTCTTCTCTTTTATTTTTGGTTTGTATCTTCTACTTGCACATCATTTAAATTTAATCTCAAAATTTATAATTTATTCTGTCTCTATAACCCAGATTACTGCCTTCTGAAAACTGATCAAATTATCAGAATGCCTGATTGAGATACTCCATTTCAGAATGCATTATTTATCATCAGAAAGATGGTGGATGTTTTATTGGGCAAATAATGAAAATACAGTTTCTACATTCTAAAAAACTAAAAGTATAAAATATTAGTTAATAACATATGCTATACATATATAAAAATGAATATGTAAATATAATTAACTGTCATGTAGTTATACATATATAAACTGTATATGTAATAGTATACAAATTTATACATAAATATCTTTGTGTGTTGTATATAGATTTATGCTTTAAGTTTATTAAATTTCAAATCCCTGCTAATAATATGATTAACCAGAGAACGTTGGCATCAAGCATCTACATAAAAAAGAGAAAAATTAAATGAATTTTTTCATTCAATAAACTCAGACTCAAAGTGATTCAGACAGTAAGGAAATTTATCTCACAAAATAGTCTCAACATTGATGATTCAGTGACTCAGTGATGTTATAAAAAGCCCAGGGTGCCTTCTTCTCTCTGATCTGCCTTTAATAGCATCAGCTGAGTCTGTTTTTGTTTGCAAGATGGAGGCCAGCAGCAACCACAGCAGTGGGAGAAAAGGAGAGACTTCCACAATTATACAATTAAACTTTTCAAACTGATAGGGTAGATTTACACCAGTACCCATACCTGGACTAAGAATAGGTCAAATTAGCTGATTAACTCATGCCTGAGTTCCCAAATCAATCAGCATTAGAGATGGGGATTACCATGATTCAATCAATCACAAACCATGCCTAGAGTTAAATTTGAGTTTAACATTGCTCCAGTCATATGGGTTGAATGGAAAAAGGCTGAGACCTAAATTGAGGTTCTGTTAGAAAGAAAAGAGTATTGGTATGCATATTGAATAGAGAACAAAGAAGGCTCACTACCATTCCATTAAAAAAGACAAGGAAAAATTACATATGTCGTAGATTATCATAATCAGTATTTCATAATCAGTATTTAATCCATAGTTTTCTGAACAATGAACTAGGAATTAAAAGAGACTAAGTTCTCCTCTCCATTGTTAGATGTATAATAGGACTGCTCTGTCTCAGAATGGACCTGATGCAGTGAAATCGATTCTCTGTTACTAAGATGAGATGGAAGATCCTATCACGGAATGTGAGAGTATTGCCTTTGGAGCCACATGGGGCTGAGTCCAAATCATAGATCTCAGGATCTTTGGCCAACACCTATCAGATGCCAGTATTGCCTTCCAGTCTGGAGCCAATAAAATCTAAACCACCTCCCAACACACACACACATGAGAAACATATCTAAGGCTAGGTGGAAATGCTGCTCAGGTAGAACTGCTACTCTAGCAATAAAATTGCTGGAATTTAGATGAAGCAAGAGAGGCATCGCCAGTGTATAATTTAATGAGGCACTGTGCAATAGTGAATGAGAGTTGTCCTAGGCACATCTCTTGCCCTACCTCCATCCTGGTACACCTATTTCCTCTATATTCTTTTTCAACCATTTGTGCAATCATGGAGTTCAATAAGCTTTCAGTCGAGTTGAGTCATCCTTGGTATTTTCATGCCTTCCTTGTCTAAGAATATTTTACATTTGTAAGTTTTAATTCCTTTTTCTGAACACAGAACACACAATTGCTACACTTTACTCTTCCCCATCTCCATCCCCAGCAAGAAGGGGTTGGGTGATTATACGAATGTGTAAGTTATTCTTTTTGAAGTGTTTTACCCTTTGTGGATGAAAGGTGTTTCATGAGTTCAAAGCATTCCCATTATTATCTGTTCACTATTCAGGACAATCAGGGTAATTTGGCAACAGCTTTTCTCCTTGGCAGAAGAAAAGGCTGATTGCAGGGGTGGGGGTGGGGATTACATTCAGTTTATGAGAGGTTAAGGTCACAGGCAATGCAAGATAAAAAGCTCTTTGTTTTATGAATAAATAAAAGATTTCTGATTTATCCTCTTATTTCAGAACACCAGCATATACTCATTTTTCAAATGTTTGAAATACCTTTTCCCACAGCATTATAAAAAAAAACTCCCTCAAGTTATAAATTTATTATCCCCATTTTATGTTTTGCGGTTATGAATCTTTACTGTCCAAGCAAACTTTGATGCAGATTTTGATTTAATCAAAATCATAAATTATGTCATCCCAGTGATTCATTGTATTGCGATGTCAAGATGTATTTGTTGTTTACAATAATATAATGACCAATATCCATAAGTTAATTCAGGAACACTGGACACCACTAAAAAAATGATCAGAATCTCAGGACTATTTGCTTCTAGTAAAAAATTAAGTAGAAATCAATCATTTGGGAATGTGATTCAGTTTTCTCATATTCTAGAGGTATGTCCAGTAATTATTCAGTTCTGATAATTGAAATTTTATGCTCACCACTGCTACATATTTAGATCTCATTTTGCCCAGAAAAAAAATTTTAAAGATAAATTTTACTCACATATATGTCCAGGAGTTTTATCATGCATGAGGAGCTTTTTTTTGTTGGTTATTTTAAGATATGTATATCTGTTTTAATTAATTTTAGTCTAGATTTCTTTTTCTTGAGTAACCTACTTTTCAGAAGGGAAGTATTTTCTGTTAAAAATGGTGGTTATTTCATACTTAAAAAAATGCATCAATTACACTAACATCTGGTCTAAACACTAGGAATTGTGATAATAGATATTCACAAGTAAGTTTGCATGTTGGCAGTGTGTGTTATCTACTGCTCCTTGTCTACTCATGCAGCAAAAGGTATAATTAGATGAGGGGGTTTCTATCTTTGCATCACAGTAAACTCTTTCTCTTTAAAGGAAGGTTTGATTATGCCTACCAGCCTTGATTCCCTCTCTTCTTAACAGTACTGTGGCCTCCTGCTCAGGTACCTTTCCTTGTAAGAGTCCTAAATTTTCATAAAAGGATGTCAACCTCATCTCAGATTTTATGATATTAAAGCCTATGATTCTGTACTCGCCTGGCAAACTTAAATATGCTTTAGTTGTATGAGTCTTTTTTAACTCACAAAAAAACTGGAAGTTTAGTTTTGGTTATAAAAATTATTGTTAAATTTATTAAAGTTAAAAATTAAAACTTCTCATTCTTCCTTGGGCTCATAGATTTAGGTTACCAATCATTCCATCTATTTACAATCTAATTGATCTAACAATTACTTCTAAAGGGCCTCTGAATAATATTTAGTTATATTAACAAACTTAGCAAAACATCTTTAAACATGTTAAATAGCATCTATTAAATTCATGACTTTTACTTCCTTCTTAAAGTTCTTCTCTGACTTAATACAAATTGCCAAGAAATAGTTAATGAACTTGATTAAGTTTATAAATATAGTGAATTTAATATTATTAATATTTCCAATAATGTTTATCAGTAAAATTTCTTAAATTCCTAAGACTGAATCGATTGCAAATATGCAAAATTATTTTTAATACAAAAATTTAATACTATACTTTTAATTTCTTAAGTTTATAAGAACATCTTTATTATAATTTTAAAGCTAATATTTAATATTTAAATAGAATTGATTTAACAAATATATTAGTTGTAAAGCATAGCCATTAAATAAATACCTATAAACCTACCACCTGAATCAAAAGTAGAACACAGTGAATATCTGCCTAGAATGCACTTTTGAGTTCTACCCCTCTCCCATCACTTTACCTCAGCCCAGACATAATCACCATCAGTATTCAAATATTTTTTTAGTTTATCATCCGCTTACCTATTTTTATGTGCATAATATTTTATCATGTATGTATATATCCTGAAACAAGATATTTTACTCTATTGGGGCTTTTTAAAATAATTTGTATATAACTCTCAATGATACCATAGCTACAAGATGCATCTCATAAAAGACCCCCGTAAACTATAACTACTCAATTCTTACTCTTCTCACATCTAGAGAGAATCTTATTTCCTCCAACTGCTATATTCCTTTTTATATTCTCTATATCATGCTTCAAAACGAAGAGAGGTTCATATCTTAGAGTGTATTATGGAATTCTCTGCTCTGAGAAGTTTGTGACTCTCAACAATATTAATTATTCAATAAGATTTTATATTTTGTCTTTCAATATATATAGATATGTGCATGCCTAACTCTCCCATATCAAAACAAAAACAAAAACAAAAAACCTACTACTGGAGCTTTTAACTTAGGAGCTTTCAGCTTCTAACTTTAGATCATAAACCACTTCTACTATCCACGAGTCCTTATAGGGTAAGACTGCACTATTTTATTTAATCCTCACAAGAATAAAGTAAACCATTTACATGTATTCAGGTTAAAATTAAACATTTTTAAGATGTTTACTCTTACTATGAGATAAACTAAACCTTGCACCTCCAAGCCTACATTAGGAATTTCTACCTTTACCCTATTTAACCTAGGAATTGGGAAACTTAGAGGTATTTGGGAAACTCAAACATCTATACATAGATATTTCTTTTGTTCCTCTTTAAACTTAACAGTCCTCAAATTTCAGCATGTTCAAAAGAAGTACAGAATAGGATCATATATACAAACATGGATATTTCATTTTACAGGAGACTTAAAAGATTTTCAAAAGTAAATCTGGCCATAGGCATTGACTATAGAACCTGGCCCTTGCTTAAAGATGAATTTCTACTCTTAATTTTTAATTCATTCCTACTATATACCTTTCAAATGCTCAGTTGAGAGAAAGAATTTTTGTGAACGACGACCTGCAGCCTTTCCATTCACTGAAACAGAGAGCCTTAACTGAAGGAGTCCATAAATAGTTTTTGGGAGGTCCAAAAATGCCCCCAAATTATAAAATGCAATTTCTGTGAACATTTTTCAGAAGAGCAGCTCACTGCTTTTGTCATATTTTTTAAGTTAGCACTTCTAAACATTTTTTGTGTCATGGTACAAATAGAAAATTCTAATGTTTACATAGAACACTGAGAAAACTGGACATCAGTCCACAAAAGATAATGCCCTCTGAGAGACAGAAAATAATGAGGCAAGCCATATGACTGCCCAAGCCTAGAGTGTTAAAAGAACTTTAGAGAGAGATGTAGAAAGGGGTTTGAGGGAATTTAATTGGGAAGTGATTTTAAAATTCATTATAGCTTCTTTTATGTAATTACAAGCATGAAATGCAAAGCATTGGAGAAGAAATTGATAAATGGACATAAATGTCCAAATAAAGTACTTACAAATATTTAATGAAAATCTTTAGCTCGCTTTTTTGTGAACATAACTTTTTAATATCAAGTTTAAATCTTAAAATGCTGGTTGCAATTCTTGATTAAGACTTTTTAAAAATGATGTAATCAAAATCTAGAGAGTCACCATCAATGAGAAAATTTGTTTGTACAAATATTTAACAAAAAAAAATGCACAGCCAGTTTAAGATGAAATACTAGGAATCAGATTCACCTTCCCACTTGAAACAAACATTTCACAGAAAATATATAGAAGGATGATATCTAAGGCACTGGACATCAGGCAACAAAAGATAGAGACAGAAAAAAGTTAAATCCTATGATTGCCCCAGCCTACAGCATTGAAAGAATTTCAGAGAAAGGTGTAGAGAAGGGAAACCCAACAAAAAACCTAAGTATTTTCTGAGCTGAGGAGATGGAGGTGAGTGCTCAGGGAGATCAAGGCAGCTGGAGTTCGTAGACAAGAATACAAGAGAAAAGAGACTGCACAGAGAGAACTCCAGAGTTCTGCAGATGGTCCCACAAAAATATTTGGCAAACTATTAATCAAGGTGTGCGTGGGAGGAAAACTACCCAAATCCAAGGAGAAAACTATCTGAAATAAAAGAAAACTAACAATTCACAGGGTATTGGGAAGAATAATGATGACAATCTTGATGTGGTACAGGGAACAATTAGCTGAGACTGAGCATTGTTCTGAACCCGCCTAACGAATTATAAACAACTCATGACTAAAAAGGTTCAAACAACATCCCAGAAAAAAAACATAACAATATTTACAGAAAGATAAAAATACTCAGCATACAAACTTAAAATTTACAAGGTTTGGCATCCTACCAAAGATTACAAGGCATGTAAAGAGGAAGGAAAAAAGAAAAACTAAAATAAAGACAATAATTAATCAATCAGAACAGATGTAATCCTAACATATACTCATTGGTAAATACACTAAAATGATTCTGACAATTGTATTCCACATATTTTTAAATAATAAGTCAAGACATGGAAGATATAAAAAGCACTCAAACCACTAGAGACAAAAATTACTATATCTGAGAAGAAAAATATACTAGGATTAGTGATATTAAACATTACCAAAAAAAAGATTAGTGAACTATAAAATATAACAACTGAAACTATTCAAAACAAAACAGAAAAGAAAAAATTAATTTAAAAAGTGAAAAAAAATCAGCAAAATATGAGAAATTTAAAGTTGCCCATTATACATGTAATTGGAGTCTGTGAAAGAGAGCAGCGAGGTGGTAGAAAAATATATGAAGAATATTTTCAAAATTTGACAAAAACTATCAACTCATAAATGCAAGAACTTCAACTAACACCTAGCACATAAATCAAGAAGAAAAATACACTAAGAACAACATAATCAAATTGCTCTAAACCAGTTTTAGAGAAAGAATTTTAAAAACAGAGAAAACAGATATATTTTCAGGCATACCTGATTTTATGGCACTTTATTGTGCTTTATAGATGTTGCATTTTTTACATATTTAAGGCAAGATTCTCTACCAGCAAAAAGATTACTACTCATTTTAATATAATTCTCACTTAATTGCAGTGGTCTGAAACCAAGCCCACAATATCTCTGAGGCATGTGTATACTACAGAGAAACAAAAATTAACATGATGATAGGTATTTTGTCAGAAATAATACAAGTGAAAACACAGTAGAACAATATCTTTCAGAACCAAAAGAAGAAAAACTGTCAAGATAGACTTCTATATTCAGCAAAAATGTCTCTCATAAACGAAGAGAAATTAAAGATATTTCCAACAGAAAAGTTGAAAGAAATCTTCATTCTCACCTCACATAATATAAATCTCAGTCCTTCATACAGAATAAAAATAGTATCAACTAGATTATGACTGGAATGGTAACTACAAGGAAATGAAAAGCACCTGAAATGGTAAACATAAAAGATTATGTCTTATTTTAATTTATTTAAAAGATAACTATTTAAATGTAAAGGCCATGATTGGAAATAAAACTCTACTATAAGATTCTTATACATTAATGAAGTGGTATAAATTTGTTTAAAGTAAACTGAGATAAGATATAGATGTATATTATGAACCCTGAAGGAAAAACTAAATTAGCCAAATATTAATAGCTAGTAACCCTCAAAAAGAGGTAAATGGAATTACAAACTATATTTGATTAATCCAAAATAAGACAGAAAAGAAAATAGTTGAAAGAGAACAGATGAGACTAAAAAAAAAGAAAAATACCAAGAGGATAATATTAAATCTTAGCATATCAATAATCATATTAAATGTAAGTGATTTAAAAACCTCAATTAAGAGGCAGAGACTCTCAGATTGAATAATAAAGTAAAACCACTATATGCTGTTTACAAGAAATGCACTTTAAATATAAAAACATAAATAGGTTAAAAGATGAAATACATAATACATGTATGTATGTATGTATGTATGTATGTATGTATATATACATACACACACACACACGTATAAAAAATACAAATAAAAAACCTGGGGTGGCTATATTAATATCAACATAGATTTCAGAGAAAATAATATTATCACAAAGAAAGTCACTTCATGATTAAAAAGAACTCAATTAATCAGAGACATAATAATCTTAAATATTTGATGTACCTAATATCAAGTCTTCAAAACTAATAAAGCAAAAACTGATATTACTACAAAGAGAAATATATAAATTCAACAGTTATAGTCAGAGAGTCTGAATTCCCACTCTCAATTGATAGAAAAAGTAGACAGAAAATTAATAAGAGCCCTACTGACTAATTTAACCTGAGTGTCATTCACATAATATGCCACACAGCAAAAGCAGAATATATATTGTTTTCAAGTGTACACAAAACAATTACTAAAATAAACCATACTGTAGACCAAAACAACAAATCTTAATAAATATAAGAGAATTCAAGCCATATGAAATATGTTCTCTGACCATGATGGAATTACATCAGAAATTAATAGCAGAAATATCGCTGGAAAATCCTTAAATATTTGGAAGCTAACACTCTCAAAAAAAAAAAAATCTGTTAGTCAAAGAAAAGACAAGACAATACAGAAAATATTTTGAACTAAATAAAGTTGAAAGCACATGTCTAAATTTGTGAGATGCCTCTAAAATTGTACTTGGGGGAGACAGAACATTAGCCTACATTAGAAAAGAAGAAAAGTCTCATATCAATGACCTTGGCTTCCACCTTAAGTAACTAGGACAAGAAAAGTAAATTAAGCCCAAAATAAACAGAAGAAAATAAAAACTAAAGTGGAAATCAAAGGAATGTAAAATACAAAATCAATAGCGATAATCAATGGAACTAATTTTACTGAGAAGTAAACATCTAGCTAGATTGACCAGGAAAAAAAGAACATAAATTACCAATATCAGAAATTAGTGAGGTAATTTCATTACACATTATACAAATAGCATGAAGATAGTAAGTGAATATTATAAACAACTTTATGCCAGTAAATTTGAAAACTTAAATGAAATGAATAGAATAAATTTCTGGAAAGACACAAAAGACACTTACTCAAGAAGAAATGTATAACCAAATTGACCTATATCAAATAAATAAATTGGATTTGTAATAAAAAAAAAATCACCAAGAAAAATCTAGGCTCATATGGCTTCACTGGTGATTTTACCAAATGTTTAAGAAAAAAATAACACCACTTCTACATTTCCTTTCAGAAAATTGGCAAGGAGAGAAGAAACCACAACTCACTCTATGAGGCCAGCATTATTAACCTGATATTGATACCAAATAGACTGTAGAAGAAAGGAAAACCACAGAACAACAGACCTCATGAACACAGATGCAAACATTTTGAACAAAATTTTAGCACATCAAATCTAACATTATATCAAAAGCATAATACATCATCACAAAGTGAGGTTTATCCCAAGAATTCGGGATGCAAACATTTTGAACAAAATTTTAGCACATCAAATCTAACATTATATCAAAAGCATAATACATCATCACAAAGTGAGGTTTATCCCAAGAATTCGGGGTTGATTTAACATTTAAAAAACCAATCAATGTATTTCAACATATAACAAACTAGAAAAAAAAAATCTATATAATCTCAGTATACGCTTAAGAGGAATTTGACAAAATCCAGCACTCATTTCTGACAAAAAGTCTGTGAAAACTAGGAACAGAAGACAATTTGTCCACCTGAAAAAGGCTATCTACCAAAAAAAAAAAAACCAACAACAACTCTGCAGCTAACAATCAACTTAATGGTGAAAAGTGGAACGATTTCCTCCCAAGATCAGATAAAAGGAAAAGATGTCTGCTATTCAACACTGTACTGCAAGTTCTGGCCAGAGTCTGATTAGGCAAGAAAAATAAAATTTAAAAATACAGATTGGAGAACTGGGCAAAATGGCATAGATGATAGAAGCTTTGCTCATCTCTAGTGACCACATCAAATTTGAAATGGAAACAGAATAAATAGCAAGCAGAGTCACTTGGGGTCTAGATGAACAGAAGCACTACAACTAAGGAAAGAAATAAGAAATCACCCTGCAACAGGAAGTGATAGGAGGGGGCGAAGACACAGGATGCCTGGTCCTCAGTGGCTGAGTGGGACAGAGGCTGCAGCAGCCAGCAGCTGCAGATGCCTCTTAAAGTAGCTGTGTCTGCGGGTAGACATTCCTGGTGATGGACCTGCTTGCTCAGAGCACCAGAGCTGGGTTGGCTGCTTGTGGGTCACCAGGGCCTTACAGGGAACACAGAATTGTAGGAGTGAGGGCCAGAAGCAAGGCTTTCTACTGGGCAGAAGTGCTGGCAATATTCATTGCTCCTCTGTTGAGCTCTCCTCACTTCCAGTGTGCAGACCCAGCACCACCATAGCTGAGACATCTTTAAAGTGGATAACAGAGGTCACGCCACTCAGAATATTCCCTGAAACTCCACTTCCCCCAATTTGCAGTCCATCCAGAGTCACATTCAGTAGTGTTCTTGGTGAGTCCTGTGCCACTTGCTGAGCAGAACCAAGACAAACACTGGTGGCAACTGGCCCTGGTTTCAGTGTGGTTTCTTGAGGTAACTATAAGTACAATATCTGGATTGCTTGCTGAATCTTAACAGGTGGCTCTGAAGGTGCACAGTTGGGGCTAATCTTGACCTACAGCTGAACCCCTCTATGGACTGTGCCATTGAACACCTACTAAAAAGCCAGGCTAATAAGATCAGGAGACTTAGGAGCTTCAATCTGTATATGGAAACTGACACAGAAGCAGAAACCACATGAGAGAGCAGTACACAGATCAAGGAATATGGAGTCAAGTAATCTAATAGATGCAGAGTTCAAAACACTGGTTATAAAGATGCTCAATGAAATTAAGGGATGTGTAGATGAACTCAGTGAGAACTTTAATAAAGAGATAAAAAACATAAAAATGGAAATGTAAATTATAAAAGGGAACCAGTCAGAAATGAACCAGTCAAAGAAAAAAAAAAAAAAAGAAATTATCTGAGATGAAGAGTATATTAGAGGGAATAAACAGAGTAGATAAAGAAGAGGATCAAACCATCAATATAGAGGATGGGGAAGCCAAGGACACTCAATCAGAACAACAAGAAAAAAGAAGTCAAGACTATAATAATAATTTAAGGAGCCTATGAGACATAATTAAATGTAAAAATATCCATGTCATAGGAGCACCTGAAGGAGAACAAGAAGTTGAAGAGCTATTTGAAGAAATAATGATGGAAAACTTCTCTAACTTGGTAAATAGACAATAGAAGGAAGCTCATAAAGTCCTAAATAAGATGAATCCAAAGAGGCCCACACCAAGGCATGTTATAATTAAAATGCCAAAGGTTAAATACAAAGAGAGAATCTTAAAAGCAGCAAAAGAGAAGCAGTTACCTACAAGGGCACACCCATAAGACTGGCAGCTGATTTCTCAAAAGAAACTATGCAGGACAGAAGGGCTTGGCACAAAACATTCAAAGTGATGAAAACTTAGGATCTACAACCAAGAATACTTTATCCAGCAAGGCTATCATTTAGAGTCAAAGGACAAATAAAGAGCTTCCCAGACGAAAACAAGCTAAAGGAATTTATCAGCATTACAAAAATGCTGATTTTTGTAAAACCAGTATTACAAAAAATGTTAGAGGGACTTCTTTAAGAAGAAAAAACATGTATCACAAACATGAATAAAGAATGGTAATAACTATATTCCTATCAACAAGTACCTCATATGGAAAAGAATTAAGTGCTCCAATCAAAAGATGGGGAAGCTGGATGGATAAGAAAACAAGACGTCTACATATGCTGCCTACTAGAGACTCATTTCAGATTAAAATACATAGACAGACTAAAAGGAAGGGGATAGGGAAAGATATTGCCTTAATGGACCTAAAGGGTATTGCAATGAATGAAATCAGTCAGATAAAAACAAATACCATATGATTTCACATATATGTGAAATCAAAGAACAAAATAAACTACAACAGAAAATAGAAACAAACTCACTGATAGAATATTTTGAGGGCTACTAGACGGGAGAGGGGTTGGGAGGATAGTGAAAAAGAGCAAAGAGATTCAGAAGTACAAATGGATAGTTACAAAATAGACATGGAAATATAGTGTAACATAAGGAAAATAGTTAATAATGTAGTAATAAATATGTAAAGAGGAAGAGGGGTACTAGATTTAGTGGGGTTATCACTTTGTGAGTTATACAGATATCTAATCACTATGCTATACAACTGAAACTAATATGGTATTGTATGCCAATTATAATTGAAAAATACTCATTAATTTGTACAACATAAATGCGAGTAACTAATTGTCTATTATATTTCAATAAAGCTGGAGAAAATAAAGAATAACTAAATTGTTACTATGAATGTAAATGATTTCTTGAAAATAAAAGAAAAATTCATCAGTGCAAAAAAAAATACAGATTTGAGACAGAAATAAAAATCCTTGTTCACAAATGACTTTGTCATCTATGCAGAAAGTCAGTAAGAATCTATAAAAAGCTTCTAGAATTAAAAAATGGGTTTAGCAAGATACAAGATAAATATACAAAAAAATCAATTGTTTTTCTATATATTAGCAACAAATAGAAATTGAAATTATAAAATAAAGTATAATATTATAAAATATGAAATACTCAGGTATAATTCTGATTTTAAAAAAGATGTGTATTGAAAACTATAAAACATTGTTGAGAGAAATTAAAGAAGACATTAATAAATGAAGTCACAGGTTGAAAGAGTAAATATTGTTAAGATGTTAATCCTCCCCAAGTTGACCTATAGATGCAATGAAATTCTAATCAATATTCAGCAGGCATTTTTTATAAAAACTGAAAAGCTAATTTTAAAATTCATATGAAAATGGAAAGGACACAGAATACCCAAAACAATTTTTTAAAAGAACAAAGGTGAAGGGCTAGTACTACAGGATTTATAATACTTATACATCTAGAGTAATCAAAGAATGTGGTATCTGTGTAAAAATAAACAGATAAATAAAACAGAATAAAAGGTCCAGAAATAACCCCACATATATATAGACAACTGATTTTTAAAAGGTAAAATAGTCATTTCAGTAGATAGTCTTTTCAATCAATGGTATAGGAACAATTGAATCCACATGCCCCACTCACAAAAAATGAGAAAGAAAAAAGACAAAAGAGGAAAAAGGAGCATCCATACTTCATACGTATACAGAAGTTAACTCAAAGTGAATCACAGACCTATATGTAAAACCTAAAATTATAAAACTTCTAGAAGAAAGCATAAGAGAATTTCTGTGACCTTAGGCTAGGTAGAGATTTCTTAAATATAACATCAGAGGTACACTCCATAAAGAATAAATTGATTGGACTTCATCAACTTTTAAAACTCTTGCTTTTAAAAGATACTATTAATAAGACAAAGAGCTACAGGCTGGAAGATAAATCTGGCAAAGCATTTGTATCCAGAGACTATAAAGGACTCTCAAAACCCAATACAGAAGTAAACACCCCAATAAAATATGAATACAACATTTGAATAGAGTCTTCACACACTCACACATACACACACAGACACAGACAAATACAAAACACAAATACGCACATAGAAACATGCTTAACAACATTAGTAATTCACATAATGCAAAACTCTAATGAAATACCACTATACATGGTCATGTACAGAATGGTGAAAATCTTAAAGATTGCCCACCCAGAGTGTTGGTAAAGATGTAGGGAAACTGAACTCTCACACTTCTGGTGAGAAAAGAAAAATAGTACCACCATTTGAAAAACAGTTTAACAGTTTCTTACCAAGTTAAATATATACCTACTACATAATCCAATTCTTCCCCTCTTAGGTATTTATTTAAAATAAAGAATATGACTAGGCAAAGTCTTGTATATAAAAACTCATTGCAGCTTTACTTGTAATAGCCCCAAACTGAAAATATCCCAAACATACATCAACAGGTAGAAAAATAAACAAGTCTCAGTATATCCACACAAAAGATGATTTCTTCAGTAATAAGAATAAACTATGATGCATGCAAAGACAAAGATGAATCTCATAATTATTCAGAAGGAAAGAGGCCAGACCAAAAAAGATGATTCCAATTTTATATAAAACTTAAGAATAAGGGTTAACAAATTTTTTTTCTGTAAAGACCCTCATAATATTTGCAGGCCATAGGGTCTCTGTTACAACTAGTCAACTCTGATATTGTATAGCAAAGGCAGTCATAGATAATGTATAAAAAATGGGCATGACTATGTACCAATAAAGCTTTATTTATATAAACAGGCAGTTAACTCACAGGCTACATAGTTTGCTGACACCTACTCTAGAAAATGCAAAGTGATCTATAGTGATAGAAAGCAGTTCAGTGTTTGCCAGGGAAAGGTGAGTGAGCATTGAGGAGCAGTAAGGAAAGATTATAAGGGGATAGGAGGAAAGTTTGGGGAGAGATTCATTTGTTCACTCTTAATTGTGGTGATAGCTTGACAGGTGTATACATATTTCAAACATATCAAATTATACATGTTAAAATTATACATGTGCAGTTTACTAGATGTCAATTATACATCAATAAAGCAAAAGAAAGTATAAATTTTTTCATATCCTTTTAAAAATTTGCAGCAGTTGACATTTTCAATTCAAGAAACTAACAGCTCTTGTTGATCTTCCATTATCCAAAGTAATGTTGAAATGCATTTCAAATCCAATCACACTTTGTCATACCAAGTTTTTGTTTTTAATGGAGTACTCATTTTAGTATGTTAGAGTCATCAGAATGCCACTTGGAGGGGCACATCGATCACAAACAAAAGTATTTGTTATATGAGAAGAGAAGTATTTAGGAGTTCAGCTGAGTAGTACTTGTCAAAAATCCCTGCTCTGTTCTGCTCCCCACTCATCTTCCCATTTGAGTGGCCACAGCTGGGCTCCATGTAGGAATATCAATACCTCCAACAGCTTCGTAGATCCCTTGTTACAGATAGACAATGATCTGTTCTGTAACTGGATGCTAAAGTAAATGGCAATGCGGCAGCATCTCCTTGGACAGGCTGAGGGAATTATGGAAGAGCAATGACAGGTGATATTCTTCATTTCTGCCATCTCTTTAGGTCATCATCCAGGTACGTGAGCCCTGAAGCAACCAGATTGGGGCTGTGGCTATGCCAAACCCACCAGCAGTCCTGAGGACTTCAGTGATCATCACCCTATCCCTGTGTCAATCGTTCACAATGTACCAGAATGCCCAGCTATGTCCTAAGGCTTTGGCCCAGGAAGAGATCAGCACAAGAAATACATTTTTTTTAAATATGCAACATTGATTTATTTAAATAATTTTAGGTCATCACAGATACAGAATATTTATAACCATAAATATCTACAAAACTATTTATGTGACTTATATCAGAGGTGTGTACCTGGCAGTATATTTTTATAAAAAATAGTTTTTCTTTTTTGAAACAGTTCATTCTCATTACCAGAAGATTGAACAATATAAAGAGATGATTATTTTTAAAATTCACACACCTACAAGTTATTAAGATAGACAAACATTCGTTCGCTTTACAAGAAATACATTTTTGACTCTTGCTACATTAGTTGCCACTAAGATTGCTTTTATATAATTCTGCCTAAGTTCACTGTACTCTATTCCGAGGAGCTGTGAGAAACAGAAAGCTCCCTTTTCAATGTATTCTAGTCTATAGAGAATGGAATCTCTCAAGAATTTATGTGATTTGTTAGTACATCACTGGCTGCAGACCCAGAATAGATCTGGGTTGGAATTGCAGTTCTGCTACTTATTAGCTGTGTGACCTTAAGCAATTCACTTAACTTCTCTGTGCCTCAATTTAACCTTATTCAAAATAAGAATTACTCTAAATATTCTGTGAAGATTAAATGGGATAATAGAAGTAAAGTGCTGAATTAAATGTTACTGATTAATACTATTATTGAGGCCCCTTGGAGAAATTTATTCTGGTATCAATATCAGTAGTTTTTCTAAAAGTTGCTTTATTTTTACTTTATGGATCCTATGACTCTTGTAATTTATGATAGTACCTCTTTCACAGTGGTAACTAATGTGGCCCATTTTCAACAAATATGTTTATTTTATTGCTTTTATTTTGTTTGCTTCCCTTTCTCTGGCTTCTCTGATTTTCCCACCATAATCATTTTTCTTCATTTTCTTTTCTTAAACTTGTTTTTTATGCTATATTTTCTCTACTTCTACAAACAAACTTAAATGCTGTTACTTATTAGTTTGCTGTTATTGTTTGGTATAGGTTGGGTATATGCAAACCAACTAAAACATGAAAGAGTGGTTTACGTAATCAAATGCCAAGAACATCAATTTAACCTTATTTTAAAAATGCTTTCTCGTTTTTAAAACTGAAATAATGATATCACCTATAGTCATCATATGACAACTTCAAGGATTAAATAATGCACATGAAGCACCATGTTGTCTAGCATACAACTAGCAATCAATAAGTAGATGCTGTATTTTTCTGACTCCATTGTTATTCCCATCAAGTTGTCTAAGCCACATACCTCCAAATAGTCTAAGATCCTCAATATAGTGCTCAATATCAATTTGTGACATCCTTCTTTTTACTATGTCTGTATCTATAAATTATACATTTCATTTAAAACAAATGAATATCAGACTTATTGCAAATGAATTCATCAGGGCCAAAAATAAATATATTTCGTGGTGAAAACCATCAACCTCTCACATATCCTAGGCATACTTTGAATTATTTTAAATTTGGGGAGTAGAACACAATACTTATTAGTAATGATTTGTCCTTGGTCAATATGGATAGACTATATTCAAAGGTCCAGAACAAGGGATATTTGGGTGTGAGTAGATGAATCCTCTTTATAATGAGCTAGAAAGAAATAGACAATAGAAAAATTCAGATTATAACTTAATTTCCCTTACATTAACTTTATGGACTTAATTGATGTTTTTAACCTTTTCCAAGTCTTGGTTTCTTTATATATAAAATGAAGAGTTTGGTCTAAATCTAGAGTTGTTTTTCCAACTTCAAATCTCTGGATCTCTTGGTACAGCCACTATGGAAAACAGTATGGAGGTTTCTCATAATTAGGAATAAAGTTACCATGTGACCCAACAATCCTTCTTCTGGGTATCTACCTCCCAAATTTGAAAACATTTATCCACAAAGATACATGTACCCTGATGTTCATTGCAGCATTGTTAATGATGGTCATGACATGGAATCAACCCAAGTGCCCTTCGATAGATGATTGGATAAAGAAGATGTACATATATACAATGTAATATTACTCAGCCATAAGATGAAATACTGTCATTTGTGATGACATGGATAGATCTTGAGGTTATCGGGCTAAGGAAAATAAGTCAGTTAGGAGAAGCTGAGAACCATATGATTTCATTCGGATGTGGGATACAAAACTGAAAGCAACAAATGAACAAGACAGACTCACAGACATGGACAATAGTTTAGTAGTTACCAGAGGAAAGAGGGGGAGGGAGAAGGTAGGTAAGGGAAAAGAGGACTAAATATATGGTGATGGAAGGAAATTTAAATATATATATATATATATTTATATTTATATTTATATATAAATGCACAATATATATATATAATGACATATTATTGAATTGTACACTTAAAACCTATATAATCTTATTAACCAATATCACTCAAATAAATTTAATTAAAAAAAAAAATCTCTAGCTCTTCTTGAGCAGTACTTCTAAACCTTTAATATGCCGAAGAATACATGAAGAGTTTGTTAAACGATTTTTGGGCACCAGACCCAGATATTCCCATTCGATAGGTATAAAAACAAGCCCTGAAATTTTGCATTTCTAAAAAGTTCTCAGATGATACCAATGCTGCCTGTTCAAAAACCACTTTGAGCAGCTCTGTCCTACAACAGACCTCTCCTCCTGCATAATCTTTCTTATTGAGCTCTCTTCTCTCTGTATCAGGTTTTAGAGGGATAATCACCAATACGATTCTCCCTTGTTAATTATCCTCTTATCCATGCAATGACACAAACTATGAAAGTTTTTTAACCCCTCAAATTGCCATTTTTTATCACATTAAAAGAAAGATTTATGTATTATTCCTCTTTAATGTCTAACAAGCCTACTTTATTTTAGGATGGACGTGTCAGGAATAGGGTAACTATAGCTAAGTTACCCACAGTCCTAGTTTATGGCTGGTGTCCCAATGCAATCATGAATAATTTCTGCCTTCATTCATAAAACTCCCCTGGCTCAGATGAAAGTACTAGTGAAAGTTGTCTTGATCGTAGCTCATCATTTCTTTTGCATTTAGAAAATGGGCTGAAACACTTCTCACATATAGTTTTAATATTTATCAACCCTAATAACTGAGTTTTATGATTTTCACATGAGAAAACATTTCGAGAGTTGACAGTAATTGCAAAGCTAGGGCTCTCTGAAACGAAAGCCCATCAGTATATCTTACTGATTAAAGTCAAATTGTGATAAATGAAGATTTCCAACTAATAACTGACTTCACTTTAAGATGATATCAAAGTTCACCATTGACAATGAGAAAAGGTCTGTAAGATAAATTGTAAAAACTGAAAATGAAAGACTTTATGGTATTTTTATTTATTATAGACATTCAACTTTAGGTGCCATCAATCTTAGCCTTCCTCTATTTTTAAATTCCAAACACTCAAGTAGATACTGAAGAATTATTCACAGGGTTCTGGTTTCCTGGGGTTTATCATATTGCCTGAACACTAAGTTTCCCAATACATGTCATCCATTAAGAAGAACAAAAGTTTAAATAACTTCTAACCATCAGGAGATGGAAATAGGGTGCTACTGGATAAAAAGCTTCCTGCTCATAACCAGGATCTGGTCTAGTTTTTCTCTGCTTTTAATGTGCATTTTTCCTTCTATGCCTTCACTTATTCCAAACCCATTATTGAATGGCTATTATATGCCAGGTAGCTTTGTAAAGCACATAATAGTGTGTAAAACCATTTCATTAACATTGTCACTACTATTGAAATCTACCTAGTTCTAGATTGAAGAAAACTCTCCTTAATAGTGGTGGAGAAATCTGAAGTAATTTAGAATATTGAAAGGCCTGTTTCTAACTTTCTTCAGAAACATCAGTATAACACTTAATAAAATATAGGCTAATACGGTAGATTGCCCAATAATGTGAAGTTTTAAACATTTCCTATAAGGAGAAATACTCTGAAAATGGACCATGTTTCTCATTGCGTAACAAATACACGAATGACACCAAAAGAGAAAATAACATTGGCCAGCATGAATTTAGATTCTAGGTAAAAAGGTATTTATGTGAGGATCCTTCTGCTAACATTGACTCCCTTAAAACAACTAGCTATTTATTTTTAATTGAAAGTTGTAACAGAAAATGATACCTGATTTACATTTCAAATTTCCACATAACTATAAACTTTTATAGTGGTGAACAGATGTTGATGTGAATTTTACGAAGTTGAGAAATACTTTTAGAATTCATGTCAGAGGAATGTCAAATTGAAACCAGGAAAAGGAATACCGAAAGAATGTCTACTAGGATTTGCTTAATATGACAATGTCTTTTTCCAACTGAAATCCTAAATGACTAATAGTTGAAAGTCATCTTCATCCATGTGAATCTCAGTTTACAGATACTGGTTTGAAGTTAATTTGTAGCTACACAATTAGTAAACATGCACGTACACACACACACACACACAAATATATCATTACTATAGGTCCTTACGCACAGTTGTTATTTTAGTATTTCAAAAAATGTTGAAATGTTAACTGAAAAGTTGTCATGGATTGATCTTTTATAAATCTTGATATCTATGCTAGCAATCATTTCAAAGAGAAACTAGCAGCAACGAACCAGTCCCAGAACAAATAGAGGCTGGATCTTGCCTCTGATACATCTGGTCGAATAATGTTTTTTAAATGTGGACAAATTAGAGCTGATGTGAACTCAGAACTGACCTCTTTGACTACTTCCCAGCCCTAGTCCCGTATTAATGTGAATTAATACTAAATTAATAAGAAACGAGTCCTAAGAAGAGAGGAGTCAGGCAAAGAGAACAAGGAGTTTATCTGAAGAGCATCCTCTGAATTGAATATTAGTTTCTGTTAAACATGCAAAATATTTAAAATCATTTCATAGACATGTTTAAAATACTAAAAAGAAATTTAGGTTAAAGGCAGCATCCAGTTGTCTGAACTGTAAGATATGAATATGTTAGCACTTGGCCTCTTAAGTCTGAGAACTTTTGTTATGGTAAAAGACCAAATTCAGGATTTTCTTACTTCACTGGGTTCTTTCCAAAGCCCAAATTCATTTTGGTGAATTATGAAAGTGTATGTTGCTGATATTTAAAGAAACAAATAATAGCACCGGATATTGCACACAGGATATCACCTATTAATTCATAGATCAATAAGTTCTCAGACTTAACAGGCTAGACTCTGTTAATTATGTTTGTTAGTCTGATGTTTTACACTAAACTATTTTCTGTAGCCAGGCACAAACAGTCACAGGGGGCCTTGTTGAGGGCTTGATCCTACACCTAAACTCTCCACATAAAATTCCTAATAAACTAAATAATTAAGTCAGGCTCAAAACAAAATTCACACTTTAATGCCATTTTATTGAGTGTTCTATTTTACTTCCACTTGTGGTTTAATAATTTCCTGTTCTCTCTGCTCACTTCCAAGGAGTCATCTAACAGTATTTACCAAGCATTCATTGGTCCTGAAGGGTTGCCATAGTCCTGACACACAGTCATAAAGCATCTATGCGGAAGCAAATGGTACTCCAACTGCTGCTATTTTACATACAGCAAGAATCACCCAAGGGGCTGAGAACAAACATAGCATTGTGCAACACAGGGCAGCTGGTTGGCTAAATGTGGCCCCCAGCTGTCGATGAGACAACTGATGATAATTAATTTCTAGAGATTCAGAAAGATTCTGCCTGTGTTTAAGTCCCTGGTCATATGACAGGCTCTCTAGGAAGGTCTGTTTTCATTTTTTCAGACCACTAGAGGAAGTTCTGGGCATGAAGGCAGAACAACAGATGCAACGGCAATGTAGATTTACCTCAAATCTGGTGTGGTAAAATAAATTTATGGAGTGTGAATTACAGATTTCTTTACGTTTAAGAGGAGTTTTTAAATGGAGCCTTAAGTAAGTTTGTTTTGTTGGAGTTTATGTTTGACTATATTCATATTCCATGCATTTATTTAACATTTTTTTATAAAAGTTTTTAAATATATAAAGGCACCAATGGAATGTGGTGAAAATCTTTGGTTAGTTTTTAAAGCAGCTGTGTAATAATGGAAACTTGCTAAAAAAAAAATCCTGGAAAAAATTTAGAAAGTCTCTAAAGCTAGGTAAAAATTTATGCCACATTCAGCAGGAACTTGTAACAGTGTGTCTCTGAAGAATGGCTTGTCCTTTGTGAGAGTGAGTTCTAACCTGTCCTGACTTTGAGACTCCATGCATTTTTAAATCTTATATCTAAGGTTGCAGTCTTCTGTGGTCAGTCCAGAAAGATAAGACATTTCTGGACATCTTTAGATAGGGGCTGTGTAGTTTATAGGAAACATGCTTATTCCTATTGTTTTGACATGATAATTCGTCATCTGATAGGCCACATTACATTGATTGTACATATCTTTTCATCACCAATCTTAACAGTGAAAAACAAAATTTTTGCAAATAACTGAGTATTAACTAGACTACAACGATATTAAGAAGAAAAAGAAAATAAGTTTTAAAATATTCATTTTTTTCCAACCAGGTAACTGAAACTAAAATGGAATACAATTTAATTCTTTCTTTTTTACTTTTTTCCCCCACTTTTTAGCTGTCTAGCTAGATTTTGTCAAGTCAGGACAGAAAAATAAATCAAAAATGAAAAACCTTTATAGTTACTCCCATAAGGCTGTAAGCTTTGTTGAGCAGGAGTTATATCTCTTCATTCTCATCTCTCTCATTATGCCCTTCATGGACCTGACTCTAAGGCATATTAGGGGATTAAAAGTAAAAGATTATATATAGGACAATCTTTTTAATAAGCATTCCATCATTTCAGGAAACAAGTATCCTGTATAAAAAAATGAATTGTTCTCAATTCACCTCACCAAAAAGCATCACCACAGGTATCACCACAACATAACAGTAGTTATATGGTTCAATTCCTGCTTCTACTTCCTTATTGTAGAAAAAGCAGGAAACATTATTTATACTTGCAGTTTGTTCTGAAGCTAGCCCTCCTTACAAGATATGCTCATTTTATTTATTTTTCTTTTAACATACCTTTACCAAACCTTTACCACACCTTTGCAAAGAGGCACATTAACATGGAATGATTTGAAAATAAAGCCATTTTATTTTTGTTGGCAGCTAAGATGCTATTTACAGATGAAATAATGTTAGAATTTCTCTTTATACATTCATCAGTTGTTAAGTGGACATGAGAAAAAAAAATTAGGCCAAGTGCTGATCAGGAAAGAGTGTTAGGATATAGTCTTTTCCAGATTAGCAAACATTTGAATGGGAAAGAAAGAAAGCCAAACCATTCAATTTTATTTTGATTTGTTATAATACTAGAAAGTTTAATTTTTCAGTCCATTTTATTTTAGTATTAGCAAATAAAGATTTCATAGTCCTTAACTTTCTAACAATAACACTAAAATCCATTTATATGTGAGTTATAAAAAACACACCAACAAACTCATAGAGAAAAAGATCAATATGTGGTCACCAGAGGTGGGCATGGGGGGAGAAGGAATGGGAAAAAGATGGTCAAAATGTACAAACTTCCAGTTGCTAGACAAATTCTAGGGATGTAACATACAGCATCCTGACTATACTTAACACTATTGTATAACATATGTAAAAGCTGTTAAGAGAGTAGATCCTAAGAGGTATCATCACAAGGAATTTTTGTTGTTTGTTTTTTGTATATATATGAGATGATGGATGTTAACTAAACTTATAATGGTCATTATTTCACAATATATGTTAGTGAAAATATTATGCTTTACACCTTAAACTTTTATAGTGATGTATGACAGGTATATATAAATAAAACTAGAAAAAAAATAAAGGCACATGTAATAAAGATGTTTATGATTGTGGAAGGAAAAAACTGTGTGGTCCAGTATAATTTAATTATAATACTAATTAAATCAATAAATAGAGACAAAATGCTAGAAAGGGAGACAAGTGATGAGGTAAGGACAAAAAGAAAGGGACAAGAAAAGAATGATAATGCGTGAGAGAATGGTAAAGGAGGAAAGAAGATTAAAGTCAGGAGAAGTTAGAGCAAAATTCAAAACTTGTGAAATTGTACTTCCATCAATTAAGGAGATGAAACATCCAAAGGAACAGCCCAAAATATCCTTAGAAAAATATATCATGCATATAGGTAAACAAGTACACATACACATCTTCATGGCCTCAGGATAAGAATATAAGGGAAGTTGCACTACATCTTCCCAGAGGGAACCAATATTCATGATTTATAATGGGTTTCAATATTTTATTTCAGCATAATTACAAAAAAGTTTACTAAATGATTTTCCCAAATTTGGCCTTTCACTTTTATTGGGTGGCCTGGTGGAGGAGTAAAGATAATAGTCTTCTAGTTGAGTTTTAACCCATTTTACCTACAGATTCTTATCATCTGGACTTTGAATATAAATATATAAATAAACTAAGATATACCCTGAACCAAGATATGTAGCTAAATATATATGTGTGTATATATGTGTATATATGTTCATATACATATATACATGTATGCATATATGGATATATGTGCGTGTGTATATATATATATATATGTATATGAAACACATATACACATATATAAAACAACCTAAGATTTACTAACATACTTCAGGAAAATGAGCAGATCTCTCAATGCTTTTAGAATGCAGAGTAAAGATAGAGAAAGCTTCTGAGAAAAAGTCTCTGAAAAGATCAGTAAAATAGTAGTGCAAAGGAAAAATCAGGTAGAAATGTGTAAATAAGAAAATTATTTTATAATAATATCTGCACTACTGACTACGGCAAAAGACCCAAGTAGGATAACAATGTGTAAAGGAGAGTGGACATGACATCTCTTGTTTGTGGCTATCCAGGATCCCAATTCTTTTTTCTAATAGCATCCTGATTTTCCTATGAACAAATACCCTTCATCCACTTCTAACTGACATGGCTTAGGTAAGGCTAAGGCTCAAAAAGTAGACATGTGAATAAGGCCTGACCAATGAAAATACAACCACACAATCCTAGATATTAGTCCAGGGATGAGCATGCAGCTGAAACCAGCTAATTAGAACAAAACCAGAGCATTAGGAAAGTTTGAGAAAAGACACACTCTTTCATCTGGTTCTACTAAGCTAGTACAACATCAGTCTGGAGCTTCTAGAGGTGACCTTTGCTACAACATCAGGACAGCTAACTGAGAATGAGGGCGATATGAATGAAAGTAACGACCATACACAGAAAGGGGCAGATTCCTGACAACCTTCCTTGAACACCCTGGATAAAACTATGCCTGGATTCAAATATTCCCCAGATCTTCCAATAAACTGAGACAATAAACTGCCCTTTCTGCTTAAGCCAATTCGAACTGAGTTTGTTACTAGCAACCAAAAGAATCTTGATTAATCAATGAAATACGTGACATGGGGAAAACCAGATGATAGAGTCTGAGCTCTAATCTGAAGCATTAAATCATAAAACCCAGGAACGTCGGTAAGGCTCACATGATGGTAGGAATAGGATCAGCCGAGGGATTTGAAAGTGCAAGAGTTTGGGGAAATTTTTCATTTGAATTCTATTGCTTTAATTAGCAATGTAACCTTGAGCAAACAATGCAATCTTTTGGGGATTCGATGTTCCCATCTGTGAGTAGGGACAACGGTACCCACCCTAGAGAATATTCACGACTATAAAATGAAATGATATTTATATAAGAGCATAGATGGTGCTCATTAAAAATTATTTCCCTTTCTAATTACCTACTGGAAATGCCATCGCCAACACACATACACAGTCTCTGGAAACCCACACCCCAGTGTAGCCCAGCTTCCCACGCTTGTGCTCAAAAATTATATTCTTTCCTCTTACAGTCTTCCCTATAGTTTTATTCACAAGATGTTACATCAACTAAAAAAGTTGTATTTTAAGGAGGGTCACTTAAATGGAAGTATTGAAACTGATAAGAATGATCTCCTTAAGTTGGCATTTCAAGCACGTTGGGGCAAGTTCGTTGAGTTGGGGATTAAGTTCACCTAAATGTTAAGATGGCTCATGGAAAAACAAAAACAGGTCACAAATTAAGCCACACATGCATAATACTTTAGATATAGAGAAAAATGATTAGCAAGAAATGATTCAGCTGGATGAAATAATTAAAGCTGCATGTCCTGGGATTATAAAATAAAGTATGTTTTACATTTAGATGTGAAAAAAATACCAATAAAGTGGATGCATACTAAAATATTGAGGTAAATATTAAAAACAACTAAATAATTTAACAATTATTTCATCTGTCTCACCTTTCCCCCACCTTTTCAACCTGAGACTGACCACCTTTAGCTGACATAACTGCACTAAGCAGGCTCAGGCTCTGGAAAAATTATCAGTGATCTACTAACACCCAAATGGAAAAGACCCTTTGCTAATCTAACCTGCCTGACCTCTCTGGAGCTTTTACACTGCACATTACTCCCATCTTGCAACTTTGTCCATCTCTGATTTCCCTTTTCCACTCTTGCCTGGTTCTCTTCCTTATTCTTAAAATTTTATTGCTTAGTTTTCTTCAGTATCTTCTCCCATTGTATGCACTAATTGAACTCATGCATTCAGTTGCTACCTAATTGCTGATAAATAATAAATCTGTAAGTCCAGTTTAAGATCCTTGAACCAAATCAAAGGCATCTTCATCTGGCATTCCCATAGATGTTCCAAATACAGTTCCTCTAATCTTGCTCTTTCTGCTATATTTCTTTGTGAACAGCACTTTTGTCCACTATGTGCCCTAGCCAGACACCTGGAAGTCATTCTAAACTCCTTCTTTTTCTCAGGCTAACACCCAAGCAGTCAATAAACAAATGTTATAAATTCTACCTTTTAACTTTTTTCATATCTGACATCACATCTCCATTCTTGTGCCTGCCTTTTATTTTTAATATAAGCCATTATCTCTCACAAGAAATAGACTCTAATATGATCTGCCACCTCTAATCTCATTCCTCCAATTCTCCATTGCATTGCCATGGTATTTTGTTTTTCTAAAATGAAAAGCTGTTCCCATCTCCTATGTCTGTTTCATATCGCCATGACTTTTCTCCCTCAATCTCAAACACTCTACCACACTTTAACCATGGGATACTTTTAATTAACTTCCAAGACTCATCTTCTGTCATCTCTACTATTAACACCTTTTGGTAACTATTCCCCCTCCCCTTCTGAACCGATATACCCTGAAGTGACTTCTTCGTGTCTTTAACACTGCAGAATGTTTTAGTTATCTGTTACTCCTATTTCATTTTAAGTTGTAGACATTCTGAAGATATGAAATATATAATATTCATCTCAGTAGACTGAAGCAATAGGTACTTTATGAATAGTGAAAAAAATGTATTTTATTTATACAACTTGCATAACATTGATATCAAGGGAGAAAGTATGAAGAAATTTGAGTACGAACAATACAATGACAGTAAATAATTGATGCTGAGTTCATTTTGTACCCATAGTACAACTGAACAACACAGGAGTATTTTATCAGAGTAGGGTAGAAACTTCATTCCTAAAAGATGACATACGTAATATACTATGGCAGATACTTTGCAAAAATGTCACTACATCTTCCATCCCACATAGTTTTCTGCAATGTGACCTTACCATTTCTCCATCAAGAATTAGAGTCTTTGACTCTTTAGACCTGAGTGTGCCCTGTCACTCCTTTGACTGAAATAAAATGGCAGATGTAATGCTGTGCCAATTCTGGGTATAGCCTTTCACTGGCCTGGCGATTTCTGGTTCCTACTTCTTAGAAGCTAGCTGCCATGTATGTAGTATAACCACTAGGCCACTATTCTTTAAGAAGCCCAATCTACAGGAAAGGAAAGGAACAGTGTGAGGGCAAGTAGCATTGAGATACCTCACATATGAATGGAGAAGTCATCTTAGATACCAGCCCAGCTGAGTCTTCAGATGATAGCAGCCCTGGATCCCACGTGACTACACAGCATAAATGATCCTAAGGGAGAAGCACCCACTCGGTGCTCAAACGACTCATAGAACCAGAAAAAGAATAACAAATTGTTTTCAAGGACCTAAATTTTAGGGTGGTGTGCTGCACCACAATAGATAACTGAAACATATAATTAGGTTTTCAATTTTCTCTAACATTGTTAGAATTTCTAAATGGATAAATAACAATAAATAGTAACTTTCAAGTACTAAGTCATCTATTGACTTCATGAAAACAAGAATGTAAAGATAATAGCAACCAAAGTAGAATAATATCTAAAGATCTTTTTAATTTAAAAATTCTTTAAATAAAATAAAAAAAACAGAAAAACATTAATATTCATTTATGCTGATCTGGATAACATAATTATGATATATCCCCTCCTATGGAACATAATACACTATAATAGGAATGTTTTAGCCCTATGTAAATTAAAATGGAATGATGCCAATGTAATAAATTAAACTGCAAAACAGTATGCGCAGTATGGATCTCATTTTTAAAAATTTATAAGTTCAGAGAAAAAAATCTAAACATGTATCTACAAGGACATAGTTACTTCTGAGAAACTGAAGATAAGGACAATTTTACTGTATTTATGTCATATTGAATACTTTTACAATGAATATGTATCATAACTTTTGTAAGACTATACCTACCATCCCCTCAACATGGTCTTATCTTGCTCTGTATTTAAAGTAATTCATGTATACTTTTGTTCATCTTTAGCTTAACAATACCGTAGAATTCCAGATTGTATAACATCTTACTATTATTAGGAATCAAATTACTGGACAAATTCAAATCCAAACTCCTTAACCTAGAGATTGAAACATCCACATTTTTGTTCTACACACATTTTTTCCAGTTTTTTATATGCTTGATTCCAAAATTACAACTGTTCTCAGAACTGTAGCCTGTTTTTTCAGCATCTGGATAGCTTGTGCTATTCTCCTCATGAAATACATTTCCTCCAGTGTCACCCCCACACCCACACACACCACCCATCCTTTCAGTCCAACACATTGCCATGTTTTCCTTCACTGGGAGTCATATAACACTTTATCCATTTTTTCTTTGCTTTTGTCACCTTCTACCTAGTACTTTTTAAAATTACTATTTTAATTTTTAACAGATAATTCACAAAATTCCTAGTTGAAATGTATTTAAAAACATACAGTGAACAATCACTTTCTTCAGCCACCCTGTTCCATTCCTTTCAGGAATGTTTTATTATATACAAACATACATTATTTTACATTAAGCACATTATTTCCCTCATCTTTCACACAAATAATGGCTCTGCACCTTGCATTTTTCACATAATACATTTACCCATTCAACCACAAATACTTATAGAGTATCTACTGTGTACCTGAAACTGTTTTGGCACTAGAAAAACAGAAATCAACAACAACAACAAAAAGTTCCACCCAACATTTTTATGAGGGAGACAGACAAGCAATGAAATAAATATGTCGTATGCTAGATGATAAGTGCTATATAAAATAATAGTAATAAAGCAGAAAAGGGAAAATAAATATTATGAGGTAACATTTTAGACAGGATGACCAATAAAGCCCTCACAGAAAAGATACTTTTTAAATAACATCTTAAAGGCAGTTAGGGTATTAACCATGTGGCTCTTTGGGGAAATAGCATTTCAGACCAAGGGAACCGTGCAAAGGCCTAAAGCAGGATTGTATTCCAGGAATAACAAAGAGGTTGTTGTGATTGTAACAGAGTATACAAGAGATCTACTACTATTTTAAGTAGTTTTATTCATGTTTTGCTTATTTTCAAGACTAAAAGTTCATATAAGTAAAATTAGTATGCACGGTTCATCTTAGTTTCTTAGTACTTAATTGGAAGCTTTATAAATAATAAGTGCTCGAGAGTTGCTAAATGATAAGTGGATATATGAATGAATGAACAAGTGAATAAACAAGTGAATGAATGAACGAACAAATGAACACAGTCTAAAGTCAATGATATTTACTACACTCAGGGCCTTTGCACTCGCCAGTTCCTCAGTGTGGAATGCTGCTCTCCTAAATATCCATGTGACCACTTCCCTTAGTTTTGCAAGATTCTTACTCATACATCACTTCACAGTGGGGTCTCACCATATATCTTATCTATAATTAACCAATCAATATAAGCAAGCAAAGAAAGATTAAAAGGCTGATTAATAGCTCTACTTATGTTTCTGAACCAGAAAACGTTAGCATTGCTGCACAATTTCCTAAGCTGATTTGGAGAAAGAAGATACATGTGAACATTGAGATAGCACAAAAAATGTCCCATCTTTCAACCACAAAGGTCAAGTAGATGTGTTTCGTCAGTTATCTGACACTATAGACTATTTATTAGGTGGTAGGTTTATGGCTGTAATATACTGACAGGCATGATTCAATTTTCTCAGACATAGACTCGTCATCTCAAGACAAATAAATGGGGTTGGAGGTATTTCTCTGAGTGACTGAAGGAGATCTAAATATAAAATTTTCCATTTGTCTCTTACATGCCTCATGCATATATTTCCAGTCTTTCTAATGGGACTTGTATCTATTAGATTGAGATAAACTAGGTCACTCAGATGAAATTTCAGGAAAGGAAATAGCTACTGTATTTAAAAACCAAAAAGATAATAGGCAAAGCATGTAAAATTCTTTAAAAAAAAAAACTCTCAATTCAGTGTTCTTGTGCTAGGTCCCCACTGAAAGCAAAGTTGGCTCTAATTTGCTGAATCACTGACAAATCACTGACTCTGTTTATATCTTATTGAAATGGATGTTTCATGAAATAAAGATCTGCATTCTGAAAATTGTTTCCCATGCAATGTGCATTAAGGAAACTTGTTCCATAAGCACATCTGGTTCCATCTCAGCCACGCTATGAGGAGAATCTATACACTATCTAAATGCCTCAACATTAAAACTTTTAAGATCTTGCTTCACTAAATGCAGTCAAGGACAGCTCCTATCAATATTTTCAAACCCTTTAAAACCATCATGTTATCCTACCATCCATATTATACTGTTGCTTTGTTGTTTCTCATCAAGGCACAGAAGAGCGCTGAAAACACTGCTCCAATTTCTTCAGTATGTCTTAAGTATAGCGAACCATTTTTCAACAGATGCTACAAAAGCACTCATTGATCTCCAAGGCATTTAATATATAGAAGAAAGCCAAAATTGTGCCTGTAGTCATTCATTTTTAAATCACTAGTTTACATAACTGTTTACAGGCTTTTTTCATTTTACTGCCCCGAAAAGTATATTTCTCAATTGTAAAATCTACTACAAGGAAAATTATGTTGTAAATTTCAATGGAATAGTTCTGTATATATTCTAATATTGTTGTATATTCCTACCCTTTTGAGATTTTGTGACTAAAAGTTGTTTCCAATATCTTCTTTATTTACATTTAAGACAAATAGCAAAAACTGAGGTTTTATATCTTTATTTGATTTTTATTCACTGCAAGTACTTAGTCCTAGAAGACTGAAATAGGTGTTGTAAATGTGAAAAAAAATGCGTATAGGTGACTTTACAGGTGTACAAGTTATTTAAAACAAAAAATTTCATTTGGAAAGATCAGACATGTATGGAAATGAAATCTGTGACTTTATGGAAGGGTAAATTATAAATTTTGAAAAGAATAAAATTGATTTTTAGGTTCAACAGATAATTAAAATGTATAATGGCAAGAAATATTAAAATTACTTTAAATTTTTAACTATACTTTCAGATTTCTTTTAAAGTATTTCTACATTTTTTCTCCTTGTTCTTCAAACTTTAAAAGGTTTCAGGAACGAAATTAATTTTGCCAAATGTTAATTATGTAATTTCCAAATATTTATTTAGAATATAGAAATAATCATTGAATCATGTGAAAGTCATTATAAAATTTCTAACATATCCAGTTATAGAATGTGATTTTCTGATATATTTTGTTTCATAAAAACATTAAAATGTAAATTATTAAATGAAATAGACTAAGTAAACTGGGGATAAGTGTTCTATGTGAATTTCTTCAAAATAAGATAAGTACATTTTCCCAATGCCATATACAAGGGTATATACCCTCAAGAAAATTCAGCTTGCAATAACCTCTTCAGATATTTAAAATCCAAACCTACTTCAGGTGAGCTGCTCCACAGCATATCAGCCAGTATAATTTCTAGACATCTGGTTAATTCAGGGTATGAGCCACCTTAGCAACTTCTCTCATTCATTTAACCAATATTCTTTAAGCGCCTCTCAGTGCCAGTCATTGTGCTAGCTCTAGAAGTGCTGATAAGGTCACAGCTCTCAAGGAGCTTACAATCTAGTGAGGATAAACAAACAAGACAATTGTATGTCATAATGAAGGCTATGAAAAATAAAAGTGTACTGAAAGACTTACTAGAAGGACTCATGGGACTTTTGATCCCAGATCACAGAAAGTAACATTGGAAGGGAGATCCAAATGCTAATAAGGAACCAGCCAAGGGAATAGACGGAGGCAAGAACATTCTAGAAATGGTAAATATTTAGTGAAAGGGACTTTGATGCAAATTTACCATATGTGAAAAAAGTACATAAGCAACTTCCAATTTTGGCTACAGTGGTCGAATGAGTATGAGAACAAAAACTCCATAACTATAAAATTGGATGGAAACTATGTAAAACAACTGTTTTCGGTCATTGCACAGTGGTTAGCCCAGGGCTATGATCCTTGAGAGCAGGAAAACATGTGAGCTAAGTTCCATATTCATCCTGGCTTTCTGCCTGAGGGTACTCTCTCCATAACATAGAGAAGGAAAAGTGTCAACACCCAAGAGTGGTCTGGCTAAGCAGAGAATATAGAGTTCAGAGTTCACGGCTACTAAAAAGGCTGGAATTTGAGAAACAGGAAACTGAGGAGAAAGAAACTCCACAGAAATCTTCATAAGAGACCCCTCGAGTCTGAAGCTAAATACTAAGGTATGCATACACATGCAGGCAATACTCCGTACTGCACTGCACAAATCAATTACTGGGACTGAGGACTTTAAAAGAGATTCTGGAGGTCTCGTAATGCTGTAAATTGTGGAAGTTTCGATCAGCCACAGTGGAAAAACTTTGAACATTTCATTGAGATCCCAGTAAGGATACACTTATGAACAGAGCTTCTCTCATCATAGAATTAATGCTACCCTAGAAATGCCCTTAAAAAAAGCCAAAATCAATTCTTGACAATTTCAAGTTGAGCATCCATTAAATTTACTGTTACACTACTAAATAAAGAGAACACAATCAAGATTATCAATGTAGCATCCAGAGCAAACAGCATACAGTAATGAGTGAAGTTATTAGACAGAAAGGCAAAAAATGTGACCTATAACTGGAGGGAAAATACAGTCTACAAAAAAAATTCTAGAGATGACACAGATATTGAAATTAGTGGATAAGAGCACTTTTAAAAATTGTTATGGATATGTTCAAGGATTTAAAGAAAAAGACACGCTAAAAGAACAGTTGAGGGATCTCAAAAGAGAACTAGAAATTACTTTTTTTTTAAATAAATCCAAATTCTAAAACTGAAAAATGAGTGAATTTTTCCCTTCAAATATTTTAAGTGAAGACAGAAGACACAAAGAGATCAGTAAATGAAGACAAAGCTATAAAAACTATATAAACTTAACTACAGAAAGAAAAAAATATATAAAAAAATTAATAAGGCTTCAGTGACATGAAGAATAATGTCAAGCAATCTAACATACATGCAATTGGAATCCAGGAGAGAAAAAAGAGGCAGAAAAAATTGAGGAAATAGTAAAAATATTCTCAAATATATATAATTTTTCAAAATACCAATGCAGAGATATAAGCAGATCAATAAACCCAAAACAAAATAAGCACAAAGAAAACCAAATGCTTGATTGGATGTTGTGTAGTTTCAGTTTTATATTTTTGGTTGCTTGATTTTATTGTATTACTTTGAAGAGTGTTGAGATTTTTCTAGCCTTCAGTCAAGTTATTTGAAATAAACTGGATCTTTTCTAGGTTTCCTTTTATTCTTTGTTTTGAGAAGGTCTGGAGCAGTCTTTAATCTTGGGCTAATATACTCCAATTCTTAGAATTAATCTGTCACACATTTATATAATAAATGTTAACTGTTGTATCATTACTTATTCCTTCAAAAGAAAATAATCTGTTCCTCCGATATTCCCTATTCAAATTTAAATAAAGTTCACTACCAACTCCTAACTCATTAATAAATAGTCTATAGTTATCTATATTTTTAAGAAGAGAAAGAAAAAGGCTGAAGTCCTAAAAAGAATCTGTCAGGAGCACATTTTGACTTTTGCTGAAATTTTTAAACCTGTACTCGGATCAAATGCCCTTCAAGTATTTATTCTGTTTGCACTGTGTAAAGTACTGTTAATTGTTTATAATTTAACCTCAATTAATTCAAAAAATATATAGCCACTTAACTATTTCCAAATGCATAATAAAAAGGACAGTAAACTATATAAATAAAATCTGTGGACATAAAAATCACTTAAAATAAGTGATTGGGGTTTAGTTTATTTTTTGGTAGTTAAAAATAAATAATTATGTTGAATATATAAAATGAATATGTGCTGATTGCATTCAGAAAATTCAGAAAAGAATTTTGAAATATATCTTCCCAAGTGTTTATTCTGCCTGTCTCTCCTTTTCCTCCCTCCCTCCTTTTTCTTCTATGTTTAAGTACTTTCAAAAATGAGAAGCTGCTACAGAGCATAAACCTTTTTTAAGTCATGCTATATGGAATCAATAAAGCCTCAATATGAAACTCTGCTATAAGCACATGAATGGTTAAACAAATTGTGGTATGTTTATAAAATGGATTATTATTCAGCCATAAAAGAGGAATGAAGTACTTACATATGCTACAACTTGGATGAACCTCAAAACATTATACTAAGTGAAAGAACCTAGACACAAAGGTCACATATTATATGATTTCTTTTATACAAAATATCCAGAATAGGCAAATCCATAGAGACAGAAGGCAGGTTAGTGTTGCCAGGGGCTGGGGCAGGGAGACACGGAGATGGATTATTTAAAGGGTGGAGTGTTCTTCTGCGGTGACAAAACAAGTTTTGAAACCAGAGAATTGTTGGTTACACAACATTGTAAATGTACTAAATGCTCCTGAATCATATACTTTCAAATGGTTAATTGTATGTAATGTGAATTTCACACCAGTTGAAAGCAAAAGATCAACGCATCATAGCAACAGTTCTTATTTTCTTTACTAGTATATCACATTAATGAATAAATATACATTTTTTAAAAATAATAATGAAGCCATCCACTCTGAGTCACTGAGGATTAACCCCATAACCCTGAGTCATCTCACTGGGCAGACTTTTTTGGTGACCAAGAATATCCTGTGTTACCTGCAGCAGGCTCTTGTGAACTACAGACCCAGCTAAAAGAAATGTCATCACTCAAGTGGTCTGCAGACCAGATTGAAGGTTTTAATAGAAAAAAATGTCTAAATTGTTTATCTGAAAATATTTACTGTTAACACTGAAGGTTGTTTTTATTATCAGGACTTATTTGAAAATCATGTTTGCTGTGACTTTTCCGTACTGCTATTTGACTCCTGAGATATTTTGACTCAGTCCAAAAGAGTCAGATCTTCTTCATATGAGTATCTCAGTGCGAGACATCCCAGAGCTAGCAAATTCCTGTGGCATACCTGTGAAACTTAACTCTCTGGTCATATGTAATACAAGGTCAGTGGGTATGTTGATTTTTTAAATCTGAAAATTTTATGCTAGGCCTGTACATGGAATCACTTTCTGTATTTCGTTGTTTTTTTTTCCTCTCACTCACTATTTCCTCATATTCTGACCCATTCTTGAGGATATTCAGAGCATGGGATTCGCCTTTATATTTCTATTAGCACTTCTCATAGTGCTAGGTACCTAATAGCTTAATAAAAATAATTAATAATTAATTTTTTACAGAATTGCTTCCATGTGTAAAAAATTACAATTTTTTTGAAATCTGAAATTTACACATCGAAATTTCAATTCTTTCAAATTCTTAAGTGTGATTCTACAGGCTTTTCTCAGAGAAAATGTGGTGAGTTTAACACTACAAATACACAAATCTTGTTTTTAACATCTTTACGGTTAAGTTGCATCTCGATGTAAAATTAGACCATAATTCCAAAAGGAATCAGATAACTTCTCAAGAGAAATCTCTGAATTGTAACAAAGTTTGAACACAGAAAAATCCTAGTGACTTTCTTCTAGATTTATTCAGGTAAAGAACTAATTCCCAGAGGAGCAGCTTATTATTACTTAGAAAGGAAAAATTCAAAGACATATGGCAGAGACTATTGCCTTTCTCCTTCCGTCTTAGTAGGATTATGTCTGAGACACATGGCTGGACTACATTTCCCAGTCTCTCCTGCAGTTAAATGGGCCAAATGACTTAGTTTTCTCCAAAAGAGAATGTGTAAATGATGTGTACCACTTCTGGGCAAAGGCTTTTAAGAGTTAATGTACTTTTCGGCTACTTGCAAATGTTAACCAGGCTCTTTCTCGCAGACAGCAATGACACGAATTGAAAGGAACTCAGATTTCTAAATCACTGTGTGGAGAAAACCGCCCCCTAGCCACCAACACAAGTCGTGGACATGAGTGAGAATTAAACTTCTACTGTACGTGGGCTATTATATATTAGGGATTTATTTGTTATAGCAGTTTAGAATAATTTTTTTTAAAGAACCAAGAAATAGTAACAGTAGGAATGAGAGAATTAGAGCAATTAGGACAGACCTAAAATCTTGGATCAAAACCCAAGCCATTAATGAAATACCATCCAATAATTAAAATTAAAACTGCGGTTTATTCAAGCACTAACAACGAACTGTCAGTTCAGAAAGGTAGAGTCATCATCGTAGGAACAATGTTGAAGACCTGGTTTCTTCAAATTTAGTTTACTCGTCATACTAAAGCAAATGTAATTACAGTGCTTTATTGCAGAGAGCTGAAGTATTTTTGACTTGGACTAAGCAAACATTGTAAAACATAACATGTTGTTCTTGTTAAAAGTAGTGATTTTCTTTTCAAACATCTTTCCAAAACACCTAAGTATTATTTTATGTTAACCTAATAGAACTGATATGCAAAACAAATCTGTTTTCAGCAAGTACCCATTCAGAGGTAAAGTTATTCATTCTAATGAAATATACATTTATTTGAAGTGATCTTCATGAGAAAATTCTAGGAAGACCTTTCTGAGGAGTCAAATCTTTCTCTCAAATTATGCCACTTTAGCTAAGTGATGTGCCATGACAATTTACTAGTCAGAATTTCCTTTTTGCCCTTTCCTTCTCATGTCTCTCCTTGTAGCTATCAGGTCTTCCTTTTTTTAACTTGTGTCTGCTTGCTGAGCACTTAATTGGGTGCAAATGTTAAGTACTAAGAGACACTCAGACTTCACATTCTCCAGAGAAAACAAATAGAGACAGTAAAAATATACTATGCCAACACATAGGAAAGGCAGAGAGAAAGCATTGCTCCTATAATATTCTATGTCATTTGTCAAGGTTGTTGTTCCTGGAGTTGGTGAACTGAAGGGATATTGGGCAAGAAGCTTACTAAGACACTCCCAGTTCTAGGCCCCTGGCTCTGTTGTAAACTCTGAGAAGCAGAACTCTCCATCCATTAAACAAAAATGGTTTTCAATTGCAAAGAAATAAATTTTTCTAATTTGAAGAAATAGGGTTAGAGACCCCGGAATTAAGAGAAAAACATGTGTTAAAAAAAAAAAATCAGTTCTGGCATAGGTACTGATTGTCAGAGACACCAAAAGTAGAATGTGCAGGAATAAAAGAATTACTAGAAAACTCACGTTAGCAGGTATGAAAGAACAAGCTAATAAGGGCCACTATCACCAGAAGAGGCTCCTGGTTTATGATAACAAAATATAGCCAAAAGAAGAGAGAGAGAGAGAGAGAGAGAGAGAGACAGACAGACACACACACACACACACACACGGAAGTCAAAACAGAAACACTTGTTAGCCACCCTTAGTGACTTAAAGATTTTTTCAAAGACTGGACTGTTGCCAGCAAAGGGCATTTGTAGCTGCCATATGCTATAATCTGACTTAAAATTGCATCTGTTATTTTTATGTTAATTTTTCCCATTTATTCTTCTGGTGAGAGCTCTAAAAAGAAAATTCTATAGACACTGTCTTCTCCATGTACCAAATTGACCCAGTATTGCTCAGTGTAGTGGACATCGGGTGAGAGTTTAGAGGTTTTGAAAAGACATCTCACCCAAAATAATGCCTAGTGCATATTACTATTACTATCATTGTTACATTGTTGTAACCTGGTTTGGCTTTGTTTTAAGTATCTTTTATTCTCCTACTAGACTGTGAGCTCCTTGAGGCCTAGACTTCATCTTATTTACTCTTGTATTCTCTCACCTAGCCTAGTATCTGGTACATACTTGAAACTCAATAAATGCTTATTAATTGGGTGAAAGAAGGAATGAAGCCAACTACCTGAGGATCTTACAGAAAGTTGAACTAACATTTGTGTTAAAGATGTATGATGGCTTTTCCGGTGTTTAAGATGTCAAAGCGAGAACATGGCAGGTCCTCCAGTACAAAATTCCCGATTTCTCTGGTTCTTACGGTAGAAGCTATCATCAACTGTGCTAACAATACAGGAGCCAAAACTCTGTATATCATCTCTATGAAGGGGATAAAGGGACAACCGAACAGACTTCCTGCTGCTGGTGTGGGTAACATGGTGATGGCCACAGTCAAGAAAGGCAAACCGGAGCTCAGAAAGAAGGTACATCCAGTGGTGATAATTCGACAAGAAAAGTCATACCGGAGAAAAGATGGCATATTTCATTTTGAAGATAATGCGGGGGTCATAGTAAACAATAAAGGCAAAATGAAAGGTTCTGCCATCATAGGACCAGTTGCAAAGAAGTGTACAGATTTGTGGTCGAGGATTGCATCCAACATTGGCAGCACTGTATGATTCTTCAGTATATTTGTAAAAAATAAAAATAAAAAGTATTTGCTCAAAAAAAAAAAAAAAAAAAAAGATGTATGATGACTTTCACTTCCAGGAAAATGAGGTGGACCTATTTTTCCCTACCCCACTACAGTATAGTACAGTACAGCTAAAAGGCCTATACCTTCTGAAGGGAACAATGAGAAAAGTCACAACAAGAGCTAGCAATATAGAAAACTTTTAGACAATAACTGTTCTGTTCTATTCAAACACCACATAAAACTGTGTTCCAATCCACACCCATGCTAGAAAAGACCAAATAGGATGCTGAAGCACCCCAATCCCCCCACCAGGGTGGTATTAAAGTAAATTGAATAGAGAACCTGAACTCCCACCCCCACCCAACCATAACAGGGTGTCCTTTCCTGTAGCTGCTTGGGTGATATCAGAGGAGGCCTAATGAGGAGTAAGGACTTTCATTACCATCTAGTGGTAACGAGGCCAATCCGCCCCACCCCACACCCCTATGGTCTATGAAGGCCATGTGGGCAACAGTTACAAGGCATTCATGTTCCTACCAGCAAGGGAGGTATCAGTGGACTAGTGGGGAGCTTGCATTCCCAATCTGGAAGAAAAGAGAAAGTGGATTGCTTATATATTGCTGTTGAGAATGTAAAATGATAGAGCCACTATGAAAAACAATTTGACAGTTGTTTTAAAAAACTAAAGGCACAACCATTATAGGAAGCAATTGTACTCTTGGTCATTTAGCCTACATAAATAAAAACATGTGCATGCAAAAACCTGTATATGAATGTTTCAACAGCTTTCTTTATAATAGCTTAAAAACTAGAAATAATCCAGACACACTTCAGTAGGTGAAATAAACAGTCTGATTTACATTTATACCATAGAATACTACTCAATAATAAAAGAGAATGAACTATTGATACACAAAGCAATCTATGTAAATTTTCAAAAAAATTATGCTTAGAAAAAAGAAAATCTTATCCCAAAAGGTTACAAACTGCCTGATTCCATTTACATAATATTCTTGAAATGACAAAATTACAGAAATGGAGAAGAGATTAGTAATTTCCAGTGGTTAAAGATGGGGGTAAAGGCAAGAGAGAAATTAATATGCCCCAAAAAGGGCAATGTGAGGGATCCCTGTGGTGATGGAAAGATTTTATATCTTGTATTGATGTCAATATCTGGCCATGATATTGTATTATAGGTTTACAAAATGTTACATTGTAGTAAACTGGAAAAAGGGTATTTAAGATCTGTGTTATTTCTTAGAACTACATGGGAATCTATGATTACCTCAAAATAAAAAGTTTAATGAAAAACTTGTACTTTCTTACATAGTAAAAAAAATGTATGTGTGTGTGTGTATATATATATATATATATATATATATATATATATATATATATGAGGCCATGCTAACTAGAAATTTAATGGTCAATCTTGTATGGAGCCACATATTCCTTTACATTCAGCATGCCTTCCGCAAATCTGACTGAAGTTTTTTAATACTATTCTGTCCTTCACCACACAGAATGTGTCATTATTACTTCTGGTATTTTTGTTCTACAAAAACTTTAAGATTAGTTTTAATATGTTCTCATTTTTTGGAAGAAAAAAAGATGAAGATTACATGTATAAAGTCTATATTAACTGGAAATGAAGCTATAATCGAGATTTACAGTTGTGTCAGTATAGAAGAATGACAAACAGTAGGATATAAAATGCCAAAAATCTTTTGCTGGGAGCATTAAAATCTACTGTAAATCAATTTTTCAATCCAGGATACAACAGTTTTGAACTATTAAAATCTCTAGTCTATACCTCTGTTAAATGAGAACTAGAGTGTCTACTGAATTCTTTCACTGAGTTCATGGGATCATGTGAATTGTTTGACAGCTAAAGTGCTGATCTGGAAAGCAAGAGTTATTGACATTTTTACTCTGAGATCTGACACAGACTTGACTGGTAATTTTAAGCAGGATATAGCATATTTTCAGGATTTGATTTTCCTATCAAATTTATAAGAATCATACATGCAGAGTTTCCGTATCGTCTCTTTTTACCTTTTCATCCTCCCCTTAGCCAGTCTTATAAACAAACTGGAAAATACAAGCTAGAGTGATGGCTTTGGCTGACATAGAAACAACACTCATCTTTTGGGAGAATCAAGCCAGGGCAATTGATTAAATGCAAAATGCAGTTCTCCCTTCTGTAAAATCAGTTTCATTTTCCGCCCTCTCCTCTTCCTGCAGCTTCTCTCATTTGACACAAACTCCTGAGGACTACGAGGTCCCCTAGAACCCACTCACATGAAGGGAGAATGCTCAGCCTCGCAATTCCTCTGGGGCTTTAAGAAGGGCATACAACACATTCCTGGCTTAACTTTTCTTCTGTTCACTTGTTTTACCAGAGAAAAGGAGAGAGACAGGGGAAGGGTGGGTCTGTAAAATAGTTTACTATATTTAACCCACTGTTAGCTCTCGGATGAAAACATCTGAGATCATCAAAACAGGAATTGCCTACTCAGTGAAGAAATGCTTTGCCTTAGAAATATTCTCTAAGCAAAGTATCAGACAATTGCTTACTGAGATTAAGAAACAGCAGCTCTTTGGAATCTACATATGTGTATTTAGAACTTTCCATGTTCATGCCATACTTGGCTGAAGGAGGCATCAGAATGTTGCCCTGAATTACCCAAGGCTCCAGTAATCATGGCTTCTACTCTGCTTTCTTTTTGCAGTGCAAATAAGCAAAACTTGCACATTTGGAGTTCAAATTACTATCAGATGGCTACAAGGAGAATCATTTTTAAAACCAGAAGACTTGAATTAGAATCATCCTTTCACAGAACCAAACTAGACTTTGGTGAGAAATAAAGCTTGTGAAGAAATATAACATATCTACTGTTTACTGGGGCTTGTCTATTCCAGAAGATATCTATGCATAAACATCTTAGGGATGGGAGAGAGCAACTTTACCTCATGTGTTCTGTTCTAGGGAAGGAGACCAGGGGTACATTATAAAGGCTATAAAAAGAGCTAAACTTCTCTCTTTAATTTCTTCATCCCTGTTATATATACATGCATATATAGATATGCGTGAGGAAGAAAGGAAGCCTGATATGTATTTCTACTGTATTTAGTATAGAAAATTCTAGTATAAATTATCATTATCTGATAGCAGCATTTCTAACTAGTAGTCTAGAGTTATCTAATCAGAATCACCTGGGGCACTAGTTCGACATTCTGAGTTTTTGGGTCTAGTCCAGATCACTAAATAAGAGCCTCTGGGGCCAGAACCTAGGAATCTGCCTTTTAGAAAATGTCTTCAAGAGTTTACCTTTTTTACTGATTACACTCAAGTCTCATCCGTCAATCTTTGAAGGTAAATACAGTCTTTGCCTTCTAGAGAGAGAGAACTTTTGACTGGTATTTCCCTAATACTGATCTCAAGAATATTTAATCTAAGCAGAGCTACGTCAAAATGAATTAGGTTTTGGCATTTATTCTCAATTTTTTTATAACCCTCTATATGCTTATTCAGTGAACTTTAATGAAAATCTAGCAGAAAATTCCACTTCCTAGTGAGACATTTATCTACAGTATTCTTTAAAGAAAACAGCTTTTCCTTAACCTTTGCTTCGTGAGCTATACTGACTTATCTAAAGACGAAAAGTAATGTACAAATTCATTTCCTTCAGTCACATGATTTCTCAGACAACCTGACCATGTATAGCTAGCAAAGGTCTTTACAAATGGAATAAGAAAACTCATTGGATGAGGACATATATCTTTTGAGGATCCAGGTTTGAAAAAAAAAATCATTAGTTATGTGATCAGGTTGTTTCTTCCAAAACTTATAGTAAGACAGGTGTGAATGCCTTAGAAACATGATTTGCAGGTTAAATTTCTCTTTAAGTAAATGGAATTTCATATTAGAGAAAAGGCAATGTGACTGTTACAGAATATTATATACCCTATATACAACCTGCAATCATTTAAGTTGTTTTGTATTCGTACTCTAAATTGCATTGGCACACAAAATTGGAATTTTTAAAAATTCAGTATAAATAAGTAAATTTGAAGGTATGTTTGGGGAAAAAGAAGGACTGTTAAAAATTTCTCAACAATGGAAAAAGTTTGAGGAGGAATACTCCTACTAACATTTTAGATGAGAAAAAATTCAAAGATATAAATTAGTGAACCCATAAGGATCTGCAATCAAGAGGACTTCAAACCAAAGATTTGTATCTTTGAAAATGTTCTCATCTAAAGTATTTGTAGGGGGTTGGTAGATTCCTAGAATATATAAAATTCAAAAATTAATACATACAATAAGTAAGCACAGATGAGAAAATACAGGTAAGTGATGAAGATGGCACTTAGACACATGAAGAATTTCTCTCTGCTCTTGGAATATAATGGTACATAGACATTTGTCACATTTCTGATAAACAAAACAGCAGTGAAATCTTCTCCTGAACAACCTTTGTCTCTTTCCTATAAAAAGAAAATAACTATGAGTTTTGAAAACAAAATTTCATAGCCCAGCCAAATTGTATTAATGAGTTTGAAAAAGTTTTTAAGTTTGAGAAATTAATAATAGACTAAAATGTAGATTGTATAAACACTAAAAAATGCTTTTTTGATCAACCCATTACTGGGCCTTGAATAAGTGAGAATTTCTCCTATTAACACTAAAAGTTATTTCAATAATTATATTCAAACAAGAAAAGACATGAACTGAAATGCCACAAATGTAATTACATTATTAATCACACTCACTCAGATAAAGCTGCCAATCCCTGTATATGATTTCTTTTATCTCATCACTTAAAAGGGTAAACATAGTATTTTGTCTTTGTAAACAAATAGTAACATCATGGAAAGGATCCATGATATTCCAGGCCCTAGATAGTAATAAAGCTGTCCATGGATTTAAAGCTGGGCAGTACTGAATGCAGTCTGACCCACTCACTAGGGTAGTTACAATGTTAATGTCCGATATTCATGAGAAAGTGATTGTAGTAACACCGTTCAAGTGCATCACACAAGTTTTAACTGAGAATTTTTTGTTTTTCAATATGCCACAACTTGTTCTCATTGATTCCTGATTTCATTTCTTCCCAGGGGACAGGAAAACTTATGAGAAATATTTATATGGAAGAATTCAGGAGTGAAGCTCTCAGGGAATGAAATATGTATGTTAGCCAGTGAAAGGGAAATTGTTTGTCTTCCCAAGATTCATGAATAATCCTTGCTTATCCCCTAATAGCTATGAATTTATCAAATTTGCAGTCTCTCTCTCTCCCTCTCCCTCGCCCTCTCCCTCTGTCACACACACACACACACACACACACACACACACACACTCACTCTCACTCTCTCTCTCTCTCTCTCTCTCCCCCCCCTCCCCCCCTACCCAGGGATCATGATTGAGGAACCCAGTGCTGCCATCTTGCTTGAAAAATTAAATAATATAATTTGTGTTTCAAAACACTGCTTGATAGCCTAAAATTATCCAAATTAAGGATGGTAATAATCTGGTAATTAACAGCAATTTCTTTTATCACCACAGAAATGGCATGATACAAACAGCAGTGACCTATAATTTCTCTCACATGAGATTTGCATATATTATCACTATATTTTGTAATTACCCCAGCAGTCACCCAAAATATTGCTTATCATTTGCTCATAAGATGTCGGGGATATTAAAGTAGAATGGATCACCTTATTTTTCAGAGCTACTTAGCAAAAGGTCACAGTAAAAGGGAAAGCTAAACAAGATGCGACAAGTACAGCAAAAAGATAATTAGTGATATCTCTTTCTTGCTAACTCTTTGGTAATAAAAACAAAGTGTGAGTATATTATTTTACTTTTCATTATTTCTACTGGAATTAAAACTGGAATTAAATAGCAAAGAGTTAAGAAGTTAAGCAAAATCAACAGTAACTAAATTCTAATGGAGTTCCATTCCTCTCTGGATCTCTGCCTAGATCTTCCATCAGTGTAGAGGTAAGGCAGTTTCCAAATGAACACCTTGCTGCCAGAGAACATTTTATCTGAGCCTCTACCAGTCAGATTTCTAACTTCTCCAAGGGTACTACAACTCTCTGGTTCCTTATTAAACAGTACTTTGATCTTTCTTCCTATGGAATAACTAACAGAGTACAGAACTACTATATCTTGAGGTACCACTTAAAGCTTAATTTTAAACATTGTTATTCTATACACTTCTCCAGAGCATCCATCCCACTGCCATTAAAAAGAATATCAGTACCACCTTCTTATGTCACAACTGAACATCACAATTTGTAAAGCCCATTCATATATTTTCAATCACATTTGACGAATAGCATACATGAGTCGCCCGCAAGGCAGCATGGGTGCTACATACTCCTGTTAAGAGGCAAGGAAGCTGAAAACTCAACCTACGTGATTTGCCTAAGATAACAGAGCCAGTAAGAGGTAGGCCTTGGATGCAAGTGGACTCCTTGGTTCTATATGAACAGCCATTTCCATCAACCATTACATAGTTCTTATTTGTCAACAATATTTATTTTATCAGACAACTGGGTTTAAGAAAAAGAAATTTGACTGGAAAAGATTCGTCGTGATCACACTATGACTTCCCACACGATAAACAAATAACCATCTATAGAAAATTAATGAAAGACAAGATTTAAAAAAACTAAGGTATATTTACATTAATTGTGTTTGCTCATGTTTACTTCTTTGATTGGCTAGTTATTTGGTTCACTTCTTAAAAAAAAATTTTACATCGCAGAACACAGCAATTAGAAAAAAGCAAAACAAAGAAAAATATTTCTTCTGCCTTCATTCCCACTCTCATCAAAGCAAGCAATGCCTGTTATCAGTTACTTATGTATTCCTGAAGAATAAGACCACACACACACAGAGCGAGCACTGGCAAGAGTGTGTTTGCATGCATGGAATGCATGATTTTATTTTAAACAAAAAGTAGCACACTACACACTGTTTCTTCACCTTGTTTTTTCACAAAGTAATATAGCCTACACATTTTTCATATGAGTACGTATGCCAGCTTCATTCTCTTTAATTCTGCAAGGTTTCTACTTTATGGCTTTACCATGTTTTATTTAAGTTGTGTCAAACAAAGGGATATTTGTGACATTTCTGTGGTGGTCGTATTGCAAATAATGTATCAATGAATACCCTTATATAGACAAATTTGTGTAAGTATGCAGATATCTTGGAATTACCCTAATGAATTTTATTTATTTCTTTTTAAAAATCAGTGTTTATAAAAGTGTAAGTCCAAAGAACTTTGGCCTTAAAATATATTCTTTTAGACTTCTTGAAAAAGATAGAAAATGTAGTGTAAAAGAAAAATCAAATTCATAGAAATAGAGAGTAGAATGGTGGTTGCCAGGGTCTCGGTGGTAGAGAAAATGGGGAGATGCTGGTGAAAGAGTACAAGCTTTCAGTTATAAAATGAATAAGTTCTAGAGATCTAATGCACAGCATGGTGACTATATTTAATAATACTGTATTGTACACTTGAAATTTGCTGAAAGTAGATCTTAAGCATTCTTATCACATACACCAGAAAAACGCAAACCATGTGAGATGATGTGTTAATTAAATTGGTAATTATTTCACAATATACATGTATATCAAGTCATGAAATCATACACCTTAAATACACAATTTTGTCAATTTTACCTCAAAGTTGGGGGGAAAAGAAAAAAAAGGAAATGCTTAGGGAGAAATGAGATTTGAAATTTTAATAGTTTAATCTTATCGAAATAAAACCTGTCATTTTCTAATATAACTTTTTACTTTGTTTCCATTTAATATTTGAAAAATTATGATGTTGAAGAAAAAGGTTTTATCAATTGCTTCACATACATATGTATATAATTTCTAATTGTGTTTTTAAAATATTAATCAAAAAAAAGAAACAAAAACCACCACATAAACTTCACTAGGACAAAAAAATAGTATGGGTATATTGTTAGTAAAACTAAAAAAAAAAAGTAAAACATCCTTTCTCATAGATACCTCCCCCCACAGGACCTTCACCAAAAAATCAGCATTGTTAGTTTCTTATAATTTCTTCTAAGTACAAGGGGGAGTATATATAAATTATGTGTGTGTATACATGTATATATATTCACACATACAGTAAATGAAAAATATAAATTATAATTTGCTGTACTTTGCACTTTCATGTAATAATGTAGTTTGAAGATGTTTATATACCAGCAAATACAGATCTATTTTATTTTTAAAAAGAGTATCTCGTACACCTTGACAGGAACAGTAAAGCATAATTTATTCACACAGTTCTAAAAGACATTTTAATTATATCAGTCTTGTTGATACTTTAAACAATCCTTCAGTGAACACTGTTCACTAGGATGGTTTTTGCAAATAAGTCCATAGGGTAAATTCCTAAGTTGTATCAATATGTGCATTTTTAACTTTAATAAAACAAAAAGTTTTTACCGATTTATACTCCCGATAATGAAATATGAAAGTGCACATTTCTCCAAATGCGCACTTGTACTCGGTATCATTAAATTATGCATTTTTTGGAAAGAAAAGAAAGACATTTTATTCTTGTGTTGATTTACAATTAATTAGGAATGAGTTTGGGATTGGCTTTTTTTCCCCCCCCTCACCATTTCAAACCTCTCACTATTGTCTCTGGGTCATTCATGTTTTTATTTATGAAACTGGTGTCCTGCTTAGAAAGTTTTTTGTCGTCCCAAGATTAAGATTTGTCCCTTCTTCCTTCTAGAAATTTCTTTTTTTTCCAATTTTTTTTTCTGTTTGGAATTCACTATGGTACAGGAATGAGGAAGGGATGGTAATTCTCCTCCTCCCACACCCGCACTTAAGACTTTCCAACCAAACCATTAAGTAATAATCCTTTTTTCCTGTAGGCCTGAAGTGGAATCTCCATTGCAAACTATAGTCCCGTATGTATTTGGAACTATTTCTGACCTCGCCATCACAGACATTCCTATTATCTCCTGGTGCACAGACACCAGGGCTTCTCAGCCTCCGCACAGTTAGGCGAGGCCATGTCTGACCTATGTACTTCATTTCCAGGCTGAGAAAGAGGAAGAACTGTGTCATTCTCCAGGCTCTCTTACCCTGCTGTGAAGACTGGAGAGCTCTATATTACAGTCGATGCTTCTCGAACCTATGATAGCCAACAGGAGACTAGGTTCCTGAGACTACCTAGCGCCGAGCTGCCTACCACTACACACACCCACAAGAAACTTGAAACGTGAGCAAGAAAGAAAACCTCATTTTGTTAAGCCCCTAGGGTTTCAGGGTTAATTTGTTGTTACCTAGCCTGTTCCAATTAATACACTCTGCATTTTATTTCTTTTATCTGTTTATTTCTTTCATAATATCAAATATAATTGTCATTATCATTTAAAGTATCTTTTAGGGTTAGTCTCCTCTCACTATTCTCAGAATTTTTCTAGCTGGTATTGTATATTAGACTTTTCAAGATAAATTTTAACTTTGTTTCAGGTTCTGGAAAAAATAAACTAGATATTTCCATAGAGTTTTGGTGAATATATAGATTAATTTAAACAATGTTGAGACAACAGAATTTAAAGTCATTTTCCACATAGGCTCTTCAAAATTTGTTAAGTTTACACCTAACTTTTAAATTTTTGATTGTTTTTAGAAACTAGATCTTCCTCGTAGTTATATTTTCTCTTATTTGTATATAGAAAAACTGTTAGTTTTTACAGACTGATTTTTAGAATCTACTACTTTACTGAATTCTCTTAATCTTTTAAATAGTTTCCAATTCAATTATTCCTCATAGTTATATTTTCTCTTATTTGTATATAGAAAAACTGTTAGTTTTTACAGACTGATTTTTAGAATCTACTACTTTACTGAATTCTCTTAATCTTTTAAATAGTTTCCAATTCAATTATTTGGAGTGTTCTATGTAAATTCTATCTCTGCAAATCTTCCTTTTCTCCTCATTTTAAATATTTTATACCCTATTTCTTTCTCTTATCTAACAATATTGGCTACTCTTTTCCAGAACAATGGTGAAAAATAGTGGCACTGGAAAACAACTCAAAGGAAAGGCATGCAAAATTGGAAAACAGAGGGAAAGAAAAGGCAAAGGAAATCCACTTACGAAACAACATGCTAGCATGGGAACTTGCAGAAAAGACAAGGACTTGATTTAAAACTAAAGGAAACAGCCTTCAGAATTATTAATTCTTCAGGTAACAGACAGTTTGTTTTTAACTGATACGCACTGAAAAAGAAGTAAAAAGGTGCCCAAAACTAGAGTTAATATAAAACGAAAGGATAAAATCAGTGTTGTTACTGTTAAAGCATCTCTAATAAACCATTCTGTTTAACACATGTGATCCAAATTATTTAATAATGTCTCAGTTCTTCTCTCCTTAGCTACTGAATCTCCTACTGTGTCCCCTCTTCTTTGTCCATCTCTATGAATTTTGGTACTATTTCTATTTGTCTACAATTTGCTGCCATTTCTTTAACATTATGTCTTTTGGAGGGCAAGAAGAGTCTCTGCTTTTATGTTTTTTCTAATGCTTCCATTTTTAAACTTTCAATAATGTGAATTTTAGACAGACTATACTCCCAGATTTGCTCTTGCATCATGATAGAGAGCATTTCAGCCCTAGCCAGTGGTGTGCCCATGGAAACTGGGAGTCATTGTATCCTAGGAAACTATGGCAACGAACAGAGACAAACTGAAACAGGCCCATTGTCATCATTTTTAACCAGGAAGAGATGAGTATCCTCTACAATGAATATAACTGCCATTTGCCAGAGAAGATATAATTCCAGTCAGCCCCAATAATTAGAACAAATAAGTATTTGAAAGTATACAAACATAATCTATTTTATCCCTATTGCTCTAACAATGAACACTAAGTTGGTTCCTAAAATAACAAAAAAAATTAACAGATATAATCAGCTGTTATGAGCAACTTCTAACACATTATTAAATATATCACACCCTCCAATGTTCTAGCAATTTATCCATGCACACAGATAATTGTTTGTTATCACAGTACAAAGATACCCAGAGATAATTCTGATTTCTTCTGTGGCTCTACACATCTGAAGTTACTTGAATAATGAATTTAGATTCTTACCCACTCGGTTTTGGTCTCTCCACATGCATATAACACTTAGTCCCCAATTTTATTTATAATTTTCCTCAGACTCTACTAAAGTTTAGCTGTATAATCAAACCAAGTTAATAATGAGAGGCCATGTAGGTCACCCATGTCAACATGGCATCTATCATTTTAACAAATGAGTTTACAGCATGAAAACAAAACTCCTACTGCACTGCAGTTTAAGTTCATTTTTTCTTTTCTGCATATCACAGTCTGCCTCCAAAACTTCTATCCCCCAAGAAAATCTGGGTCATACCTTTCAAAAAAGAGCTGGTAAAAATAATGTTTACAAGAAGTCTCCCTGTGTGTGTGCGTGTGCACACACATACACATGTGTATTTACCCTTTTAATCTAACATTTTTATATCATATGTCACATGATATTTATTGAGATCTAGCAACTCAAAGAAAACACAAGGCAGAGAATAGAGTGAGATATTAGTGGCAGTGCTTTGCAATCTTAAGGGTATACTCCCACAAATAAAGTGCTACACAAAGAAAAAAGAAAACAAAAAGATCCTCAGTAGAGGCTAATAATAGGAAAAAACTATTATGTGCAAAAGCTCATGCATTTGATAAAATCTGATTTATTCCTTGGTTAAAGCAGAAAACCAGAAAAGTGAAACATATAAGCATTTTAACTTAAACATAAAAAAAAAAAGTAATTTGCAACTGTTGATATGGTTACCAAGGCCTTTCCTTTGATAACAAACCTACTGATTAGAGTTCTATATATTCTTTCTTGGAATAATTATATTATCTGTAATCTCAAATTTTAATTGTTTAAGGAGCATTGAAAAACTCATTATCTTTGTAAAACAATGCAAGTAAAAAACCTAAAGATTTTTGACATGTTCCAATCTTTCAGTTTTCTCACCAATATCTATTTTAGCAGCATTATTTATTAGCAATATAATTTTCCAAAGAGCTCGCAGAAAATATCTTATTTTCATAGATATTAATTTATATAATATTCAACTAGGTTACATAATTTTCATCACAAACAAGTGAAATAAACAGGTTTGAGAACAAGTATAACTGATTGTAAGTATAACCAGCAGTGGAAACAGAATTATGCAAATCCATTAGGGAGTTGCCTGCTACTCATGAACTCAGCAGGGTACGAACAGTAGCATGTTTTAGAGAGGAAATTGAAGGTATAAGTTGTGTTGACACTGGCAAAAATAATTTCTCCTGTATATACTTAATTTGGGGGTGAGAAGGAGCAGGCAGTATAGGTTGCACTTCAGTGGTACACAGGTATCCAACTGAACCAGAAGTTGTGCACATCGACCTGCCCTAAATTTAGGAGATTATCATAAATATGACTTGGGGTAATCCACACATGCTTTGTGCTGATAAACACCAAAAAACTATTTTGTTCAAATATAGTACAAAAACTAAGAAAGACACAATTGTGAAGATTCAGAGGAAAAAAGAGCCCTTGAAAAATGGTCTGCAGCAGGAAGATGAAAATTTCAAGTAAGTGTTATGCTCACAATAACGTAAAAATAAATAAATAAATAAATAAATAAATAAATAAATAAATAAATAAATGAAAATAATAAAGCAAGCAAGCTAGCTAGCTGAGGGAAAAACTCTAAGAGATACAACAAATAAATTTTTTTAAAATGCTTTTCTAAGGAACTGATGTCCTAAAAGAAAAATACTAAAATTCATTTTGGAGTCAGCAAATGAAGATTACATGAAAAATCAAATCCGAGACAAAGGGAAAACTCCAAGTAGAATTTTCAAAACAACAAGGAACTAATAAGAACTTTATAGACATGAAAGAGAAATAAAATTAAATGTGGATAATTTGAATTTCTGAAGAATGAAATAGGTAGAACAAAAACAATATTCACAGATACAACAGAAGAAAATATTTCCTGAGCTAATTAAGAGATCTGTGTATGTAGAGTACAAAATTTCACTACATCTTTGAAAAAAATTATGTTAATAAATATTGTTTTCTTCCTTCTCTACCTTACCCTAGTCCATTTAAAAGTCTAGGCTTTGTTCATACCCAAATCTCTTCTGTGATAACTTGTAAAAATAATTTTCTATACCTCACTGCAGCCAGGCTTACTCTCACCTCAGAAATTAAAACTTTTTCCTTAGCTTTAGGCAATAAATTTAATTTTGTAATTAATCATTTATTATCAGTATATGTGATACTTCATACCATTCAAACAGAGAATAAAGATTCTTTCCTACTTAGAGCTGAGAAACCTGACTTCAGGAAAGTTATAGCAGTAGAATTGATAAATAAAGCTCAGAGTTGGGTCTTTGAAAAAATGTGTGTTTGAAAAAGACAAATCCTAGCAAGATATATCAAGGTAGAATAAGAAAGAGAAATGGGAAATAAAATACAACCAGAGACGCACAGGAGATTTTTAAATTCTCTACCGAATATTTTATAAAATGAAAAATTAGACAGCAATATATTTGAAAACATTAATATGATAGTATTATATAAATCACATGATATTCTAGGAAGTATAGATGATACAGAATATATATTCTAGAAAGTATAAATTATCACATTTAACTCAAAAAGAATTAGAATATCTGAATGTATCAATAATCAACCTTTTAAGAAGCTGAAAATGTCAAATGACAAAGAGCTATTCCTCAAATGGACTTTGGTCTTTAATATTTTTTACAGATAATTTTTATAGTAATTAACTGGTATGAGAACATAAAAAAAATTGTGTACACCTCCTCAATGTATTTAAAAATGAAACATAATCCTGATATTAAATTTGTCATATTGGCAAGCAAAAGTGCAAAAAAACCAAATTCACTTATAAAATTGAGTGGAAAATAAAACTGAAAACAGTATCAAATACAGCAGTAAATTATTTTAAATTAGTGATAACCAAATGGAGTAATTCTAGGAATATAAACATTTTTCAATATTAGAAAATATAGTAAAACATCATTAAAATCGTAACTCAAAAAAATATGATTATCTACTAGATGCAGGATTGACATTTAAAGATCCATTCTTGATTTATTAAAAATCATGAATCAATAATAAATATTTTCAAATCTATTTAAAATCAATAGCTAATACATATTTAATCATGAAATACTGAGAGCATTCACAACAAAGAAGCAAAGCAAGAAGGCCTATTATTACCACTGTTATTTCATATAATGCTAAAAGCACTAGCCAATGAAAGTGGAGACTGAGGTAAAGAGAATTCTAACATTAATAATGATATAAAATTAGTGTTATTTTCAGGTATGTAGTCTTGAAAAACTCAGAAAATTAGCCAACATCATCATCATAGTAAAATATTAGAATAGGTGAATGGTTAAAAGTATATTAGTCTCTCATTTTCTACATTCCAAGACCCATAGTGGATGCCTGAAAGCACAGATAGTACTGAACCCTACATATACTATGTTTTTTCCTATGCATACATACCTATGACAAAGTTTAATTTATAAATCAGGTACAGTAAGAGATTAACAATAACTAATAAAATAATTATAACATACTGTAATAGAAGTTATATGAATGGCTCTGGCCATTATTATTTTTTTTTTCAGAAATCATTTTTATTTTTTAATTTATTTTTTAATTTTTTTTTTTTTATGGTGACATTGGTTAACGAAATCCAGTAAGTTTCATCTGTATGTTTTAACAGTAAGGCATATATATATTTTAACAGTAAGGCGCATATATATATATATATATATATATATATATATATTTATTTATTTACATTGTGTGTTCACTTCCCATAGTTAGATTTCTTTCTGTCACCACATATTTGACCCCTTTTAGCCCACCTGTCTCCCCACTCCCTCCTGCCTCTGGTGACCACTAGTCTTTTGTCCATGTCCATGAGTCTATTTGTCTGTCCTGTTCATTTGTTGCTTTTAGCTTTATATCCCACATATAAGTGATATCATGTAATTCTAACTTTTTCTGTCTGGTTTATTTTGCTTAGCGTGATTATCTCAAGATCGATCCATGTTGTCATAACATTATTAATTAAAATAAGAATTATTTCAACATAGGCATTGCAATACCATGACAGTTGATCTGCTAACCAAGACAGCTACTAAACAACTATGGCCAAGTACCATATATGTAGAGCATGGATATGTTGGAAAATGGATGGTTCATGTCCCAGGCAGGATGGAGCAGAAGGCAAAAGATTTCATCACACTACTTAGAATGGCACCCCATTTAAAACCCATGAGTTATTTTTTTCTCAATTTTTTCATTTAATATTTTCACACCACATTTGAATGCATGCAGGTAAAACTGTAGAAAACAAAAGTGTAGATAAGTAGAGACTATTATATAACACTAAAATCAGAAGTCTTTTTCAAATCCAAAGTCTGCCATATACTTGTCTCTAATACCAAATAATTGAATCTTTTTAAACTTTAGTTTCTTTATATATAAAATAAACATAAATTTGTACTTAACTAAAGACTGTTGCCAGAATTAAATGATATAATTATGCAAAATTCTTTGCAGAGTAGTTGCCATATGAGTAGAGTTAATTAGTCCTTATTAATACTAATATCTTATATACCAACGATTAGTTGGAAAATATGGGAAATCTCATAAGCAACAAAAATTATATGGAGAAATATTAAAACTTTGCTAAAAGGCATAAAGGGAAGTTGAATAAATGCACATTTCTGAAGAGACATTTAAAATATTTATTTCCTCCCTAAAGTACTCTAAAGTTTAACAGAATCACAATCCAAATTACAGTGGGAACTTCTGAAATACCTGAAATATGACTTAAAAACTATATAATAAACCAGATCTTTTTTCTTTAAAGGTAAATAAGCGGGAAAGTATCCCATTGATTAAAACATTATACTACAGTAATTAAAACTTAGTGGCACTATAAAAAAAATGACAGATGAATGGATCAGAATGAAAAATCCATAAGTAGACCAAAATAAATTATATGATAAAGGTACTATTTCAAACTAAAAAAAAAAAGATGGACTATTTAATGAATTAGGTTAGAAAACTTTCTAATCATTTGGGGAAAAAAGTAAGATTATCTACTTTAAGTTTCACTAAAATAAATTCTAGATAGATTAAAAATCTAAATATAAAAAGAAAAGCTATGAAATATGCTAAAAATATACAGATTAATATTTATATAATATTTGGTGAGGAAGTTCTCTTTTCCTAAAAATATGATCATAAACAGAAACCATAAAGAAAAAAATGGATAGATTTGACTGTGCATTAACTATTTATGTACAAATTATATTTTTTATGTACAAACTATATATGTACAAATTTCCATTTCCACTCAGAATATAGAAAGCCATAAGTGATCATCACTCTCGACTTAACAATAAGAAAAGACATATAATCTACAAAACTGAAATTTTTCTGGAGCTGAACATGTTAGGCAACCAAGTGAACCAAATTCCAGAGTAATAAGCCCTTCCGAGGAAGGCCAAGACCTATCAACTGTTCCGCCTTTGACAGAGCATGAGAGGAAAAAATGGCCACTATACAAGCAATTAAGAGGAGATCAGCTGAAATTTTAAGAAATTCATAATGGCCAATTATGGGTTACAGTGTCAATATGAAATATCTGGGAACTCTAGACTCCTGGGAAGTACACACTTCCTGTCTAGATCTTTTCCCACAAGAAAGCCTGGAGGCAGCGCAGCAGACACAGGACTCTCACCATCAGCATCACTCACCCATGATGAGACCCGTCTGCAGGTGATCAACAGCTGCTGGGAGAGAGGCAGAACTTTCCCAGACTCTTCTCTCCCATGAAGCAAATGCCAGCAGAGCACACAAATCCTCCTGCCCCAGCCAGGGCCCAGGTACTTATCTATTGTTTTCCAGGAGGGGTAAAAGTGAAATGAAGGAAGGGGAATGGAGCTCTTCTTTCCACAGGATACAGACAAAAACTATTGCTGCCAGACAAGGAAGAGAAGCAAAATTCCTCTCCCTTGGGGGAGGCACAGAAAACTAAATACTTTCCCTACCACTCTCACAGGTACCCACTCTGGCCTTTCTGTTATTCAAACACAGCAAGCTGGTACTTAACCTTAGCATATTTTTTATTGAGATCATGTTCACATAATATAAAATTAGCCATTTTAATGTATCCAAGTCAGTGGTATTTAGTACATTTACAATATTCTGCAACAATCACCCTTATCTAGTTCCAAAATATTTTCATCAACCCCTATCCCCTGGCAATCATTCATCTGCTTTCTGTCTTTATGAATTTTTCTGTTTTAGAAATTTATATAAATGGAATCATATGATGTATAACCATTTGTGTCTGGCTTCTTTCACATAGCCTAACGCTTTCAAGGTTCATCCATACTGTAGCATGTATCACTACTTCATTCCTTTTTATTACTAAATAATATTCCATTATGTGGATATACCACTTTTTGTTCATCCACATACCAGTTGACAATTGGGTTGTTTCTACCTTTTGGATACTGTGCTGCCAGATGCACTGACCTAGCACTTTTGCACTAGCTGTTCTCTCTACCTCGACACTTTCTCTAGAACTGCTGCGAGGCCAGCTCCCTTGTCACTCGGGTCTCAGCATAAATGTTGTCTCTTCAACTTGGTCCTTCATAATTATCTTTCCAGCACAGCTTCCCAGTCACTTGCTGTCCCAGTCTCAACATAGTACTTCTCACTATCTATGTTTTTATTATAATTATAAAAACAAATGTAAATAAACAGAAAAAAAAATTTCAGGTGCATAATATATTTCTTTTCTTGAAAACATGAAGGAGAAATAATGCACTTATCTAGGTATGTATATATTTAAGCAAACAACAAACTGGAAATTTTCTGAATTTCAAAATACTCAGAGTCTCTATATTTACTCCCCATTATTAGTACCCTAAGTATGATCAATAATTGTTTTTCTTCTTAAATTTCCAAAACAAATAAACATATACTATAGCAGATTTTCCCAGATTATACGTAATTGCCTTATTGTCAAAGACCTTTGAATGTTATAAAGTATGCTAATGACTTCATACCTCCAGAGTCATTTTGATCATTTTGGATTCAGTCACTATGTTACAGATACAAAGGGCACTTTCCAGGCGTCCTATCCAGGCATCTATCTATCCAGTCTCCAGGCCAAACTGAATTTAAACCTTTCTTAGGGAAACAACAGCCTTGCCTTCGGCTAAGCACTACACAGGTGCAACCTACATGAATACCCTTGCAAAACAAAACTCTAGAAGCCTCAAAGAATTAAGCAGCTTGCAAAGACACTCATCTTTGGATAAGGATGCAGCTTCAAAGGAAGCAGAGCAGCTCAAGGTGCCTGACTTGGCCAGGTTTAGATAGGTTTTGAGGTTTCCAAGGTCAAAACTAGTTTATAAGGAAATGTGCCTGTCTTTTTATACCCACCATGGGCATGGTGGGCAGGTGGGGGTACTGCAACAGGTTAAGGTAGACAAGGAGCATGGTGATGCTAGGCAACCAGGTGATTTATTAGGACACTCTGAAAGAAACTGATGGAAGTGCAGGCACAAAATCCAAATAAACACTTTGGAACAAGAAAAATCTGTGGCCTGGAGGTGATGACATGGCTGAGGTTCATCTCAGGCACACCTCCTGCCTGATGCTGGACTGTTTAATTTTCAGTCCTGACTCACGTAGGCCTGCAGCTACTGCCCTGCTTAAGATTAAGCATGGGAAGAGGATGGGTTAATCTTTGTTCAGCAGAGAGAGGTAGGCATAAGTGATTTCTCCTGGAAAGGGAATAGGAAGGCAAAAATTGATACTATAAATGATATCAAGGTAGATAAAACAGATCCCCAACAACAAGGTGTTTACAATCTAATTGGGAAAGACATGCATAGCAGAAATAAAGAACCTTACATGTAGTGAAAATGTAGAAATAAAGAACCTTACATGAAGTAAAAATGCAGTGAGATGCATTTTGATTTGGAGGTGTAAGGCAGCCTTCAGACTTTATCCTATAGACATGGAGGACATTGTAGTTTCCTGCAGACCTGGAGAACATTGTTGTTTTCTCAGCAAGGGAGTCACCTCACAAATGTAATGTTTTAAAGCAGTGGATCTGATTGTAGTGGTATAAAAAGACAGGCACATTTTCTTAAAGATATATTTTTCGAGCATAGTTTCTCTTCTCCTCTTTGGGATTTTTCTCTTTCCTTTGGTGCCCTTTTAGAGATACCAGGCTCTGCCCTGTCCTATGCACAGGCATTCTAGCATTCCAGGACCTTGATGTTCCAGAAAGGAATACAGTAACAATGGCAGCAGGTCTGACTATAGTAGTAACAATAAATATTTTTTGTAGCCAAGTAGAGCAGTGTTTGAAGACAAATTTCAAATTTTAGGAATTTGGCTAAAGATAGACAGAATCTGTCATTTTTCACATCTCATTTTCAAAGTTCAGGGACCCTACCTGCTAATGATCAAATGCTCAGAAGTTACATTAAAATATTTTATTCTTTGTTCTAAGAATAAGGAAACAAAGAACCACAAGTGTCTCCACAGTGACGCTCACCCAAGTATGAGTTAATTACAACTAATTAGGATAATTCTTCAAGGAACCAAGCACTAGGCCTTACAAAATAAAATATCACTGATCATACTGTCCCACTTAAGTCTCCTGAGGATTTTTTGATCTTAAAGAACCATAAAATCATCTCTGCACGGTATGTTGCCTCTGGTGATCACCTTTTGGAATACCCATTCTGTCCCTGACTACTTTCTCTCACTTTAGGATTATGTTTATCTTCCCCTTTATTGGAATAATCTTTCAGATTTCTAAACCTGTTCTGTCCTATGCCTAGGACACTTGACATCTCAGTGTTCTAAATAGTAGTAACAATATTGTCAGGATGACAATAGAAACAGTCATCAGTAATGACAACATTCTATGCACATTCTATCACTACATCACTAATTACAACATGACTCCAAAACTGTGGGGCTTGAAGGAGAAAAGACATGATGAGGTCATCCAGAGCATTAGTCACTCTCTCTAATTGCTAGCATACAGTTCCAAGATTTTCAATAAAAAATCTTATTTTCAGGATTTTATAACTTGGCACTTGTGATCCACTGTAGACTTAAACTTGACATGAAAGGCCCCAGGTTAGGAACATAATCAACTCATCTGAGTTATATAAAAAGGGGAGCAACAAACATATGCTATAATCATTCACAAATGGCTCTGTTTAAAAATGACATTTTACGAGTAACTATTCCTTAGGTGACTATCCTGCCATCGGTGCCATGACTATCACCACCCATCACCCACAGAGAATTCTGAAAGGCAGGAATCACACCATCAAATAACCTCTTGGGCTCTTGCAAGGACTATGTTATTTTAGGCCAAATGTCTGTCTATGTTCCAAGCCCATGAATATGGTCTGCATTTTAAGGACTGTATTATTATTTAATTTTTTTTAATGTGTATTTGTACCAAAAAATCTGATTTAAAATGCCTTTTGCAGTGGTTTCAGCACTTTTCTCTTTGGCACTGGTCTCCTGGTGATGACTGGAGGCCACAATCAACCAACTAGCTGCCCGTGGCTCTGCTCTGCTCAGGGTGTTCAAAACCTATTAGATGATTCTCAACATGTCATTATTATTGCTAAGCAACAATTGGCTAGAAGTGACCCTGACTGAGTGAAGCAAATGGTGTTTCTGAAATTCTACAGAAAAGGATCGTTGCGCCAACCACCTGAGGGGAAAAAAAAAATAAAGCAATGGGAATGGAAATAATAATGACAGCAATGTTTATTTTATATACACAGGAATAAGAAAGTCTTCAATGCCCCACTACTATGTGCCAACCAAGCTGCCTGGGCAGATTTTCTTAACCTACACATTTATCAGTTATTTTGCACACATTCAGAATTGTGAAAAGTCAAGATGTAATTCCCATCTCAAGGGATTTATGATCTAGTTATAAATATAATAATATATATGAAAATCTGTGAAAACATCCACACAATTACTAAATATTACTTTGTGAGAGCTGAGAGGAGGGAAGATGAATGAGACTGGAATAGTGAGGGAGGCCGGGGCAGAGTGAGATTCTGGTCCATGAAGAAAAGGGACACATTCCAAACGACAGCCTCCATGTAAGAAAGGTTACAGACTGAATATGTGTGGGGAAGGGGTGAATATTCAAGTCTACACAGCACCTAAATGAAGCACCTGGAAGTCAGTCACATGCAGATTCTGACATCTGAGAACCAGTTGATAATGGAGACCCTCCAGTCCTGCCCCAGACCTACTGAATCAGAATCTGCATTTTTACAAAATCACCAGGGGATTCCTATATGCATTAAAGTCTGGTTAGCACAGCCACAACCATAGAGGAAAGACTGGGGTGGGTGGCGGGTAGAAGAACAATGGGAGAGCTGAGTTCACCACCCAGTTCAGTCACTTATTTGCAGGAAGAACTTGGCAAAGCATTTAACTTCACAGGGTCTCATTTTCCTTGAATCTATGGAGGAAAACAGACTAGAAATGTTCATCAAAATTCTGTAACAGAAGAATGTTTTTTGTCAATTAAAATCTCACTTGAAACCTGAATAGGTAAGACAGATACAAGTGAAGTGACCATTCATCCACATAAAATGCATCATAAGGCCAAAATGAAAGGGCTGTGTGGTGCTGAAAATAACTGCTTTTGTTGATTTTGAAGGGTAATCTTAGAATTCTTCACCAACCAGTGAGAAGCTGATATAGAGGACACACTGTGGGTTGCCAAGCAGTATTTTTCTTCTTTGTTAGTGTCTCTCCAGCCACACTGTCCACTTGGCAGAGGACATTGACTTCATTACCCACTTCAGATCAACAAAAATTTGCATAACCCATGCCCTAGGAGGGAGTTAACATAAATATTACATATAAGTGCACACACACATACATCCCACAGGCATGGTGCTAAATGTTTTCCATTAATTCTCTCATTGATCTTATCAGCTGCCCTACAGGGAGGTACTATTGTCATCATTTTAAAAGTAGGACACCAAAGCATATAGGTAAAATGCTTCTTCCAAAGTCACACAGATAGGAAGCGATGGGAACAGCTGTGAATCCCAAGTCTTTCTCTAAAGGCCTTTTGCTAAACCACAAACTCATGCTGATGTCGATGAATGTAACCGCCAAAGGAGAGATTATAAATTCCTTTCGCCCCCAACAGGGCATCATGATTACCTCTAAGAATTCTTTCTAAATCAGTGGTTCGCAAATCTGGTTGTGCATTAGAATCACTAGGGGAGCCTTTTAAAATCTCAATGGATAGACTAAACCTCAGACAGATTGAATGGGACTCTCTCCTGACTCTCCTATTTGAAGGGAGTCCAGGTTTAGTCCTCAAAGCCCTAGTTCAGGCAATATGGAGGCTGAAGACCTAAAAGACTAGTTAACTTCCTACCAGGAAAACTTTTCTAGGAAGAGCTTTATTAGGCTATGACTGTGCACACAATCACATATGCCTTGGGGAATAGACATGCTAGGAAGTCCTCGGTTTTAATCTCGGTGTTTGGATCAAAACATCACATTTTAAAACATGTTCTAAGTCTTCTTAATTCGAACTTTTACCTAACCAAAGAGAAACCACATAATGAGCCCTGTCAGCTATCTGGCTGAGCCTCACCTGAAAAGCAATTTCAAAATCAACTGAGTCCATTCCAGCTGTGGTCACATCTGCTCTGTCCTGTTTATTCCCTTGGCAGCTGCTACCAATACACATGTTCAGAGTCTGTGATCAAGAGGACACCCACTGGATCCTGATATGCCAAGAGGAGGAATGAGAGAACCATGGAGCTTGGAAGATTATACACTCTAAACCCGGAGCACCTTCAAAACGTAATATTTTTTAATCAATTAATGCTAAGTGATATTTTAATTTGGACCAAGAAAACCTCAGCTGTAATTGTGAGCAATCCTACAAATAGAATTTTAAAAAAAATTCAGATTCTGAAAAATAGGCATTTATCCTATTGCTTTGCTGTCTGTTAGGAGCACTGGTTCCAAATCCATCACAGTGAGGCAGGGTGTTGCCAATCCAGCCCGTGGTTTTTCCTGACCTGCTCTTATCACCACTCATTAAACAACCTACCCCTTTTTTCTAACTACATGTTCTTATTTAAGGTTACAGATCCAGCTTATTTTGTAAATAATTTTTTATCACTTGAATCTACTTTTTTAATATAACAGTTTTAGGATTTCTCATTGAATTCTGTGATTAATTTTAATAGTTTAACTCTCTAAATTTCACACTAGTTTCAATGAGCCTTTCCAGTCTTTTTATACTTGATGTTATTATGTTCTTGTGTTTTCCTTTTCTTTCAGTCAGCTGGATTCACCTTCAAGTACTCTCTCTGTAAAGAACCCACAATGATATACCCTTTAATCCTTGTCTGACTAAAATCTTGGCACAGGTATATATCATCTATCCAGATTTTAAGCAGGCTACTATTTTTCCAGCCCTGGCAAGATCTATTTAAATTCAAGAAAACAGGCATGCTGACCTAACTCTGAGGGGTACTTCATTGAATCACAAATTACTCTTCTCAGAATCCCATCAGTTCAAGTCCTAGATCCAACACTTAACCAATTATGTAGCCCTTGCAAGTTACCAATAATCTCTGAACCTGTTGTTTCATTTTTAAAGGAGGCTGTAATAATTCTTACCTCAGAGTTGCTCTGAAGAGTAAATGATATCATGCTTAGAACAGGGCCTGGTAAATAGTATAGTCACAATAAATGGCACCTGCTTATTATCATATTTATCGGTCTGTTTCTAATAACTCATCCCTGAGCCTAGTCTAAGATGAGACATTAAAGTACTGGCAGTCTACCTGTCCTTTGAAGCCAGTAAGGCAGTGATTTTCTTAAGAGCAATAAACTAAATATAGCTTTGTTGAAGGAAAAAAAATTTATTTTTAAATTACAAAGAACTCAGAAAGCCAGTCACGTGTATGGATTTCTGGAGCAGCCTCTATTGTGGATGACTACACAAGCAAAAGCGATCTTGAGCCTTGCTCTCTGTTGCTCACCCTCATTCTTTTGACTGCAAGCTGCTTTATCTGAACAAATTGGCCAAACTGATGGATGTGTTCAAAAAAGAGCAGCAAGGAAAGGTTAAAACCATGGCACAGATATGCTTTCCACCAGGAGCATTCATGTATTTGAGCCTTCAGAGCCTACTCAAATAGTCTTGGGTTTCTACAAAAGTGTTTGATGAAAAAATGTATACATGTGCTGGGTCAGATATTAAGTTACTGACCCCCATGATAAAATGAAGTTCTGATTCTATTTTTATTGTCAAAAAAATTATAGCAATAAAAATCAATTAGTCCTGCATTAAAGTATGAGATAGTAATGACGTACAACAGCCTAACTGCTGGATGTTTTGGCCAAATAATATCCCTGTTACTGTTTTTCAAGGGCATCCATAGGTAATATACAAAAGCAAGAGTGGATCGCCAACCTGTCATTAGTAATCTTTGATAAAACACATTCAGATAAACCCAGTGTGACAAGAGGGAACAGTGTGCTGGTTAGCAGTGGCCACCTAGTTTCAAATCCCAGCTCTTTCGCTTACTGCTGTTTGACCTTAGGCAGGTTAATGAATCTGTTTGCAGCTTCTCTCTAAAATAGTTATACTAGTATTATATAGAAATGTTCTGAGATTAAGCAAATTACTATTCTAAAATAAGTTAATATATTTGAAGCACTTAGAATGGTGCTTGGCACATAATCAATGCTGTTTATTTATTCATTTTCATTGTTATTTCATAAAATACCTGAGTTAGTCTTTTTTGAAGTATTATTGTGGTATTGGGTTGGGGTGATGTTGGTAGTTCCTTTGCAAGATATAAATAACCACAGTCCCTTCTTGGGTTGGACGTCATAATCATGTTTCCTTCTCTCAACTCCTAGAGCATTTGGAAGGTGTTTTTCCATTTATTATTTGCTGCTCTGTATGTTTTTTATTTCTTCAACATTTAGGTATCAAAGGTACTCCAAGCTTTTGAAAGAAAAAAAAAACCATGACTTTTTGATTTTTCTACTCCCTTTAACATCTAGTACCTCGTAAGTACTCAATAAATCCTTGGATGACTGAAAGAATGGACCTTATTTATTACTAATGAATGTGCTGTAGACAATTTGGATTAGCCGGTGGGTTCATTATTATCCAATTAATTGATGACCTAAGACTGTTAGCTTCTTGAGGACAATTCACGATACTTAGAGGACAGAGGTTCTCAACAAGTATGTAGGAGCTTCCATGATCAATTTTCTACTTTCTAGTCTTCTTTATCATCATTTTAATCTTAGTAAAACTAAATTATTTATATTTTTCTAAACAGGCTGTTTATACCTCTATACTTTGGCTCTGTTTCCTTTGACTTTTATAAACAACTCAAACTCATCCTCTACCTCCAAATAACCTTACGTATAAGGTCTTATATAAATCACCTTCTTATAACTCTAAAAAGCCTTCCCTAAAACCCAAACAAGTGGTCTAGTTACCTATTTCAGTCTAACAAACTCCCTGAAAATTTTAGTGATTTTAAACAAGATTTTATTTCTTTTTAATGGTTTTATGAGTTGACTAACCTCAGTTAGTTTTTATGTAGAGTGTCCGATAAACTTTGCAGTCAGATATCAGCTGAGGAAGCAATCATGGAAAGGCTCAAATGGGCTACCACCCAGATGGCTCATTCTCATGGCTGACAGCTGATTCTGGTTGTCTGATGGGAGTTCAGCTATGGCTGTTAATGGGGCACCTAGACAGGGCCTCAACCAGGTGGCCTCAGATTCTCACAACAATCACAGCAAGTAGGTCCCCCAGGGGGAATGTTGCAAGTGGGAGTAGTTCGAGACAGAAAGTGGAAACTGCCAGTACCTTAAGGCCAGGACCTGAAAACCAACACAACATGACTTCTGCCATATTCTATTAACCAAAGTAGTCACAGAGCCCAACCAGAACCAAGGATAGGAAACACAGACCTCACCTCTCAATGGGATGAGTGTCAAAGAATTTGTGGCTGTCTTTCCTCTGCCAAAGGTCATATGTGCTCCTATAACAATCCACATACACCTGTTTTAAAAATGTATTGTGTTGTAATTGGAATAGGCTATCACTATAAGCTCCTTTATATTATACTGTAAGTAGCTAACAGTATGCTAGATATAAATTAAATACCAAGTATATGTAAATTGAATCAAGCTAACAAACTTGGGAGAAGCAAATATTTTGGGAGAATCAGGATTTACAAATCTTTAGAGATTAGTATGGACCAAAGATTATTATAATTCATAATTCCAGAAATTTGTGTGCTTTTCTGATAATAGTTTAAGTATTGACTGAAGACTTGTAGGAGACAACACTTAAACTTATATTTATAAAATTTATTTAGTTGTATCTCTCATGGCAAATCTAGTTTCCTTCTCAGATACATTTCATGTGTCCAGTGTGTTTCTCCAAATTTCCTCTGACCCATATATGGTACCATTCCCATGCTTACCTAACCAGACTTCCAACAGCCAGGCTCTGCATTTCTTAAGGAGGGTGGGACCTGATGACTGACAGATGGGAGCTGTATATACCTCAGCTCCTTAGTTCTATGACCGTATAATTCTAAAGTTTGTGTTTTGCACTATTTTCAGAGTTTCTCTGTTTTTAAGCTACCCACTATGGGAGGCAGCTTAATAATTGACTGATATTTTCTGTCTTTCCTTCCCTATGCCATTTCCCCTTTCCCATGCCAGTGTTCCTTGACTTCCCAATAACTTAGTGCATTCAAATCACTGACTCATGTCTGTCTGTCTCCTGGGCAATCCCAAACTAAGACAGCCAATGAATAAACTCTTGGGAAAATAACACATATTATCATTGACTAAAGTTTCAGTAAAATGTAAGCCTATCTGATGCAAGCCTGTCCCTGTAACAGATTTTTTTTTAAATTCCATAAATAGATCACTACATATTTATCACCTGTGAATGTATTTATAAGGAACAAGCAGGATTTCACCCAGTCACTGAATATGTACAGATTCAAACACTAGAAAAATAGACATAGATGAACCTAGAAAACCAAAGGTTTAAAAATATTACAAACTAAAATAATAGAAAATGGCCCCCTAGGGGCTCCAAATTTTCTCATTACTGCCCCTATGAAGATGGCTTCATGAAGACCCACATAGTACAATACATCCTGAGAAAATGGTTTGTATGAGACAGCCAGGATGTTTCCAAGGATGGACAGACTGTGATGAAGAGTATTTAACACGGCTAGTTTATGTGTCCAAAGTAGTCATTTCTGCAGATCTGAAAGGATATTAGGAATGAACATTCAGAAACGGGCAGTTAGTATGTGAAAAGTGATCAGTTTCTTACGTGGCTCATGGTGATTTTTTTTTTTTCTCACATATTTCCTTGAGAAAGATCTGATGCTCTGGTTTGAAGTAAAGGAGGAAAATGAACATGAGAGTCAAGATGGGGACTTATACCTACTGGCTTCCACTATACTCAATGTCCCGTGCCTCTTTAAAAACTGTCTTCCACCCCCAGCTTTACCTCCTCTATTCAGAATGCTGTTGGCAAGGATGAGAAGCAAGGGCAACAGTGGGAGAGGCCCATCCTACCTGGATCTGCCCTACCCCAAGCCCCAAGTAATCTGAATAGCAAAGGCCTCACCCCAGCTTTCACACACACTAGGCCTATAGGCAGCCTAAGAACAACCCAAAAGCCACCATTTTCATTTTCTGGCCCAGGTAAGCTGACACAGCCAGCTAATCAAGAGGGAAGCGAGTTCAAGGGCCAAAAACCTGGTGTGGAACCTCCTGGCCTTTTTGTTCCTGTCAATATTACCTTATTTTTATCACTTAGTTACTTTGAGCCTTAGGTTCTTATTTATGTTTTATACTTTACTGAGTTCATACGTAGCCTGATACCAGGCATTACGCATTTGATAAGTCATAAGTATTACCGTCTTCTGAAATGCTTAGATCAGATTTTTCAAGATTCACTTAAGCCCACATGTCTATTTATTAGTTAGCTGTGTCCTCAATCCTAAATTTCTGCCTGGGCCCCAGGTGATTTGGTTAGAAGGGTCCTACCTCTTCTTCACTGAAAGACTTCTTAGAAAATATTAATGCCCAGGCCATATCCCATATCAACTAAAACTGAATGTCTCCAAATGAAATTCTTCTAAGTTCCTGAGGTACTTCAGATGCATCAATAAAAGCAAGAACTACATGGTTTAAAGTGATTCTACTTGGCTAAAACTAAGCTGGATCTTATAGAGAGATTGTAATTTTGTCTAGAGAAGGTTAGTCCTGTGAAACACTGAAAACGTTTTGTTAAAACTAGTAGGAGAACGTAAATGTGTTTAACATGGAGGACAGGCCTGGTGTTGGGGGAAGGCTGACATGGAGTCATGTGAGGAACAAACTTTCCTCAATATTTGAAGAGGCTTAAAATAACTATTTTGTATCAAATGATTAATCACCTTCTTTGTATTGCTGAAATCTAGAAATTACAGGTATGCAGATTTAATCTCAAGAACTTCTAGTAATTTCCCCAAAGACATACTTTAAAACATAATGAGCTTCTAATCACTGGAAATGCTCAGGTGAGGGCAGATGATTATCTTCAGGAAGAGACTGAAATGATGATTCGAAAAGTTGCTTCTAGTCTAAGATTTTATGAATTAAGATTAAGTACTTTCAATGTATTTCCTTCTAGAATAGGACTTCCCCCTCCCATGCATGCATCATGGTCAAAAGAATACTTTCAAATAAAGCAGAGGATTTTCAAAAGCCATTTTAAATAATTGAATAAAAAGGTAAACCAAAATAAAAAGTATTTTTTTCACTTAACTTGGCCTTAGTACTCATAGATTTCCAAGAGTTTGGTAAGATAATAAATGAGAGAGTTCTTTCTTAAAAATAAAGTCAGCCTGACCACTATGCCTGGGTATTGTAGTTGTTGATTTTATGGAAACACATGGCTACACAAATCCTATGTGACTTTGTCCTTGTGAGCTAATTCCCATATCACACACTTACCAGACAGCATCTTTCTCTTGAGAAGCTCACACAAAGCAGACAAATGCAGGGTCAAAGCCCTGAATTCACAAGAAGTTATTTAAAGAGATGGGATTATGGAGTCCCTGACAGATGTCATCAACTCTCAGAAAAACAGTTGTAAATATTCTTCCAATGGAAATGTATCAGATGCTTTTTATTATTTTTTTATTGTGCAGGAAAAAAAATACTAGATATCCAATATGGTTCCTACCAAACTAGGCCTCCAACACGGTATGTTGGATGCCACAATAGTATGTTTTTAATAAGTTCCTTGGAGGTCACTTCTTTAACTCACGAGCATTTTGGTATACTTCTCTATAGAAAGGAATAGTTGTTCTGGTCATCTGTCAATCAAAATGTTTTCTGTTTTGATGAAAATAAAAAATAAAAAAACCTCTAAAATACACAATAATCACTTCCAGAGCTTGATGGAAAGATGCAAAGCAATAATTTAATTTCAAGAAAAGACTTCAAAAGCATCAAAAACAAAATGCACTGAGTTCCTTCCTGTGCATTTGACTTTGGACTTGGAGAAAAAGGTAAACATGAAATGTATTTTCTTTCTTTATGCTTAGCTTTACTTATTCATGTGGCTTATTTTGACGAATGGATTAATTTTTTCTCTTATATGTTGTCTCTTTCTTCACATAGAGCTTACTTTAGTCGAAGAGTTTAGAGATTTAGATTCTGATTGTACTCAGCACAGGAACAAATTACATTAGATACTTATGAACAGTAAGGGAAAACACAAAAATCTGCTTTTTCACTTTGTTCATTTACTATTCTCTCATCCATCCTGGTAGGTATGCATCAGTCTGGTTTTTGCTCTTTTTTACAGCAATTTCATAAGAAGATCTACTTATTGTGAATATACCTGTATGAAAACTTATATTTCTAAGGAAAAAACACATCAGACTTCTATTATTAAATAAAATAACAATTTACTATTACAAGGAAGACAATGGCTTAAGCACACCATTTGATTAAATTGTATGAATGTAACTAAAATAAGTCCTTAAATTTCTCTCTCAAATTGGAGTCCAATCTCTTATTGATGATTGGTATTCATGTCTCCAAGAGAGCTGATCATAGGACTAAGTATTCGGTGAATGAACCATTGAATGTACTCTTCAGGGAAAAAGTGTGTAAACTCCAAAAGATTCCCAACCTTTCTTTACAATCCTGAAGGTGCCTCTAATTCATACAGAAAATGAAACTCTGTAAACATCTAATGTTTAATTACATTACCTACATTAACATATAGAATCTGTAATAAATGCATATTAGTTCGAAATAGTGTCAGTTACTAATATCTTTTCGATTCTCTGATATAACTCCTATAAAATCATTGAAGGTAAAACTCATAACATCAAGGAAAAAAGCTTAAAATTTAGAAGAAAGGGCTACAAAACATATGGAGTAAATTTGGATTAATTATTGGCAACTGACACCCGCTTTGCGAGCAGAAAGCAAGCCGACTCAACAGCTTGAAAGAAGCTAGGAAGATTCTTTTGGTTTGACTATACTTTTGCCTGTCACTTAACTCAACAACCCAGCCCTGTACAAGTCAGAAGATTAGTGACAGTCCCACTGCTATTGGTGGCTAGAGGAATACATCCTAATAGAAGTCCCTTTTATAATCACTAGACAGTTTCAACAACCACATAACAATGAAATAGGAAGCAAAGGGAAAAAGGTGTTATGTCGTCTTGTATCTGAGTAGGTTTAATTCCTGTATACAAGTCAAGAAATTGAAAAGGAAAGAGGTTTAAAAAAATCTCTAAGCAGTACGTTCTTGAGATTATATATCTTCTCATACTCTGCTGGATCAGAGTGTCAAAGAATACAGGAAAGAAATTTTTTTTGCTATGTCTGTTGGAAAGCGCTAGGTTTGCAGAGATTGTCCCTCATTCCAGAATGGGTAAGCAACAAAACAGCAAAAATGAAAAGGACAATGAGAGAAATATCAACCTGAAAACTCAGGTTATAATGGGTGTTTGTTGGGTTTGACGCTCAAAGATCTATTCCCCTTCTTATCAACTCCTCTCTATATTTGAGGAAATTAATACCTTCCTAAGTAGAGATGTATCTGGAGTCCCTGAAGGTCCCTAGCCAAGAGACGGTTATCTGATGCAATTAAGATAAATTAGATATTTTTGCCTGGTATTTTGATCTTCAAGGGGAGTTGGGGTCTCCATTCCTGCTATCAGTGGACGCCTCCTTCCATTAGCCTGTTATTGTGGCTCCTTTCAGCCCCACTGCTTTTGCCACTTACAGCATTGAATGTGTTCCCTCTTCCTTAATTTAGCAAAAATCTATTTCTGTTAAGTGCACCAAAAGAACACCATCTGACACAAAGAACATTCTGAAAATTATTTCTGAGGGCAACCAGAATCAAATGTTATTGGTCTTTTATCTACAAGCATGTAGAATAATCTTCATTCATACATTGCAAGTGGGGATTTTAAATTGCTGCAACAAATTTAAAACAATCTTAAGCAGTTTCTCATAAATTTAACATATTTTTCTGACTCATAATTCCAATCCTTGTTATTGACCCATGAGAAATGAAAACTCATGTCCACAGAAAGACTTGTATAAGAATGTTTACAGCAGCTTTTTTTTTATAATAGCAAAAAGCTGGAAATAACCCAAATATCTATCAATATAAGCGATTAGATAAGCATTTTGTGGTACATTCATATAAAGGAATACTACTCAGCAATAAAAAGAAGCAAATTACTCATACACAACACAATATGGATTATTTGTTAAAACATTACACTCAGCAAAAGAAGTTATAACAACAAGAATATTTACTGTATGGTTCTACTTATATGAAGTTTTTCAAAAAAATACGAAACTAACTTATGGAGATAGAAATAAGAGTAGTTAACTATGAAGGTGAAGATCAACTGAAAGAATAAAGGAACTCTCTAAGGTGATTAAAATGCCCTATATCTTGTTTGAGGTGATAGTTACACAGGTGCATATATTTAGAAAACTTTTAAAAAATATAACAGCCATGAAAATTCATATTCTGTATATTTCTGGTTCAAAATTAAAGAATAAAGGTAGAAAAAAAGGGAGATACAGAAAGAAAAACAATTGTTATGGATGTCTTTAGCAGATCCCCATGCATATTTGACAGACTTAATAGGTAATAATAATTTTAAAATTTGAATATAATTAAAGTAACATATTAAACACTTAGTTTATTAAAAGTACAAGAAAATTAAGTTTTTAAATAGATATGAATTTGTTGTAGTTTTTTTTAGTAAAGTTAAATAAAAGTGATATCAGCATGACATCAAAAGCACATTCTATGAAATAAATTGGATGGACTTCATCAAAATTTAAAACTTTTGCTCCTTGAAAGACCTGTTAAGAGGATGTAGGGATCAGGGGAAAATGGTATAGATGATAGAGGCTCTGTTCATCCCTCTTGCAACCAAATCAAAGTCATGACAGAAACACGGGGCAAACAGCAGGCAAAGTCACCTGGGATCTAAATAAGCAGAAGCACTACAACTAGGGAGAGAAATAAGAAATCACCTTGCAGCAGTAGAGGTAGGATGGGGCGAAGACACGAGTCCGCCTAGTTCCCAGCGGCTGAGTGGGACAGAGGCTACAATAGCTGCAGATGCCTCTTAAAGGAGTTATGTCTACAACCAGACTTCAGGGTGATGGACTTGATCGCTCTGAGCACCAGCACAAGGTCAGTGGCTCAGGGAAAGCACCAGGGACTTACAGGGGAACACTGAGTTGTTGGAGCAAGGGCGGGAGGCAAGCGGTCACCAAACAAGATAACAGAGGTCATTTTGCCCAGAGGATTCCTTGAAACTCTGCCTCCCCAAACTTGCAGTCCCACTCAAGCCACATCCAGTGGTGTCCTCGGGCAGTCCAGTTCCCCTTGTTGAGCAGGTCCAAGACTCACACTGGTGGCAGTTGACCTGAGTTTCTGGCATGACTTCTTGAAGCATCTATAAGCACAGTATCTATGGATTGCTTGCTGAATCTTAACAGGTGGCCCCAGAGGGGTACAGGTGGGGGCTAAACTTGGCCTGTAGCTGAACCCCTCTCAGGACTGTGCCACTAGACACTTACTTCACAAATCCACACTAATAAGACTGGGAGACTTAGGGGCTTTGCTTAATGCATAGAAACAGACACAGAAAGGCAGCCAAAATGGGAAGACAAAGAAGCAGAAACCATATGAGGGAACAAAACAGAGATCTAGAAATATTGGAGTCAAGCAATTTAACAGATACAGAGTACAAAACATTGGTTATAAAGATGCTCAATGAACTTAGGGGAAGTGTAGATGAATTCAGTGAGAACTTTAACAAAAAGATAAAAAATATAAAAATGGAAATGGAAATTATAAAAGGGAACCAGTCAGAAATGAACACATTATCTGAGATGAAGAGTATATTAGAGAGAATCAACAGAGTGGATAAAGAAGAGGATCAAACCATCAATATAGAGGATGGGGAAGCCAAGGACACTCACTCAAAATGACAAGACTATAATAATAATTTAAGGAGCCTATGAAACAACTAAATGTAAAAATATCCATGTCGTAGGGGTACCTGAAGGAGAACAAGAAGTTGAAGAGCTATTTGAAGAAACAATGATGGAAAACTTCTCTAACCCGGTGAAGGAAAGAAACAATAGAAAGAAGCTCAGAGAGTCCCAAACAAGATGAACCCAAGAGGCCTACACCAAGACATGTTATAATTAAAATGCCAAAGGTTAAATATAAAGAGAACCTTATAAGCAGCAAGAGAAAAGCAGTTATTTACCTACAAGACTGAGAGATGATTTCTCAAAAGAAACTATGCAGGACTTCAGAAAGACTTGGCACAAAATATTCAAAGTGATGAAAACCCAAGATCTACAACCAAGAATACTTTATCCAGCAAAGCTATCATTTAGAGTAAAAAGACAAAAAAAGAGCTTCCCAGACAAAAATTAGCTAAAGGAATTTATCAGCATTACAAAAATGCTGATTTTTGTAAAACCAGTATTACAAAAAATGTTGGAGGGACTTCTTTAAGAAGTAAAAACATGTATCAAAAACATGAATAAAGAATGGTAATAACTACATTCCTATCAACAAGTCCCTCAAATGGAAAAGAATTAAGTGCTCCAACCAAAAGATGGGACAGCTGAATGGATAAGAAAACAAGACCTCTACATAGCTGCCTATAAGAGACTTACTTCAGATTAAAAGACACACATAGACACAATAAAAGGAAGGGGATGGAAAAAGATATTACCTTGATGGACCTAGAGGGTATTGTGCTGAATGAAATAAGTCACATAAAGAATGACAAATATCACATGCTTTCACATACATGTGGAATCTAAAGAACAAAATAAACAATAACGATAAAAAAAAAAAAACAGAGACAAACATGGATACAGAGACTATTTTGAGGGCAACTAGATGGGAAGGGGGTTGAGAGATGGCAAAAATGGCAAAGGGATTACGAAGTACAAATGGATAGTTACAAAATAGAGATGTAGAGTGTAGCATAAAGAAAATAGTTAATAATGTAATTAATATGTAAAGGGGAAGAGGGGCACTGGATTTAGTGGGGTGATCACTTGGTAACATAGATCTCTAATCACTGTACAACTAATTGCTATACAACTGAAGCTAATATATTATTCTATGCCAACTATAATTTTAAAAACCTCATTGAATTGTACAATGTAAATACAAGAAACTAATTGTCTATTATATTTCAATAAAGCCAGAAGAAAAATAAAAAAAGAGAACATAGAGATAAATTATAGACTTAGAGAAAGTATTTACATATTACATATCTGATAAAATACTTATGGCAGAATAAAGTGCTGTATAAATTCAACAGCAAGAAAGAAAATACAACTAGAAAATGTACTGAACATTTTAATGTACATTTCACCAAAGTAGACCATAAGAATAGCAAATTACGAAATAGTTACTCCAGAAAACAGTTGAATGGTTTCTTATAAAATTAAATGTATACTTACCATATGACATAGCAAATGCTCTCCTGGGTATTTATCCTAGAGAAATGAAAACTTAGGTTCACACACACATGAAAATGTTGTATATAAATTTTTATAGATTAATTTGTAATAGGCAAAACTAGGTAAAAAAACGAATGTCCTTCAAGGGTGAATGGATAAACAAAATATAGTACATTCATACAATGGAATAGTACTCAGCAATAAAAAAAGAACTATTAATATATGCAACAACTTTCATGGACCCCAAAGCATCATGCGGACAGAAAAATGCCAATCTTAAGGGCTACATACTATATGAATCCATTTATATAACATTCTCAAAGTGAGAGAATTAGGGTGATGAATGACAGATGAATGGTTGCCATAGGTTAGGGGTGGGACTAGTGTAGCTATTAAGGAAAACATACGGAACTCTACTTGTCACAGTGGAAGAATACTATATTCTGGTTGTGGTGATTGTTACATGAATATACACGTGTTAAAAAAATTTCATAGAACAATAAATAAATATATAAATAGATCAGAAGATAACATAGGAGGATACTAAATTCATCTTCTCTCATGGACACATTGAATCTACAGCTACCTATGGAATGATTTCTTTTGAAAGAAACACAAAAACTAGCTTAGCAATTCCTACACATGAGGTAAACAATAAAAAACAACAAATTGAAAGGGCTAGGAAAGGCCGAGATACAATACTGCCATAAATAACTCCCCACCCCCCAGCATAGCTACTGACAATCAGGACAGACCTAAAAAATCTGAGCTCCTCCCTGAAGAGAATGATTTGAACCCCACATCTGGCACCCCAACTTTTAAGACTTGTACCTGAGAGGCTAGCTGCCAAAAATTTGTGTTTTGATAGCCAATGGGGCTTACATTCACGAGACCCACAAGACTATAATGAACTGAAAAACAGGCTTGCATGAACTCACTTGGCCAACACATAGGCAGCCAGCTGAAATGTATCTAGCCTTTCTCTGAAAGAGACCTGCTTATCTTAAAGTTTCATCCTTAGAGCAGGCATCTATTTTAACATACATCTAGAGTTCTATTGAAATATTCTCCAAAAACCACACAGACTGGCAAGTACTATCTTTGCACCCTTCCTCTGCCCCACCCTATATCAGGAGTATCTCAGAAAGGAATTTGTGCACACATCTGGCTGCTGTTCAGAGGACACATTCCTTGGTAGCCTGGCTCTGGTGACCAGCAGGGCTATGCTCACAGATTCCACAGGATGATAGCTAATAACAGTTCTTAACAGGCTATCACCCTAGAGCTCAGTGCAGAGAGTGCAAACAGAAACACTTGTCAGTCTTCCCCTGAAAGAGGTATATTTGGGTACTTTAAAAACTGCCACCTGAGAGTCCAGCATCCAATCAAGCCTGAATCCAGATGATGAGTGAGATCCTCCCCTGTCGAAAACTGACAGGTCTTAGCAAACCCTCAACTACTGGGAGCCACTAGGAACAAAGTAGGCTTCTTGAGCAATCACAAAGGTTTGAGAGATGACCAAGAGCTAGGCCTGTAGTTGAACAATAATATTCAATTCCTCAACTGTTTAATTCTCAACTCAACAAGATATCAGAAGGATTGCACACAATGATCAAGTGAGATTTATTTTAGAAGTGCAGGGATGGTTTGAAAGCTGAAATGAATCTATGCTATACATCATATTAACAAAATGAAGGACAAAAATCATATGACTATCTTAATAGATGCAGAAAAAGCACTTGGCAAATTCAACATCTATTTGTGATAAAAACTCTCCACAACAAGGGAACAGAGGAATATATCCCAATATAATAATGGGCATATATTACAAACCCACAACCAACAATATATTTGACAGTGGAATCCTGGAAGTTTTTCCCCTAAATCAGGAATAATACAAGGATGCCCACTGTCACCACTTTTATTCAACATAATATTGGAAGTCCAAGCCAAAGCAATTAGGTAAAAAATAAAAGGCATCCAAATTGGAAAGGAGGAAGTAAAACTGTATTTGCAAATGACATGATCATATATAGAAAATCCAAAAGACTCCAAATAGCTGTTAGAATAAACAAATTCAATAAGTTGCAGGATACAAAATCAACATGCAAAAATTAGTTATATCTCTACACATTAATAAACAATACAAAAAAAATTAACAATTCCATACAAAGACATGAAAAAAAAACCCTTAGGAATAAACTTAATCAAAGAGGTAGAAGATCTCTATACTGAAAACTATAAATCACTGGTGAAAGAAATTAAACACACAAATGAACAAAAAGATATTCCATGTTCACGAATTGGAAAAATATTAAGGTATACATATTACCTAAAGCCATCTATAGATTAAATACAATCCTATCAAAAATCGCAGAGTAGTTTTATAGAAATTAAAAAAAAATCTTGACATTTATATGAAACCATAAATTACTGATTATAGCCAAAACAATCTTGAGCAAAAAGGACAAAGTTGGAGGCATCACATTACCCAAATTCAAAATATACTACACAAAGCAATAGTGATCAAAACAGTATGGTACTGGCATAAAAATAGACGTGTAGGACAATGGGATAGAATAGATAGCCCAAAAATAAATCCATGCATATATAGTCAATTAGTTTACAGCAAAGGATCCAAGAATACACAGTCAGGATAGTCTCTTCAGTAAATGGTGCTGGAAAAACTGGATGGCCACATGCAAAGAAATGAAATTGGACCATGTTTTTAAGCCACAAACCAAAGTTAACTGAAAATGGATTAAAGACTTGAACATGATACTGAAAGCATAAAACTCCTAGAAGAAATCATAGGCTGTAAACTCCTTGATATCAGTCTTGGCGATGGTTTTTTGGATTTGACTCCAAAAACAAAAATCAACAAATGGAACTACATCAAACTAACAAGTTTCTTCATGACAAAGGAAACCATCAATGACATGAAAAAGTAACATATGAAATGTGAGAAAATATTTGGAAATCACCTGATAAAGAATTAATATGTAAAATACATAAAGAACTCATAAAGATCAACAGCACAAATGTAATCTGATTACATTATACTCAGTGAAATAAGTCAGGGCATTATACTCAGTGAAATAAGTCAGACAGAGAAAGATAAATTCCATATGGTCTCATTTATGTGTGGAATCTAAAAACATTGAACTCATAGAAAGAGAGTAGAAAATTGGTTGCCGAGGTGAAAAGTGAGGAAAATGGGGAGGTGCTGGTCAAAGGGGATAAACTTTCAGTTACAGGAAGAATAAGATCCAGGGATCTAATATACAGCATGGTGACTAGTTAATAATACCATATGGTATAACTGAAAGTAAATCTTATAAGTTCTCATCACAAGAAAAAAAGTTTCTAACTATATATGGTAATGGATATTAACTAGATTTAATGTGGTGATCATTTCACAACATATACATATATGGAATCACGTTGTGCACCTGAAACTATATAACGTTACATGCCAATTATATCTCAATAAAGATAGGAAAGGAAGTGCTAAGAAACAAAATTTAGGATAGTCATTACTTCTGACGGGGAAAGAAGAACAGGTTATATTGGGGAGGGGCACACAGGAAACAGATAATAATGTTCTTTTTCTTAAATGAAATGGTGGATATCATTATTCTTCATACTTAATTTTTATGTGAGAAATATTCTTTGATAACTATTCACTATTTTATAAAAACAATTTTTTAAAAAGCAAGGAAAGGTAATATCAGTTTACTTGGAGAAATATAAAAATAACAAATGTTGATTCCGCACCTAAGATTTTCTAAAAGTCCCAAAGTCAAATATTCTCTCAGAGACCTTATGAGTCTATTCACACTTTAAATAACATATATTACTACCCTTATTTTTTTGGCTGAGAAAATATGCTCGCCTCTCTTGCTTGTGTGTATGCTTTAAATTTCATCCATGCAAATAAATTGATTTTTATCTTAGGAAATAAAAAAAAAATCTGTTGAAAAATTAAATTTTATATTGCATAGTAGGCATGTTTGTTCATTTTTTAAACTACAATTTTAAGTTCATTCTCTGTTAATGGTAAGGAAATCACATAAATTATGAAATTTTTATTAAATTTATGATAAGGAAATACATTCAAAAACTGATTTACTATGACTAGCTGATTGGAACACTCAAAGCAAAATTGTTCCCAAAAGGTCTGTAGGTAGGTTACCACAATTTCTAGTTTTTACACACACACACACACACACACACACACACACAAAATAGCTATGGAGATTTTAAATAGAAAACATACAACTGTTTAATGAATCTTTTAGCCATCCTGCATATTAAAGATGACAAGCCAGGAATCAATCATGTCAGAAATACTGAGCAATATAATTCTGTTATAGAGAAAAAGAACTTAATATTGTTTTTATGCCAGTTAAATTGAAAAAATATTGCTTTGTCATACACATTTCTAAGTATTAGTATATGTAAATAAAAATATCTTTTATTATGCATTTTATAGGCTTAATCATTTGCTAGAGAAATATTTCATCAGTTAAATAACTCTAAACCAGCGATCAGAAAACTTTTCTGTAAAGAGCCATTCTAGGATTTGCAGGTTGTAAGGAGTCTGCAGAAACTATTCAACTCTGTCTTTGTCGGGTAAAGTCACCATAGACACTGGTAAACAAAAGAATATTAAAACTTTCTATTAAAACTTTATTTAAAAAAAAAAAAAGGCTGTAAGCCAATCTTGGCCAAAGGGTCATCATTTGTCAACCTTTGTTCTAAAATATTATATTTTCAGCAGCTCAGGGTACGTATGTATACACATGATGATCTACATGCATATAGCATGCATCTCTGTACCAGAACCAGAATTACTATTACAAATTTAATTTCCCTTGAGGATTCTGCTTAGATGGTATCAAAAATATTTACTTCAATGGATATACCATATTGTGTAATGGTGGCATACCCCCAAAATAATGATGAAGACAATGGCAGTTGTGAACCAGAAAATATACCTCAAATAGATGACTACCGTATCAGTTTTCCAAAGTGGAAAGGATTTTTCTCACCTCCTTTTTATCCCAAGAACTAGATCTTAAAGTCTTATTTATTCTATCTCTATTTTCCTATTTTATTAAGCTTCCTGGTGTGTGAATATCATATGCAGACCTAGGAAGCTTGTTTAAGCAGATTCTAATTTAGCTATGATTGTATTTAATAAGAAACTGTTGAAGTCATACTCTAAAGATTGTTTCTAAGGTGAATTATTTTTTTAAATATTTTTTCTTTTAATTACATATTTACATTATACAAAAGAACTTGTGTTTATTCAGTTTCATACATCTGCAAATTCTCTGTTAGCTCTCTTTCGCAATTTAAGTATAATTACAAAGTTCCTCTCATAAAATTAAGGCTAAGTGTTACCATGTACTTTTATTGTACCGGATTTTTCTTGTGAATTTTAAACCAAGTGAACACCTGATTCAAACACAGTAAGAGAAGGCAGGGCCAGCTTCATGGCCTATTCAGTAGGGTCTCATATTTGGTCTAATGTTCTGCTGTTGCCATCTTGAAAGTCTTTATTAAATTTATTGGGGTGGTATTGGCTAAAAAAAAATTATTTCAAGTGTACAGTTCTATAATACATCATCTGTACATTGCATTGTGTATTCACCATCCAAAGTCAAATCTTTCGTCGCCATATATTTGACCTACTTTTTTCTGTCTGGCTTATTTTGCTCAGCATGATAACTTCAAGATCCATCTACGTTGTCGCAAATGGCAGTATTTCAGCCATCTTGAAATAATTTTGAACATAGGCTCCAAAACTTCATTTTGCACTGGGCCCTGAATATTATGTAGCTGGTTATCCAGAGCAAGATGAGAACTCAGCAAAGATAGAAAGGCTTTCCCAATAATTTAAGAAAATTTAGATTCTAAAGTCTCAATAAAAGATGCATTTGTTTAACTTCAAAGGAAGTTCTCTGCTAGTATCAACTCTTCAGAAAGTGGAGAAGGCAAGATAGGTGACAGAGAATAAGTGGAAATTCTCTTCACCTTTGAAAAATAGATAATTGAGCTGTTTCATTTCTGCTAAAAATGTCAGAAACAGCCAACTAGGTTATACAAGATGGACTTTTCCTCCACTGATTTTTCTAATAAGGTGAATGAAGAGCAAGTAGGCCACGTGATTAACATAAACCCTGATATGATAAAGAGGAAGGAAGGGTGTCCTTTTATTTGGTAAGGTTTTGGAGTAAGTATAACGATGCAGGTGGGTTACACATGGATAAATTATATCATAGCTGAGTATTTATGGGCTAAATATCTAAAATCCTGAGCCCTTAGACTAAGGTAGAAGTCCTAAAATCAGGAGCATGGTACTATCCTAAAACATTTAGTTAGGATTGCAGAATTACAGATCAAAGGAGAGCTTATGTAAGATCAGCAGAGAGTAGGACAAAAAATAATAATTAACCTGTCATAATGAAAGCTGCAAGCCATTCTCCCCATCCTTTATGCTGCTCTATAGCACTTGCCCTTTTAACATACTTAATAGAAGCTCCACTGATGTGTCCTGAACTCCTAGAACAATGCTTGGCACATAGCTGGTGCTCAATAAAATATTGGTTGAACGAATAATCAAACCATTGGGATGATTTTCAATTGTACTTAGCCTCACAAGCCATAAAAATGTTCCTGCTGAGAGAAAAAAAGCTACAAATCAAAAACTTAAGAATAAGAGCTGTAGCAGAACTACTGACTGATAATTATACTGTAAAAACCCCAACAAATTTGAGCTAGGTTTGAAGATGAGGAAGATGACAGTAATTGCAGGAACCTTCTCTGATATTCATCATCTGTTCTCCCTAACTTTTTAAAATGTTGAAACCTAAAACGTAACCACAAAGCCTGCTTTCCACAGTTAACTGGTATAGGTCAATGCATTAGAGTAAAACTACCATCTAAAAGCCAAATACTTCTTAGCTAACAGGTTAGCTAATGGTGCTTAATCCTCCTGGATGCCTCAGGCTTATGTATGGCTTTGTCGGCTTATTTGTGACTACTCCTCACATCAGAGTCCCAATTAAGTGCTCCCTGTCGTCCTTTCCAGGGCTGAGGGCTCTTAATAGCTCTCAGCCTGGGCCATTCTCTGTCCTCCAAATCTCTCCTCCTGTCTGGGCTGTATTTAGTCACAGATAATGCACTTGTGCCATTACTGCTTTTGCTCAGAAGCTTCTAAGCTGAAGATGATTTCATAACTCAGACCCTGCTGGGATTGTTTAGTTTTGCTTTGGGTGTTTGTTTTACACAACAGAATAGTACGAGGCAGAGTGCACTGGGAATCCAGAGCCTCTGTTGCTCTAAAGTTCAGTGTCTTTTCATGTCAAGTATAGGTCAAAGCTCCTGCCCAGAGGCCACAAAGGTCATTCACCCATGCAAGGTTGGAATGAGACAAAGTGGTGGAAATGTTTTGCAGGTTACAAAGTGCTAGAAACCAGGGAGCCCCCGCTGTGAACCTCACTCTTCCAAGCATGACGGGAGCCTGTGGGTTGGGTCTGCTGTCACATAGGACTCTTTCATAACAAACAACATCAACGAGTCAATCTTACGTAAACAAAAAAATGGGAACTTGTTCCATTCATGATTAGGAACAAAGAGCCAAAAGGCAGAACCAGAAAGTGGACAGCCTTTGGGTCACGCTTTCTTTCTCCTACATGCTGGTCCACTTTATTCTTTTCTCTCTGCAGACACGCTTCCTTGGCTCCTCAGCGTATTCTAAGAAATGTGGCCATACTCACTTCTGAATTTACATCTGACCACTCCACCTGTCCACTGTTCTGAGTTCCAAATATCACCATCTCAGACTGATGGCTAAGCGTCAGTCAGGCGTCTATCTCTAAACTTACCTACTCAGGCAAGGGTAAATGGACATGGCTGCAAGGGATCCACCTCCCGTATAGACACCTAGAGTTGATCACAGGTTACAGGGAAGTCTCCAAGGGAAAAACAAAAAACTTTAACCTAAAGGAAAAGAATACTGAGGCACACAATGCGGTTCCAGGTCAGAGTCAGCATCCGATTGAGGACAATTGTGTGTCTGTTACACAGAAGGTCGTAAACCCAATCCCCAGGAATATGGAATCTTAGAGCAAAAAAAAAAAAAGTGGAAATATAGAAAGTCTGAAAAGTGTATGTGTACTACTTTGCTAGGGCTGCCATAGCGAATTACCATAAATTCAGTGGCTTAAAACAACAGAATATGATCACTGTTCTGGAGGCTAGAAGCCTAAAACCAAGGTGCCGAGGGAATGGCTCTCCCTCCAAAGGCTCTGAGGGAGAATCTCCCCCCGACTCTTCTCAACTGTCAGGTTCAGATATTCTTTGGCTTGTGGCTGAGAAATTCCGATCCCTGCCTTTATTTTTAAACGGCCTTCCTCTCTTTTGTCTTTTTTTCTTCTGTCTTATAAGGACACTTAGCATTAGGTTTAGGGCTCTCTTGGATGATTTAGAATGGTCTCATTTCAAGATATTTAATCAACACAACTCTTCTCCAAAATAAAGTCACATTCACAGGCTCCAGGAGTGAATATCTTTTGGAAGGGCCACCATTCAACTCACTAGAGCCATGGTCCCTGATCTTTTTGGCACTAGGGATCGGTGCTCCTATGAAAATCTAATGCCTGATGATCCAAGATAGAGCTGAGGTGGTGCTGCTAGCTCTGGGGAGCAGCTGCAAATAAAGATGAAATTTTGCTCCCTTGCCTGCTGCTCACCTCCTGCTGTGCAGACCAGTTCCTAACAGGCCACAAACTAGTATCAGACTGTGGCCCAGGGGTTGGAGACCCCTGCATTATAGCATCTGTTTGATTGAAGAACACAATTCCAAAGGTCAGGGTCTACACCTCCAATGTGAGGAAGCAAAGGATATCATTGCTTGGGGCTTTTGATTGAAGCATATAAAAATGCAAACTGAGCACCAATAGGAGAAGATACAGTCATTGGGCCTCAAAGAGCATCACTGGTTTCAGGAACAGCATAAACAGCCTGGGCAACAATAGGCCTGATGGCCATGTGGACGCATGGACAGAGAAGACTCGTCAGAGAAACCCAAAATTATTGAGAACAAAACAGACCAGGCCAAGGGACTTCCCCCAAAACACAGTTTTATTATGATTGTTGCTGGTCCATTATTAACCTCAGTAGCCTGGTATGTTCTAAGCCATCTTAGTTTCTAATACATATATATGAAATTCACATATGTGAAATTGAAGTTTTCAGTTGTATTTTCTCCTAAATAGCTTGACATCACAAACAAAATCACTGTAACTTTTAAAAGGATGTAAAGTTTTCTTCTAAGGGAAACAACATATTAGTCTCCTAATAATTCAATGTATATTAGTTTCGTTGGATGAATTTTTTCCCTGAATAGAAGTAAAAGCAAATCAATAGGGAAGAAATAAGCAGGCTTCAACGTGACCCTCATTTATTGCCAGCGTCCTGCTCTTTAAAGTCCCTGTGTGCACAACTGAAGGAATACAAAGAATCAAATCCATTAACTTTGATCTACAGCATCCCCATCCTCCAAAAACAGCCAAAAAATATTTGCATCTAAGGGAAAGTTGAAACTAGGAGTACAGTTTAAAGCAAAGGAATGGGGTGGCTAAAAAATAGATTTTTCCTCTTTCACAACTGTGCCCAGCATCAAGTTTTATTTGATTAAACTGATCAAGATATAAAATATAACCAACGATATTTCTTGGTATGATAAATACAAGAGGTCTAGAAAAATTGTATTGCCCTCTTCATGGAGGAAAAATAAATTTTAAGAAGATAGTGAAAACGTAAATTTTCAGTTTAATATTGTCTTTTTCGTTATCTTCACACACAATTGTGGATTTTTTAAGTGTTTTTATGTAAATCCACTAAGTGTATGCAAATACATAGCTATAAACCTCAGACTGAAGAGAGTCGAAGTGCTCTTCCCTTTTCATCTTTGTTGGAGCTGAGGGAGGCGGGGAGACCAGACAGACTATAGTGAGACTGACTTTGGGTTTTGCTGACAGAGAAAGGCTCTTTACTTTAGTCACAGCTCTATCTCTAATAGGCATACAAGTAAGAATAAAACCTCATATTTCTCTCATACCTTATCATTTTTAAAGTGCGTTCTCTCACAAAATCTCATCTAATAGGAGAAGGCAATTTCCAACATTCCTTCTCATTGGAATGCCTAGTTTATAACTTTGGGAAGTCACAGTTCATTATCTGGGATCACGGTCTATATAATCCCAGTAGAATAGTTTGAGTCCAAACAGCTGCCATATTTCATCACACAGAGGATCAGGAAGGGGACTGTGCAGTGAGTGATGAGACTAGGATCAGGTAGGATTTGGAATGGAAGTGGGGGAGATATCAGGGAAGAACTGTAGGGCATGACAGGGAGGCTAGTCAGGCAGGCAGGCACTCAGAGGGAATGATCCAAATAGCCAGAAAGATTTCCACAAAGCAATGGCCATCTAGGACACACAGCAGTGCAAGATGCGGGCAACCACTGAGCAGTGCATTTGGCCAACATCATCTACTCATAAGCCTCCCTCATAATTTTGGTCATAATCATGTACATACTCTCCCATTGTAAATACTTATATTTACTTAAAACAGATTTATCATTTAAAGTTTTCCTTAAAATCAAATTTACTATGTTTGTAAATGGAAAAACAGGATCACCTGCCATCAGTGGAAGGTAATCAAAATAATAATAATTAAAAGAATGCTATTAAATGCTGGCCAAAACTGTTTTCCGCAGAAGGGCTTTAGCCTGAGATCTGCTGTTTTTGTTAAAGAGCAAGTGTTAGAGAGTGTGAAAGGCATATACACACTAAGCAGAAACTTTCTCCTGGATTCATATGGAATTAAAAGACAATTAAAAGTAACTATTCCCATCCATGGACCATCAGTAACAGTGCCTAATTCCAACTTGGGAAAATCCAGATTTAGCATTAAGAAACGTGTCAGGATTTGGCAAAATCCATGCACTTAAAGTCAATGATAGGATAGGGAAGGCTCAAGAACAAGGGAGGGGCCTGGTGTGCAAGAAAATGGAAAGAAGGAAGCAATATAGAAAACAGGGTAAGTTCCAGTGATAAATTAGAACACATAACAGATCTCTAGTATAATTCACTACATGTTACTATGCATTATATACATTATTGTGTGTGTGTGTGTGTATGTGTACATATTACTGTGTATATGTATAAATTACTGTGTTATAGTACGCAGATAGTATAATATCATAATGAAGAGCTTGGATAGTGGAGCCCAATGGCTGAGACTCAATCCCATTGCCACAAACTTGGATGAGTTAACCTCTCTAAACCATAGTTTCCTTATTTAAAAGTTCATCTGAAAATGGGCATAATATTAGGATCTATCTCACAGGATTATGAGGATTAAGTGAGGAAATATATGTAAAGGGCGTGAAAGAGAACCTGCTAGATAGTAAGCACTATGTCAGTGTTTGCTAGGAATGGTTGGCAGAATAAAAGCCCCCCAAAGATATCCACATCCTAATCCCTGGAACCTGTGAATATGTTGCCTTACATGGAAATGGGGGTATTGATGTTATTAAGGTTAAGGGCCTTGAGACGGGAAGATTATCTAATCACATGGGAGAACCATTCCTAGATGATGTCAGGGTGATGTGACAATGGAAGAAGGGTCAGAGAGATGCAACACTGTTGAATACAAAGATAGAAGGGCCACAAGCCAAAGAATGTGGGTGGAAAAGCAAGGAAACTATTTCTACTCTAGAACTGCTAGAAAAGAATGCAGCCCTACAGACATCTTGTTTTAGTATTCCAACGAGGCTCATGTCAGACTTTTAACCTATAGAACTGTAAATTAATAAATGTGTGTTGTTCTAAACCACTAAATTTGTGGTAATTTGTTACAACAGCAATAAAAAAAATAATACATTGTGATTATTACAAGGTGAGGACTTGGACTCAATAGGAGCCTAAAAACTGGAACTGAGATACAGGTCAGAGAAACTTCAGGCTACATACCATGAGTAGTACTACAACTTCTCCATTCTTCCCTGGCTTTAAGGTAATCAGTCCCAAATCCAGAAGCAAGACCAGGTTTTCATGTGGAAGTTAAGTGGCTTTGGTAGTGGGGTGTAGGCAATACTATGTGTTCAAACCTGTTGCCCCCTCCTGAGCACAGAAGAAAACTATGTTTCTATCTACATTGTTTCTAGATAGGCCATTTTAAACAATGGATATTGAAAGAAGTAAAGTTTGCCTCTTCCAGGTCTGGCTCCTAAAATATCTTAATCTTCCATGGTCTCCTGATCCAAGATGCTATAACCACACAAAGGCAGCAGCACTGAGATCCTGGAGTGAGCCCTTAGAGAATAGATGCCTCAGAAGACCACCCAACCTACTTTCAACTGTGATTTGAGAAAAAAATTATTTTTGATTGCACGGGTTGGTATGTTCTTCTCTTAAAATGTTTGAATTTCTTAGACTCATACAAGTTTAAAGCTAGAGAAAGGGAAAAAGTAGTATGTTTCTTGCATAAGCCTTATCAAAGGAACAGCTGGGACAACGTAAGGACTTTAGTGGCATCTTATTTGTGAGCTGTCTACTCCTCCCATTACTTATAAAGCAATCAGGAGCACCCTGCCCCCAATCTTAGCCACCCATTCTGTTTGTGATAAATCTTCAAGTGAGGGATAGGACGGTTCCTCTTTAGCCCCTCTAAGAACATCACGGACCCCTGATTTAAGTACTACCTAGCAACCAAGAGAAGAATAAATCTTAGCAAACCTATTTAGTTTCCTTCTATGGCAGAATGACAGTCTCCATAAATAATATGTATAGTCTGATTTTACATCTCATATGATCTTTTCTATAACAAAATAGGTAAGGATGGTCCAACCATAATCTTATTGGCATGACTAACTGACCTGAGGTTTGCCCCAAAACAATAAATACCAAGGCAAGGAGATCTGCCTGTTTTTCTCCCAGATGCATGAACCATATCAGCAATTCCACCCCTCAGGGGACATTTGACTTTAAATATATTAATAATAGTACAGGAGGTATGTGTATCTGCAAAAAGTTTTGAACATGTTGCATGGGAATGACTGTTTTTCACATCATCAAAAGAGAGATTAAGAATTTTATCATAAATTTTTCAGATATCAGTTGACTAATTGCTATAGTTAGAACTCTGGAATGACAGAAAATATTTTAAGAGGCAATAACAATTGATGAATTTCAGTATGAACAAGTGTAAAGGACAAACATCCACAATGCAAATAGAAGACCAGGAAATAAACACTGTGCCAAAGTACAGATGGACAAGATCTAGAAGGTCATAGTGGCTTTAAATAACAGCAAGAATAAGAGGAAAAATGGGTCTTCAACTATCCATTATGTGGATGGTTGCGAAGCTCATTTTAGACCCCTCTGAGACAGCCTCATTAAAGGGAATATTGATGCCCATGGCAAGAATTCAAAGTTGGGAACATGAATTTTAGATCACCAAGGACCACTGAAGAGGAAAGAGAACTGGAAACCCATGAGCAGCCCTAGGAAAAATTTTTAACTTTTTCAAGACAAGTTGGAGGCAGGGGGCAGAAAGAAGGCAGCCAATGTCACATGCTTGAGGATGACATTCAGGACATCGGCAGAGACAGCAAGAAGATGCTGGAAAGCGAATTCCAGAGAAGTCCCAGCAGTTGTCACCATGTCTCCATGTGTATACAACAGCACTAACGTGCTCCTCTCAACAGTAATGCTGGCTGGCAAGCAAAGACAGGAGTCGGCAATGTACCAGAGGAAAGGGAACCAATTGACATGCTAATTGTGGTGGTACAGAGAGAGTTAAATGGGAGTAGAGCACCTTCCCTGCCAGTATACAAAATAAGGTAAAGCTATAAAATGACTGCATCCCCTGCTCATGAGGAGCTCAATGGTCCTGCTTGAATAAGACACTGTTACCACTGAGATACAGTGATCCTCATAAGATGCAGATGATTATAAAGGAAAAAGTGTGCCTTCCTTTATAATATCCTAACAATGTTTTCCCCGCGTAATTTGTGTACTCCATTATGAAATATTAATGGAATTTTTCAGTCAATTAAATGCTATATGCAAATGTCATCAAAATGTAATTAGCAATAAATTAAACGTGGCCATGAAGTAGAAATTGGTGTGAGAATAACCTATCCCCTGCTGATTAGTAATAGCTAGCATTTGTTGAGTGCTTACTATGCACCAGGCAGTGTGCCCAGGACTTAGAGTCATCATCTTACAGCATTTAGTCCTCACGACCACCACATAGGTAGATAGTAGTTTCCCCCAATTTATAAATGAAAGAGTTAAGGCACAGAGAAATCTAAGTAACCTGTTCCAAATCAGTCAATCAGTAAACAACAGAGTAGCTCCAGTCCAGGTTCCTCTCCAAAGCCAGGCACTTCTCCCCTAAATTGGCTGCTTCCCATAGTTCTGTACCAGGCAGGTAGAGAGGGCCTGTCCTTTCTCCCCAGTACTCTTGGGTGGGCTTTAGAGTATTCCTAGAAAAGGCGTATGCTGATGGGGAAAAAGTTACACCAACAAATGAACTCTTTACAAACTTCCACAACAGTGAAGCAAAGAATTTAAAGATATGGGTCTATCAGCTCTATAACCTGGGAAAAAGTAACTTTTTGGTCCTCCACTCTTTATCTGTAAAACAGGGATGATGAGAAAAGCATTTATCTCATAGGTTGTTGAAATGATTAAAAGATCCAATGCATATATAACTTAGAATAGTACTTGCCGCATGGGAAGTACACAGTAATTTTTTTTATTATTTTCACAATCATCAAATCAAAGCTTATTGCTACTCAAGGGTACAGATTGTACTCAGCTACCTGGAATTCCTGGGACCCAACCTGAAGACTCAAGAGTGTTCTTCACTAAATACTAATACTTTCTCCCTTAATTTGGAGAAGGCTAGCCATATAACCCTTGGCCTTTATGTCTCTGAACAGCCCTTCTCAAATGTATCCTTACTTTTTTCTAACATTTCCTGGGTCTTCTCCCTGTACCCAAACTTAGATCCGCCACTCTAAATCACCAATGCGGTAGAATTTAAAAGAAGCACATATCACAACCTTCACATCTCCATTTTAAATCTCAAGTTAGCTTCCAAGATACTCAGCCCACATCCAGCACCCTCTCATCTGCCCCACCTGTTCATCGCTCTCCACTGCATTTGTTCATTTGAACAAGTCCATCTCATCCACTAAACTGGGGTATGTCTATTTGTTACTCATCTTTGTTCTTTCCTCATTTCTGTCACCTCACCCCAAAAGATATTCTATAGGCTTTATCTGTTCAACAAATGATTTTTTTAAATCAGTAAGTGGCACTATTTCAGGGATCCCTAAGACCAACTCCAGGTTCAGCAATTTGCTACAGGGACACACAAGACTCATCACATAATACACATCAATGAAAGGATACAAAGTGAAATGAACAAAAAGAAAGGTTACATGGGGTAAAGTCCAGAGGGAACCAGGTACAGGCTTCTGAGAGTTCCCTCCCAGTAGTCACACAAGATGCACTTAATTCTTCCAGCAATAAATTATGACACACCTGTCAAGTATTGTCTACCAAGTAAGCCCAGAGTCTCAGCATCCAAGGTTTTATTGGGAGGTCAGTCACATAGGCACCCCCTATCTACCACATGTCAAATTTTCAGACACCCGGAAAAAAAGGTGTTCGGCTAAACCATATTGTTTGCACAGTCTACACACATTGAGCCACCTTTATCATTTAGAAAAAACTTCCTATCGATGCAAGAAACTGTATACTGTCACATTCCCATATGCCACTTAAGGGCAAGCCTTACAAACAGACCTGTCTAAGAATAGCAGTCTCCAGGCCTAGCTATGTTAACCTCTTTCAGCACAGGCAGAATGAAATGTGAAATCCAGAATGTTTCTTTCATTTTCAGTTTTTCTTTTCAGCAGCTGAAATATAACAATGTGAGGAGATCACAAGTAACTTAGTACTAATGATCATTAAAATACCAAAATTCACTTATGTAAATTAATGAGAATTCAAGTCCATCCTAGAATGGCACTTTACTTGCTTTCTGCTAAGATTTCTTTTAATAGGAGAGAGAGAGGTTTGGGCACGATCAATGCCCTGGGATTTGCACAAGGAAGGTCATCAAATTTCTCATTTGCTACAGAAAAGTTTAAAGTCTAATCTAGTCGAGCTTCCCAATTAAGAGATTAGGAAACTGAGGCCCAAGAAATGCATTTCTCATTCTCAGGAGGCAATCAGCTAATATAGGATAGACAGGAAGAGGGATGCTGCCTACGGACCTGAAGGTAGTCTCCGACCTCTAGACCTTTTCTCCTTGTTATTACAGAGAACGGCTGTTTTGCTTGTTTTCTTTTTTCACAGTCTCTTGATGATGGCTTTCTAGAACTTTTTTTAGGTCAAGTAATATTTGACAAGGAAGCCAAGAATAATCAATGGGGAAAAGGATATTCAATAAATGGTGTTGAGAACACTGGATAACCACATGCAGAAATGAAATTGCAACCAATCTTAATCCACTTACAAACAACAGAACTCAAAGTGAATTAAAAACTTACATTTGAGACCTGAAATCATAAAACTACTAGAAGAAAACACAGGAAAAAGCTCACTGATGTTGGTCTTAATAGTGATTTCCGGGCACAACAAAAACAAAACTATTGTGAACCTATTAAAGTGCACAGAAAAATAATCAAAATGAACAGGCAACTTACGAAATACAAGAAAATGTTTACATGTCATATATCTGATAAGAGGCTAATATTTACTAAAATAGTTACTGTTAAAAACAAGACAATAGGCCCAAAGTAGAAGCACCTGTGCTAAACTACATGTCACCAAACAGACTTAATTTCTCCCAGAAATGCAATCTTAAAATCAATGAAGAATTGTCTGACCATCATTGGTTAGGTTTTCTGCCTGTTAACGCTGCTGTCATCCCCTAAAGGAGTCTTGTAATAATCAACCCACTTTTTTTGCCAAGTATAACTTCTTTGTTCTCACTCCCTTCTGCCTATAGAAGCCTTTCATTCTGCACAGCTCCTCAAAGCTTTCTAACTGCTAGATTGGATACTGCCCAATTCGAATCAATTTTTGCTGAAATAAACAAAAGCTTTTAATGTGCTTCGGTTAATCTTTTAACAGTTCCAGTGTCAAAAGAGGGAACCTAAGGAGACCCCAGGAACAAAAAGCCACCAGGGAGAAGTACCTGCTGAGCTTCTTGAGCTCGCAGCTTTCTTTGCTGCCTCTGGAGGTGGTAAGTCCCTCCTGGATCTTCGCTCCACAGTTAGCGTTATGAGTTTTCAGATTTAAAAGCATTTCTTTTCTTGGACAGGGTCTAGAAACCAGCCTGGGCTAGACCCGGTCCGCCAGAAACTAGCCCAGGCTGAACCTGGTCCAGGACCACAAACTGGCCTGGGCCAGACCCCAGGCAGCTCCGCCTAAGTGGGAATCACTCCATTGTGAGGTCTCATATGAATAAAATTTTGTTTTAAGGCTGAACAAGCAGATTAACCTTTACCAAAGATCAGCCTGAATTACAGTGGCCGTAGTGGAGGAGAACTTTTAACTGAGATAAGCTTATCCATTTATGAGGTACCCTAGTGAAAAAGGGGTCTCAGCCAAGCACTCACCATGATAGGCAAAGGGAAAATATTTTTCCTTCTCTACAGTTTATGGAGACCAGAATGAGACTTGCTGGGATACCTTACTCGACAGTCTGCAGACAGGATCCTGGGAAAACTGGGGAAGCCAGCAAATGGAGAGTTCTTATCAAACTCAGCTCTTCTACATTTCTATCTGTGAAGCCTATCAAGAGAAAAGGTAAAATTTCACTTTGTCCCTTCCTTTTCAAATTCTGATCAGCAGGCAAAAACATATGTAAGAATTACATCTTTGAATTGTGATGTGTGACTGCTTTTAAGTACTCATTTCTTGTCTATCCAGTCTCTCCAGGACTGTCTTCTCATTTGTCTTTGTGCCCTGAAAACTTGGCTTGGCAGGCCAAGTTGGAAGCCCCCAAAATGTGGCCGGACAGAAATGTGAATTGTACTTTACTTGTGGCTAGAATCCAACTGATGGTTGCCAGCTCTTGGGTGAGATTATCTAAGTATTCCTTTCTTTTAGTTATCTTTGGAAGTGGTTCTAGATCTTGGGAGGATAGTATCTTTTGCGACCTCTTTGGAGATTTTTTTTGCATTCATTGGGTTGTTCAGTACTGCCAGGAATATTTACTATTTATCTCCCCTGAAACCTGACAAGATATTTGAAAAGATTTTTTTTGTGTATGTGTGCAAGTAGGGTCAGAAGTTAGCCATATTGGAAGCTAATATTCAGGGCCACCACAAATTTAATAAGAAGAGGGGTGATTAATTTTTCAGTCTTTGATGAATGAGAAAATAGGAGGACGAAATTCTAGAGAAAGGAAGAAGGAAAATGAGTGGAAATAGGAAAACAGAAAACAGACTCATCTGGGATTTAGGTTCCTCTGAAAAAAGGATCTAGTATTGCATGAAAAGATGAATTCTCAGGGACCAGTAAGAAAACCACACCAACTGCTTTCTTTCGAAAGATGCTGGCCATTCTTTCTTCCGTGGTCCCATAGTACTTTGTCTAGTCTCCTATTTCTATGTGGTCACTACAAAAACAATGTTTATTATAAGTCTGTCTCTTGTACACTCACACAAAGCAGGGACTTGGCCCTAGTAATTTTGGGTCACCCAGGTACTACCATAGAGCCTGTAAGAGAAAGGAACACCTAAGGCTCTCATTAAATACCTGTTAAAATGACATAATGAATGAATAAATGAATATACTAAACAAGTGAAGATTGTGGATGAATTGAAAAAACTCAACACCACTTTTTAAAAAATAGCCTGAATGCAGTTTCTAATCTGACACCAATTCTCTACTTTGAAGGACACAGTAATTGTAAAAACTGCTGCCAAACCATTGCTAACAAATTTCTGGAGCTTTCTCTCACCTTCACTAGACTCCTTTCTTTCAGTGTCAACTGTTTCTTACATTTAGCTCTATTACAAATATTTCCAGTTGGTTCTTTTTAACTTTGGTTCTGAATCGATGCAATACTGTGTGTGTGTGTGTGTGTGTGTGTGTGTGTGTGTGTACGCACGCGCGTGCGCACACACACAGGCACGCGTGTATATAAAAACATGAATGAATGTGTGTAGGCGTGAATGTCTGCACATGTGTTTTGAAGTCTCATTTTATTTCTGGATTACTAGGGCCGGTTATGTTAATCAGAAAAACACAGTTGTTTTTGAGTTCAAGTCCCAAGAGAAAGCACCTCCTACAGCTAAAAATGCATTCCAACTGACATCCAGAGGTCTGCTCTAAATAACCATGCATCTGTCTACAGATGGCTTTAAATCATGAGACAAACTTGTACCTTCTGCCCCTTGTCTGATGGAAAGTCATATTTAATATTATTTCTCTCTGAGCTTCAATTACAAATGAATCTTTTTAAATTTCAAGTACTGAAAAAATAAGCAAAGCAGCTGGGCTTGCAATAAATCACCAGATAAATGTGCAGAAACTGTTTAGACCAAGAGAGTAGACGGCACAGCTGCCATCGCTGGGACGTTCCATTCTATACCAACAAGGCTGATCTGAGAAACCACTGCACAAGGAACAGCACTTCTCAGTTCACTGGATTCTGAACCATCTACTTACACAGACAAAAAATGATCCCAAATCAGAGGGAAATTGATATTCTGAGAATAAAAAAATGCTTGACGTTTCTCTAGCTTGCTTAGCCCATATTTAATCTTTAACTAAAATAAAACACAAGAGAACACAATCTTCCTTGGCTTTTAACCATCATTAGTATGGTAGAAGCAACAAATGTGCAAAGACAGAAAAGATCTAAAACTGGTCCAATGGGGATTATTTCGACAACTGGCACCTACAAGAACGTTCTCAGGTACAGACCAAGACCTTGCGGACCTGAGCTCTTTCTGCAGTCCACCACTCCCTTCCCGCCCATAAGCTAAGTTCACCAGAGTGGATTGTTGCCGTCACCTTTACAGTGGGGCAGCTCCAAGTCAAACACGGACTTCTACTGGACACTACTGGGAGATAAAGGACACTAACAAAGGGAGAGGATGGAGAGGAATGGCTGCTGGTTTATATCTCTGCTTCTATTTCAACCATCTTCAAGGCTAATATGAAGTTGGCATTTCCTAACTTGGATTTCCAACAATCTGCTTAAGCTTACGTTGCAGAATTAGAATATGTACAATTTGAACAATTAGAATAAATATGTAAGATAGAAGAGGTATTTCATTCTAAAGTTATGAAGAAGCCACATATTCTACATGTTAATGCTTTTCATGCCATTCTACCTCATCTTGGCCTGAGCCTGATTATAAAAATAAGGCAGTTTGCAGATAAAATTAGAAAGGTTGTTAAAATCCACATAAGCTTAGCACACAGAGAATATGTTAATATTCGAAATATCAGTTCGATTAAATGTTTGGTTTGAAATATGATGTTTAAATTCTTATGATATCTGATACTTGATAAGATGTGAACCTTTTATAAATATGATATGGTTAAAGCAGACTAGGTCTGTATTGTCAAGTGGAAATAAGACATTATTACATTTGATTAACGTAGTCAGTTGCAATAATTAAAACACAGGAGTGCATACATACCTTCTTTTCTGCAATAGCTTTAACTCTTTCAGGCTAAGAAACCATATATGCAAAACTGGAGCTACAGGCCACATTGTGGCTGAGTGCTGAGAGACCAACGCTGCTTCTTAACTCACTCAAAGGAGTGTTTTAGGCACTGAAGAAGACTGGCTCCTTAAGTAGTTTTTATAAATTACTGGTATGCTGATTTTGAAATAATCCTTTTTTTTCCTTCTCCATTGATGTATCTTCTGCATTTTCCTTCCTGCAAAGCCGAATGAGACACCAGCACATCCGTAAGACCTCAGAGAGCTGTCAGCCACAGATGGGAATACCTTTTCCAGGGCTGAGAGCAACTATGCAAAGGAGAAAAAAAAGGGTGGATGAAAAATTTCAAACTAATAAGTATTTTAAGAGTGTCTTTAGAGAGAAATAAGTCAAGCTCCAAACTGCATTAAAGAAATATCAAGCAGAATGTCTTTGAAGGACAGCATCTCAGCCAGAGAGTAGCAGTCTCCATTTTCGTAAGACTGCTTAATTATTTTAAAATAAATTTTGGTATTAATACTTACACAGTCCAAAACTCAAGCTCTTCAAAATTCTTAACTGTATTTACTACCCAGTAAACCCTGTTTATTATGAGGTAGTCTAGAACCATTGCTTTCATGACTCGCCATTTCTTGAGTTGATCTATTTTTCTTACTGAATTTTTTTCCTATTTTACTGTCCAGCCCCAAGAACTTCATTCGACCCTGCTATTCACAGTAGCCACAGAAAAACTCCCATGTGTCTTATTTTTTATTTGAGCTTGGAAGAGACCCTTTTGATATGTAAATTTCTCAAGTAAAGAGGGTGCTCTGACACTGAGAGTTAGACATCAACTCAATATTCTAAGGAGATTAAGATTTCAAATAATATACTCACAATTTGAATCAGATAGATGCAAAGAAAACACTAATTTAACTGAAAAACGTGTGTTCTCCTTTTAAATCAATTTATAAAGATACAACTCGATCTAAATATGAGCAGAGAGATGATGGAGATCGAGATGTGTGAGCTCTAGTACTATCCTATAAAAAATCAACCTCAGAACCTCTCTTTCCCCCACTGTACATCATATGATCACAAGAAGTCTGGAGATTGAATATTTAGTCTTCCTACAATTTGTTGCTTATACATTAATAATAATTAATAGGGGCTATTAATTCTGATCTCTGCAATATAATCTCAAAATCTGATGATTATTGGTAAATTAAGTTATAAAAAGATCAAATACTGTGTCTTACCATCTTTCATGCTGGGTATTTTGATTTGTATAAAAGGAGAGTCTTGAAGCCTTCAAGAATTCAGATCTCCTTTGTGTTATATTACATTTAAATACAGCCTTTGCGAAAATAATACAGGAACCAGAATACACTGTTGAAGAAATGCTTTAATATTTAGAAGAACAACTTAACAGTAAGTCTCAGGAATATCTAATCTGAGTTATGATGACATTCCATTTTGTGGAAGCTCATGCCTAGAATTGGCATTGGAGGTCTCATCAAGCCTTTGAAATTAACATGTAAAAGAAAAATATATATATATGTGTGTGTGTACTGTATATGTGTATGCATATTTATATTTTTACATATACAAATATGCATGCATATACACACATAGACTTCCATATATCATTCTATATGGAATGTACTTCAACATCAAGTAACTTTCTGCAATGAACTAAATCTTCCCCTTTGAAAAAGCAAATTAAGAATCAGAAGAGGACAAAGACACTCAGATTTTTTAAGTGAAATGTTCTTAGAATGCTAATAGATTGATTTTGTAAAGGAAAAAAGACCAATAATTTTATGGATTGGCTTTTAAAATTAAAATATTCTAAGTTTATAGTTAGGAATTGAGTAAAATAGACAATGATGAGCTTTTATAAAAACTATTTGAAAAGGAAATTACATGGAGCCTATATCTGTATCATATACTATTCTCTTATTTCATTAAAGTCAGTTGAATTTTGAGGAAAATTTAATCTATACATTGTGATTAATTTCTACACAAATCATGAAAAAACACTGTTGAATGTTTGATGTATTTTTAGGTCTGATTTTATACTTTTATAGTTTTTATACTTCTTCCTTCAACCCCAGGAGGTGGCACCTTGCCAAGAAGACAAGAGCTTATTATATGTGGTTTCTTTAACTACTACTCACTTACTTAAGGGGTAGAAAGTTTGTGGGCTACTGGGGAAGGGTGATTTGGAAGAATAATGAAGCTATGGATACACTTTGAAGTTTGCAGCATTCTGAGCTCATGGGACTAATAGTGCTGAAAATCTAAGAGTATAAATAAGATTATTCTGGTTGGTTCCTGTATACTAATGTATACCAAGGTGACCAAAGTATATAAAAAGAAATACTTTACCCATGAGAAGTAGTTGACCTCAACTTTGTGAATTATTTTTTCTGCCTAAAATTAATGATGCCTTTGTTCTTGGTTGGTTTTCATTCCACTCTGTTAAGTGAAACATTCCTGGAGAAAATGTGCTCACCCACCCTCAGAAGAGATCTATCCAAGTTAATTCATCAGGGCACCTTAAGAGAGGGAGAGCCCTCTGCTCCACAACGCAAGAAGCTTAATAAGAAAAATGATGGTCTAGAATCCTTGTAAGATCCTCACTAATCCACAATAATCTTGCCAACAGAACTAAATTAACCAATCCCATGCTTCTCTCTATAGACTGTTAGTACTTGTTGCAGGTTGCTAAATGACCTGTACTTTCAGAAGTAGAGGTGAAAATCAATAGTCTCTAATCTCTGAGGCTTACACAGATTGGTTTGACTTAATTAGCAGTGAGTTGGGCCCTAATTTTTTTTCACTATAATATCCTTCAACACCTGGTTGAAATTCTGCTGATGGTGGATGAGAAAGTAGACTTTGTGTTCAGTGACAGAATAAGGTGAAATTGAAATAAATGCACCAAATGAAATCATACCAGTTATAATCATTGCAATTTGGTATTTGAATTAAACTTCAAGACTGAACCTTTCTATTCTGAGAGGATCCAAAATTTAACAGCAGGCAAAACATGGCCCTCTGCTGCAGATTTTTAAACTATATCTAAATGCCTTTTAAAACACTTAGGACCTCTTTGACTTAGTGAGAAGGTAGCAGGAAGGAATGCAGCCTGAAGAGTGATCAGTGAGACATGGAGGAGAAACTCTAGGGCTCAAGGGAGCTCCTTGCCAGGCAGCATAGCTCTGTCTGGGAGGTTTGGGACCTTATTTCAGACTGAACCTTAGAGTCAGCTGGGAGTGAGGATTTCAAACTGAGGGATCAGTATATGCTGGCAGTTCTCAAGGATGTCTTTATACTTTTGAAAATTATTGAGGCTCCTCCAAGAACATTTTCACATAGGTTACTTCTCTCAATGTTTACCATATTTAAAATTACAACTAATTTTTAAAATTTCTATTCATATATTTTAAATAACAATAAACCTTGCATACGTTATCACAAAGAATATATTTTTATGAAAAATAACTATGTATTCCAAAATAAAGAATTTAGTGAGAAGGGTGGCATTGCTTTACTATTTACATTTTTGTAAATTTCTTCAGTGTCTGCCTTAATAGAAGATAGCTATCGCCTGCTTTATTCTCATAGTTGCTTCTGAATTTAGTCTGTTGCAATATGTTGTTTTGGTTGAAGTGTATTAAGAAAATATAGCCTTATTTAAAAATTGGAAAAATTGGAAAAAGGAATATGTTAATAGCCTTTCCAAATAATTGTGTATATTACTCTTTGATACCCCACTAAAACCAGGCAAGTGGTAGTTTGTTTGTTTTTTTAAAGATAAGCTGCAATTTGAACATTTGAAACCACAGAAATGAATTTCTCATGCTCTAGTACATGAAAACCATTGTTCTATCTTGTATATCAATTGGATCTTTTATATAGGTGTGACAGATTCTGGAAGTCATGCATTGGCCATTTGGAAAATATTAGATCCCTGAGTTTAAATTCAGGTCTTCCAAATATTGGTGCATTGTATTATATGTTATCAATAAAATCACATTTGTTGGTATTACCCCCAGTCTCACAGTAAAGGCTTTAAGTATTTGGAAACTGTCAAGCTCACAGTGATAGACTCAAGTTTTCAAAAATTCTAATTTTTACTTGAAAGCTTAAAGTTTATCATCAGCAAGAAATACTGTCAGTTGTTTTCCTTGAAGTGATAAGCTTATTTCATTCTTTTTAAAATAAAATTCCTGCCAAATACCCAGGTCTATATAGTTTTCCAGTCATGCTTTCAAATGAAAATGGCATTTTCAGCATCTAAAGAACTGATCTGATGTGTGTTATCATCTGAACTGTAAATATAGTTAAATCATAATAAACATTTCATAGTATTGAACCAGACTTGTATTCCTAGAATGAAATCTAGGTAATGGACATATTATATTGACTTGCCAGCATCCCTGTCTTTGAAGGTCGACCTCCTCCCCATTTCATGTTATTTTAGTGGCATGCTCCACCACTGCCAATATAGAAGAGCACGAAGATAAAGCCTAGAAAACAATACACTCTACCTGATTAGGGTTAACATTTTTCTTAAATTCTATTTGAAATTTTCCTATGTAGAGTTGTTTGATCTATATTCATGTGTAAGAAGAATCTATTTTAGGTATAAGTGGGTAGGTAGGTATTGATTTTATCAAGGTATGCTAGTTTAATGAGGTAGGGTGGGGATGGGAGGAGAGGAAACGGGATGGAATTGGGAATGAATCAGACAAAATGAAATCAGAACAGTAAAAATAACATAGGTATTATCTGTTACTTAAAGGTTAAAAAAAATTCTTCTGTGAAATCATAAAATTTCAAACATTTTATAGCTTTATTTTTATGTTCTCATCTTTTTCATGATTATTGGTCTAGTCAGGTTTAACTTTTCTTGAATTTCAGTAATTCATATTTTCTTAGAAAAAGTTTTGCATTCATGTTTTCTTATAAATTAGCCTACTCTTATATACATTTTGATATCTTTTCTAACTGTGGATATTTTACATTTCTCATTCCTAATTATGTATTTAAGTATTTAATCTTTCTTGATTAGATGAGCTAGTGACTTAATTGGATACCATTGTTTTCTTATTATAAAAATAGTATTGTACATTTAGTCATTCTATTTTGTATTCTAATTCATTAACCATTGCATTTATACTGATTCTTTCCTCCTGCTTTCCTAAGCTTAATTTGTTGTTCTTGTTCAATTTCTTCAAACTTCATGATTAATTCTTTCATTTATATGTAACTTCCTTTCCTGAGAGTCATCTCCCTGACTTTTTATAGCTCTCTAAATGACTCAATTCTATTCATATTCCACTAATTATTTTCTAAATTTTTCTTTAAATACAAAAAAAAAAAAATTAGTTCTTTCAGCTAGAACAGGTAATGCTTTCCTCACTATTTTTTCCTGTGGTTAATCAGAGAGAACATTTCTTAATGCTTTTCACAAAGCCATTCATCCAGGCACAAACCTCAAGAGAAGCACAGATGGGTCAAATAGGCCACCTTGGCTACAAATCCTGCGTGATCAGTAAAATAGCTCTGAGAGATACAAATAATTTTGTCAAAGTAGAAGCCAATTTGGGGCTTGGAAGAAGAGAGGAAAAGACCCTTGCTAAGATCTCACTTTGGGTACTGGGTTTAATCTTACACAATTTATTGAATTAAACTTCCATTGACCTCCCTTTAACACTAAAATTGCCAAAATGCCTGAATCTGTTAATGGAAAAATTACACAAACATATCACAAAGAAAACCAAGGTCCTGTCCAAGGACAAATTATTTTTATAAGAATTTAATGTAAAGCATTCTGACCATCTCTGAGAGGCACTAGAAGGTTTTAAAAAATGTCTCCTGATTTAAGCTACTAAAAGAGTATTTATAACAGCTATGATTTTTTCCAATGAAATCCTGTAGGAGACAGGTCTCTAATTTAAACTTACAGGACTCTGCAAGTTACAGTGGAAAAAAAGTGTTTCAAGGTATTATACTGTTGTCTGTACCTTGAAATTTTTATCAAAATCAGAAGAGATTTTTATCAGCTGAATTGGGGGTTGCTAAATCATGGGTTTAGATGACTTCCAAAGAACCATTTCTGGGCTACTATGTTATTAATACAAGGATTAAAGTGCATTCAAAAGGCCTCTAGCAAGACACAGCATAACTGCTCCACAAAGTCATTATATTCTAGTCTCTCAGTAATTCGGAGGCTGAGGGCTTGGGCCAGCAGGATGAACAGCCAGTAGACAAGGACTATGACCAAATTGGATTTCCTTTGCCATGGCATAGGTAGGAGTGGTCAATCTGTTTCTACTTTGTTTTGAATAAAGAAATAATTCTCCTCTGGAAAAATTTCTACCAACCCTAAACGCTCCTGTGATTATAGTTGAACAAAACATGTGTCTTCCTTTTCACAAACCAAGACTGTTGTCTCCTGTTCTGGGATATTGGGCAGCTGCTTTCCGCTGGACCAAGAGATAGGGCTGTGATTCAGGGATTAATTGAAGTAATTTCCCTAGAAACAATAGAAATTGTGTAAGTCACTCTGTGAGGACCAGATGAACTTAGGAAACAAGGGCTGGGCATGATTTTACAAACAGTAGAATCTTAAAAAGCTTCTGACCAAGGGTCAGTCTTGGTAATATTCTCATGATGCATTTCCATAGTACATTTTATCCTTGCTAAGTTATTACTCCCACATATATATTTTTTTGGGACTGCAAAAGTTAGTCTTTGAATTGCTCAAAGTCACTGATTTTCTTAGTGGCAAGGCCAATAGCAGACCTTCAGATATCAAAGCACATGCTCTTTTTCAATGGTATCTAAATGGCAGAGCCACACAGAGGAGCAATAGAGAAAGCAAACCAACTGGTGCAATCTTTTCTAAGTTGCTCAGAGGAGATAGGCCTTTATCTTGAGCTCCTTTGTATATCCTTCAAATTTGATTAATCTTTCTCCCAGCTCCAGCTTACTCTTCTATATAAAGGAACATCACTGCAAAACATACTTTTTGCTAGTTCGTTTCTTGTTTAAATGTGAGTCTATTGAAGAATAAACGAAAGGTTACATTTATTGAGCGCTTATTATGCTAAGCATTGTTCTAAGCACTTTATATGTATTCTCTATTTTAATTTCCCCAACAGCCCTATATGATAGGGTACTATTATTATACCCATTTTAAAGATCAGGAGACTAAGGCAGAAAGGCTAAATAACTTGTAACATTCCCAAGGTTGGAAAGTACTGAAGATTTGAACTTAGATGATATCTAGATTTTTAACTTTTTCCATTCGACAGTGGTTCAGTATTTTTTTTTTTTTTTAAGTTTTGGAGCTTATAGTGTGCGTTTAAGACTAAAAGGAGGAAGGGAAAGATGAGAGAGAAGAACAGGTTAAGTGGAGACCAGAGGAAGAGTACTGTTTAATCCAATTATTTATGGAGAACTCTTGGGGAGTTTGGAAATTTATAAATCTAGTAGTTTTTTTCCTGCTACTTAAACACAATTAGTCTTTTATTTCTATGGTCTCTCTCTAGTCTTCAAACACTGAAACCAAGATTCTGGTTCCATAAAAAATACAATAAACTAGCCATTGTCTAAAAAGTAGAAGAGTTTTGAGAAAACTAAACTTCCTTTTAGGAATAATAAAAGACTTTTTTAAAACATATGGAGTTAATTTGTACAAGTGATGACACAAGAAATTAAGTACCATCATGTACATAAACAAGAAGAACCTAGGAGTGAGGAAGAATACAGGGTGTGTTTTGGCAGCCGAAAACATATCAAGACACATTCTTCTTGCTTCCAAGAAGGCTACATCCTTATTCTATTTAATTATTTGTATTTAGTTAGAAGCATGAAATACACATTAATCTCACTTGGCCTGTTTCAGAAAGAAAGGGCAAGGCCAGAGCAAGGCTGAGAGCACAATGGTGTTGTCCAGCAGCAGCCAGGACTCGGTGTTGAGCAATTAAAAAAACCAGAGTGGACATTAAAAGTTGAGTAGCATGAGGTCCTGGTCTAAAGCAGTTAATACAATGGAAGACTCAGGCGGATGGCTATTAGGTCACAAAGGTGTACTTAGAGGCCAGCTCAATCCTCTAACCCTAAGAATTCTCTGCATTTCTAGTGACTTCGCTTCCCATGTGCCTCTATTTTCAATATTGTTTCTACATAAATCTATATCACACCCTTCTCTCAAGACTAATGGTTCCTTCTGTTACTCCTCCCTGTTCTGAATCAGATGTAGATAACTATCTAATTCTCATGTACATGAACATACATGAACAATGAATAAAGAACACACAGACATGAACACGGACACACACACACCAAATACTAAAAGCATTTCTGTGTAGCACACATTACTGAAGGCGTGGAGAAGCAGCTGGATTTACTTCCTAGCTATTAAAACAACTTAAAATCTAAAAGTTCTCCAATGACCCTACCATGCTATGCAGTCCTCGATTCTCCCCTTACTTTCAGTCACCCTCACTAAACTTCTCCTCATCCTCCCAAATTCATGCTTAACTTTCATGAATAGCAGATTAGCAACTATATCGTTTCTAATTTATACACTAAGGGACTCATCTATGGACTACAAAATAATCAAAGTATTTTCTAAATAGCTCTTGACCCAGCATTGCAGCCATCCTTATCATCATCATCATCATCATCATTTTTTATTTATCCAGCTCTAAGGTCAATTATCTCCTGGTTTCTCTCTCATTTGTTGAATCCCTTCTGACCTCCAAATGTCAGAGACACACTACAGTTCAGTATTCTGACTTCATTGACTCTTATATGTTATTCCAATGTAATCTTATGAAGTCTCAGAATCTTAAATGACAAATATACTATTAACTTTCAAATTTTCTATCTACAGATCTCTTTCAAACCACAGACTCCTATATCCAGTTATGTTCTCTGCATCTCCCCTGGATGTCAAGTTGACATCTAAAACTCAACAAATCCAAAACAGTACTGTTGATTATGTCCCCAAACTTGTTTTTCCTCCAGTGTTGTCCATCCCAGTAAAAAGAACCACCATTCATTCAGTTGTTCAGGCCAAAGCATGAAAGTCATGTTTAACCCCCCTTTCTCTCCCAAACTTTATCCAACCCACCAGAAAATTCAGTGGATTCTGCCACAAAAATTCACTATAAGCCCTTATCCCTGCCTCCACCACTAAATGAATCACTATCATCTCTGGCCTGGAGATTGCAGTCACCTCCTAACTGTTCCCGTTCTTTCCTCCCTACAGTCTAATCTCTACACATAAGCCAGAGTGATCTTTTTCAAAACATAAATGAACATGTGCCACTCCTCAAACTCTTACAATGGCATCTCTTTACACAAAGTAAAATCTAAAGTCCTTGCCACCTAAGGCTTTCTGACTTTTGGGGAAACATTCTCCATGGGATTTTCATATTTCTGGGTGTCTTACATGTGAGGCACTAACTGCACTTTGTTCCAAACTATCATTTCAAGATATTTGTAAACAAAAAGCCTTAAAAGATAAAGATAGTCTCTCCCTCTGGAGCAAAGTACAGGCATGCTTACTTTCCATTATAAAAGATTCTGGTTCCATAAGTTCAGGGTTCCTCTTCTATACTATAACACAAACTGTTGTAAGCAAGTATCACTTTTTTCATGCCGCCCTATAGAAATATAAGTTTGGGGAACTAGCACAAAAACCTTATATTCTGAATAATGCTACTGATATAATAAATTTTCTTTTTGTCTCTGATCCATGGTCTTTAACTAGTATCCATGAAATTGTGGCAGACTAACTTTCAAGCAAAAGAAAATTCGACCATTTAAAGATCTTAAACACTTTCAAATTGGTAACTTAACTATCAATTCAACATACCAAAAAATCAACTAATGTAATAATCCCTATTAATAAAGGGAAATCCATATGATCATCTCTGTGAATGCAGAAAAATAATTTGACAAAATCCAACATTATTTCATGATAAAAAATGTTTGACAAACTAGGAATAGAAAGGAATTTCCTCAACCTGATAAAGGACATCTATGAAAAATTCACAACTAACATTATATTAATGGTAAAAAACTAAAGTTTTCACCCTAAAATCAGGAACAAGGAAGACAAAGAAGTTTGCTCTTTCCACTTCTGTTCAACATTAAACTGGAACCGGGGCAATTAGGCAAGGAATAGAAATAAAAGGCATCCAGACTAGAAAGGAAAAAGTAAAACTATTTGCAAATATCATTTTTATATTTGGAAAACCTTTAAGAATACATATACACACACATTCTTCATCCAAAATACAAATGGATAAGCAATACTTCAGGATACAAGATCAATATACAAAATCAGTTGTATTTTTATACATGGGAAGGGCAGTGAATGATCTAAAATTGAAATTATGGAAATAATTCCATTTAAACTAATATGACAAAAAATAAAATACTTAAGAATATATTTAACCATAGAAGTACAAGACTTGGTACACTGAAAACTATGAAACACTACCAAAATAAATTAAAGACCTAAAATGTAAAGACATCTTGTGTTCATAGATAGAAGGACTTAATACTTTTAAAACCTTGAAACTCTCCAAATTGATCCAAATCCATTGCACTAAAAAATGAAAAAACTGATCCTAAAATTCATGTGGAAATTCAAGGGATTCTGAACAGCAATAGCAAAGTTGGAGAAGGCACACATCCCCATATCAAAATTACTATAAAATTGCAATAATCAAAACAATGTGATACTGGCATAAAGAAAGATATGAGGATTGATGGAATAGAATTGAGAGTCCTAAAGTACACCTTCACATTTATGGTCAATTAATTTTAAAAAGGATACCGAGATCATTCCATAATGAAGGAATAATCTGTCAACAAATAATGCTTGGACAACTGAATAATCTCAAAAGAATTAAATGTGACCCCTAACTCACACACTATACAAAAATAACTCAAATCAATGAAAGACCTAAATGTAAATGCTAAAAACTATGACTTTTAGAAGCAAAAATCAATGTAAATATTTACAAACTTGAATAAGACAACAGTTTTATTCAAGTTTTATTCAAGTTTTATTCAAGTTTTATTCAAGTTTGACACCAAAAGCAAAAGCAGCAAATGAAAAATAAATAAATTGGACATCAGAATTTAAACTTTTCTATCAAAGGACATTATTATGAGAGTGAAAAAAACAATCTACAGAATAGGAAAAAATGTGAAAATTATATATCTGATAAGTTTAGGATTCAGAATTTTTTTTTAAAGAACTATAACGAAAATACAGAAAATGGGCAAAGGACTTGAAAAACATTTCTCCAAACTGATATGCAAATAGCCAATGTTCAATATCATCAAGAATCAGGGAGATAAAAATTAAAAACACAATGAAATGCCACTTCATACCCACTGGGATGGCTATAATTTTTAAATACTGGAAAATAAAATGTGTTGGCAAGGCTCTATTAAGGATGAACCTTAATATATTGCAAGTGGAAATGTATGCTGCTACACAGTGAAAAACAGTTTGGCATTTCATCAAAAGATTCAACATAAAGTTACCATAACACTCAGCAATTCCACTCCTATGTATATATCCAAAAGAATTTAAACTATATGTTCATACAAAAGTATAAATGTTCACAGCAGCATCATTTATAGCAGGCAAACACTGGAAATACAAATGTTCATTATTGATGAATGGATAAACAATAGTAGTATATATATTTTCAGTGGAATGTTATACAGCTATATAAAGGAATAAAATATAACATGGATGAATCCTTAAAATATTATACCAAGTGAAAGAAAACAAACCAAAAAGACCATAATTGTATGATTCCATGTATACGAAATGTCCAGTAGACTAGGCAAATCCATAGAGATAGTATAGATTAGTGGTCGATAGGGGATTGAGGGAGTAGGCGTGCTTTTATTTCTTTTGGGGAATGATATATAAATGTTCTGGAGTTAGACAGTAATGATGTTTGCACAACATTATAAATATAATTAAAAACCACTGAATTTAACAATGGTTAAAGCGGCAAATTGTATTAATTTTATCTCTAAATTTTTAAAGGATGTGACATTTTATCTCTAACCTAGCACAGTTCCTAACATATAGCATGTGTTCAAATATGAACTGATGAATGTGAACCAAAGATATTGAGCGCAAAGAAGTAGAACAATTTAGATTCAGTTGAGCAAACACTGAAGTTCTACATATCAAAGGTAAGTCCTGGGAGACTAGATAAGTGAGGAAGGATCCAGTGATGTGCTAGTAAATGTTTAACAACCGGTCCTCTTTGATGGGGAGAGCCCTAATTTATAAGCACTCCACTTTGGCCGGTTTCAAGATACCTGGCATCACTAAACACAGACTTGAGAAGAGATATGTACAATATTGGCTCTCGTGAGCCAGAACAAGCCAGGTCCAACATACTACTGGAAAAATTCAAAGTCAGGGAGTTGAGAGAGAAGCACCACCGGTGCAGTGTTAAGTGAGCTTATTTCCTAGGGCAGAGTGGCTTTGCTGTCTGCACAGGTGTGAATTATAATGAGAAAACCATCAGACTCCTAGAGGCACATACTATTCCTGATTAAGATGCTAGGATTTCCTCACAAAGAGGACCTGGGAAAAAAAGAACAGCCACTGCTTTTGGTCACTGCTGTCTTGATCCACATAAGCACCTGCTAGCTGACACCTACAGATTCATCACAGAAAGTCACAGAAAGTCAATACAAATTAAGAGCTCTGCTTTCAGAAGCAGAAACTCACTTATGGGAACACTGTGGAGACAGCTCAAGTCTCAGGACATAACTGAATTTCTGTTGTGTTTCGCAAGTTAATTTTGTACTGTCTGTCCTGAGCCAGAGGATTCAGGCTGCCTATTCCACACCTGCTTGTTTACTGCTCCAGGTGGTTAGGATTTCAAATTGTCATGAAGTAACCTGGAGAAAGCAGTTTAAATGCCCACATAAAATTTTCTGAACATATTATCAGAGAAAGTATTATTTTAAATCTCACAAATGTCTCCAGAATCTATCCAACCTGAATGGGGAACCGTTGACTCAGAATAGAAAGGTGAGTATATCCCAGAGCCACCGATGCAATTAGTGGTTTGAGATGATCAGTCGGGGCAATACAATTGCAGTTCTAAGTGTAATAGGTTTGTGACTAGGGAAAAAGGTAAGATGTCAATAATGAAAGTCCCCATAGCCATCAAAAACCAGACAGGCAAAAAACCACACGGTGAAAGAATCTCACCCAAGCATATTTATCATGAATTCAGACTTCTGGTGAATTGCATGATAAATCTCCTAATAAAACCAAAACACTACATGGACATAAAGCTTTTCCATATATGAATCTCATCACCATCTCTACCCCAACACACAAGGCAAGGTAGAAACAAAAACTAAGCTTCCTGTATATGAGAATGAACATACATACTTCTCCTTTTTTTTTTTTCATAAAGATCACAAACACTGAAAATTTTAAGTGTAGCAAAACTCTTATTAACAAGCTAAACAAACTTGACAACGGGATAAAATGCGAAGAAGGGCAACGATAATCCAAAAGACATGTTAATTAATGGTGTGTCTTCCTCAGGATGTATTGTTTCTCTGCATCAACATCTTAAATAATTGAGCAACCTCTGGAGGCAGTCTTCAGAGGCTGTTTTTAATAGCAACAGTTTATTAAAACAATTAGAAAGAGCAGTTCGAGTCATCAGAATGGTGTGAAATGGACTTTGAAGCCACAAATTAACAGTGTTTCAACCAGGTGAGGAGAGCTACCACTAATCTGATAGGATTTTTCTGACCCAAATGTATAAAAAGACAAATGATTTAGTATCATGTTGTAGCAAAATAGCAAGTGCTTAACTTATGCCAGCATTTCCAAGTCTATACTCCCTACACAGAAAAAAAAAATAAAATTACGCCATGCTATATTTGCTTGTTAGATATGGAACATGTTAAAGCTCTGAAGGGGGAAAATAAAAGGGATAACTTTTTTTATCCATTTACTAAACATTTTTAATAAAAGCAGTCATATCTAAAGGTTACTAGCATTTCTCAGGACAGTTTGGGAAACCCTGCTATAAGACTTTTTTTTGAAGCATTCACAGTGGTAATTTTTTCTGACCTATTGCAAATGTACTTTAAACATAGCTCCCTCATACTTACACCCAAGGGAAAATAGTAAGATACTCAGCCAATGGGTGATCCCAAAACTCCAGAAAGGCTCACAGGAGATACAGTGTCCCATGTTGCTGTTTTATCCATATGGATAGTGATGACAGAAATGGCCCATCCTATAGTATACAGGCAAACTCTTCATTTAAGGACCAGATAGTATGTATTTGGACTATACAGTATTTATTATGACTACTCTCCCTTTGTAACATAAAAGCAATGGTAGATAATATGTAAACAAATAAGTGTGGCTGGGTTTTGATAAATATTTATTTACAAAAACAGGAGGTGGTAGTTACCTGGCCTATAGGTCACAGTTTGTCAATCTCTAAGTAAGGCATAGTATTAGCTGCTGCCGTGAACTGAATTGTATTCTTCTACTCCCCACCTCCACCCCAATTCATATGTTGAAGCTGTAACACTCAATGTAATGTTATTAGGAGAAGGGCCCTTGTAATCCCCTTATAAGAGAAAAGAGCTTTTTCTTCTCTGCTATGTGAGAATACAACCAGGAATCTGCTGCTGCCTCCATCCTCCAGACTGAGAGAAATTCCTGTTTCAGACACCTAGTCTATGGTATTTGTTATGGCAGCCTGAGCTGAGCAACATAGCTGCCACTTTGAGAAACCATCAATTCTGCTTATCAGTGTCAATCTTCTTGTTTACTGTTTTTTTAACCGAGGGGGGGGAGGGAGGGGGAGAGGGGAAGAGGGGGAGAGGGGAGGGAGGGCAGGCACTTTGAGACCAGGTAAGCAGCAAAAGCTATTCCTGGTGTTCATCTAACAACATAAGCAACCAGCATTTTATGGAGTAAAGCTTTGGTGAAGGCAATACTCAAACTTGAAATGTTTTCAAATGCAAACACTAAAGCAACTAATGTTTCTCAAAGTGTGGTCCATGGACCACATACATTCAAATGATCTCGGCATGTTTTGTTAAAAACAGCAATCTGGCCCTATCCCAGCCCTATCAAATCTGCAGCTATGAGGGGAGGGCCAGGAAGGTGAAATTTTTTTAACCAAGATTCTAGAAAACTCCAAAGAACAATATAATTTGATTGCCACAAAACTAATAGGGAGGCAGCAATAAAAATCCTACATCATCTTATGGAATGGCATGGAGCAACAATGATCTGAGCCACAGAAGGAAAAACCCAAATCTGAGGCAAAAAGGAAAGATGTATAAGTTACAGGAAAGCAGCAACTGTGTTTCTTGCAATGTCACATGGAGCAAGCTAGAACTCGAAGGAAAAGTCAGCAGGTGCATGTGTCTCTCTGCAAGGCAGGTACCTGGCTCACCACAGTTGAGCCCATGTTGGGCCAGGCTGGAAGTATGTTGTAGGAGAGGAGCTCTACCCACCTGTTGCTCTCCCGTTCTATAAAACGAGTGTGATAGCAGAATTGCAGGTGGTGGACAAGCAGCCTGGGCCAGGCACCTGCTCTGCAGGGAGGTATTTGGGAATGCCAACTGCTAGCACATGGTGAATACGCAGTGTGAAGCTGGATTTAGCTGCAGCCCCTTTTGTGGAGGGAGGAAATGCTACTTGTTCTGTGGAAAGCTGAGCTGAGGTATATCCCCTCCCTGAGGGTTGGCATGAGCCCCTGTTCCCAGCTAACTCCTGACCTGACACATGGAGAGAGGTGACCCTTTATTTCTACTCTAGGTAATTTACTGGTCAATCACTCTCTCCTCAGGGCAAAGTCCAATAGATTAACTCTTATAGAATGCTGTCTAAGTAAATAATTCTATCTCAAGTTTAGATACGTGTTCAGAAACATACACATATGTGCTTATACTTACACAGTCCTTTCAGGATTTATCTACATAAAACATAATCACATATTTTTCCTAAAGTTCCACTTTTGTTATTGTGTTTTGAATAGGATGACATGAGGGTTAGACTTGCTTATCAAAGTTTAAGATGTGGTGCCAGGTGTTCCATCAACAGGAAAAAGCATGACCCCAAGGTCAAGACACCAAAATGAGTATTCTGCTCAAAACTTCAGTGCACCCAGCCTCAGGGCTGCAGGCAAATGACTTTGCTGGCTCTTGTGTCTCAGTTTCCTCATCTGGAAATACGGATGATGGGATGTATGATAAGCATTAATTAGTGTTTGTGAAGCATTAGAGATCCACTGATGAAAGGGACAAATTATTATTTTTCTCAACATGGGCAAACACTTGGTATAAATCCAGCTAAATCATGCAGAGTTAATTACCTGTAAAACTTGAAACTGTTGTCTCCAATCTATTTCTCACTTTCCTGCCCCAGGCAGATTTAGTACCTGTTGTGTTTTACTGTGAACCACCAAAAGAAGTTAGCAGACAAATTAGATCAAAAGATATGACTGTGGTTCATATAGACTCCTATTTCCCTGAAATAACTATTGGAGGAGCAACAAAAGAACCACATATTTAATGTATAATTAATGTTAGGTTATATAGCAACCTGCACTAAGCAATAGTAAGCATATTATCTCAAATGACGAATGAAAGCCAAGATATCAAACCACAAAAAATACAGTTGTATCCATATCATTCTTTCACTTATACCAAAGATTATTAGGTTGCTACATTTAAAATATTTCTTAAAAATCCTAGGCCAGCTAGGCGTTTGATACAGCAAGCACAACTTCCCAAGTAATGAGGACTTATATTTCACCTTTCTAGGAGAGGTGAAAGGAACACATTGCAGCCTTTGAGTAAGACTGTTTAAATATCATATTTCAAGCAACTCCTGAATTTGGACAGTGCAACAAGAAAACTCAAGCAAAAAAAAAAAAGTCTGGGGTAGCAGAGTGAAAAGGTACAAGTTACCCTTAAATCTGCAATAAATCGAATCACAGTGAGCCTTCCAGAAAGCACAATTCTAGAATAAAACGTTTTACCAAAAACACTTACCAGCTCAAACAAGACTTTCGTCTTGCCTTACAGAAGGTGGGCAAAAATCCTCAAGTCCTTTTAGGTTCAGAGAGGGCTGGTTTTGGTGTAAGAATATGGGAGAGAGCACAAGTAGAGAAACACTCAGGCATCCAGTAGCATCTGAGCTACATTAGAATGTGCAGACCTGGAGCAGAGATTCAATATCACCTGAAACTTGTTAGGAATGCTAATTATCAGGTCCCATTCCAGACCTCCTCAATCAGAAACTGTGGAGTGAGGCCTAGCAATTAACAAGCCCTCCAGGTGATTCTGATCCGCGCTTAAAATATTCCGATTTTAACCGGCTAAAGTTTGAGAATCACTGGTTACTAATTGCAAATTGGTATCACCTTGAATGTAAATGAAAAATATTCAATTGATGTAAATCATAGGAAAACTAACAAAGCGAGAAATGTAAGTCAAGCGAGCTGATACTAAGTTGCGGGACTTGAAGTTTCATGAGTATGATTACTTAGTGCAAAGAATCTGTAGTGCGAGGATGCTTTTTTGCTACTAGAATCATTTTCCTATCAGCATATAACAATAAACAGGTGTTACCAGTTAAGGCCAAGACTTCTAACTGTCTATCAAAATATATTCTCCCCTTGTTCGGGCATACAACTACATTTCCCAGCCTCCCTTGCAGTTAGCTGTGGCATGTGACTGAGCTCTCCCTGGGCATATTACCGGGATGATGTGTGCCACTCCCAGATCTGGCCCATAAACAATATCCAAGTGTGCTCTTCCATATTCTTCCCCCATCTGGGCAATACTCAGGATGATACACATTAAAGATGTCAAAGCAGCCAACAATCTCAATTTCTGAATCAAAGCACAGAGGACAGCTTCCCTAGACCTGAACTCCCAGCCTGACCCTTATGTGAGAAAGAGGTCAATGTTTTGTTCTTTAAGTGTCTGAATTTTAAAGAGGCACTTTTTAAACCTTGGTTTACCTGCCTTACATAATATACTAGGAATTCGAGTTAATGAAATATTTTCTCCACAGCTAATAACAAGCATGATCATGTTTTCAGTATATTCTGAAAGTTTGATACTTTCATTAATCTTCCCCTAGAACACACACACACCACACGCACAAATAGAAAAACAGTAGGGAGAATGTTAACATTGCAGGCCTTCCTTTAAACTTATGTATATTAATACTTACATTAACAGAACAAGACACCAAATTCAGGCTAATATGTTACTTTTCTTTAAGAATCATGACATAAAAACATCCCTGCCAAGAACAGGGTGTCTGTTATATCAGTAGCTTTTGCATTTACCTTTTCAGAAAATAAACTAGCTATGATTATTCTGTACAACTGATATAATATTTATTCATCTAATTTCAAAGCGCCTTCAATTTAAATCACCAAACTTAAGTTTGTTCAGCATAATTGTTTTTATCTGTAGTTCTAACTCTTAAAAATAAGGCCTAACACATTCCTGCCAATTGAATACATTCATGTTGTATTTTTCTTTGAAATTGTTCAGCCGTGTTCTCATTCAGGTCTGAAAGTGATATGCTAGGTAAATTCAGTGAATTCACTCAATAAACTTATGACACCATGTACTTAGCTATTGAAAGGGTGAGATATTAGTGGCCACCTATGTCTGTGATGTAAACATTAGTAATATGAGTTCTGTGTTCCTTGAAAAAGCAGAGTTGTAGGCAGAGAAGATTCAGCAACTTCCAAAGACAAGTGTCCCCTACTGTTGACCACTGAGCAGTCTCTCCTACCGAGGACATCGCCCCACTTCACAAAGCCGCCAAAGTTCTGAAGTAGATAACTACATTGCGCCCTTACATATGCACAGGGGTCCTCATGTCATTGTGGGTTCAGGAGTCAGACAAGCTTGGGCTGAAGTCTTGGCTTCACCACTTAGTAGCTCTGTGGACCTGAAATTTCTTAACCTCCTAAGGGTTCGATTTCTTATCTATAAAAACACCCTTTGCCTTGCTTAAATCCTTCAAGCTTTCACATCACCATCAAGAAGTGAACTATTCTAATAAGCAAGACTCTTTACAATCTGACTCCAACCCACCTTTCCAACCTATCAACCCCTTGTCACCTCAGGCACCAGGCAAGGCACTTCCTGCTTCCTGAATGTGCAATGCTCCACTGAGTTTCTTTTATGCTTTCTGTCCGTTCTCCCCATTCAATCAGAAATACTTCCTATGTTCAACAAAAGAAATGAAAACATCTCCTCTTCAGTAAGGCACTTCTAAATGCCTCTGGGCAATCTGTTTCTTCTCTGTGCTCTCATCACGCTAGGCACAGAGCTTCAAACTACTTATTACCCTCAACTACAATTATTTATAATTACTTTGTTTGTTTAGCTTTCTCACCACAAGCATGTAAACTCCTGGAAAGCAGTGACTTCGTTTTATTTCAGTGTCCTTACTCCACCTTAAGGCCTCTGCACCAGCTGTTCCTTTAACCTGGAACATTCCTCTCCCAGAGATACACATTGCTCACTCTCTTCTACCTTCACATCTGTGCTCACAGGTCAGCTGCTTGCTTCAGACTCACTTGAACTCCCTATTTAAATGTGCAACCTGGCCTTCCTCCCTTGATCCCCTTGGCCAGGCCCCTTAACTTTTTGTTGTTCCTTTTCAGTTAATACCTGTTAAAATACAAGATAAATTAACTTATTATTTTGCTTATTGATTATGGTTTGTCTCCCTATCTAGAATGTAAGCTTCATGAGGGTATAGGGAATCTTTGTTACTTACTGATAAATGATGAGGTCCTAGAACTGCGCCTGGCATATTATGAGTGTTCAGGAACAATTTAGTGACTATGTAAATGAGTGAATTTTTGTATTTCAAAGGACCTAGAAGTTCAAAACTATTGATTGATTAAATGAATGAACGCCTGTCCCAAAATTGTTTCAAGTACAAGAAAAATAAGGGGGGGGGATAAAATTAATCTATCAAAAAATAACTAGCCCCTGTTTTTATTTTCTTTCTCTTGAGAGAGGCATGAACTGATTCAAATCCCAGCAGAGACCATTCAGTGCTATTTAGCCTCTCCTGATCCTTAGTCACTTCAGTGTAAAATGAGTTCAATAATAATACCTACCTCTTAGGGCTGTTGTTCAGAATCAAGAGATTATACTGCAGAGCCCTTAACCACAAGATGCAGCACATTAAAAGTGCTTTGTAGATAGCAGCTGCTATTATGATTGCATTCTCAATAAGAAGGTACTCTTATTATTACATACACAGCTCCTCAAGAGCTACCTTTGATAAGAAGATGCCTAAGACCAGGGTGGACACAGTCTCATTTTCTGTTCCTTGAAGTGTGGACTTACATCTCTAGAACTGATTCAACACCTAGATACTCTGGGTAGTAGAGAAGGAGGCGGCTTCACGCATTCTTTTTTCACATATACTTTCCTGACTGCCCTTTTTTCTCCCATCTAACATACTATATCTAAACAGAGACCAAAAAATCACTAAATTATGTGCCCTCCATGTAACAACATTATATCAAACTAAAATCTTCTAATTTTAATCAAGCAGTGATATTTCTTCATTCTTTCTTTCACTCATTCATTCAGTCATTTATTCAGAAGTATTTATAGATGCTGACCCTATGCTAAGCACAAAGTATACATTGTAGATAAATCGGACAAGACACCTGCCATTAGAGCTTACTATCTAATGGGGATAGCAGGCAATAAACAAGCATACAAATGTAGACTCACAAGCTGTGACAGGTGCTCTGAATGATATAAGCAAGTTGTGGTGAAAGATAATAACAGATGTTAAGGATAGACCTAATTAAAATAGGGTGGAGAAGGGGAGGTTACCTTGAATACAAAGAAATGTAGCATATTATATGCTGCTAGATTTGCAGTTGCCCATTTCAAACCAGTTTCTCTGCTTCTCAACCAGTGCCAGTTCTTCGATTACAGTGAAGAGTCTTAAACTGGATCTGCAAATTCCACACTACTTGGCCAAGACTGAACCTACTGTAGGTTCATTAAACAGTGTTTACCTAGTTGGATTTTACTGACCTTTAGTATTTCAGGAGAAAATGGGAAAATGAGATTCCTAAAATCTGTAATTTTATGAATGCTATAAAAATTTAAATATAGTATCACTTCTGATGAACTTTTTAGAAACCACTTAAATTTTTAGCTTAATTATTATAGACTAATTTTATTTCTCATACTAAAAACATAACCATCATTTCTTTTACTTTTATGATTGTTGTTAGTTATTAAGAGTGTTAAAGAGATCGAACAGAGAGGAATATGCTCCAAAAGAAACATAAAACTTGTAACCTTTGAGAAAATTGAACTTAAATGCAGTCGACAAAATAAAATTAAGTACTACTCTATGACTATTATTATTTTTCATAACAGATAGACTTGCATTTATAGTACATATTTTATAAAAAAAAAAAAAAAGAAGAATCTTGGCATAGTTTGACAACGTTTTTAAGATAAATGTATATAAAAAGAATTGAAAAGAACAAAGCCCAAGAAATAGCAAAATATGACTGCTGGCATATTCCTTTTTTTCTCTCCTGAGAATAAAGACAAAAACAATTGGGGTCTACTGGAAAGAAAAACTGCCTCATATTGTTCATTCATGAGTTTTCAGCTGTAATTAAACATCTAATGCTCCAGATGGCTAAGTATTCAAAATTAGTACATTTCAGCTCCACTAAAACAGTTTATTTTGAAATGTTCAAAATACTATCCAGTAGTGCTTAACAATTGAGCAAGGGAATCTTTCAAAACTCTGAAAGGTATATTAGGATATATGCCTCATGGAAAAATTTGTGATTACATACTCTTTTCTGACTATTTTCTTCTTTTTTTCCTATTGACCTGTGTAGTAAAAAATCTAAAAAACTAGATGTGAGTGTACTTCTCTTGCACATAACATTAAATCCATCAAATATGTGAAAACGCTGTGCATTTGGGAAAAATTAATTTGAAGTTTGTCATGTTGCTTTCCTCTGTTTTGACTTTCACTATTCATTTACATTTAAAAATAGTGCTTCAAGGATGATGAGTTCTTACAATGCTCAGGTAATTTAATCTGCAACTATATTTTTAAAGTAAGATAATCTCATTTGTGTTATTAACAGACTATTGATTTAAATTTAAACACCTTGGGCTCAAGTCACCAATCAATCTTACAAAAAAAGACACATGGGAGAATAACTATTCTATACAATCCTTTGTTTGGCCCTGCTTTCTAAAGTATATTGTTTTTACTGTGAGCAGTTTCAAATCTTCTCTGGGAGTGAGAAGGGTATAAATCCATAAATAGAGTCACCGCCAGTCATTTATTAGTCAATAGGGAAATTGTCACAGGACTGTGCTTAGGTGTATGGCCAGAATATTTCTGCTGGTTAGGATTTGGAATGAAATACAAAACACTACCCACTTAATAGACTGAAAAAAGAATACAAATAAGTTATAATACCTGGTAGATTCTTAATCTGAAAAGAAAAGAATGTCAATTATGCCTATTTTGACTCACAAAATCTAAAGATTTGAGTGGACTTTCTGGGACATCCAACCCTAGTCCCCCATCTGATGCTGGAATGCCCTAAATTCTACACTCAATCTCTCGGTGAACATGTCCAGTTACAGAGACCCTGAGCACAGCTAAGGCAGTATATCCTATTATTGTCTGGCTCTGATCTTTACAAGTTCCTTCCAAATAATGGGTCTAAATCATTATCCTGTGAGTTACCATCCATTTGTAAGATGAGTCAAATTTCTCCTTTACAACCTAAAACACAAAGATACATGTCTGCTATCAGATACCTCCTGCCTTAAGCTGAGTTCTGACATAAAAGAGAGAGACATTTATGTCCAATGAGCTGAATCATCTATTAACTACCATTACTTTATGGAGACAAACTTCTCAGCCTCTTTTTTTTTTCTTTTTCTGTTTTTTCCCTACTTTTCCCATGTAACAAAACTACACAAACCATATTGAGGCATGAAGGGAACCCAAAATTATACCACCCTGAAGCTGCTCTTTGGGATGCTGATTTTAAGCTGTTTATTAAGAAATAAGCTGCAAAAGAACCTTGGGCCCTACTCCCATTTCCTGCCTAAGAAATTCAGAGAATTCTGCTTCAGGATGGAGAGATCTTAGAATGCTGCTTAGCCTAATTCGAATTAAGTATGGTAAATAAGAGGACATCAGGCAAGTGCCTTTAGCTAGATACCTCAAGTCCCACTGTGTCTCAGAAAGAATCTTCCTGCCCTATATGTTCCACTCTCCTTCAACTACCTGTAAATCACCATTCTCACTTCTGAAATCCAAAACCCTGCCGCACCTTTTTCTCCTTTGTCCAAAATGTCTTATATACCCAATGTTGCCTCACTGTCTTTGGAATTTTCATGCTTATGTGAATTCCCTATGTACATGTATTAAAACTTTGATTTTCTCCTATTAATCTGTCTCTGTTAATTTGATTATTAACCCAGATAGAAAAACTTGAAAGGTGAGAGAGAAAGTGTTAATTTTTTTCAGCCCCCCACAGACAGAAAGCGCCTGCAAATTATCTCTGGTCATTTTTTTTCAGTACCTAGTTAGAAGAAGGGTATTCTTCTCTCTAAGACTAGGTGTCAATGATTTGATTCATTTTGAATGATTTTTCTCTAAGTACAGAGAATATTATAATATGTTTATTTGATTATTTTGTATGAGCAGCAGAAGTTATACTGATACCTATAGAAGTCATACGTGATAATTAAATTAAAATACTTATTTTAATAGTAATAAAATTAAATTCCATTTCTGGTATAAAAACTAAGTATGGGTAAATTTTTAGATTTAAAATAAAGGTATACTACTCGTGCAGAATCAAGTGGAAATTAGAAGCTAGTATTATGACCATAATGGTAATAAGAAAAAAAAAGAGAGAATGGAAGAAGATGTCAGAGTTTTCACAAAGAATGACAACTGTAATTTCCTGCAGCAGAGCAAAATGAAAAAAGCTGCTACTCTGTTGTGTAAAAAAAAAAGAATTATAAAAAATTAAGTAGGCAAGTTTAGATTATATTTAGCAAATATATTGTGAATTTGATAAGAAGTTTAAAGTCAAAAAGTATTCAGTGAAATTAGTTTATGGAAATCAGATTTAATATCCAATAAAACATTAAATATTTTTTCAGTGGAATCTGAGTTTGTAACTCTGGTTTGGCTCCTTATACAAAACAGAACACCATTTTTAGATGGAGATTTGGTTAAATAAGTTATTATTTCAGTTATTGAAATTTTATTCAAAAATTATAAGGAAAATATTTTAATGATGTTTTACAAAAAAATGAAACATCTTAATTTAAGCCACTAAATGACTGCACATAAAATCCAAGATCTTCCTAACAATACTGAAGATTAATTGATTCAAAATTTGAAAATTGAAAATATTTTTTATTAGTTTTACTTGAGTTGTATGCTATAAGTCATCCCCTGATTAATACTTCAGTTATCATTTGTCTCAAAGGACTCCCAAAATTACATAGCAATTTTGCCAATTCCTGGTCTAAAAAAGTAAATAATGAAATAGTATTTTTGATTCTTTTAAAACCATCGAAAATTTTAGCTAGATATAAAAAAATATTAGTTACTATTATGATAAACATTGCTCTAGCTATATTAGGTCAAAAGAATCTAGATTTACTGAAGTTTTAAAACAAGAGACTGATGTTTCCTCTCTTGTTGTATACTAAAGTATAACACATATTAGAAGTATCTGTGATCAGTTTTCTGAGGCAGACTTTATGATATAGAGTTTTTAAATCATTATGTAAATAGTAAATGCTATAAAAAATTATCCACTTGTGACACTGTTAAAAGAAATAGAAGACAATTCAATGATCTTGTAATCTTTGCAAATACTTGCCACTTGAGTTGTGGAAGAGTTTTACAAAGATTTACTATGTTAACCCTAATTCAAGATTTTCTCAAGACAAAAGAAAGGCTTGTCAAAGACAAAAAAAATGGTAGTATGACTCATGCCACAAAAAAAATGACAGTGTGATTTATGTTTTCTCACTGACATGACGCTGCATATAAATTAGCAAAATTTGATGCTCTGGGGAAAGTAAAAACTCATTTGTGACCTAGCAATATAGTAAGGGAATTTATGTTGAACTAAAAACTTTTCATAATAAAATTCAATAATAATTTTTTTGAAATTATTCCTAAAATGAATTAATAGTTCAAAGATTTTAATTATAATCAACAGTGTTATGTGAATTGCTGCCACAGCTAAAAGGAAAAGTTGAATAACGTTTGATTAATTGTGATAAACATAAAGATGTTTTTCAATCTATGCAATACCACTTTGAATTTGATAGCAATAATACTGAGTTGTCATAAGAGTTAGTGGATTTACTTAACTTGGACATAGTTTTGAAACTATGTCAAATCCCTTCTTAAAGAAGATGAACCAATTTTGTCAAATAGATGCAAATATTAAAGGAAAATGACAATGACTTTTTGGTAACTTTCAGTTATTGGAAAACTTTTGGGTATGTTTAGAGTTACTTGCACATGTGAATCTACTTCTTCAACTATAAATTTCACAAAATCTGTGTATAGAACAAGCACTTCTGTTGAAAATTTAACATCCAAATTGAGATGTAGCATAAGTATAAATTATATAGCAGATTTTGAACACTATTAAAACAAAGTGAAAAATATGTTATAAATAATGTTTTATGTTAATTATGAATTGAAACAATATTTTTAAATATATGGGGTTAAACAATACATATATATGTCAATAAATTATATTAAATAGTAGTGAATCTATACTGATACACATAAATGATGCTTTTATTTTCACTAAATAAATGAAAAATAAATCTCCCACACAGAATCCCCAGATATTTCCCCTAAAGGAAGTAGAGCATAACTCCTGCCCTTTCAGTTTTCCTTCCAAAGAGCAATGTATGGAAAGGGCTGGGATGAGTAACTTTACAATGGAGAAACCTGACAAACGCTACCTCAGCCAGGTGCTATCAAGGTTAACGATATCTGTGGTAAGTAACATTGATAGCATATACCTTTGATATGATGTGATAACAATGGCAATGTACTTCAGTGAATACTACCACCAAGCAATTAATTCACTTAGATTTGAATACTATCTACCTGGGGATAGCATCATATCACACAGGTTAATTTAAGGGTTAAATCCTACAAGACTGACCCCTCATCCATCCCCACTTGAGCTGCCTGATTGTCACTGTGCTTTTGACCCTCCAGCTATAGATCAGAGTTTCCAGAGACCCCTTTCATGGGTTTGATTAATTTGCAAGAGTTGCTCACAGAACTCAGAGAAACATTTTACTTACGAGATTACCCATTTGTTACAAAGTATTTTAAAGGACAGGAATGGAGAGATAGAAGCTTCTTTTCCCATGGAATATGGGGCCCTACACATAGAGGTCTGGAAGCTCTCTTAAACTACCTCCCTTCTGATATTTTTTTGAGGCTCGTTTCATAGGCATGCCTGAGTAAATCATTGACCATTTACAATCGGTTCAACCTCTAGCCCCTGTCCCCTCCCCAAACATTGAGAGTGGGACTGAAAGTCCCAACCATCCAGTCACGTGGCTGTTTCCACGGGCAACCAGCCCCCATCCTTAGGTGCTTTCCAAAATTCACCTCATTAACATAATCTCAGGTGTGGTTGAAAGGGGTTTGTTATGAACATCAAGATACTTTTATTGCTTTCATCATTTAGGAAATTGCAAGGGTTTTAGGAGCTCTATGGCAGAAACGGGGACAAAGACCAAATATAATTTCTTACATAAATCACAATATCACAAGCCCTGTATAATCATGAGAAAAACATCAAACTTCAGTTCTACAAAACACCTGACCAGTATCTTCAAAACTATCAAAGTCATCAAAGCAAAGAAAGTATGAGAAAATATCACAGTCAAAAAGGAAGCTAAGGAGACATGATGAATATCTTCCTGAATGGAAGATACTTAGAAAAAAAGGAAGCGATATGGAACAGAAAAGGGGCATTAGGTAAAAATAAAGGAAATCCGAATAAAGTATACACAATAGTTAATGATAATGTATCAGTGTGGATTTATTATTTGTGAAAAATATATCATACTAAGTAAGATGTTAAGGCTAGGAGAAATTGGGCATGGGGTATATGGGAATCTCTACTATAGTCAGCTTTTCTGTAAAATCTATAACTATTTTAAAATGAGAATGTAACTACAAAAATTTAATTTGACCTATTTCTTTTTATTTTTTTAATGCAGCTTCTAACATTATTTAAATTCCACATACGGCTCACATTACAATCCTATTGTAAAGCACTGCTCTAAAGAATGGAGCTGTATGGAGCAAACAGCAGAGAACCTGTTGTCTGGAAACCTCTAGTTTGAAGGCTGCCTTCGCCTCTTACCACACATATCACTACCCTCTTAACTCGAGGTCTTCGCATGTATGATGAGAATAAAAGGGTTATTGCAAAGGTTACACAAGATAGTTTATTAGAAGGAAACTAGCACAGTTCCTGGCCTATAACGAACCAACATTTTTTGACTGTTACCGTGCTGGATTCTTGCTCTCGCAAAAGGAGGCAAATAATTGCAATGCAGTATGCAGCTCTGGGGAATTGCAGAGAAAGGTATGGCTGCGCAGTCAGGAAGGTTTCTCAGAAAGAACAGTATCTAACTTGCATCTTCAAAGATCAAACAGGGGCTGTCACACAGGCCCAGAAAAACTGTTGATTACCATACGGATATCTCCAGTCTAAATGCTGAAAATGTAATAGAAACTTATTTTTTCCTCCTATCTTTCAGGCTTGGTTCCCAAACTCTTGGCTACTACTTTCTCTGCGATCAAGTTACTTTGTTCTCCTTGTGTCACCATTGAGGCTGACTGGAGTTGGTGTTGGTGTTGCTCCAATGGCCGGGGGTTAGGGAGAGGGATAATGGTGCAGAAGTGTAGTTAGTATTATACCTCGGTTCTTTCTCATTGATGCAGTGAAGAATCACAGGTCAGTGAGATTAGAAAAGATTATAAGTATATTTTAGAAAGACAAAGTATGCCCCAAGGAGGCACAGGATCCCAGTGAAGAGCTGTAACAGAGAGCTATAACAACAACCGTAACAGCCAACACAAAAGCCGCAAAAATGCCACACAGAAAGGCCCAGAAGTGGGAATGTCTGCATTCTATTTGGGGCATGATGGGTAGTTCCAAAGGCATTCCTAAGTGATTAGCAAGTGAAGTCATTCTGATTGACACTTGACTGCTATATAAATCTTTGCCTAGTGCTTATGCACATACTCAGAATTCTACTACCACTGGGGTATTCTTTGGGCGGTCTCTATGCTGGACTCCTATTCCTTTGTATGCCTGTCGTTCATGTCTGACTAGCTACCTAATACTTGTACATGACTTAACTTAGACTATACAAAACTGGCACTGTAAAAGTTCCACATTTTATAATTTAATTTCTGTATCACATTCATAAAATTATTTTTGCCTGGAGCCGAAATAAGTATAATTTTAATGCATAGGTATAAAGAGGTTTAGTTATTATACACTAACCTATTCACGTAATACTTAAATTTGTTCAAATTTAGCCATTCTCCTAAGAAATATGGCCCATGGTTTTCTTCCCAGCAGGACATGGACAATTAATTCCATTTCCAGTAGAATGCTTCAGGGATGACAATCTCATTGCCTGAAGTACTGCCTTCTAGCCATCCATCCACCTTTTATTCTGCCCACTCCCTGTTTCACATCATGTATGTTATGCCAACCATGTGTCAAGTACCGATGACACATTGTTCTGCATGTATGTGTTTTCATGTCTTTTTCATATGCGTTTGTCACATGTTCCAAGTAAAGTGTAAATAACTTAAAGACCTGATTTGTGGCTCCTCTCTCTTCCTGGTGTAATTAACTTAAAGACCTAATTTGTGGCTCCTCTCTCTTCCTCGGTCATCTTCCCTTCTGGCCCTACTTCCTACTCTAGTCGTTCCCTGCATACACGCCTACCATCATCACCACCAATGGCCCCACACAGCATAATTCCCACCTAGAAGAGGAAAAATGATATGTTTTAAATTGAGTTGCAGATAAAGGAGGAAAGGAGTGAACTATAAGATCATTTCCTTTTTTTCCTAAATAGAAAATATCAGGCCTCCTACTCTCACCTTCCTTCTGATTCTAGACTATGATTTCTGTTTTACTTTTACCATGAAATTCAGTTTTCCGTAATTGTGATTAAATTCAGGCTTATCTCTTGGCAAGCTATCCTTCTTTATTTGATAAATCACAAAAAGTTTCTCCTAAATATTGGCCAAGCTGAGTTTACCAGTCATAGAAAAGAAAGGTACATTCTCAGTAACAGGAAATGAGGTTCGTGAGGGGTTTCAGGATCACCCCATCCAACACCTGCCAAGGTACAAAACCTTGCCATGGTTTTATGCAAACACAAGTGAGGACCAGGAGTAAGTTCAAGGCGCTGATCAACAAACCTGAACTGGCAGTTGATTTTAATTTGACACAAACCAGATCTCAGGCACTGAAAGCTATTTAACTTAATTACTCTTCCAGTATGAAGCAAAATGGGAAACTGAGCGCTATAATCAGTGCCAGAGTTCTTGACTAATCTGATTGTTAAAGCTGGAAAAGTAATCAGTTATGGTGGGGGGAAGGGTGTTACTTGGTTTCCTTCCTACTAACTTGGTTGTTATTCTGAGGAATGCATTTAATTATAGAGAGAACTCAGTTATTGGCTTTCTAGTAGCTGGTTCTTTTTTGGTTATTCCTACCGGTGCCTTTCCTTTGCTGAAAAACAGAGCCTGTTTACAACTAAACCACATCTTCTGGCTTTATTTCAGGGCTTTCTCCCACACCAAAGGAAAGCAAGGTAGTGTGATGCAAATACTCCACAGTAGGCTACCTTTGCCAACCAGGGACCTATTTTCAGTTGCATGCAAACTAGAACTCTCCAAAGACCTGTGAACTGTAAATAACTCAGGCTGTGAAAGAGGTCAGCTTGGTTTAATTTAAAGTTCCACAGAGCTTTTCTATAGAAATTCAAACACCGGTGAACAAAACCCTCCGGGGCCTTTAAAAAAAAATTCCAGGGCCGGCACCTCTATTTACTCTTTAGACTCCTGCCTGTCTGGTGGAGGTCTGCTCTTAAAAGCTAATCAGTTCTTCTAGGGTCGCTGCTGTGGCTCCCCAAAGCAGGCTGCCTCCTCAGCACAACCCCTGCATTGAGCTGCTCGAATACAGTGCTGACTGGGAAACTGGTAGGAGAAGCATTTGCAGAAAAAGCAGCGCTGAGGTTAATGCTGAGGTCAGGACGAGGCTGGGGACCTGCAGAGGGGGTCTGGGCTGGGCTGAGCTGAGCCAGCCTCACCTGTCAGTCACCCTACACAGCTCACTTCTGCAGTGGAGAATAACTCCCAGTCCTGTCCCATCACACAGCTGTTCACTAGAGTCACCTGAGAAATATCTTCATGGCCTTCTTCTCTTATAAACTATATCTTCAATTCTACAGCGGCCAGAAAAGTCAAAAGAAATACTGAGCATCTTTACTCTCCGTCTGTCGCTTCTTCAGAAGTCATTGATGGGGAGATCCAGAATCCCAAAGGATCACAAAGGAGAGTGGTCCAAATATCGGATAGATGTCAGAACCAGAAAGATTTCAAGGACACTGTATCCTACTAAAGTCTCCTCAAGCTGTAGGAAGGATTTTAAGTTCTGAACTCTCACTTTCACTATGCTCAAAAAATATCTTAAACTGTGGCAAAAAGATTTGAGTTAGCTCTTAGAAAGGACTTTTTTACAGCAAGAATGTGAGGCATGGAATACTGAATAAGATCTTAACATGCTTTGCTCCGAAGATATTTAAGAGAGAGTAGAGATTTTGAATTTTTTCCTGAGGTTATAAGAACAGTTCTTTGAACCAGATGACTCTTCAAAAGTGGCAAACTTTGCAAGATTTATTGGTAAAGACAGCTGCCTACTCTGGCAAGGCAAATGAAAAATATCCTGGCATACACCATAAAGCAAGTTAATACCCCATTATGATCACAACCTAGAACAGCTCTCCCATAAAAGAAAGTTAAACTCTTTGGTGTACATGGTTTAATTCCATGGTCTTCCTTTATTGATTTATACCGCAAAGAGATACCCTGACAGGTTTCTGAGCATCAGTGCTGATTTACCCAGCCAGAGCAATAGGTCCTGTATAGTTCAAAAGTAGTGTAATCTTCTCCCTGATCAGGCATGTCTCTGCTGGGTTGACTTCAATCGTGAACAACTGAGCCTTTGTGGTAGGATATCAGAGGCCCTAGAAAGGCTGTCTGCCTCAAACATCTGTTCTCTCCAACCACAAAACGCTGCAGCACCAGATTTTTTAAAAGGTCCGCCTTTGAACCGGTCTTTGGTTAAGACACTGTATCTGCAGTTATATGAATCTGTTACCTGGCAAGGGAAATATTTAATCTGTGAGTATCTATCAATCTGTTTGCATGTATCCACACTTTGCAGAGATGGTGAATACCTATGCTACAGAGTTACCTAGGGGCTGAGAGAATTCAAAGCCCTGAGAGCACTGAACTGGGAAAATGGTGGATGCGGGAGGTGGGGTGGGGGGTGGGGTGAGAGAGAGAAAGAGAGAAAGAACATAAATACCAATAAGGAATAGGAAGACTGAAGACTGAGGGGGACTATGGATGTGAGACGGCACTATAAAAGACAAACTTAGGCCACATTGTAGTTTTCTTTTGTTAAGGGTAGGTAGTCTTGGCCAGAAGCACCCTGCTCTGCCACGCACTCACTTTGACTTTGACACTAGAAGATGAGGACTTGGACCTGAGGTGCTTGCTAGAAGGCAAATCTGGACTGGCCACAAGAAAAGCCATAGCAGTGCAGGCACCTTGGCAGGGTAGAGAGGCAAGGTCAAACGTTTCTCTAAGGAGGATCACAGAAATCTGTCACCAGGGAGACTGAACAAAAAAGGAAGCTCTGAAAAGCAGCTGTTTTGTTACTATGAAATGCACAGCCCTGCACATATGATGCCTGAGCCAGCCCACACAAAAATGAGTGCACTGACAGGAATGTATACATATGTATGTATATATTTACAGTAATGCATTGAACAACTTGATAGTTATGCGTGCAATCAGCTGCCTCTTTTTCTTATAAAGAACAAAAGAATACATACAGTGAAAATTTTAGAAGTTGAGTTCTCAATCACTTCTGGAAACATCTAATCTCACTATTTCCACGATTCCCTTCTCTTGGTAAGTTCTACTTCCTTCGTCCTGTTTCACAGCCCCTGGATTAGATTTCTAGGTGGAAAGACTGCCAAATGCCAGCATTTGAGCCTTGTTTACCTTGGTCTTACTGTATTGGCATCCCACCACGCTGCTGAGAGTCTGAGCCAAGGAGGGAAAACCAGAGACTCTGAGACCTGGCCCCATTTGCTTTACAGACCCCTAATGAGAGCTTGTAGAGCCTGCCCGCCATGAGCAGGTGAGTCATACTCAGCGGTTAGCCGCGTGCCTGAATTAAGTAACCCTCTTGAGGACCCAAAGTGACTGAATGCCAGATCTCCATGCTTACATTTTATCCATGAGACTACTTTGGCTCTCAAGCCTAATCTCACTTGTAGCTTGATGTGAACCAGCTTCTTTCTTAAATGTCATTTATTTTAAATGTGCATCCCATTCCCAATTTCTTTCAATTGCAACAGTTATATACCGTTTGATACTTGTCACTGACTTTGCTTTCCCCCAATCTCACCCACTTACGCTGTTCCAGCTTACATGTTTGGCCCTTAAGCAAAAAGCACTGCCATTTCCAAGTAAGTTCTTTTGCTTTTAGATTCTCCTCCTTCTATAATGAGTCGACCTTACAGAATTCTTGACCACTACAAGATAGGTACTTTCCCATCTCCGTTCCTCTGCAAGTAAACAGAATAAACTGGAGGGGGAAGGTAAATCAAGATTATTTGGAAATGTAAAGGAAATGAAGTATGGCCGAGTGAGGTAACCTTAAGTAGAACAGAGTGGAAGTGTTAGAGAAGAGAAAACAGGAATGAAGGAAAGTAATGAAATGTAGAGAAGAGTAATCAGCTAAGCCAATGAAAATATTAGACCAAGGTAGATAACATAAAAACAAACATAAACAAAATCTTAGCCTAAGCAATAGTCACTGGATTTATTTAGTCCTGGGAAGCCATCATTTACCTCAAGCAACAACAACAACAACAAAATGTGTGGAAATAAAAGACTTAGCTGAAAGGCTTGAGAGAAATAAAATTTCCTAAATGCCAAGAAAAAGAGGAAATGAAATGGTCTGAAGTCCATCAGCGGGAAAATCCATGATGGATAAAGACTGGGAAAATATTTGGATATGTTTCAGAGATGTAACAGTCATCCAAACTTTCACTGGACACAGCCTCTCTGCGAGAAACCCTTTGCAGTTCATCCATCACTCATTAAAAGTGCACCAAATGAGCCTTAAAGAGAGATAGATGACCTTTCATATTTTTTCATGAATAATGTTAGTAATGGTGTCTTTTATCTTCACAGAACTGCTCAGGGCCTCACATAATTTCCAACCCTCTCTGCCCTTAACAGAGAATAAAGTGCAAGGCCCTATGGCAGGAGCACTGAGAATGCTAAGCATTCGTTTACTATTTAATTTTACCAGAGCACCGAGTCCTTACAAGTCGGTGTCTACTATAAAATCAATTTGGAAAGTCAACATGTTGCTAAATTCTTATTTTAAGCTTTAGCACAGCTGTGGCACAGACATAAAAATATAACTTCTTAAACTGTGGGAGTAGAGACCATGCCCCTATTGAGAAATAGTTCAAGAGGTTAAGATTTTTTTCCCCTGCAGTATCAGAGTACTGTCAGTAAAACGAAACATCAGTTACTAAACAAGATTCTTGGAACTTGACAATGAATAAACGGAATTTTAAAAGTGGTGAAAGGGCATAACTCAGATGATTATGAAGCTCTGGAAAATACAGCGCTACATAGATACTAAATATTAATACCGTAATGGAATTTTAAGTTAATTTCAAGTTCAGATCTAGAATTAGTTTAGGCTATATTTGAAATTCCCCTTCTGATTAGTTTTCACTAAAGTTCCTTTCTCTCCTTATCTAAGCAAAATAAAAAACTTAGAAAAGGTTTGATTGTGGTTAGTTTTACTTTTAAACTGAAGGTGAAAAGTGAAGTCTGGACGTTAAAATTTCAAATTCCCATTATAATTGACCTTTGTCTTTTTATGCAGAGATAACATCTTCCTTCCACCTCGTTTGAGTGCTTAGCTTCAGTTTATCAACATAAACGCATCTGTATTACTGAGCTTGTTATGGCTGAGAAGATTCCATCCATAAACAAAGTATATATTTTTTGTCACTGACTCAGTAGTAAAAGACTACTTTTGTCACAGATACATTCTAGTAAGAGAAGATGAACAAGAAACACATATGTATTATGCTAAGTAGTGCTAAGTACTAAGAAAAAAATAAAGCAAAGTATGAAGAGATATAGAGAGAGAGATGAGAGATTGATTTTTTTTTTTCAGTGTAGTCAAGGAAGTCCTCTTTAATAAGGTCATATTTGAGCAGAGAAGTGAATAAAGGAAGAAAACTGGTTATGAATATATATAGGTGAAAAACATTTCAGAAAGAAGGACTGGTAAATGAAAAGGCTCTGAAATAGAGGCATATGTGGCATAGGTTATGAAATAGGAAGAAAGCTAGTGGGACCAGCTGGAGAAGACAGAGTGGAGAGGAGAGTGGAAGGGGATAAATGAGAAAGATGGTGCAGGGCCATACTGTGTATGACTGTAAGTCATTATGAGAGGGCCTCAATTATAAGAATGCTATTTAGAAGAAAGACAAAGGTGAAAGTAGTCAGCAAGCCCTGGCAATCATGTAGGTAAATAAGGATGGAGACTTGCTCTGTGGCAGAGCTAGTAAGAGATGATCAAATCCTAGAAACATTTCAAAGATAGAGCAGTCTGAACTTCCTAGTAGACTGAATGTGGGATGTGAGAGAAATAAACCAAAACTCTTTGGGTTTTGGCAAAAGCAACTTGATAAGTGGAGTTATCTTTTAATGAGATTGGCAATTTCATTCTACAGATTCAGATGGTCAAGGGATATGTGGCATTCTCCTCAATTTGTACACAATTCTCCTCTGGTATGGTTCCCCCTTTCAGCCATTTTCTTTCTCCTCACTCACCTTTCTTAACAAGGCCCATCCTTAAGGTAAAGACCAGAATTGACCTGGAGGAAGGGAAACACCTTATTCAGGCTGACTAAAAGCCAGAGAATTGTGGGAATGAAGATGCTTTCCCTCACCCACATCTTTCTACCACCTCGGTAGAACTTCCTGATCAGATCATGGAATTACACCTAAAAGAATTCCAAGACCCAGACTCTATTTAATGTATCTCTAGGGATACCCAAAGAAAACAGAGAAGACAAAACCAAGGACACTAGGAACAATTTTAGCCTCTGACACCAGAGCTATAGCAAACAATAAACACAGCCTAACTCCTAGCCAGAATATGGCTGGCTTTCAATGAAAAATTATGAGACATGCTAAATGACAAAAAAACACATTTTGAAGAGCCAGAGCTAGCATCAGAACCAGACTCAAGATACGGCAGAAATTTCAAAATATACTATAAATCTATAGTAACCAAAACAGCATGATACAGGCATAAAATCATACATGTAGATCAATGGAACAAAAGAGAGAGCCCAGAAATAAACCCACACATTTATGATCAACTGATCCTCCACAAAGGTGACAAAACATACAACCGAGGAAGGATACTCTCTTCAGTAAATGATGTTGAGAAAATTGGTTCTCCACATGCAGAAGAATGAAAGTGGACCATAATCTCACTTCATATGCAAAAATCAAATCAAAATGGATTAAAGACTTAAATGTAAAACCTGAAACCATAAAACTATTAGAATAAAACAGGGGAAAAGCTTCTTGACATTGGTCTGGGCAATGCTTTTTTGGATATGACCTCAAAAGTATAGGCAACAAAAGCAAAAATAGACAAATGGTGTTTTATCAAACTAAAAATCTTCTGCAAAGGAAACAATCAACAGAGTGTAGAGACAACCTAAGGAGTAAGAAAAAAAAAAATACAAACCACCTATCTGGTAAGGGGTTAATAAGCCAAAATGTATAAGGAATTCAAATGACTCAATAGCAAGAAAACAAATAACCCAATTTAAAAAATGTTCAAAGGATCTGGATAGACATTTCTCCAAAAAGGACATACAGATGGCCAGCAAATATATGAAAAGGTGCTCAACATTACTGATCATCAGGGAAATGCTAATCAAAACATAATGAGATATCACTTCATACCTGTTAAAATGGCTATTATCAAAGAGACAAAAGATAAGTGTTAGTGAAGATGTGAAGAAAAGGGAACACTTGCACACTCTTGGTAGAAATGTAAACTGGCATTAGCCATTATGGAAAATAGTATAAAGATTCCTCAAATAATTAAAAATAGAATTACCATATGATCTAGCAATCTCACTTCCAGATATTCATCTAAAAAAAATAAAATCAGTATCTCAAAGAGCAATGTGCACTTCCATGATCATTGTAGCATTATTCATAATAGCAAGATATGGAAACAAAGTGTCCATCAATGGATGAATGGATAAAGAAGATGTTGTTTACTATGCATACAATGGAATATTATTCAGCCATGAGAAAGAAGAAAATCCTGATATTTGCAACAGCATGGATGAACCTGGAGGATATTATTGAAGTGAAATAAGCCAGACAGAGAAAGACAAGTACTGTATGATCTCAGTAATATGTGAAATCTAACAAACAAAAAAACAAACAACAACAAAAAAAGTTGAGCTCATAAAAGCAGACTGTAGAGCAATGGTTATCAGGGCCTGGGAAGTTGGGGGAAATGGGAAGGTGTTGGTCACAAGGTACAAAGTTACACTGAAGCAGGATGTATACATCTAGAGATTTAATGTACACACATGATGACTATAATTATACTATGTATTGAACACTGGAAATATGCTAAGAAAATAGATTTCAGGTGCATTTATCACCAAAAAAATGGTAGCTAAGTGAGGAGAGATGTTAAATAGCTGGATTGTAATAATCCTTTCACTCTATGTATATCAAATCATATTGTACATCTTAAATATGTGGTTTTTTTTTATTTTAAAAAATAAAATGATGTGGAGATGGTCACAGTTGAAACTAGACATATCGAGCATGGAAGACAAAGAGAGGGTGAATTTCAAGGTAATTTCAACAAAGTCAGTTCTCTGTCCCTTTGCAAAAATCAGTAGGGTCTCAGTGCAACAAGCATGTATGCTAGATGAAAAGAGAGTGTGTCTCATAAAGCAAAGAAAGGTGAATCACAGAAGAGTGAGAGAAAGCACAAGCACAGAGTCAACAGAAAGAGCATAGGAAATGCACCATTTTGAGGAAGTGTGAGAATAGGATTCTCCCCAACATAATACCTTACCTGTAGTGATCTATAGCCATAGGCACAGACTAACACACCCAGGATCAAAAATTTGGCCTTAACGAAACAGTAGAGAGACAGAGTAGTTGGTTTTAGGCACCAACAGCTCCAATGGAGTGTTTTAAAATAAACACTCCACTGTTAATATAATATTTGCAGATTGTTGGGTGATAAATTATTGTTTGCTACCTCAGTACAGTCTACGTAGTTAATTACATGAGTCAGTTGTGAAAACCTACCCTGCCTCAGATGTTAAGCAAAACTTTAGTGGCGTTCATATTATCTGAAGTTCAGTGCTGCTGATAAAGATCAATACAGAAACAGTCCTAACTACACTGCATGAACATAAACCCCCAAAGTGATTCATTCTAACTCCACAATGGGGGTTACAGGTTTCCACTCCCCATAGATCACTTTCATTTAATATTTTTCTACCAAATTCAAACAGAAAATTGTATATAAATCAACTCTATTAGACAGCTGAGATCTAGAGATCTAGGAGCATTGATTGGGGTGAAGGGAAAAGCAACACTTACGTAATATAATTGCATTCCTGACTTTTAATATATAGAAGTCATTCCTTGGTTTAGCAAGAACATTACCATTTATAGGACAAAGGAATCTTTTTCTTAATAAGGAATAAGGTAGCAAGCATAGTATAGCAGGACAGTCTCTGGACTGGGAATTAGAAGACCTTTGTTCTAATTCAATAGACCACTCACAAACCATGTCATTGAGGAAGCTGCTCAGCCTATTTGATTCTCATTTTCCTTCTTTGTAGGATAAAGATGACTATGCCTGCCTTGTATATTTCATATTATAATCAATTGAAATAATGTATACAAGATGTTTGGGAAACTATAAATTATAACTGATATTTTTATATTTTGTAATACATTCTGGATCTAATTTTTTTATTATGAAACCACAATGAATCTACAAGTTATTATTCAAGTTATTATTTTATATAGTTTTTCACACTGTGAACATAAGCCATGGCAAGGTTCACTATATCACACGTGATTGGCAGATAAATTCCCCAGCATTTGGAATATAGTCATTTAAGCTGCATTTAAAGAAAACCATATTTTGAGGCATTTTTTTCCTTTCAAAGAAGACATCTAAAATGGCCTTAGAAGACATCTAAAAATTGTTTCAGATTTCTACTTCATAGGACTCTAATGTCATGTAGTGAAATCATAAGTAGTGAAAATATTTTCTCTAGCTATCTACACTGCTATAAAGACACAGTCAAATATATCTTTATCTTGTTTGATAGCACTTGGTAAATATTGTTCACTTAAAAGATACTATAAATTACTCACTGCCACATAGAGAAAAAAGTCAGCCTTTATAACTATGAAGTAATCAAAGGCTATATTAAAAACTTGGAGGCCACAGTCATAAAAATGTGATTTAACTGAGGATTTTATGATATGCTCATGAACAAGTAAATCATATTCTTTACGTTTATCTCTGAAAACTTCAGATTTCACAACCCATCACCCAGAAATGAGCAGCTATAATGAACCCCTAATACAGATACTCCATAAGCAGTCCGCAAGTAATAAAAATGATAATGGATTCCCCATGTTTTGATGTCACTGAAGAGGCATTTTTTAACTTTCTTTCCTTGATCTAATATCAGATCTGAAATTTTGAAGGGGTAAAAAAAATAAGGACAATGCCTGAAATAGTTTTGTTTTAAAAATAAAACTTGTTTATGTAAGAAAAATTCATTCTCAAAAAAATTGTCAAAAGTTATTCATGGAACCAAAGTTCAAACAAATCTTAATCTACCTAGGGTTCTAATATTAAATTTTAAAAAAGGAAGTTATCTGAGGAATATTCTAAAATAATTGTTGGCAAACTTTTTCCATAAAGAGCCAACTAGTAAATATTTTAGGCTGTGTGGGTCATACAATCTCTGTCTCCACTACTGGCCTCTGGAATAACAGTAGTGTTATAGACTGCTCCCTAACTTCATGGTCTATGTCCCCTAATTGGATATATTAAAATTGGAAGAGGTCAGAGAAGGTGTTGTCTTTGAATACAGTTTGTGAAACTATCCAGGCTTCCTCAGGACTGACTCTGGCATAGTGCCAGCACTAGAGAAAGAGGGTGTAACTAAAAAGTCTTCCCAGAGAGTTCTGAGATGCTCCTGGATTAAAAACCTCTTCCACAGGGCATTCTCGATATCCTCTAAATAAATAGCAAAACAGAAGATAGTAGGGAGCTGGACAGAGTTTATAAGTTGATTGCTTTATTACTGTCCTCCTAAAAATCCTTCCCTGGCCTGCTATTACCTAAGTAATAAATCATATAAGTTTCACATTCTATATTCTCTGAAATCTAACCCCAAACCAGTTGTATTTCCTGCTGCTTCCTTCCACATTATCCCACTGGGTCCTATCCCAGTAGTCTGATTTAAGGTGTAGGGTGGGACTCTGGCATCAATATATTTTGAAAGCTTCTCAAATGATTCTACTATAGATCCAGGATAGATAAGCTCCTAATGTTTTATTTTATAGTCAAATAAGATCACTATTTATTACATAAACCTATAGTAACATTGCATTTTTACCTTTAGAAATCCACATATTCTTCAAAGATCAGAAAGCCTTTCCTGGTCACACTAGACCAGAATCAATATCTATTTCTCTGGGATCCCACGGGATTTTATTTGCATCACTCCACAGTATTTTTCACATTCTGCATCATAATATACTTAAGAAGCTACACTTTAAAAGAGTGGTCCAAATGTTAGCTGTGTGAATTACCCTGTGATTTTAGTAGCCAATTTTCTGTTTTCAAAGCTTTAAATATTTCATCTATAAAATTTGAAAAACAAATGGTTATCCTATAGTGTTATCATAAGGTTTAAATGACATTTCTGTGCTCCCCAATCTTCCTCATGTCATAGTACATAGAAAATGCTATTTTAATGGGTTACCGGTGGGGGATGTTTATGGCTAAAGGTGACAGGCTGTGGGCTCCATCTACCTACTCCAGGCCTTGCCCAACTGCTCTAGGAGTTAACAAGATCAGTATCTGAACACACCTGTAATCATTCAAGAAATACTGATTGGCTGCCCATTGAAATCACATGGAGAGCATTAACTACTGATGCTTGAACATGACCCCCAGAGACTATGACTTAATTTGTCTGGAGAACAGCCTGGAGCATGGGGCGGAGGGGTTTAAAGCTCCCCGGGTGACTCTCATGTACATTCAAGGTTGAGGACATCAATCATAAAAAAAAAAAAGGATCAGAAACACCATTAAGTAAACTTCTAGGTTCTAAATTTCTTGAGGGTGGAAAATATGTACTGTTCATTTCTATAGAACATTACCCAATCCCCAGTCCTTTCAACACTGTACCTTTAATAGACATTCAATAAATATTTTTGGAATTCGATTTAACTCAACAAAAAAAATAAGATTTGAAATGTTGTGGAGGTCATTGGAGAAACCATTTCCCAAGTGGGCCAAACATTATCTGAGTGGACTCCGGACTCCATCCCCACACAACACCTACCCCTTCTGTAAACAATATCAGTTCCCAGACTTACGGAAGCAGACCCATGTTGCCATATCATCAGGATGTCATTATTCCCAAGGGAGAGTAAGGTACTAAAACAAATATTGAAGAAAGAAGAAGTTCCATATAGCCAGAAATGTTTTCAGGACTAGTTCTTTAAATGCAGGAAATCTAAGTATCTTCAAGCCTGAAGAATGCATGCTTCTAAATTTATGTTCTTGGGTTTCATGGTAAACAGAATGATCTCTTCTGGAATTTGCCTTTAATGTTTGAAAACCCTGAAATAGAGGGAATAAAAAGAGACTTCTCAGTGATTCCGATTCTGATTACTGAAATTACTTAATGTAAGGGGCCAATCTTTACTAACTCACTAGAAATTCTAAAGCTTATAATTAAGGCCATTTATAGTCCAAAGAACCTGAATATCTTTTCAAAGAGTATTTTCTGTAAGATAATAGGTTCAACTAACCATCAGCCATCCTCACCAAGAATAAGAGAGAGGCAACCGATCTCAAATGAAGAATTCCACATCTTGTACAAAAGCTTGTAATGCATTTTGGCAGGTTATGTAAAAAAAAAAAAAATCGGATAGTTTAAGATAGTTTAAAATACTTAAACATTGCTCCTATACCTCCACCCCCACCCTGTCCACCTTTACACACACACACCTGTTATTTGTGTCATGCAGTTTGGTAAGCCTCCAGAGTACTTGGTTTTAAGTTGGACTCTGCTGGCTCTCATATAATATTAAACATTCTATTCAAACATTTATCTGTGTGTGCCTCAGTTTCCACACACACCCTTACAGTGAGGAGACTATAACATTACTAATGCTTTTTAAACCCTATTATGATTTCATGAATCTTTTCAGGAAAATAATAGGGAAACTAGCATTTGGTGAGCGCTTGCTTTCAGAAGTAATCATGTGGTTGCAACAAAGAAAAAACAAACCTAAACTAGGTTAACAAAAAAAAAAAAAAACTTTTTAGAAAGTATCAGATGCATTCAAAGGCAGGCATTAGAATGAGGCCTGATAAGACACTAGGTCCAAGAAGTGGACCTTCCAGAGCCAACGGGACTCTTATTAGACTCCAGCTCACACAGGCTCTTGTTGCTGTTTCTCTTTGAGCATTGCCTTTGTTTGTCCTCTCTCTACAAAGTGGTAGTTTTCGAGCGTGCATACTTCCCACTGACAGATGTGCATCCTTGGTAGAAGTTACACTGCGTGGTTGTATTTACTATATATTTTATTTAATAAGGTGAAGATTTTTAAATAATATAGCTATTTGATGGTTTTGTTTGGACATTCTAGGTATTGCAAATAAATCTGGATTATTAATTTTTTAAAATGAGAATTAATTTTTAATGAGGATTATTGTAAAAGCTGACAATTCATAATTTACATGGTTTCTTTCCCTAAGCATAGACTTTCTGGGAACTAACAAATGTTCTGTGTTCAGGTAAAACATTAATAACTCTACTTATCTAACACTACTACAGCCAAAGTGTCTAATGCTTTACTTGCACATCTCATTGAATCTTCAAAAAATACCAATAATATAGCTACTATTATTATTCCCATTACCCATAAAAAAAAGTTAAGGCTGAGAGAAGCACACTAACTTGCTCAGGTCTCGTATTACATAGCAGCAGACCTAGCATTTAACTCAAGTCCAGTTAACTACATAGCTCTCAACCACCAAGCTCGACAGCTTCCCAATCTTGGGCCAATAAGCACATGAGGATGAAATCAGCACATATAAATGATCACTAGAACAGACATATTTCAAATTTCACTTTCTTATATGTTAAATCTGTACCTAATATTTAGCATATATTCAAAAACACTATAAATAACATTGTGCCGGAAGTTTTTTATTCAATACTTATTGCAGTCTATTATATATCAAATACTGAGCTAAGTAATTTATATTTTAACTTTCTGTAGGCAGATTAGAGTCAACTGATTTTTTTTACAAGATTGTAACCTAATTTCCTAGGAAAAAATTGACAGACCTTTCAAAGGAAACAAATCTACTTTCTTTTTCTTTGTCTCTGATAAGAAAAAGGAATAAAGTCTCAATTGTCAGCAGATGTTCCCAGCTTCCTCTGGAACAAATTATAAAGGACTATAACCCAGCTTTGGTCCTGCTGCAGAGTCATCTTAAGCTCTTACTTTCCCGTTTTTTTTTTCTTCAGCAATCCCTAAATTAGGGATATGTAAATATTTAAAAGAAAGTAGGAACACAACAAATACATGAACACATATGTAAAAAAGCAACCTAACTGAAATGTCGATTTAAAGAAAAAGAAATGTTTCACCTATGCTTTAAATTAAGAAAAGTCCATTAAACTGGCATATATTTAATAAATATAATTTATAATAAATTCTATAAAACAATTCTGTTAAGGTAAAGTCAGAGAAAAGAGAAGAGGGAGTCAGAGAAAATAACACAATGGAAGAGCCTTAAGGGAAATATAGAATAAAATATAAGAGAGAAAAATCACTGATGTTTAGACACATTAAAATAGAAGATAAATAGAGGTAGAGTGCTATAGGCAAATTAAAAGATAGAAAAGAGTAAAAAAAAAAAGGTGAATCAAGAGTTTCAGGGGTTTCAAATCGGTGTTATTCAGGATATGGTCAGAGGAACATAAAAACTGCCTGGATCCCTTGTTAAAACACAGATTGTAGAAACCACCCAAAACCTACTAAGTCAGACTCTCTGAGGGCTTGCACCCAGGAAGCTGTCATTGAAATAACCCTCAGTTGGTTCTCAGACACACTAACACTTAAGGAACACCACTTGAGAATTGACATAAGTGGATGCAGTGGTGCCAAAATTCAACTTCAGTTTTATCCAAAGCCCAAAGTAAAAACTCTTGATTATTTTAATAATATTTTTATCTTAAATAGGAATGAAGATTTTGATTTTTTAAAATAGTATAAGTATATGAATGTATAATACAAATATTTTATTACTACCTAATTTTGAGAACATTCTTTGTCATTTCTAACAGAGGGAAAATCCCACTTCTGGAATGTACGATGTGAAACATTAAATTTCATTTTAACAATTAAGATTATTTTCTAATCCTTTACAACAAAGAACTGTGAACTTCCTGAATCACATGTGAAATTTCATAAATAAGATGCCTATTTTTATGAATAAAATGTTCATAGGATTTATCGGATGTTCAGGCTCTGTTATTGACTTCCACAAATTAGGACTTCTTTAAATACTGAGTTTAAAAAGCCATGTTGCATTTTTGCAACTATTTTTGCATTTTTGAAGACTATCTTGGTTAATCCAATTGTTTTCTCTGATAGATTAGCTAAAAATTTCCTTTTCCTTGCCTCAGACAGTAAGATCGTAAAATCAAACTGATATTTGGCAGATTTAGATATAGAAATCTGAACTTGAAATAAGACAGTTTTGCCAATTTGGTTAATCTTCCAATACTTTGCTTCCTCCTACATTCCATGTAGTTCCAATGTCAGTTAATATCTACAATTTCTTTTTGGTGTAAAGTGTTCAAACTCCTTCCCTTTATGTACCCATGTTTATATCACTGTCTTGAATTTTCTTTTATTTGAGACTGGCGGAAATGAATATTTTCAAAACCCTCAAAGTCCAATGTCTCAAAGCCCATGTTGCAAAGCCAGCCAATTTCTATGTATATTTAAAGTTCACAGATTTTCCATTCTTAATACAGATTCATAAAAGAAAATTTCCTCAATTGTAAATAGCATCACTTATCAAGTTTATTGCTTCAGGAAGTCTGATTTCAGAATTTACCTGGCTGAATGACTTTCACATGGTTTCATTCTTCTGGCAAAAATTTATTTCTAAAACCTTTGTGCAAGATGAGGGTGCAAGAAATTGTATACAAAAAATATGGTATATCAATTATACCTCAATAAAGCTGTTTTAAAAGAAAACAAACACAAAAAATAAAACCAAAAAAAAAAAAAAACTAAAGAGAAAAAGATTTGAGTGCAAGATACTCCAGCCAGCACACATTTGCTCTGCAAATTTATTTAGGCTGGGAAACAGGATGTGACAGAGACCTAAACCTTGTTTTCTTTACCAAGTCGCCCCCGCTTTTAGTTATAAAAATTCTGCAAATTATATATTCCAGCAACCTCACAAATTAATCAGAGCCCTTACAAAAATTAGAAATCAGTTCATATTTCATGCTCCCAGAGAACATCCAATTAATCACACAAAAGGATTTTTAATGTGCCTGCCATATCATTGCAACCCACACCTGCTCCCTCCTAAGTTTTCCGAGCACCTTTTACAGAAACAAGTTGTGTCTTAGAATTGACCTTAGCTTAATATATATTTTTATAATAAAAAAATAGTTCCATCAGCTCAGTATGTATTTTGTGTGTCTTTTATTTGTAACAATAGTAGTACTTATTTATAGTCCGTCTTTTAGCAATGGAGAAAATATATTTATTACTGATATAAGCAATTTCAGAATATTTCATGTCCCTTTCCTTCATCCTGAAAAATGAAATTTTACCAACACATAAGGTTTTATCAACATTTCACTTCTTCGGGTGTCTTCATGTTGTCAGAGACCAAGCTCAGATCAATGATTTGCCCTCATGATTTGCAACCCAAGGTTATGACTATGTACTGGTATCTGACTGTCCTTTTCCACTCTAAAACCAGAATTTATAGTTGCAGCAGAGGATAGATTCTCTTCATTCTAAGACAAATTTGTATGGCCTTCTAGAACTATGGAAAAATGTTTTTATCAGTCTCTCAAATGCTGGTCCAAGAACTGGTGCCTGATCAGCACCATCGATACCTAGTAAGCCCTAGAACTCCCTTTCCTAACCCCCGCCCCAACTCCCACTACAGAGATTTCACTTCAGCAGTTCTGAGGTAGAATGCAAGAATTGGGATTTTTAGAACACTTAGTGACACTAAGAGGCAGCAAGTTTAGAGATCAATTGAGTTAAGTAACCCTTAAAAGCCTTCAAAATCCTGTGACTCTCCAAATTCTCACCTTAATCATTCACAGTTACTGAAAAGATCCTAGAAACAATCCAACATGTTCCACTGCAGACGTTGGAAGGACTGCCCAGCTCCCAGCACACACGCAGTGGTAGTGCTCTTGGATACAGGGTGAGATAGTGCCCGCGGGATGGTGTTTGTGGCACTCTGTCGTTCCTGCCTCCACAACTCTCCACTATTCCTCAGGAGCAGAAAGCTTGGAAACTACATTTCCCAGACTTCCACACCAGTGGAGCTCCAACTATATTCTATCAGTGTCACGCACAACTTGAAAGGATGAGAAAGAAAAGAAGCCACATTTCTCCAGCAGCAGTTCCTACAGGTGTGTGGACATAGGGAGACTGGTGACTCAAATGTTTGCTAGCAACTTTCAGGAGCTGAAGATACCCAAGACCTCTGGTGGTGGCATTACTGAGATTTCCTGAAAGCAACATTCCTAGCCTATACCCTATCCCACTCCCCACCCTCACAAAGATTGTGTAAACTCTTATTCTCTGTATTAAATCTCTCCCTCCCTAGTTTGAAGTGACCACTGTTTTCTTGACATGGCCGTATCATCCATGATTATACCCACTGTCCTGAAGACTCTCTTAGAGCTAAAGATATTATTAACTCAGGAATTTTCACTCTGTACTCACAAGAGTTATAACCCAGCAAAGACAGAATCTCCTAGAAAATGCATAATTAAAATTTGCAAAACCCAAAGCTCTAATGGGAGAGTATACATGAATCAACTAATTGAAAATACACATGCTTTCCATTGTGGCCACGAGAGCAAAGGCAGTAAATCTCTCCCACAGGGGACTGGTTGCTTTCCATATTTATAAAGTTCTAAGAAAGTTGGCTAACTCCGTCCTGGCACAAGGTGGACCCTAATACTACACTTCATCCCTCACACGGTGCACTTATGGGAGTCTTATGGAAGTCTGGGGGTAACTTTAGGAAAAAAAGGTTTAACTCAAACAACACTAGAAATATGAGCATCTCCAAATACTAAATTCTTCAAGGGTTTGGGAAAAAATTTGTTTTGACACCAGTTAACTTTAGAAATGTTAGATAATGACAGATGTAAATATATGGATTTTTCCCTTTCATTGGTCCGAGTTAATTATTATATGTTTTCAAAATCAACCCAGTTTCCAAAACAATGGGGACAACCCGGAAAATAATTTAGATCAGCACTGTCCTATGGAATTTTCTGTGATGATGGAAATGTTCTATATCTGTGTTGTCCAAAACAGTAGCCCCTAATCACATGTGGCTGCTGAGCACTTGAACTAAAGAGAGTGCAACTGAAATAATAAATGTTTGATTCCATATAATTTTAATTAATGTAAATTAAAATTTAAATAGTCACATGTAGCTATTGTATTGGAGAGCACAGATTTTTCAAACTTATTTGGCATAGGTCTTACAACAGTATAAAATGATATATTTAATTCAATACATTTATGAAAGGAATAAAATTACATGAAAATGTAAAGTTCTTTATATAGTCAATGATAAATTGATCGCTATAGAAACCCAGTACATTATATTCGTAGCTATATGCATCTTTCCAATTTAAAAATTAATTGGATTTTAATTGAATAAATAGCAAATGAGAACATTCTTGTAAACTCTTCAAACAAAACAGGTAAATATTAAGCTCTCCAACTCTCTTTCCATCCAGCAATTCCATTCACCACATGCTCTGAAGATCTGCATATATACCTCAACCTTTTTCACGGCTGTGTAACATTCCTAAGTGTGAATTTTTTGTAGTCTATTTGACCATTTTGAGCATTCTTCCCTTACTAAAATCTTAGTTGTTTACAGTTTTTTTCCTATTACAAACAACATCACAATAAGCATTCTTATATATAAGTTCTTGTATATACTTAAAATTTTAACAGATTGTAAAATTTTCCTCTATGATGACAACATAATGTATACTCATTATTACCTCCTCTGATGTTATCAGAGATTTTTTTTGCCAATTCAATGAGCCAGAAAAGAATCTTATTTAAATTTTTATTTTTCTATTTACTAATGAGGTTAAGCAACTTGCCATATGCCTGATAATTTTCATCTTTTATGAACTGACTATTCACATCATTAATCTCATTTTTTTAATAAGGAAAACATATACTAAAATAGAGCAAGACCAGGGTTAAATTATTTTTCCTGGGATATATAGTGCCTTGTATATAGATCTCCATAAATAATTATTGAATTCATTAATAAAACAGCCAACATCATGAAATCTTTTCAAAAAAAGAGGAAGATAAATTGAGTCCATATTTTTTTAAACGTAAGTCCCATTTTTCAGAACATCAGGGGTAAACAGGTAAATGATAAGTTTATATCATTCCTCTAGAACTTCCCATTATTCCATTAGACAAATACATTTTTAAAATTCAACTGAATATTCATTCCATAATTCCCTCAAGAAATATTTCTGATAGAACTCTTATTCTAATTCCAAATAATTTTTTCCTCTGGACCTCAATCTCCCTAACATCATAAAAAAATAAGAATGATGTTTAATTTATGTACATTTTATAAGTTGCAATGTTGACTGTCATAGCTAGTCAATTCGGATAATTCAAACTAATTTCGATCACAAATACCCCCAAAGTATTTCCAACTCTACCTTACCAAAATTTGCTCTTCTGTTACAAGTAAACTGTATTTTTTTTTTTTTTGAGGATCTACATCTTCTCCTCCTCCTCAATCCACATGGCATCTCTGAGGCTACTATAATCCTGGCCCTAAGAATGGGCTTAAAACCAAAAATTAGCCTGAGCAGCCAAGTAGAACCAATTATATCTGTCTCCGGAACAATGTAAATCCAAAGTGATCAACAGCTATTTTACTACTTGGTCTGAAAAATCTGCTTGAGCATGAAACTGATGCAAAGGAAGGCAAAGTCTAGAAATGAAGAGAGAAAGTGAGGGCGCAGGGAAGGAGAGGACCAGGTCCTGATAGTGACATTTAAACCATTAGATCAAGTCACATTTGAAATCACATCTACCCCTGGTCTTTTCAGGTATCCTAACCAAAAAAGTCCTTTTTTACTTGACATCATTTGACTTAAGGTTTGGTCACTTGCAATGGAAAAAAATCTTAACTCACATACTTGGACAACAGGTATTTTTAGGGATCATTCTGAATTATCCAATATCTAGATTACCTTAGTTTTCCTCTGCCTCTCTGCTTGTTAATGACATTTTCAGAACTTGCATTTCTGTAGTTGGTAACAACATCACTTCTTAACTATGAAACGTTTTTTCCATTTTCTATTCTCTCATGGAAATAACTGTATAGAAGCTATATAGATCTAATGCTATTATCCTTATTTTATTAATGAGAAAAATGGAGACGCAAATAAGTTAATGATGTTTAAGGCCTGGAACAATATCCAAGACTTCCAACTCATTGTTCACTGTCTTTTTCTTTTCTTTTCTTTTCTTTCTTTCTTTCTTTCTTTTTTTTTTTTTTTTTGCTCATGTTTTTCTTACAAGACACTGAGGATGGTATCTGATGATGCCATTCTGGACATTTCCTGGCCTCACGCAATGGAAACCTGCTTTCAGTTTATACTCTACATGAAGTCACTTTGCTGTTAAAGGTGCATGAAAATTCCTTCTCTCAAAGTAATAGCACAGAGCAGAGATTATCACCAATCATAGTGAATATCAATTCCACCAAATGACTCAGTGAAAAGATACTGGAGACTGATATACAAGTCATTACAGAAAGCAATCAAAGTCACTGTGGACGTCTGGCACCCTGCATTTTAAAAGAAATAAGGTAAACAGTGAAGTAGAGAAGTTAGGAACACAACCTGGAGTTAGACAAATTAGTGTTTGAATGTTTTGTGTCCATCAGCCTGTCATTTATGCTCTCTCTTTTATTCTCACTACCTCCTCTGAGTTGGCTCAATCCTCCTAGGTTTTAACAAGTGGCAGGGATGTGAGCCATCTAAGCAACTGCTCCGGCCTTGAGACAACCTACCAGACAGCATCAGGAAAATAAGGCTCTGTGTATCCCTGTGCTACCTAGCTTTCTTCCAGGCAGCAATGACATAACAACGTGCGCTTACACAGTTTGTTATCTATCTAGACTTGTATTAGAGCCAGAGGAACAAGTAGCAACTCATAAGCTATCTTGCCTACAAGTTCAGAGTAACTCTTTTATGCCTCATTCTTTATCTCATGCAAACCTCTCCCAATCTCCTCTCCAGGCTTTCATATTAGGTGAAACTATGGGTCAAAAAATGAATGTGGCTCTAAGTACCATCTGTATAGTTTGCGCTTTTTTTCCCCCCCATTAGAATGTCATGCGTTTGGAGAAGGGTTCCCGCTGGGAATCTGTTGTGGACCATGAACAGTCATTTCTTTGGGATCTTTTGCCTGATTTGCCCAAACCACAGATAGGTCAAACAAGTCCTCTTCCACTCCTTATCTTGTTAGTTCCCCTACAAGGTTCTGGAGGTACAGACATTTCACACATCTTGCTTCTACTAACTCAAATATCTCCTCCTTCCCATAATACAGTGACTTTCCCTATAAATGAATATCACTCATTTAAGAACCTGCCTTCTCTAAACCTTTATTTCACCATCTACAAAATGATGGTATAAAGAAAAATTTGTGCTTAAGTGGTAAACTATGCATTATCTGGAAGATATTTCAACAGGAAACTATTTTTACAACTCTGTAAGTCATAAATAACTAATATTAATATAAAATATTTTTTGTCTGTAGACATGTAAATTCTGTCCAGGTAAGTAGAAGTTCAATTGACTTCTTTTGCTCTACTGTGGAAAAAAATGTTTTGCCTACATTTGTACGTTCACTTCGATAGTTCTGATCTACAAATGTGTTTGTTCTTTGGATTCTCTTTTGAATCAGTTATAATGTCTGCCTGGTTCTCACACTGATTAATGAGTAGAATACAATTTTTAATACATGTTCTTTTGTATATCTGTATGATAGTCATGGTTTTACCCTTTTGAAAATTATTTTAACATAAATAAGAACATTAACTATCTCAGAGAGCTAAAGTGAATATTTAGTATAGTTGGAAATATCAAAGAGTTGCAGCTACAATGAAGTAATGTTTATAAAACTTAGCATGCATTAAGCACTCAATAAGTGATACCTATTATTATTATTACAAAAGAGAAGGTCAGTCATTTTTTAACCAATTCTTTTTATATTTTAATAAACCTTTCATTATAGATATCTGAAAAAAATAGACTTTTCCTAAAAATTAATAATAATGTTAGCTCTCAGCCTGGTAAACCCACATCCAGAAGCCTCCATCTTATGGAATAATGCTTTAGTCCATGAAACTTCTTCCAATCTGGGCATATTCCTTATAATATATAGTAATCAAAACATAGAAATACAAATTTTACAACTGGTAACAATAGGGAATCTGCATGAAAAGTGAAAGTAATTATTTCTAAGTACAAAGTAAAAAAAAAAAATAGAAAAGGTTAATTCTCTGGCTTCCAGCAGATCTGTATTAATTGTTCCAAGGTATAGCAACATATCTGAAGACCCAATAATAACGGTTTGTTCAAGATTTAATTCATAAGCTTACAGGTAAAAAGATAACCGCAGACAATTGTTATTGCTTATTATCAGCTGCTGGCCTTTGTCCTACCAAGGCCAGATGAACAGAGAGATGGCAAATGTTTTTACAGATTAAATCACATATCTTTTTTTAATTATTAAAAGTCATGTGTTATGATTATCACAATCCTACCACTGATGTAACTTAAAAATTGTATTTAATCTTCTTTTCCTTTGTTAATATTTTCAGTATTTGAATTGTCTTGTTTTCTCATTTATCGAAGGGCATATTGTCAGATATTTAACTTGCATAGTAACCTAATTTATTATAAGAAAAATAGTCACTGAAAAGCTTTATACATAATGTTTTAATACGATAAAAATTTTAAGATTTATATTTTTCTCACCCTCTTTTGCTCTCCAACAAATATATCCTGTTTTTTTAAAAAAAAATAACCTTACCTTTTTACCATATTAATTTAAAACTTTTCTATTAACATGATTTATTTCTCAAAGATGATGTCTAGTCTTTACAAACCAAATCTATTTTTACTTTGTCAGTATAGGTGTTTGAATCATAATAGAAGCCAGTAGACAGAACTGCCACATGCTTAACTAAATTAAATGTTTTAAGTGTCACAAAGACCCTGTCATATTATGCAGTTACTCTCATCCTACTGGATCAAATGCTCTATGCACATTCCACTGATTGCCTGTGTGATTAGTCATTAATATGGCCTAGAAATGTCATCAAAAACAAAATCATCAATTCAAGCATACCATACAGACAATTGACAGAGTAGATAATCTGGAACCAAGTTTAGCTGGGTAAAATTTAATGTAGCTAGAAATATCAAAAAGTTACAGGCAGTCTGTCAAAGATTTATAAAAACATTCCCAGTTCGATCTTAAAGTAGTCTGCACTAGACACCTTTGCCCCTACTCTACCCTTTTAGACCCTCCTCTCAGACCCATTCCTCACAGAAATGACATCACCAAAGCAGAGCATTTCAGTGATACATACTGTTTGCAACAGACAATTAATTCTAACTTACAAAGTTTTCCAATCAACTTAAATTTGATGGAAAGGCATTTTCCTTTGTCTTTGTACTCATTTCCTCGTTATTCATGAGACATATTTGAATTAACAGTATACAAGAAGAGAAAGATTAGTGTGAACTGTGTTAATTAGGGAAAGCTCTTTGAACAGACAAAATTAGGATTCTTTCTCTTATACTGCTTTGTATGTCTTTAAAATACACTACACATACACACACACGTAATGTTTAATTGGTCTTTTGTACTATACTGTAAAAGTATCTTATTCCCCTTTGTTTTCTCCTCCTAAAACCTGTCACACCCATAGTTGACGCTCTTTTAATTGAGTGACTCATGCCAGAGCAAACTGCATACTCCATGAAAGGTGGTGACCCTCCTAGACTTTTGTACTTTTCCCCTTCTGTGCCAATTGCACATTTCATTATAATTAATAAATAAATAAAAGTGGGGAGAGAAAAATCACTGTAGTTTTCTTGTGGAAATCATATGCATGTTTTGGAAAACCTTGATAAAGGGAATCACTAAGAAAAAATGCTGTTAAGTTAGTTGTGGGTGAGACAAATATAAACAATTAGGAAAAAAATACAGATTTCTGCACTCAAAATGCTTCACATGTATATTTGAGTTCTTGCTCCATTTTAAACAAACTCTGATAATGGAAATCAATGACAGTGCATTATGGTATAGTTTAGATGAGAAAAGCTACAGAGAACTTCAAAGAGAAGCTCATGGGCCAATCTCAAGAATTAGTAAATGAATGTATGTTTATATATGTCAGATAAAAATACAATATTTAAGTTAAAGAAGATTTTTTTTTTGATTTCCTGCTTTGACTTAATTAACTTCCAGGCTCCATTGCTTCAGATAAAAGGGCTTTACTGCAGGTAGTTTTCAGAAACTGTTTTTTAAATGAAAGACCCTCTGATAAATGAATCTAGACCATGAAAAATACATAGATGTAAGAAGTTAGGGCGGTAAGATGACATCATGCACAGGAGGAAGCTCAGTAAAGTTTCGCAGGGACCGTTGCCTTTTCCTGGTGCCTGATGCCAAGAGTTTTGCTATGCTCAGCTGGCCTAACTTTAAGGGACAAAAATCAAAAATCATTCTCTTCCATTCTTGTCTTTCTCCTGGGGCATGATTTACCCTGGCCTCACTTTAAATTACTTGTTCATTAGCTTGAGCCATTTAGAGAGGTTTTAAAATTTTTCCTAATCACTTTATTTCATGACAACATATGCCAAAATGTCAATATGGGGCATGTCTGGATCCAGCATTTGGTAATACACTGTGTATTTTTAACATTTTATATTACTTATTAAGAGGTAAAGATTGGGTTTTGCTCATTAGTCATCTTTTAAAAATATGTTCCACATACTTATACCGATTTTTTTATGACAAATAATTCTTTCAACATTTCTTAACTAGAAATATTTTAGGAAATTCCAGACCATAGCATCATATAATAAGTTGTTTGTAAAACTATGCCTTTTCAAGGTTTGCTCTAAGAAAAAGAAAAATGCTATTATTATATTATATTATTTGATAAAGATTAAATAACTGAATTAATTAAAATCACATTTTACCTCATTATAAAGTTCACCTTTCTAAAATACCTAAGAGGTGCACAGAGCTGAGATCTAAATCTCCCCAAAACCAACAGTTCAGAGAAGCCTGCAAAGATCCTTGATATGTATCTCTTCCATCTATCTTGAATTCATTCATTGCTCAAAAACTCTTTAATAATTACCATGAGCCAGGCCTAGGGGATGTAAGTAAATCTTTCCTCAAACATTTGGATGTTAATTCTCAAAATCATATATGTGAGCCCAATTTCTGCCCAATGTCTGTCAAGAAGAGCAAAGGAAAAAGAAAAGAATGGCTGGAGAGGGCCTGGTTCAGCCACATTTATTCACACATTCATTCACAACTATGATTTTGATGGACTTTTTATATTTTACATTTTTGACCATTAGTAACCCTGTTTAATATGATGCCTTTTTCTCCTTCAAAAACATTCGATTTTTTACTTTGGGTGTAGCATACCTAGTGTTTTCTTTCATCTTCCCATAGGAAGTAGATTAGCTCTGCTCCTTTGTAAAATAGATAAATATATGATAAATGACAAATAGATAGATGATTAGAGATTGATTAGAAATAAAAACAGAGATATATAATTTGTTGGTTTTGTTTATAACAAGAAACTATCTAATGCACAAAGTTAAACCATGAGTGTATTCCAAACATAAGTAACAGATACCACTAGTTATTAACAAATTGCTCTTCTGAAATTATTAAAGTTTTCACATTATGCAACTCTTCCAACAATGGTGGGTTGATCGAAGTACTGAAACTGAAGCAACGATATTTTGATAGATGATTTCTGTAAACCCCGGGAACTGTTCTGGGTAAAAGTCTCATAGAGAAGAGCATCTTTAGCTGTAGCTGTACTAAGCAGCCTAGAGCAGGTTCAGGGTTCCTGCCTTCGCCCCCTGTTAGGTGAGGGCCAGAGCATGCTCTGGAGCCTGCAAGACCATGGGGCCTATGCCAGTCTGTTACTCCAAAGGCATTGGCTCTTTACTTTTTGTCTAGTTAAAAATCATTTGCTCTTATCGTGTTCTGTTTTTCTCATAGACATTTTGGGGATTAATTTAACCCTAACATTTTATTATTTGTCATTAACCTCAGATCATTTACATTTAAAATTTGTCTATATTGTCTTTAACAAGCCATGTCTACCATTCTTGATGCTGAATGTAGAAGATAGCATAAACAATAACTCAGTATGTATAATCCTAACATGGTCAAAATGCTTTCTTTTTGCTCGTGGCCAAATTGGTCTGAATATAATGTAATAATGTATATTCACAAGAATGTAGGTAGTAGTAACTGCATTTTCAGTGAAGTTTAATAAATGTTTTATATTTTACATAGTACATAATAAATTTTTTGCTGCAAGCAAATAGCTAATGAGGTTTTATTCAATAGTTTTTTCAGAAAAAGAGAGTCCCAAACATAATTCCTTTCTCATAATAAATAGAGGAATATGCCCTCACATGTGCATAGTAGTTCACTGACCATACTTGTGTGAATGAAGTATGAGAAAGTGTGTACTGTGGTCTCTTCCAGGCTCTTGCACTTTGGTTCTAGATAGTCCCTGACCTTAAAGCAACACCTTCACTGAGTAGGGTCCCAGCTGCTGTCCCTGAAGCCAACTAGAGAGCTTCCACAGCAGTTTTTGAACTTCTAGCTTATGTAAAATCAAGAGCATCTTAGACTCAGCCTAATTGCAATTTTAATGGAATCTCCAAGATTTCCTATTAGGATAGGATATGGACATATAGATGAGTGATGTTTGGAAGACTCAGAAAAGGCTGAGAACAGCAGGGATAGGAAATCCAAGGTATATCAATCACCACTATCCTCTCTTTCCTTCTTCCCAGAGACAACACTCAAAATCCATCTTAAAAAACAAACAAACAAAAAAAACCACAGGTCATCTCTACCAACTGATCAAATGTGGCACTCAAGATAAAACCTATTTGCCACTCTGCCAAATCACACTGAATGGCACATCGTTCCACTAAATACCGGTGGGCCCAAGGATAAATGGTTTTATGGTCAAGAAAAGTAAACAGTGTTGCATTCTCCATCCCACTTTAAGAGACTGACATTTTTGGGGACAGGCATTTTAAAGGCCTATAGAAGTCCTGCAGTAAGGAAGCATATTTCTTTAACCTAGCATTTCTCATACTTCCAAAAATACCAGAGGGTCCCTTAGAATGTATATTGCAAAACCCTCACTTAGAATCTTATCCTACATGTGTGAGGCCAGTCTGCACATAGATAGGCAATTCCCCAGGACTCCCAAAGTCCTCTGGACATTTTTGCATATAAAAGGGAGTGTGCAGAAGCCCCACAGCAGCCAGCAAACACTATACAGCAACAGCTATATAGCCTCTGGTCTATTGGCTTCCTGCCCTGACAAGTGCAATGGGCCTCATTGTGCTGACTCCCTAAATACATGCTGTGTTTCTTATTTACTCAGAATTTTTAAGGGACTGTTTGTGAATTGTTGATCAAATAGCATAAAATTATATTCAAACAGATCAAAACCTTAATATTCTAAATTAAATAGGATAAATCACAGGTTGAATTTGTGGAAAATAAAAAATACTGAAATAAAAATTTTCTTCCTAATAAAGATTTCAGAGGTCTAAGCCTATCATTTTACAGGTGAGAAAATTGAGGCACAAAGAAATGAAATAAATGTCAAGAGAAATTGATTTGATTGTTTTTAAGGACCAAGAATAATTCAAGCTAGTTGTGCACAAATCATTAGCACATAAAATGAGTTTCAGTATATTGAATACTAGATTGAAGGAGCTTTGGTGTTGAGAAAAATCTTAAAAAATTCTTATTAAACAAACAACTCTCCTTCAAACATATTTGTTCTAATTACATTGATAACATTTTTTATCTCTTCATATTCTATATATGTTTAGGGGAATGTATAATCCTGGTATACATATACCTACAAAAGTAGACCTTTTGGTATTTAGCACCTCAGTTTCTTTTCATATCACCAATTCTAAGTCTCTCCCATAGAGTATGTTTTGACCCAGGTTATGGATTTGCCTTCTGATAATGATAGATTATAGATAAATGATAGACAGATGAAGAGGTAGACAGACAGACAAGAGAGAGAGAGATAAATAGATGATAAATTATTAATGGTAATGATCAAAGATAATTTAAGCTTTTGTACTTTTTAACTATTCCATGGGTACCTGGCTTTATAATTTGCATGTGGTTATAAAATCTGTTGTATTGCCCATGAAAAAATATCAAGGCAAATATGCTGCGAACTCACTGCAAAAATAACGAAGAAGCTAAAACTGCAGGTTGCAAAGCTGAACCTCATCTTTAGTTTCTACACATTTCATTCAAACCTATGGTTGTTCTGTGTTGGAGGGTGAAAAGACATCAGAAGTTCAGGTTTTCAAGGATCAAACTTTCCATTGTTCTTTGAATCAGAGATTGTGAGTACAGAGTTTTGCATAAGAATTAGTCCTCTTCCTTATATCAAGTCAGCTATTTTCAGCTCAGCCTAGCAATCTTTGATTTCTTGGTTTGTAACTATGGCAATAAGATTAAATGGCATTCAGTTTAATTCATTTTACAAATTAGCTTGGAAGGGTATCCATGACTGTGATGAAGAAACAAGGCAAAAATACTAAGAAAGAGGAAAATTAAATCAGGTTTTGTAGTATTCTTCAAAATAATCCTCAAAATCATCTAGTGCCATATGGCAATTTGTGAGTGACGTCTGGTGACTAGATATAAAAACGACCATATAACTCTTGATAGACTCCTTAGCTCAGCTTAAGCCACCCCACCTCTCCACTTGCCTTTCGACCATCACACAATATCCTTTGCCTGTGGTTGCCTATTTGTCTGTGGGCTTGCCAGAGCCTTTGATCTGGGACTTTTTATACTAAATAACAGTCAAATCAATTTCAAACACCTTCATTACAGTATACAGCTCATTATGTTCCAGAAACATGTTTAGCTCCAAGCCCCAGGCCACGTTATAATGAGGACAGGAGTGCACACCAGTACACACGTGCTATAGAGTGTCTCCATATTTCTAGGCAATGGTACAATCACCACTGGTCTAAGTGAAAAGCAGGCATTCATTTGCACCCTTTAAATATGGTTTCTTAAAGTTTTAAACCATTTACCATAAAACACAGATTTAACATTGCTATGCTGTTAATGCTTTTTCCTTTCTATTAGTAGCCTTTTTTTAAACAAAAGCATATATGTAGACATGGAAAAAAAGAACCAAGATAAATATTTTCTGAAATTCTTAAAGAATGACATATACTACATATACATAAATAATATATGAGTGACATACATATAATATATATACATATATACACATATATAGATATATAATATATATAAATACTCTTAAATCTACTTTTTGAAAAGTTGTATATATACATATATACATAGACAACATTGTCTTTTCAAAAAACAGATTTAAGATAATTACTTTATTTGAAAAAATTTGAGGGTAGATTTTCATCTTATCCATTGTTGGCTTACAAAGAAACTCAAGTGCCTCATTTACCCAATAGTTTTTATATTTACCCTCCTGACTTTGGGGAGGCTGGAAAATGAACATAACCCCCATGGCTTCATTTCTGCACTCTAATCTTGGTCCTTTTTTAATGCCTAAATGACCATCTATGAACATTTTGGCATTACATTTGAAATATAAGTATGACACAATGTTGACTGCCAGTGTTTTTTCTCTCAGCTTTAATTAAATTCTTGCTAAAAGCCCATAATAGGGGAATTACTTCACTGGACACACAAGACATAATCAAAATTACTTGTTTCTCTGCTGTTAGAAATATAAGCTGGTGGGGTAGAAATTCTTTTTTGCTGTCACAATTGATTATCATAAATTAATTGTTTATAAGTCTAGATGGAAACAAATGCATACTGGCGTGCAAATAATTATAACTTGTTTTCTTGCCAGCAAGCCATAGTCTGCTTGGTATCTGAGAAAACACTAGTGTAACACAAGAATTCCAATGCTTTTTTAATAAAAGGATTGTTACAAAGATAAAATAGATTTTTATACAGCATAAACAAGTGATAATAGTTTTCATGTTAACCTTGAAACTCTACTTGAGTACAAGATTCAGTATTATTTTTAGTTAGCCATGAATATCTTAGAGGGATCAGTGGGAAGAAAATAGTTCTTATGTAAAAGAAGCATTTAAACTATCAGTTATAATGTAGTATGACAGCCAAGGTCTGGCACAGGGGGACAGATTACTAAAAGCAGTATATTATCTGCATAATCCAGGGTCAGAAAATGGAGATGAAACAGACCAAGGGAAACCTGAAATCAAGCCTTGTCCTTCAACACATGTCATTAGAAACCTTGGTTTCAAGTGGCAGAGGTGATAGTATCTAGAGAATGAGAAATCTCACTACTCATTAAGGATGCTGCTCCAAATTGGTCTATGCAGATTAGCTGAACCCATAACTTATAGGCCAACTAACATCCACAACAGGAAAAAGATTAGTTTGTGAAATATCCTTCATATTAAGTAAGTACAATAAAGAAATCTAGATGTATGGACAAATTTACTTGTAAAAGGTTTATATTATGAACATTATACAGTATATTTATAAAATCAAGATTTTGTGTATAGAATAACATTTGAGTCACTAAAATTGATTCTAAACCTAACATTTTCAGGTCAGGAATAACTGAAGATTACATACACTTTAATTTCAAAATCTAAATACTATTCTGTTTAAATTAGCTGTCTTATACCTTACCCTAAATATTTCTATGGATGTAGAATCAAATTGATTTGAATCAATATGAAAGATATGTCTTGAAATACAAATATAGACTTGCTTTTTAAACAAACATAATGACATAATTGAGGAACAAATCATTAAATAAAAACAAAAAACAGTGAGGAATGTGAATTTTAAAAAGAAAAGAACTTTAATACTCCAAAACATAGAAACAGAAACTAAATCTTATAGATTCTGCTATAAATATTTAAGTTTATTATAAATCAAATAAGAAATTAGTATTCTTGCTTCATCAGCTGGTATCATCTGCTCATTAAACAGAAATGTCTGTAGTTTGAGAAGAGAAAGGAGACTTCCTTAATACCTGTCTATGTGAGCTGCCGGCCACACTGGAATCATTCACAGAGCTTCAGAATCCTATAAATGGGAGAAAATTGTAAAAAGACAGGTCTCATCCTCACACATCGCTGGTGGAAATGTAAAACACATTAGCCATTTTAGAAAACAGTTTGCAAGTTCTTCAAAATACTAAACGTAAAGTTACCACATCACCTAGCAATTCTACACTTAGGTAAATGCCAAAGAGAAACAAAAATAAACTTCCTCACAAAACTTGTAGTGTGTGTTAATAGTATGTTATTATTTAAAACAGCCTGCAAGTGGGAACAATCTAAATGTTGACCATTTGAGGAGAGAATAAATTAATGATATATCCACATGATAGAATAATATTGGGCAAAAAAAGAATAGAAGTACTGCTATAACAAGGATGAACCCTAAGTACGTTGTGCTAAGTGAGAGAAACCAGTCACAAAAAACCGTTTAACTGCACATTTCTGTATGAAAGATTCAGTAGACAAATTTAGAGAGACAGAAAGTAAATTAATGGTTACTTTAATGGAGGGAGAAATGGGGAGTTGACAGAAAATGGGTACTGCGTTTCTTTTTGGAGTTATAAAAATGTTCTAAAATTAAGAGTATGGTGATGGTTGCACAAATCCATAAATAAACTAAAAACACTAAAAACCGTCAAATTGTATACTTTAAACAGGTAAATTTTATTTGTAAATTATATTTCAATAAAGCTGTTAAAAAAAAAAAAAGACATGCCTCACCCAGCTCAGGAATAGAATGTTTAAGTTAACAAAGAAGCTGCTGCAGAAAAATAAAAGCCCGATTTTAATCACTTATTGTCTATCCCCACTTTACCCGTCAACTGTTTCTTCTGTTAGCAATACGGCTCAGTAGTCATATCTTCATTTTCTCATTCTCTCATTCTCTCATTCTCATTCTCTCATTCTCTCATTCATTCTCTCTCTCTCTCTCTCTCTCTCTCTCTCTCTCTCTCTCTCTCTCTCTCTCTCTCATTACTTTTTTTTTAATTGGACAGCAATGCACAGACAAAAACCCCAGGTTTACTGGGATAGGGTGTATCAATAACTCATAATAAATGTTGACTGTTCCTTCTTTTAATTGGTGAATGTACTGATTGTGTCCCCTGGGCCTACCCCTAATGGAAGGGGGTGTTTGCTGGTAACAGGAGCCTGTGGATAAGGTTTGCTGTCCCTTCTGGTTGGCACGACAAGAACAATGCACTAACTGAGCCATTACTTAGCTGACAATAAGGTAGATCAGAAAGAGTTGATGCTTATCTGTGACTGAGAAGGCTCCACCATAGTTCTTTTTACCTAGGTAATTTTAAACCCCTTTTAATGCTTTCAATCAGTAAGAAAGGAAGCTCTGCTGTTAAATTGAGGGATCAACATTCTTAGTATTACTGAATACCAGCGCATCACAATCTCCAACCTATTCTTGAAAAAAGATAGGTGTTATCTGCTCCTGACCGCAATATTTCAAGAGAAGAAGTTTGTTGTGGTGTTTTTTTTCTTTTTCTTTTCTTTTTTCTCCCATGGGACAAACCTCATACATTCCATTCATAGAAAAGGTTTCCCAGGAAACTTCCATTCAAAGCTAGAAAATGGATAGAGAGATGCGAACTGAGACCAAGGGGGAATATTAATGAAGCGGTGACTGTTTCTGCCCTGTTGTGGGATTTACATTGTTGGCAATGACCAGGAATATCACTTAACGTGAGCCTTCAGAAGTGTTTCGTTGATGCTGCACTGTGTGGGCCACTTGACTAGAATAGTTTGAACACTCTGCCTTATCATTTGGGTCATAAAATGTCTTTTACCTATCAATATGCAAATTCAAGTTCACCTCTTTCCTCTTATTTTTTGTGTGGTCAGCAGCATGGTCAGAGTCATATAAGCTGTGATTCTCTTTCCAACATTAATGTCCTGACATACAGGGATGGGAATTCTACCACCCCTCTTCTGTATCTTCCTACCTACAGTGTCCTTTCTAAGTGTTTTGATGCCTAGTTTAAAAAATTAAGGTCAAATATCAAACAGTCAAATCTGGTTCTTCAAAGTTTCTTAAGCGAATTTTTTTTTTTAAAATTAAGGATTACATATTACATAACACATGGATATTTTACTTGCTGTGAAAATTCTGATTTCAATTGGTATTTCAGGGTTTTCTCTTTCCCTGGAGAAATAATCTTCCACAATATCTAAAAAAAATCTAGGGGATATTTTTAAATCAATTTTTCCTAAGAGAAAATACTGAATGATAGTAATACTTTACATTTGTGTAGTCGTTCACAAAGCACTCACATTTCTTGTCTCATTGAAGACTACTGACAATGGTCTGAAGTTCAGAAGATATTGTTTTATAGATGAGGAAATGAACCTAGAGTTAGTAGAATGCTCATCCAAAGACATTAAAGTAGTAACAAGAAAGTCAAGACCATAACCCATGTTTCTGACCCCATCCAAAACCAATCTGCCTCTCCCAGTGACTAACCACTGCACCTAATCCTGCCCTAAATGGAGTTGCGAGTCCCCTTCTCCTGGTAAGATCAGCCCTGCCTTAGACAAAACTACATCAACAGTTTAGTCAATAGGATTTCCTACTTGTAAAGTTGTCAAGAATAAGTATTGGTATTAAGAAAGAAGAAAAAGCTGATGGCCACAAGGGGCCAGAAAGTGGTGTACAAAGGAAGCTCGCTGGGCTGCTTTCTCTGTCCGTGGTTGAACATGAGATGAGCCTACAGGTGTCCAGCCAACACTCCAAGTCCAGCAGAGAGTTTACGGATTTCTGCGGCCAGAAGTAATGTCCCCTCTCATGGACTCCACATGTCCTTTCTCTATCTGACATGCTGCTGACCATTCAGAAGGAAAGCTACATGGTATCTTGGGAAGAGCACTCAATTTGGAGCTAGAAGATTTGAGTTTCAGCTCTGACTTTAGGCAAGTTACTTAGCCCCGCTGCATTTCTGGTAAAAGTGGCTAGAATTTATAGGGTTGCCCTGAGGATTAAATTAGCCAATTTTTCCTAAGCACTTGGAAAATAGTACATACTCAGTAAATGTTAGCTATTGTTATCATTATTAATCTAATATACCCATATTATAGAAAACAAACTGAAGCACAGACGAAAGAAAAAGTTTGCACTGAGGCAAAGGTGTGTAAATAATAATACCCAACTCACAGGATTGATGTGAGACTTAAAAAATGTGAGGTGTAAGTTATTTATGTACATATGCTAATATACCTTTTGGATTGAACTGAAGGCAAGAGCAGTATCTTCTTTATCTTGTCCCTCCTCCAGAGCCTAGAAGAGGCCTTCCATAAAGTGCTAAATAAGTGTCAATCAAATTGATGTAAGACATATTATCGAAAGGTTCTAATTATCTAATTTATTAGATTTATTAATTCTGTGCTTCCACAGATTCAGTCAAGACCTGCTTTGTCATTACACTATCAACAAAACACCATTGATAACTGGTTCAGCAAGTGACTGACCTGCCCTCCAGTGTAGGGAGCCATTCAGAATGGTCTGGAGCACTATAATTGCTAAGGAGATAGTTTTTCTCCTGTCATTGGGGTCCAAATGTCTAAGTCTCAAGCATTCATCTAGGTGTAATATGAGCTCCTTTCTCCAGAAGTTCATCTCCAGTAAAAGTAGGAGGCCAAAGGTAGGGCAAGGTGAAACTTCCTTGGCAATAAATTCCACTCTGAACTATAGTCCTCCTAAACTTGCAGCTCATTGATTTCCTCCAAAACTCATGGCTCACTTCTTTTATTTGGTCCCTAACCGATATATTTTATCTGCTCAGGACAGTTCTCAATGAAAATATTTTCGGTGGGCTTTGGTAGGAAAGGAAGAAGTACAGGTTCTAGTGCATACATCTGGATGTCCCTAGTGCATAATAGCTCAGAAGAGTCCGTGCTGGTGCTGTGGGTCGGGGAAGAAACAAAGATAGAAATCCCTGGAAAATAGAACAGACTTTTTGTTCAATACAGGCTCTGACAGGAGAGTCAAAAGCCCTTATCAGAGAAGTGTGGGTGAGCTGCAGTTGCTCGTTCTCTTGAGCTGGTATTACTTGTTCCCTTCTTCATATCTGGTCCATGAAAATTCAACTTAAAACTTCTTTGAAACCCATAATTTTGTCCAGGAGTAAAGCCAAATCTAGAACACCTATCCTCAGTATTCTAAAAGTTTCAGACTCAGTGTTCTTTCTTTATGAATAAAAATGAAGTTTTAGATTTTTATCCCACCTCTCGCTCTTTATTGTTAGAGCTGCCCCAATATCTTGAAGCAGTGGTCTTTCACAATTTAAACACTAGTCTCAACACCTTAGAAAGAAAAGTCAACCAGAATTTAGTTATTTATGAGCAAACTGGAAATAGGACTTTGAGTCACAAGAAGAAAGTAAAAACCTATTAATTCAATTTTCAGACAAGAAAAAAACATCATTCCCTAAGTTTCACACTCCAGTCCCTCTTAGAAATTATGCTAGAAGCACAGTGCCAAATTATGGGCATCCAAGGACACCCTGGCTGAACAAAAAAGAAAACTAGGTGAGCAATGAACCTTATTAGCATGTGTCCTCTCAGGCTGATGACTGTCATTAGGCTGCTAGAGGATGACATCATTTTCTCTAAGAGGCAGTCAGCTCGAAAATGTCAAATATCTCAGTGAATTAATTTTTGCAGCTGCTTTATATTGCCTTCTGCTCCTTGCTAAAAGAAATGGACATATTTCATTTCTGGGATCTGTCAGACACGTTGCTGTTTTAAATATTACATTTTAAGCCCAATTCAATCTGAACATATTGTGTTTTGAGAAGCCTCATGAAAAAAACACTGACTTCAATAAAGTAAAAGGCCAAGGTGTAAAACTCAGTAATCTTGTTTGAAAAGTAATCCCTTTTTTTTTTGGTTCAAATTACTTTCATTTTAAAATGTCATTTTTTTTTTCAAAGACTTCTCTAGTATGAAGTTAATAAGAACACTTATACTATACTGATACGGTCATAAAATAGTTATATGGGAAGGCAAGGGTAGGAATGAGGACAGATGATATAACTGCAAAACACAACCCATCTAAAAGTTCTTGCTTCTGAATGTAGCTCTTTTTCACTGCGCCAGCCATATAAGAAAAAAATAGTGACATGTATTAATTTATTCAATGAACATTATTGAATGTTTATATCATTTTCAGAACCTATACTGGGGAAACAAAATGATATAATGCTACTTGCCACATTTAAGAGTGCTCCAAGCTCAGTGGGGGAGACAAGTCAAGGGAAATAATAAAATAGTCTGGAAGCTCCATAAGAGAAAGAGATTCAGCAATAATTTCTAAGAGTGGATTTTAAAGGAAGATTATGTGTATTAATCAAACACATCAACACAATTCTGCATGTAGGGGTGAGAGGAAATGAAAAGAAAGACAAACAGAAAACTGTCTTTAAAAAATAACTATACAAGTATCAGCAATAACCTTCACAGATGAATAAGTAACCTGACCGTGATGTCAAATGCACCATAAAGAGCCTTACAATACCCCAAAATATCTTTCTTGTCTTCTGTCTAATGTCTGAAATACTTTGAACTCAAAACACTTCACATCCACTACTAGACTTGAAAACTGGGAGATGTAAACCATTGATTTAAATAAACATCAAAGTGTAATTAATTGATACTATATTGTCGTTCCGATAGTGAGTTTATAGAATGGTGATTGGGAAAGCATAAAGCCTAAAGTGATGGGCAATGATCAAAGCTAAAAAATAGAAAAAATAATGTGCTCTTTTTTGTGTTTTGCTTTTTAATTATTTGAATTTACATAAAGTGAAATGCATGGATTATAAGCATTACAATTTGCTGTTTTCATGAATGCAGACATGTGTATGGCCCACATCCCTGTCAGTACCCAGAACATTTCCATCACTCCACAGTTTCCTCCAGCCCTTTCCAGTCAATCTCCACTCGTTTCTTGGCCAAAGACAATCATCATTCTGACTTCTTTCACCATAGATTAGTATTGCCTATGTTATTAAAGTTTATATAATGGAAATAGTCTGTGAGCACTCTCGTTTCTGGCATATTTCACCAGCACAATGTATCCATGTGTTATAAAAACAGTAGTTGCGGTATCACACTACCTGATATCAAACTATATTACAAGGCCACAGTAATCAAAACATCATGGTACTGGCATAAAAATAGATACATTGATCAATGGAACAGAATAGAGAGCCCAGAAATAAATCCACGCCTATATGCTCACTTAATATATGACAAAGGAGGCAAGAATATACAATGAGGTAAAGACAGTCTCTTCAATAAATGGTGTTGGGAAAATTGGACAGACACATGCAGAAAAAAAAAGAAAGAAAGAAAGAAAGAAAGAAACTGGGCTACCTTTCTACACTGTATATAAGAAAAGACTCAAAATGGATTAAAGACCTAAATGTAAGACCTGAAACCATAAAACTTCTAGGAGAAAACATGGACAGTAAACTCTCTGATAATACTAACAGTAATTTCTTTTCAGATATATCTCCCTGGGCAAGGGAAACAAAAGAAAAAAATAAACAAATGGGACTACTAAAAAGTTTTTGTACAGCAAAGGAAACAAAAAGACAACCAACTGATTGGGAGAAGATACTCGCTAATGATACATCTGATAAGAGGTTAATATCCAGAATATATAAAGAACTCATACAACTCAATGACAAAAAAAAACAAACAATCTAATTAAAAAATGAGCAGAAGACCTGAACAGATACTTCTCCAAAGAGGAAATGCAGATGGCCAATAGACATATGAAAAGATGCTCAAGGTCACTAATCATCAGAGAAACGCAAATTAAAACCACAATGAGATATCTCCTTACACCTGTCAGAATGGCTATCATCAATAAATCAAAACAACAAATCCTGGTGAGGATGCAGAGAAAAGGGAACCCTCATACATTGTTGGTGGGATCACAAATTGGTACAGCTACCATGGAAAACAGTATGGAAGTTTGTCAAAAAATTAAAAATGGATATACCTTTTGACCCAGCGATTGCACCTCTGGGTATTTATCCAAAGAAAACCAAAACAATAATTCATAAATATCTATGCTCTCCAATATTCATGGCAGCACAATATATAATAGCCAAGATATGGAAGCAACCTAAATGTCTATCAACAGACGATTGGATAAAGAAATTATGGTTCATAAATACAATGGAATATTACTCAGCCATTAAAAAAATGAAATCCTACCATTTGCAATAACATGGATGGACCTAGAGGCTATTATGCTGAGTGAAATAAGTCAGACAGGGAAAGATAAACACCGTATGATTTCGCTTATACATGGAATCTAAGGAACAAAAAGAACAAACTAATCAAAAACTGACTCAAATTCAGATGACAATTTGTTGATGGACAGAGGGGATGGGGGATTGGTGGGCTGGGAGAATGGGGTGAAGGGTTAAAGAAATACAAATTAGTAGTTGATAGATGGTCATGGGGATGGGGAGCACAGCATAGAGAATGGAGTTAGCATTAATATATTGGCAAAGTGGAAAACTAGAGGAGAGAAGGAGCAATTAGGAGGGTCGTTTTATAAACTATATAAATATCTAACCAATGTACTATATACTTGAAACTAATTATAAAAAAAACAGTAGTTGCTTCCTTTTTATTTCTGAATAGTATTCCATTGAATAAATATACCATAATCTGTTAATATAGGCTCTGTTGATGAACATTTGGGTTGTCTGCATTTTCCAGCTATTATAAACAGAGCTGTAATGCACATTATGGTTCAAGTCTTTTTGTGAATTATGTGTTAATTTCCATTGCGTAAATAACTAGGAGTGAATTTCTGAGCTATAGGGTAAATGTAGGTTTTAACATTTTTAGAAGGACTTAACCAAGGAAGTAGGTGCATTTAAACTCAACCTTGAAGGATGAGGTAAAAAGAGAAATAAAGGCCACCCAGGCTGTGGGAAGAGAATGAGTATAGCAGAGGGTAGGGAAATGGCTGTGGAATATGGGAAGGTGAATAGTCAGATGTGAATCATAAGGTGCACGGAACGTTTTCTTTCTGCCAAACAGCTTCTGGGAGGTTTCCAAAGTCTGTGTTATTGTTAGCAGAGTCTACAGAGTCTAAAATAATTACGGGAACTTCTGAAAGTGTTACTAAGCTTTTCAGAAAATGTCATTGTTTCTGGGAAGCCTAAGAACATAATAAAAATATAAACCTACCTCCTGTTCAAGTGTCTGTCTCCAGTAGACCTGATCTGGTAGAACAGGTATCCAGCTGCATGTTTGGGTATTGGTCTCGACACTGTCATCCATGCACCATTTCCATTGCATCTTAAGAACAGGATCTGGACTAGAACAGAACTTCAGCTGGTGGGACCCAGTCTCAACCACTTTGGTAACACAAGTTAGTTCTCTGCACCCTTTTGCACACTCAGGTCTATTCTATACCTAAGAGCTCTGAGATCTCTAAGGTTGTAGGTAAGATGAGTCAACTTGCTAGCTAGAAGTGTATACTGTTCAGTCTGTGTTGTCAAAGTTTAAGTTTATTAATAAGTGTATTATTTTTAAGTTTAAGCTTATTATTAACTTCTTAGAATAGCTTGGAATTCTTATATATAAGCCTTGATGATTAAAAAAGGAAATAGAAATAAAAGGTTGTTGAATGATTTAATATACTCTCTTTTATTTTTTTCTACCCTAACACATGATTCATAATTAAGAAATGATAGTTGAAATTTTTAACTATACATTATTTTCCTTGATTCTACCAAGTATTCTCCAAGAAAATATTTCCAAACCACGAATTTCCCAAAAAGGGCTCTAAATCTCAAGAAAGATGTATAATATTTATAAAATTAAATAAACACAATAAAAACAATAACACCCCCCACACACACCCACACACACATAAGAGTCTCTCTGAAATAATGGATGGTCAACAATTGACCGTGCAGATAAGAGTGAGGTGCCACTTCCACCTCTTCCTTCCAACGGGATCTTTAGTGTCCATAGAAATCTATTACTGATAAAGTTATTCATACACAGGATCACACAAGCTGGACTAGGTTACACTGCAGTTACAGGGAAAAAAATCTCAGTGGCAAATCAAAACAGAAGCTTATTCTCACTCGTGCTGGAGTGTTGGTTAAAGAATAAGGTACTAGGAGACTTGAGACCAGTGTTTCTACTGCTAGCCACATGTCCTGAGTCAAGACTTAACTTCTCTGAACTACAAAATATTTTATAAAATAAACATATTATGCCAGATGATCTCTAAGGCCTTTTCCAACACTAGAATTCTGTAACAAATAAAGAAAAATCACCAAATTACAAGAGCACTCGTCAAATAGGCACATGTTTACTGAACTGAGACACAGTTTGGCTGCTCCAATTATTTTGTTCATCTCCATGATCAATAATGTTCCCAGTGGCCCAATCAATTATGCCACTAGCTGTGTGGATCATTAAGGTGACTAAGGCAGCCTGACAGACTGTTCATGATCCATTCCAGCCTCTGCATTCAGCTATAGCTAAAGGGGACAACGTCCAACTGTCCCTTTTACTCGAGATCTTTTTTCTCCTGTTGTGGTCTTGATTCCCTTTTATTTTTCAAATGGAAATGAATAACAAAGCCATATGAATGAAAGAAAACTGAGAATATGGAGTCATTATTTAATGTCATCTTGAAAATCTCCTATGTGGCAGACACTGTGCTAGGTACAAGAAAAACAAACTGAATAAGACTCTGTTTCTGCCCTTTTCACACTCAGTCTACTATGTAGGTCAGCAAACAAAGAAAAATTGCACTGTCCTCAAATATTGGTGCCCTTGGTTCTCAGGTCTTCAGACTTGAACTGAATTGGACACTGACTTCCTGGTTCTCCAACTTGCAGATAGTAGATAGTATGACTTCTCAGCCTCTAAAACTATCCGAGTCAATTTCTTTAATTAATACATGTATATTTCCTATTGGTTTCTCTGGGGAACTCTGACTAATATGCCTTGTTAGCTTCTTCTAGACATGTTTCAAATGAAGGTCCTGTGGTTAAGCAACTTTGGGAAGAGTTGCATGCCATTTCTTTCACTGCATCACAATGGACATCAACAAAAAGCTTCTATGGTGGCCTGCAGCTAAAAAAACCTGTTTGGCTATATTTAACCCAATTCTTTACAAACTTATTTTATACCAGAAAATTTTGAAATGCCCACAGGATTAATGTTTTATGGAATGTATTTTGGAAGAAATTTTGCTAGAAGTAACAATTTTACTATTTATACTGCTTGTTCATTTTTCTTGAAACAATACATTGATAATTGATGCTTCAATTAGTATAACCTCTAGAACTATTCTTTCACTTTCTCAGGAATTAGCATGCAGGTAAGTTGGATCAATGACTATTTAAAAATACAGAATTCTGAGAGAATTAATAGAGTGGGACTGAGATCTCTACCCCTGAACTCAGCACACCCAGGCTTCAGCCCTGCCTCTGCCACTTCCCCTGCTGTGCTACCATGGACAAGTTTTAGTACTTCGCTCTCAGATGTAGTGTCCTTTTTAAAATGGGAGTAATAAAGGTAACTCGTAAGAGCTCCTGCAAGAATCAAGTCAGACAACACATGTAAAACAAGTAGCAAAGTGTCTGGCACATCATAGGATGCGGATAAATATATAATTATTATTAGTCATCTTGGTCAAAACACTAAAACATTTTAAACCTGCTAATTTCTAAGACTCAAGGAAATAAGTATAGGAAGAAGCACTATGCAAATTGTTTTGTTTTGATGCCAGGCCACCACCTAGGTGATTCCTTTGATTACTGTCCTGCTATTTGCCTTTAGAATCATATGGGTCCTTTCCTGACTTTGGGCCTCCCTATCAGCAACACTTAGAATCTTCACTTTTGTCCTGAGGGCTATTCTTTTCCATAATCAGCCAAATCCTACCAGTTTTGTGAATGACTCTCTGGGAACAAGTTAGGTCCTTTATAAAACTACATCAATGAACTCTTTCAGGCCACATGACTATTCACTAATAAAATATTCCCACAGTGCATTAAAGAGTATCTTTGTAGCCTAGGTCAGTTACTATCACATTTCATACTTATTCTCACGGAGTAGATGCTTTGTATGTTTGGAGAATATAACATTATTTTATGTCATTGATAATCAGTACCTAGTTATAAATGTTCCATTTTCTACAAATGCATGCCCAAATTCCTTCAAATATTGTATGTTACTTATGTTATTAAAATAAAATAAATTTAAAACAATCATCTTTTTATACAATCAAAATAGCCTGTTGTCTTTCTTTTTTTTTTTTACCACTAATCATACTTTCCTCCTAACTTTACCAAAACCATGAAATTTCTCAGCCCTTTAAAAAATATTTTTCATTTACAAAATCATATGCACTCTTTCAGTTGGGATCAGCTCAGTCACAGTATTAAAAACAACTAATTAACTTCCTGTGCCCCTGATTATAAATAGCATCCAGTACTAATCATTATCACCCACTCTCAAATCTGCAATCTTGTTTCCTCTTCCATGACATGAAAGATTTCATTGGAAGTGCATGAGCCTTATCGTAGACTTGGAGTCATTTATCACCAAGAAGTATGGCTTCTTTAATCAACCAGCCTTAACGGGCATTGGATTTGTCACAGGAAGTAGGTATGTGCTTTTATTCCTTGACTCACCATTATCTAATTAGGCAGGAAAAAATAAACCAAGTCTTTGAAGAATAAAAATGGAAATATTTTAAATAACATTTCTCTATCTTATAGATCACATTATCTTTTCAAATGATTCTGATTGGTATATAAATATTAGGCAAAACATTTAAAAATAATAATAAAAATTCATCTAAATCTATTTAAAATCATTCTTGATGATTTTACATCTATTGTCTTAAGAATGAAAAATACAGCTTTCAAGGACTAAAATGGAGGGACAAATCTAAGCCTTTAGTTAAAGCTACTCTTGGCACAGATGGATAAATATACTTGCCACTGTCTTATTATTTATATTTTAAATGTTAGAGCGTACCACCCAGGATGATAGAACTGTTTCAGCTGTCCTTTGCTGGAAAAATGCTAAATGGCTTTTTTTGCCACTTGGATGCATAATGATGGGCAGGCCAGAAATCTATTTGAACAGAGAAATCCAGTCAGTGCTCTGTTAAGTAGTATAGGTAAAATAGGAATTGGAGCCAGTAGGTTAACTTTAAAAAGTAAATGAGTACAAGAAAGTGGAATCCAAAGTTCTTAAGATCTACAGAGATTCAGAGAAATAAAAAGGTCTCATGACCCCAGGTGAGTAAACAAAGTCCAAAGTCATAGTAGACTACCAAAGACACAGGAAAGATAAAAACAGGCCATGAAGTTCTGAGCTAGCAAGCAAGATGACTTTGTCTAAGCCCAGAGTTTTACATCAGAGCAGTTTCTGACCACATTGCCATGAAAGTCAGGCAGTTGGGTGCCTAATACACACCAAGTCCTGAGGAACAAGAGTAAATAAGAAAAAGTCCTTGCTCTTCTGAAGTTTATATTTTAGTCATAAAAAAAAAACCCACACAGATATAAGAAAGGAAACAAAGAATACAATTTTAAAAAATATGTTCTGAAGAAAATAAAACAAAGTAAGGAACATTTCTCAGTAGAATCATAACTACAAACCTTTAGTGAGTGCCACACTGTATACCAAGTATCTGTCTAAGTTCTTTATATTATTTAATTTAAAACTGACAACAACCTTGTGAGACTAGTGCTATTATCCTAATTTGACTATTGAAAAAGCACAAAAACATTAAATAACTTGCCTAAGCAGTTAATAAGAGGAGACAGGATTTGAACCCAGGCCCTCTGGTCCAGATCCACTACACTAACCAGTATCTGTCATAGGCAATTTATTGAGACAGAAACTCAAGCACAGAGATTCACTTATTAGAACTTGGGACACAGTGAAGGCCAAGTCTTGGGAACAAGACAAAAATACATATGTCAGAGCAAGAGCCTTAGTCTAGTGATGGGCTACCATTAAAGACAACTTAACACTGCATCTTAACATACTGGGCTAGACTTCCAAAAGTTTCTCCTGACCCAGGTTAGGAACTGGTCCTAGAGACTTAAATAAGGCTAATTAGGCATTGATGATGGTTAGGCTACAATGACTAAGAACCATACAGGTCTTAAATCAAAGAGGTAATAAAATGCTTTGCCCCAAAAGTCTCTTCTTTAGAGACTACCAATTAGTGCTGTAACTTTCAGTGACAGAGAAAGAATACAAACTTAAAACATTCAGCCAGCATTATAATTAAAAGCAAACCAGAAGATTTTTCATCAAAAAAAGACAAAAAAAATTATAATCATCATCCTTAGTTAACATTGTTTTGGAAGTCTTAGCTGAAGCAATTAGGCAAGAAAACAAAATAACAACAAAAACAAGAGATACGTATATAAGAAAGGGGAAGGAAAATTCATCATGTTAACAAACTATGTTATATGCTAGATTTGAGTGAAAGCTTGAGTCACCTGAGGCTACCTAGTGTCAATATTTCATCTATGGCTCTGACCCCACATTTGCAGGGTCTGAGATGGTTCCTAGTTGATTTATACTAAAGTCATCGTGCATGTCCTATGATAACTAAGTGTGACCCCTGGTCTTCACCCAACCTAAATTTAAAAAAAAAATGCCACATATTCAGTCTCTAATCTAAACAAAATGTGACTAAATCTGAAAAGGCAATCTGTCATTTGAGTCGCTCATTCAACCAAACACTGCTTACTAAAAGCAATCCATTCTTTACTATATCATTCAAAAGAAGTTTCCCTGTTTCACTATTTACTTTTAATCACAGTCTTTAATACCTAAATGTGGAAACATGGGGATCTTTATTAGTCACATTTCTAGTTAAATATTGTCATATTCCTGAGTTTTAGTCTAGTAATAGTTCTAAAATTATATTGCTTAATAACAATAATGAATGTGTCTTTATTCTAAATACAGTTTAGTAATCTTAGACTGATAGCAAGCTAAATTAAGAGCTGCAGTGCATTGTAAATTTGGAAGCTATTCCCAAGAAATCATACAGAACAAACCTAATCTTTCTTCCTCAGGATGGGATATTCCTTCCTCTTGACCCAGACCTTCCTTTTGCATGGATAGCAGCCAATTTCACTGCCCTGAACTGGCCTACAGAGGACTGTGGGTGGAAATGAACTGCCCTCTTTATGCAGAGCATCCTGTACGTCAAACTATTGTACTCTACAGTGTTTGTGTATGTATGTGTGTATCTGTCTTTCGGGTGGGACTTGGTGTATTGCCTGAGTTGAGAGAAAGCTTCTTTCATCCAACTACCTGCAGGTTACCAGCTGGAATAGCAGACAGAAACAAAACATTGAACTTACGTCAGATCGAGAGAAGGAAAGAAAATGTTGGCACCCAGCTGGTTAAAAGAGAGGGGAAAACAAACACTTTTTCATGGACCCTGGAAAGAAAAATACATTCAAAACTCACCAAATGATTGAAATGGAAGGGTAACAGTGAATTATTTTCAAAGAAACTACATTTCTGCTTTTTATGATGTATGTATCAAGGTATATATGTTTGCAAATAGAAATCTATTCCAATGCTCCCAGGTGTGAAAGGAATGCATAAAGTAGACTCGGTGCATCTTCACAAGACAAAATAGCTGTCAACATGAGAATCTTAATCCAATGCTCCCCGTTGAACTTGGCACAGAATCGCTGCTCCATGAGATCTGGTTTCCAGCCTTATATTGAGAGAGGAAAGGGCTGAGCCTAAGAGAGATCAGGTTCTGTATTATTTCTAACATATTTTTAAATTTGGAAGGTGAGCCTCCACCTCTGTGGGAAACTTCATAGAGATATTGGAGAACTGCAACAAATATTTTTATACTTAACACAGTGGCAAGAGGCTATGGAAACATCACCAAACTTGGAGTCTAAGAACTTGAATCTGAAGCTAAGATCTGCCATTTAGCAGCCTTGTAGATTTGGACAAGTTATGCAATCTTCTCTTCTATATAGCTTATGAGAATTGGTCCCAGTCTACCTCAATAGCTTTGTGAGACTTGCATAATAAGAAGTACACAAAAATAATGTGCAAGTATTAACACATTGTATGAACACAAAATGCAGCTATCATTATTACTGTTATAATTTATTATTATTATTATTAATTCACTAACTCTTAAATTCCTTTTCCTACATCACCCATAATAATATGTAGGAGTTTCTAGTGGACATTTAATTAGTACTTGTTGATGGACTAATATAAAAGTAATTGGTAGGTATGTAGGGTCTAGTCCTAGAGCTAAATGTGTGAACATGGCCACATCATGGAAATCTATACAATGAGAAGGCTGAATAAGATGCCCTCTGGCATATCTTCCAGTTAAAATATTCTATGTTTTCTATCTACCACCACCAACACTGTGAAATTTGCCTTTGTTGACATTGTCACTTTGCTTCTTCCCTCATACCTCTCTGTATTTTGTCTGTGCTTCTTTTTTATTTTCCACCCCAGTGTCTAACCCAAGGCCTAGATATTAATTAAAGATATACTTAGTTCAAGATGTATGAATCAAAACAATGTTATAACTATTAGATTCTCTTCAGCAGTGAAAATCTTTCCCTTAGGTAGGGTTCTCGGAGTACACAGAGATAGGTCCAGAGATTTTGGAAGTAGTCAAAATGTTGGAGGACAATATTAAACATTTTATATAAATATGTTTAATGCTTTATGCCTTCCTGATATTATCACATAATAGAAAGAATGTGGGGTTCCATTTTGGCTCAGCCATTTTAACTGGGTAAATCTGAAAAAGTCACACAGCTCATTCATCCAACACATCTTTATTAAGTAATACGTACCATGCAGGGCTCTAGGCAATAAAGATATAATAATAGACACAAACAGATATGGTTCTACTCTCAGGAAGCATATAGTCTAAAGGCATTACAGTATTTAATCAAAGAATCATTCAAATAGGCATAATTTTATAACTGTGATGATGCTACAAAAAAAAAAAAGAAGCATGGTGCTACGAGAGTGAAAAATATAGGAAACTCGTGTGGTCATAGAGGATCAAAGAAGCCATATCTAATAATATAGTGATGTGTCTGACATCCAAAGAGAAAGCAGGAATAATACAGGAAAAGAATAAACAAGGTGGTAAGAGAGCATTTCAGTCAGAAGGAAAAGCAAGTGCAAAAATCCTGTTGAGGTTTAGTTAAACAAACCAAAAGAATGTCTGTGATTGGAGCATAGAGTGTGGAGAGCACAATGTGAACTGAGGCTAGGGAGACAGATTATGCTGGCTTTGTGGGCCATGTTAAGGACTCTGGTCTTTATGTGAAGAGCAAAAGAAAGTCACTCAAGTGCTATAAGTTGGCAGTAGCATAATCATATTTACATATTGAAGAGATCCTTTGTCCGCTGTGTAAAAAATAAATTCAAGAAGGTCAAGAGTACTACTGGAGACGAGCTAAGATGGTAGCTCAGACAAATGCTGTGACGACAGAGGTGCAGGTCTTTATGCTACACAATGCAGAGTACCTCTGCACAATTTGGGATGAGTTGAATCCTAGGCACCTTTGAGTTCCAAATTGAGATGTCGAGTAGGCAATCGGACATAAAAGTCTAAAGCTGAGATAAAAGGTTGAGCTTATAATAAAAATTTGAGCTCAAGCTTACAAATGAACTGTGAGACCTGGCCAGGAATGAGGTTATCTAATGAGACAATGGAGAAGAATAAACAATCTCAGAACCCTTGTTCCTTCAGCTATAAAATAGGAATTGTAGCAGCCATTTCACAGAATTTTTGTAGCTGAGATGTAGTAGGCCGTCAATTAAAATTCAGATTATATTATTATTATAATTATTATAGTATTAAGAAAAAAAATAGCCAGTTACAAAGCAATTTATAGTATGAACCAATTCTTTTATTTTTTAAAAGTATTTGAAGTCATAAAAAAACAGACTGGGGCTTTACTTTCCATTTACTAATGATTATTGTCAGGTTATCAGATTAAAGTGAGTGATGTAAACTTTTTGAATAAATCGATGCATATTTCAATAATTTCTAAGTTGTCTGCAATGAACATGCATTCTTTCTATGGTAAAAAAAATAAATAAAGTGTTTTACCGTTTCAAATATATGAAAGTTCTTTTCCAAGGGAAGAGCCAAAGATGATGAAATGAGCTGAAACAACAGGCTGTGAGAGTGGCAGGTTCTAGCACATGTGGCCGAATGGCTCTGTTTGAGGCCAGTGTGTGTTTCCAGGTCTCTGACATCGAGATGGAGAGGTGAACCACTGGGAATTGGACCAAATGATTGTTTTGGTCTAAATTGATCTGGCTGGGTTTCCATGGCACATGTGGCCTGAGAACCACCAGCTTTGCCAAACCGCCTTTGTCTATAATTCTCCACAAAGAATCGCCACAGCACAGAGGTCCTCAGAGTCCTGGAAAATCCACGCCCAGTTGCTACACACATGCACGGTTTCTACAGCAATGGCTAAAATCTGTTCGATTCCTCTTTTCTAACAAATAATCTGGAATCCTATGATAAGCTACGGCATACTAGCACTCTCATGGTGAGCATGCTGTCAGGGAATATGGCTCTGAGTTATCAAGAACATGATATTTATCTCCCTGGGTGGGTTTCCCTGGCCTCCAGCATAAGTCAGGAAAGACTGGCCATGCTTTTGCTCTTACAGATAAACGCCGTGTGGAGTGATGGAAGGAGCTCAATTGTGGGAGTCAGGAAACCTAGATTCTGGCCTTAACTTTGCACAAATCATCGGTGTGACCCTGACCATGTACCTTGACTTCTCTCTGTTTTGTTTTATTTTTATCTGTAAAATGAAAACCATTCCCTATGAAAGATCTCAGGAAATGCATAGGCTGAATCCCTATGTTGGTCAGCCAAAAACTTATAAAACATATGCATTTGAATGTTCTTAGGTAGGCTGACAATGAACACTCTACTAAAAATACTACCTCCCAGAGCACCTAAACCATGACCTGCAACTCACCTCCACGCCACTCTCTTACATATTCCCTTGCTCTACTTTCTCCACAACACGTATAACTATCAAAAAATATTGTTATTTTTACATATATATTTTCTATTTCCCCCACCCAAGAGGAGGGACTGAACTTTTCTGTCCTGTTTGCTGCTGTATGTCATGTCTAGAATATAGAGTCAGGTACACAGTGGTGCTCAAAAATGTTGAATGAATTTGAATTCCAACATGTCCTTTTTGGTGATACAGGACTTGCAAATTTCCCAGAATAAAGAGTATGAAGAATTTTGACTAGAGTGTCAGCATAAGGGCACAAGATGGACACTGTCCCACCCTAATCCTTGGGACATTAAGCCTGGACACATTGAAAAAAGAAATGCAGTATGTACAATGATATAGAAATCAGAAGATCTTGTCCTGGCTCGCCTACTTACTAAACTTACCAAAATCTCTATAAATTTCAGCATTTACATTTGTAAAATAGAAATCACAATAATATTTACCTCACAGAATTAGAGTGAGGCTTAAATAATTTTAAATGGGGTCAAGGGTTGTGGTGGGGTGTCTAAATAAAAAAGCATTATCCAAATGTGAGGTATTGCTCTACATAGAACCTAGGACATCTACATTGTCAAAATGAGAAGATGATGCCGATATAAAAAGACGTATAAGCTTTGACTTGTAGATCCATGAACGAGACCAAAACTAAACAGGCTGCATTGTATTCTAACCCTGAAGAAACTAAGATTTTGCAAGTCCTGTTAGTATTTCCAAGAAGCCTCCCCTCTGGGTTGTTTTGTTTTGTTTTGTTTTTTTTGAGTTTTGAGTTTTGAGTACTTATTAGAATCTATTTTCAAAATATTCTTTACAAATGGGCTGGGATACCTTGTCTTCTTCCATAAATTTGCAAATATTCTTCATGGGTGTCTGAACTTGGCAAATAATCAATTGAATATCAAATTATTGGTATTTTATTTGCATAATATAAAATATTATAATGAAAGATGGCTGTATACAATAATATATTTCCCAAATGCAGATTCTGAACTCATGAATAGAACTTTACAGAACTATAGCTGAGCCACAGCTGGCTGTGGGGTTCAGCAAAGGCCTTATCCAGTATAACTAGCCATTGGCCATTACATGGAAATTCCATTATAGAAGTATTTCAAAGAAAAGAGAGTTGATCTGCTATTTTGTACATATCAGAAATGTTACACTTCGATCTTCAGGGAAAAATTAGAAAAGCAGGCATTTATGACTAGACGAAATATTAAGTAAGATTTCCTAAGAACATGATCAATATGGGGTGTCTTAGTTTCTGGTTTTGCTTTCCCAGATCAAAGAGCTCACTAAAAGGAACCTTTTGGGAAACAAAAAAATGACATTGTACATTTGGCCTCAAATATACATAATTGAAAGCCCTTGACATTTAAGCCTTTATTTTGTCTATCTTTCTCAAGGGAGCTTCAAAGTCAGGAGATGGTGGCTTTGGCAGAGCCCTGATGGAAGAATCAAGAGGAGGGAAATCGATTAAAAACAGGTCATGGGATGTAGCATTTCAACTGAAATGGCTGCTGATTTTTACGTATGGGAAGCTTTGAGTGATCAACCTCAACTTCTTAATTATGGTAACATAATTAACATAATCATAACATCTTTTCTTTCAGCAAAAGTTTTGACTTGCAGTGATTTTTTTATCCCCCCCTCCCATTTTCTGACAAGCATGATTATTGGTATAAAAAAATCAAAGTAACTACTTACAGGATATAGTCGGATTATACTCTTTAAACTGGCTGGCTGACAGCATGCTTTGGCCAACATCCTGCCACACCATCCCTGCTATACTGCAAATGACCCTCCCAGGCTACATGAAAGACATGCATGTTAGGGAAAGACAGATCAGAGGGAACCCATATGCCAAATGTTTCTTTGGAGACAGTAATTTAACATAATTATAGGAAAAAATAGAATCTGTTTTATAAGCCGAGGACTATCAAACCAAGAAAAATCAAGAAAGCCCTTCTCCTTTTCACCTTGCTGACTCAAAATTGTGAACTCTTAATTACACCTGTCATTGCCATTACCATTTGCTCTATTTGGATGTGATTCAGGGCCACTGAACTTGAAAGTTTTGTCAATGTTTTTGTCAACAATCCTTACTTTCCTTCCCTGTCTGACAAAGGTCTGTTTATTAGTCACATGGGGCTTTCAGTTTTATTAGGTGCGGTTAGTCTCACAAGGGTTTTTCTTTTGCTCTGTGTCTAAGATTTCAGGGACTGCTTTTTTCTGGGTGATACACAGGACCCCTGTTGGCAATCTGCGCTCCTAACCCAATCCAAGTTTTCACACAGGCTCCTTCGTGCTCTCTCAGCAGCAGGTGGGCTCCAAGCAGTGACAAGACAGACCTGCTGCGCGTGGCTAACAGGTGCCACACAGACCATGCTGCTGGGCCCATGGGGCACTGAGGAGGGCTCTTGCTCAGGCAGGCAGCTCCTCTGAAAGAAATCAGGCAAGCTGGTGGGAGCGTCCCTGGAGGGGAGGGCCCAGGGCCCAGGCTGGCTGTGGGAGTTCTGCCTTCACAACACAGCTTCTACCCAGATGTGTATCTCTTCCCCAAGGGCCTGCGACCTCACACTGTTAAAGCCAATCAGCCATCGCAGAGAATCGGAGCTCTGCTCACGAAAATGAAGATTTCCCTGTGTCCCCTCCATAGTCAGTGACTCCCCTTCTTCCCAACCCATTCAAGATGAAATGAGAACAATGCCATTGAAATTTCCTACATTTAGGAAGCTAGTTGTTAATCTGCCTGGATTCTGGGTACATTTTGTGACTTCTATATACTTATCAGAACCCTTTAAATTAAAAATAAGTAGCCTCATTTTCTCTGATGGGAGTTCTTAGAATGACTTTGTGGGAAGAGGTTTGGAGGTTGAGTGATCCTACCTGACGCAGGTGGTGGGATATTATTTCCCAATAATGAGGAACGAGTCCCCTGATGACAAAAGAGACAAGCGATTGCCCACTTCGAGCACACACTGCAGACAGAGAAGCAAAGAAACCCGTGGACATACCTTGAGCAAAAAGAAAATCAAGTCTACAACTTGCTCATAAGCAGTGGCAAACTCCCATAACTAAAATGCGACCTGTGATGAAAATTAGAGACATTTTACCCGATCCAGTTACCTTTCACTATCAGGCCCTATGTCCTGAAGGCTAATTCTTAGGGGACCTAAAGACAACTATATTTATTTTCCTTTAAATTATGCTGCATCTAATTACAAAGGCCACAAAGTAACAGAAAAGTATTCACAAAGTCAAATTATGTGAAAAAAACCATACAGAGTCTGGCCATAACATGATTACAAATATGTAAAATCATGACAGTGATTTGTTTATATTACTGTTTTTGCTATAAAACGTTATCATTGTTTCCCTTCACTATGTTATAATTTTGTTTGTTGGTCCTGTTAATGTTTTAAGTGTTAGTGCATTTATTTCTTACTGTTAAGAACACATCAGTCTGTTGGCCTCAGATCAGCTCCATTCCACTGGCGGGGCAAAACTATGTAAAAGGACAGGGCAGGCCCCAATCCTCATGATGTGAGACTGCGGTCACACGTTGCTGTGTCTAATGAAGTCTCACAGCGGATGTGGGGACTTGTCCTCAGGCACACTGGAAAATGGCCATGGCAAAAGAGCACAGACTCCTTGAGGCCCACTACTTACTATTATTAGAAGCCAGGCTCAGGGAGGGAAACAAAGTCTTTCCCAGCTTCTGGCAGCTGAACTCACAAGCTCACCTGGCTGCCAGAACAGGATCAAGATTGGAATAAAGAAAATAATCCCTACACACATCAGGAGTTTGATAAAAATGGGCCAGTTGATTAACTGATTGCTCAGCTGCCAAAAGGGTGGGGGTTGGCCATTTCTTTAGGTGGGGCAAGTAGGACAGTTATCCTGTACCCTGCTCTTGTTTGGGGCTCCACAGTGCTCGGTACCACATATTTTATTTTAAATAGATAAGATAATTACAGACCCCTCCTATATAATAGGGTAGGCCTCAGTTGTACAGACCTGTTCTGAGTAGAACTGACTTTATATACTCTGAAGGGATCAAAATTTTGCCATCCTAAACCTGCCTTTTGTGATAATGATTTCAAGCTGGTTATTTAAAAAAAAAAAAAAAACAAAACAAAAAACAAAAGATCAGAAAAAAGCACTGAGACTCCCCCATTTCCTGCCCAAGAGATTCTAACAGAAAAATCTACTTCAGGAAGGCAATTTTAGGATGTTCACCTTAGCCTGAATAGCCTAATTCGAATTACGTATGATAAATAGGAGGGTTTCAGTTAACTAGATACCTCCCCAGGACCCCTCTCATGATGACCCATTGTTTCTGAGTTGCCCAGCAAGAATTTGCCTGCTTTGTGTGTTCTGCTCTTCCTTAACCACCTGTAAATTGTTCATTCTCACTTCTGAAATCTAATACCCAATTTCTTCCGTTTCTCTTTTGCCCAAAATATTATATATATATACCCAAAGTTGTTCACTGTCTTTGGAATTTTCATGCTTATATAAATTCCTCATGTGCATGTATTAAAATTTTTAATTTTCTCTTCTTAATCTCTCGGTTAATTTGATTATTAGCCCCACTAGAAGAACTTACAAGGTGGGAGGAAGAGTATTAATTTTTTTCAGCCCCCACAACTCCAACAAATGGAAATGCAGTAAATAACTATGTATGCCTTTTAGATTTAAAACAAATCATCAAAAAGAAAAAACTACAAACAAAATCCGACTCAAGGAAATGTAAAACTCAACTTTGTAGACTTTTATAATATAGATTAATTGGCAGAGATGCATCTATGGGTTAATTGACAGAGACAGCTTACAATTCCTGGCTGAGAAGCAGAGTGAGTTAGTGGTTGTATGGGTTGTACCAGATTGGGTCTGTTTTAGGAAACAGTTTTCTAACCTCAAATTTGTGACATTTATTCTCTGTCTTGCCTTTGAACTTCCTGAGAGTCTACCGCTTAACACTCTTGCTTTTGAGCTAAATCATCTTTATCAGCAAGTGGATATGTAAATTTCAGGTTTAGAGGGACCTCAGAGATCATTCAGATTCCTGGCTAACAGCTGAAGAAAACGAAGCTCAGGACGATTAAATGACCAGCTGCCACAAATCACAACACTTCTTGACAAATCTGGTCCTACTACCAATCCAGTGATCTTTCATCATTTCCAGGACAGTCACATCCATGGACCAAAAATGACAAAGAAACAGAAAGTAAACACTCTCTAAAAAATAGTAATAAAAACAATAAATAGTATCTAGTAGATAATCATTATTATCTAAAACAATAGTACTTATTTTAAAAAACTTAATAAGAAAATTCAGATCCTTCCTTCTGTTTTATTTGCAGTAACATGAACCAAGCATTTGACAAATGTTAATTTAATCCCTCACCAATTTCAAAAGTTTTCATTTTTAATCCAGAAAAACATGAAAAGGAAGAAAGATCCATAATCTTACTATGCGAATAAACCCTGTTGAAGTTTAAAAAATAAATAATACATTGTTTAAAAAAATAAATAATACATTGACTTGGCTAGAAAGCTTAAACAACAAAAAAATATATAAATAAAAGTGTAAGCTTTACTTCTGAAACCTAACTTTCCATTCCTCTTCCCTAAACTCACATTTAATTATTTCTTAGAATTCCTATCACCCCTTCTTGTTACACATCCTAAAATGCCTATCACCCTATGTATTTTTTTTTACTTATTTACACAAAAGCAATTATAATATATACATTGTTCTACATCTTGTTTTTATTCACTCAATATTTTTGGATATCTTTCCACATAAGCACACATGTCTCTATTTTTAAAGTTTTATACTACTTTATACTACCATATTGTAGATGTACTGCAATTTATTAACTGCATCTCTATTTGTAGTTCTTAGGTTGTTTCTAGTTTTTTCTATTAGGTAGGTGTTATTCACTCCATTTTACAAGCAGAAAAGCTAGGACTCAAAAAGGATGAACAAGTTAATTGCTTGATATTGCAGTGCTTAAAAAGCACTAGAGATAAAAAAAAATAATAATAAAAAAAAAAAAGGCACCCGAGCTAATATCTACAACATCCATGTCCATATAATTTCTAACTCCTTGCTTTTCCCTTTATCCTGGATATTTACCCTAACCCAAGGCATGAGGTCTACCAACCAGATAATAAAGGCTTTTGGTTGTCCCACTGACACTTTCCCCTAGAAATTCATTTTCTTTCTTTTCTATTTTCTATTGCGTCCATAGAAAGTGACTCAGAAACTAAGTGGCTTGTCCAAAGTTATACTGTTAGACTGGCCCATATGGTTACGAACAGGTTACTTAGGAAGGACTACCCTCATTTCTTTGTATTAAATAAAAACTAACCCTTCCAAATATAAGAATTCCTCTCCAGAGGAAGAGAAATATGGCTTCTGTTCCTTCATCCAGGGAGAGGAGGAGCGGAGAGAATGGAGGGACAAGCATTTCCTCTCAAACCTTAACTCAAGGTGAAAGGATTTGTGAGAATGCACTTCCTAGAAGCATGTACAGACTGTGGTTCTCACAGCAAACAATGATGCAACAGTGCAAGAAGGGGAATGAGAAGCCCATCTAGTAATGAAGAAAATGCAAGGACCTCACTGTTTTGGTGATGCTGGGCTCCAAACTCACTAACTGTGTGGGGGAAAAAAAAGGAGGAAATTGGTTTTCTACCAGCCAAGAGGGGAAACATCTCAATAGGACCACACAAGTTAATCCAACCCCCAATGCAGGATAATTTCACACTTTCCCTCAGGGGGTTAATGACTTCGTTTGAGGCTATCCCCTCTTCCTGAATCCTTTAACTCCAGTCAATAAGCCTTCCGTTGCTATGCAAAGCTATTGAGCCCCTCGAATAATTCCATGCAAGGTAAAGTGCCCCGCCTCCGACCCTTTGTTAGGTATTGTGCTGTAGCTTGTCCTGGTTATGGCGGAATATTTCACCTTCTTCTTGTAAATAGCTATCACTTTAGAAGTCTTGTCTGGCAATCACTCACAGCAAGGCCACCGGATGGCCAGCTGTACTGGGCGTTGCCATAACATTCCCTGGCCTTTCTGTTCACAGCTCCCTGCTGGGCTCCCAGCCCTTCCCTGGCAAACTAAACACACTTATCACAGCATGGGTCCTTGCACACCAAAAAGTCAGAGAAATTGGGGAGCTCAAGGTGTGAGCACTAATCAAAGTATTATCACCTTCTAAGACTGGATGGGGAACCCAACTCCAGATTCACATCATGAAATGATACTTCAATGTATGTTGACAAAAACTGAATAAATTTGGGCATTATGTGACTAGACCATTAAATGAAGAATAAAGATTTGCTCATTGCTATGGAAACACATCTTCTAAGAACCTAAGTGGTTTCTTACTTGCCATCACCTTGAAGTAGTGGTTTCTCCAGTCAATTTATATGGCCCCTCTCTTCCTTCTAATGACAATAATAGTTTGTAAAATTCCTAACTTGTACTAATTTGAAACGATTTTACATTGGAAAACACAGCTCAGGATTTACTTAAGTAGATGGTCAGAGACCACTCATCAGCTCCCTAATGTTTGCTCACCTACTCCCCAAGCCTCTGGGAAAAGGACTTGTGTGCTCACCTCCTCTCCCTGCTCTGGGATTAGCTCCCCACATGCAAGTGCTGGAAAGAAATGAGATGATATTTTGCTTCAAAAAGAGCTACATCCCTAAAGAGCTACAAATCCTTGTTTTATACAATCTGAGGCCTGTCAGGAGTCTGAATAACACTTAAAAGTGGCTCTTGTTGAGAGCATCTACATTTGCCAAAAGCCCAAATATGCAGACAAACTGAACAGTGCCAAGGAGGATGTCGAGTAGAATGAGTGAACTGTGAACCTGGAATAAATAACACGTTATTTGAGCAGAAAAGCTGAGAGTTTTAAAGACATATGGTCTGTGCTGTTCAATCTTTATGACTTATCCACTGGGGTTTTGTCTGTTTATATGTGCAGTTTACTCATTGTCTTTCCATTTATATTTGGTTTATGTAGAGGGGGCTTAACGCCTATGTATTTATATGGTTGGCAAATCTCCCTTTGGTGTGTCTGTTTTTATTCTTCAACTTTAAATACTTCTAAAGACCTTCCCATTTTAACTTTCACACTAAAATCAGTGGCTAAATGAAAGCATCTTTTTAGCAATTGCCTTTCTCTGATTTATCCCTGGGTTAACCCACTCTGTGTCTTAAAATTAGACTTGGAAAATAGCAACCACAAAGTGAAGAAAGGAAGAGAAATATTTAGATGTACGGGCAGATACCTATTTCCAAAAAAAAACAAAACAAAAACAACAACAACAACAACAACAACAACAAAAACAAAATAAAACACAGCAGGCTTTCCAAATGTCCCCAGATGTCCTTAGTAATCTAAACTGCAGATCCGAACATTACTCTGTGGATTATTAGAGAGAAAAGTTTTACCTTCAAAGGTAAAGAGATGATCTCTCAAGCTTTGAAATGCAACTAATAGATCCCATTTGCAAATGCAGCTCTCCAAAAGGATCCTGGGAGCAGCCATTTTCTCCTGTCTTAAACCCAGTGCAGTTTTAGCTGGAGGGATGATCTGGAGAAAAAGAAATTTAAACAATAACATGAATGAATATGGATAACCCAAGCTCCGACTGTCTGCCCATCACATGAAACATTCTAAAAGTGAAAAAAGAAAGAACACTAGGGTGAGTTCGTGACTTTGTCATTTATCACAGAGTCCCGTGGGCCATTTTTATCCTATTACTAGTTATTCAGACTTCAAATATTTAAAATGATTTTGGGGTAGGAGTTGCTTGGTCTAGTTTGTGTCTCATAATAGAACTGCATTGTGTATTTGTAGTAAAAATTTTAGTGTTTCAGAACCACCGAATCACAACTTCACCCAATTTACTTTTGTTTTGTTTTTACAATTCCAACATATTTTCTAAGAATGTCGATTATTTGAAGACATATATATCCTATCTCTTTACATATAGAATTTACCCCTCATGCTAACATTATCTAACTAGACATTGCTCATGAATGAATACTGCACATTCAATTAAAACACCACTAGGGATAATGAATTTTGTCTGCACAGAATAGCAAAGGTATCCTGGCAGTCTGGCCTTTTACTGCCTTGGTCTCTTGGGGTGTTCAGGAAATCACTGTGTTGAGAATACATTCCTGGGCAACAGGACTTACATTGTTCCATGGCAGTCCAGAACTGGTTTGGGATGTTGCTACGAATCTTCACCCTGTGTCTGCAGCTGCTCCCTTCTCTTGACAATCACTTCCACATGCCTCGTTTCAGAGCTAGGAAGAAAAGTCTCTGAGCATGGTTTGGCCACACACATTGAAGAGCACCCTCTCTCACGCTAAAGTGGCATTAAAAAGTGTTTTATGGTATTTACTTAAAAGCTAGCTTTCCACAAATGTCTTCGGTCTAGGCAAACTTTAATGTTGTTCTTGTTAAAATAATGGTGTCTTGCAGCAAAAAAACTTTACAGCTTGTTCCAGAGAACTCAGTTAAGAGAATCCAACCCTTAAGAGATAAACCTACAGGTCCAAGGTGTGTTTTCAGCAAAGCCATTGTTTACAGCCCCTCTGGACCTGTAAAGAGAAGTTGGCTTTAAGCTAGAGCAGGGATTTACCTTAGGAGTTACTGGTCACTGACTTTCTCAGGGATAACTAATAATGTCCCCAGAGAGCTAAAAATGTTGTTGCACAGCAGGTTTCAAAAAAACATTCACAGCAACTGAGTACCTGAGACTTCAGCTGCTTGTCAGGAACAGCTCTGCCTCTGCTCTGCTACTGTAGAGAGCTCCTTCCAAGGCAAGTATAACTCATTTCTCTCCTTCATGTTCCAGTCTGATCTACTGTGAAACAAAGAAGATGCAAATTAAAGAGGCCAAGCAAGTACATGGGTCTACTTCCTGGCATGCAAGAAGGTGAATTTCTGAAACACAGGTTTTTTCCCTCTATCTTTAATAGACATCTCTAGGTGAATTCTAAATGAATGGATATAAGTGCTTCGCAAGGGTATACCCTATTTTAAGCGAACATGATTTATGAAAACACATAGAGACATGAAAAATGGTATGAATTCATTTGCAAATGGATCTCTACTGCTTTACCCTAGCATTTATAATACAAGTCCTGAAGATGCAAGTTTTCTCATTATATTAAAATTTTGATTAGATTAACCAAAATTGCCAAAATTTTTCTAAATCAATCTACTGTCCTAAGGGAGTAGAGAAATATTTTTACTTATACCAATGCTAAGAAATAAAGCTAAGCAAAAGCCTAGAGAACAGAATAACACTTATATTTAAGAATCAATATCACAGTCATGTTATTGGATCCCTCCGCATAAACAGGGCCTCATGTTGGACACTATACAGGAGAGGGAGAAAGTGTATTTATGGTTGCTGTGTGGGAGGAACCCATGATCATCTGAGTAGACACAATGATACAAAAGATAATAACGAAGATATGAAGTTTAAATGATTTTTCCATGATCATGAATCAAGTAGTTACAGTCTAACTTTAAATCAAAGTCACTGTACCACAACACCTCTCAAACACTTGAATTTTGTCATAATTCTTTGCTTTGGTCTTTGGTCAGCCTTTAGCCATAGCAAAACTTTAGACCTGGGTCCTAAACATGAGTAAAAGAAAAAGGAGAGAGGTCTACATGTCTGGTGAGAAGTGAAATGAAGGTATTGGTGAATAGGATAGGCCAGCAAAAAATCAATGAAAATATGAAACAATTTGTGAGGCCTCTTTTGAATGAATGGGCAAGCTTTTTGGAACCTGATTACTTCCTCCTCATTGACATGCTTATTCAGGCCTGTTTGTTTGTTTGTTTGTTTGTTTGTTTGTTTTAGCCTGTCAACTAAGAATGGACTGATATTCAGGTCAAACTTTTTGTGCCATATAGCTTTGCTTGAGATATTATTTTCCTAGGTCCCCTAGACATCTAAATAAAGGGAAACATAATTTCTAACTAACTGTTTTTTTCACCACCTAGTCAAAGTCTTAAATAAGAGAAATGACTGAACTGAGAACTTGGGTCAGCTACTGAGGAGATACTAGTAAGCCCTACTACCTTTCACTTTCCTTATCTACCTGCATTTCTGTTAGAAGAGAAAAATATAAAATAAAACAAAGACAGTCCTGGGTTTATCATCTTCCTAAGTGATGTCTCATTGAGAAAGAACCTCCCATGCCATAATGTCAAATGTCATTTGGTCTGATATATAAACTTCTATTAAACTACTATAATGATCGCTAATGAAATATTGAATTTCCTCCCAAATAATCAGTCATCAAAGCACGTTTTTTTTCTGATGAATTAATTAATAAAATATAAGGCTCCTTATGCAAAATATATACCAATAATTCCCAAGTGTGTCAATGCCCTGACCACTAGGGTTAAAAAAGCTGAGGCTTGAGGATGATACAGTAATAAGTGCTCCGATTCATGCTGATGCAGACAATTTCACAAGCTTTCTCTTACAGAATAAGAAATGTGCATTATGCTGTAAGCACAGCAAGCAGAGCATGGCCAGACCACTGCCAGGACGGCTTTCCAACCTAGCACTGGAGAGGGGTCGCTCAGCCTCCTCAGTTATGCTCTTTACACTAGAAAAGCCATCTGCCAACATTGCTGTCTGGTTAATGTTGGCTGACTTCTTTGAAGATAGCAATTACAAAAGGATATTTTTGGAGAGTCGAATATACATACACGCATAGGTTTAACTGGAAAATACCTTCTCTGAATATATTGTTTCTTATATGATTCAAAAGAGTTATAAATGTAAATCCCAATGAAACAAGACAAAAATCACAACCTAAAATATTTATCAGTCACTGTCATCCTGAAACAGAATTAGATCCTATTTGTTCCAAAGTGCTCTGTAAAGTAATGAGTTGGACCTTGAGAGAACAATGACTATGCAAGTGAAAATTCAGTAGCCATCAGGCAATCTGTGTCAGCACAGACAGATCTGGGCCCTGAGATGGTTTCTGCCTTGAGAGAATTGTTGCCAGGACACTAGGATGCTCCCCCGCTATGCAGAACCCCTACCTGGACTCCAAAGGCTGTTGACAGGAGTGCCTGCCCAGGCTCTGGTTCTCACCGTACCCTCTGAACACAGAAGGAATCTTTGGGGTAGAAGAAGTTCTGGTGTCTGGCCATTAGACTTGGTTAAATTATGTGGCATATCTAGAGAAGACCCCCAAATCTCCCATTTTTGATTTTATATAATTCTTTGGAGAGTCTTGTCTCACAGACAGGACTGTCAGGCCACAGAAGTCCTCCAGTAGCATCAAATGACGTCAACACTGGATGTGAAATCAATGCCCCGAGCTCATAGCTCTTTGCATCAGAGATGAGTAATACTGGCTGAGTCATTGTTTCTTTCCAGCTTTTCAGAGCTCTCTCCAGAAAGCACCTCATAATGGACCATCTCAGATCTTATTGCTTACTGTAATATTTTTTATTTAATAACGCTGGTGGTGAGCAATGTCTTGATAGTATTTCATGAAAACAACTCGGTGCTCTTAAACTTCATTAATATTATCACTTGTATACCATAAAGATGCATTTTATTTTTTCACTATTTCTTATATTTAGAATGAGAGAGATTGTTCTGTCCTTCTTGTTTTTGTTTTGTTTTTAAGAAATCAAGCCATAAGAAAATAAAGCAATTTCTCAAAATTCACATAGCTTGTGAACTTTGAGCTTGTGAACTTTATAAACTTTGAACTTTTGAGCTATTCATTAAGATAACACTTACCTCAACTTAAAATGTGCTGAATTGTATCAAATTTAAGTAAAGGAAAAAGAAAGCTTCCATAGAGGCAGTGTAGAGTAGTGGTTCTGTGCATTCAGGCTTTGGATTCTGAGTCATTCAGTCAACAACTCTTCATTGAACACGTTATGTGCCATGCAGACAGAAACAAGAGAGAAAAGTTCCTTGCTGTCATGTAGTTCTTATACCTGAGTAGGGCTTAGGGATAGGAAGAAACAGACAGACAGACACGCAATACAAATACATATACGAGAGAGACATAGAATAAGAAAGAATGCCAGATCATCATAAACGCAGTGCCGGTCACTACCACTGTAAGATACGATCAAGAATGACCTAATGGTTTCCCTCTGAGCAGGTTCCTCATAAAATGAGTACTACAAGAAAGAAGGAGCCAGCCAGAGTCAGAATCTGAGGGAAGAACGTTCCAGGCAGAGGGAGGAGCAAGTGCAGCAGAAGGGAAAGACAGGCAGAGCTTCAATCTCAGCTTCAACTTTGGTTGTGTGACCTCAAGCACGTTACTTAACACATCGACGCCCTTGGTTAAAGGCACCCTTTAAAAGGGTCATAGCAGCTAACTCACAGGGACTTATAGGAACTACATGAGAATGGCATATAATTACTCATTAAAAGATAGTTGATTTTCTATCTTATCTTGATAAATACCCTAAGATTCAAAGGGCACCAAAATCTAATTTTAAAATTTGCTAATGCCTTAATATATATATTTTTTTGGTTTTCCCTATTTGTTTCTTTGTTGTTGGTTTCTTTGAGCAAGGTGCAGCAAAAAGAACAGCAAGGAACTTAAAATCACAGAAAAGTCAGAATATAAGTTCCTGGAAAGCTTGTAAATCAAGGTTAAATTTATTTATAGGAGAAAACAAAGTGCCACTCATTTGGGGGCAGGGTTAACTTCTGCACTAGGTATAATAGTCTAGTACCTAGGGCCCACAATACTTTGGGGGATGGAATCAACAAAAATGTTCTAATTTCTTTAAAAATCAGTAGGAAGAAAAGAACTGTAAGGCCAAAAAAGGTATTTTAATATTTAACATTATTTATTTGCCTTTATGCCAACACAATCATAAAATTTAATTTTTAACATTGTCTTAGGAGGAGGGGCCCACCAAGGCAAAGTCTCTAAGACCACAAAAGTCTGAATGTGGGCCTGTTTGGGGCAGCTTTATATATCTACAGAGGAAAAACTGGAGGACGGTGATCTGGTTGAAACTGGAACTAAGTTGCTAGTTTTGCATCTCAGCTGGCACAGAAAGTACCTAATGGTCACTTAGGGTATGTTATGTAGGTCGCATTGGGTCATAGAGATCAATGTGGTGAGGGAGAGGGCTGAACCTAAACTGAAAATAACCTGAGGGATATAGCAGCTCATCTGAACAACCTTTCTAAGTCTAGGGCACACTGGGGTCGAGGGTATTACTTTACCCCCTTCACCATCTCTTTTCCCTCCAGACCACCTACAGCTTCCAATGCTCCCTTCTCTGGCTCTGCCACTTGCCGTTCTCTTCCTTGCACCATCGTGGCTTACTTTCCTGCCTTATTCCCAGCCCTGCTTTTCCTTAGAACACTCAGTCCAGATTTTTACCCAGTTTTCCAATTCCTTCATTTCCCCTAGCTCAGCAATTTAGTAGAACATTCTCTGGAAGTGGTGTGACTGCAGTGGGTCATTCCAGATGCATTTAAGTACACAGAGTGCATAGGGCCACTAACTTATGGCCATGTCATTTCCATGGGGAGTCCCAAAAGGCCTGGTCCTCTGGCAGAATGGGTGATAAATGCCTGCAGGTTTTGATTTTCTGGATTGTATTTCAACTAAGATGACGTGTGTTCTTGGTCATCAGAATTCACAAATTGTTGTGTCATTAATAATGAGGCATACTGTCACTGCTGCAGTAGCATTTCTTCTTGGCTTGACATTTTGTTTTGCTTTGTCTGCCCAAGAAGTGTCTGGACTATAACAATTTACCAAAGAGGTGAGCTGCTTGGATAGGACTCCGAGTATTGACTCCAACAAAAATAATAAAAGTTTTAAAACCGGGAGAACTCCTTAGAGACTGAACTCTTAGCCAGGGCACCGATACCTCCACCTCTTGCCTGATGAAATTGTAAAGCTGGCTGAGAGTGTCACATCTCAGGCACAACTGGGACCTGGGCTTCCTCGGCTCTGAGCCTGCCATCCTACCATCTCTCAAACAAAACCTGACCTCCTAGCAACTCTCACTCATACTCCACTGGGAGGTGAGCTCTCCTTGTGCCCTAGGCTAGGGAAATTCACATCTTAATTCTAACTCTAGTTGTAAAGAAAAGTGGTAAGGGGTTGTATACATCAAGAAATAGGTAGAAGTGTCCTATTCAGAAGTTACTGTGACCTTTCTTAAAGCTGAAATTATTTAAATTTTTTTTGAAATTGATTTTTAATTACATTGGGAATCTATAAGTACATTTTCCCTTTCATATTAGAACAATATACATAAGGCTCAGATCCCCTTTAACACTGCTCATTCCTGGTACCCTTTGTTCTCTCCTTCCTCAGGGTACTGGTATGGTTCATAGTACATCTTTCAGACCTTGTTATACTTATTTGCACCCATGTATGCATACTCACAGGGAAAAGACAGAGTATTGCTTGGTAATTGCTTTTCACACAAATGAAATGAAAAATACTTTCATATACATTTAACACTGTTTTTGCCCTTCTATGCTACAATCTACTTTGTATTTCATTTTTTAATTATGCTACCACATTTATAGTATAAACATACTAAAGTTTGTTTTGTCATTCCCTTACTGATGGGCTTCAACTCTTACCTATCAGGTGAGCGTCTTAGTATTCTTCTTAATCTAGGTACCTGGCCACAATTAATTAATGTACTAATTAACATACTACCAATATGAGATTACAGTGGTAGAATTCCAAAGTCATATTTTGAAAAGGTAACAAAAAAGTTCCAAAAAAGGATTCCTCTATTATTTGCTGCTGAAAGCCAACTCGGGGACACCATGTGCATTTACAAAGATCTGAGATTGTAGAAAGAAAATCTGTAAAGGGAAAATAAATTGCTGAGGATTTGGGGACTGGAAAGAAGTGAGGCTGGGATAACAACCATTTTAAATCAGTGAGGAGACTAATGGAAAAAGTTATACTTTGGGATTTTATAGGACATGGGCTTCGTTTTAGCACTCACCCTCACTCCTCATTGGAGAGAACAGTGCCACTAAGTACTTTTCCATTATTCACACGGACGGATAGAATAGACCCTTCATTAACTTACTCTGGTTTGTGTTAAACTTAATTAACTCGGTTAACTGGTGCTAGACTGGACTGAAACAAAAATCTGTAGAAAGCACTGAAAGTTCACGGTCAAGTTTGTGGTCCTGCTGTGTGGTCAGTTGGGTATTATTGCTAGACAGAGGACATGTTCAGATTCATATTGCCTGACTTTCTAAGTCCTCTCAAACAGGAAACCTAAAATTCTACATAGAAGTAGTGATGGAGCTCAGAGAAAGGGTGTGGTATAGACTAACAGAAATACACGGAGAAGTCCCCACTCTAATCAATGGGCCTTAAGGCACTAATTGGTCAATGCCTGAGCCTTTGGCCCACATCCCTGGGTTTGACTCCTAGCTCTGCCACTCATTTGCTGCACCAGCACAGGCACATTACTTAACATCTTCATGCTTTAGTTTATCCATCTGTAAAACAGGTATAAAAATAGTCTTTTTATAGGATTGTAAAGATTCAATTCAATCGTTGATGTAAAGTGCTAATTCAATGCAGTGCCCCTCACATAGTGAACATTCAATTAATGTTCACTTTTATTAACCTAAATAAAGTACGTGATATTCAGCCACAAAAGTTCTGGTATCTGGGGTTAAATGATTTTATGATAAGTATCACTTTTTTCTTCTTCTTCTTTTTTTTTTTTTTTTTTTCTTAACATGAAAGAAGACTTAGATAACATTTACTGGGAAAAGCTAGAAACTAACTTCCCACATCATGACTCAGCCATGATATTTATTACAAATCTGTAATTCCTAAACTCTAAACTGGACTTTCAGCATTTGAGACTTTCTCAGAAAAGACACTTGGCATTATAATAATTTCATCCTGTGTTCAGCTCCTGTTTCTCCAGTTTTCGTCACCATTCCAGGTCCATTTAGCTTTGAGCACAAGCTTGAGATGATTTTTTTTAAACAACCCTGAAGCTAAGTGACAGCAGGACAGACTCCTCAAATGAGACTTTTGCCAGCTTCTGGGCTCTACAACATGGCCAATTTGCTTTCTCTGGAGGGGGAATAGAATCCCCAGAAGGTGGAAGATTATAGAGTTCAAAAAGAAAGTGAATAACCTGTTCATCTGCCTTAGCCATTAACATCCTTGGCTTATCCAACTTGCTGTCACCTTCTGCAAACCCCAGCGTTGCTGAGAGCACATTTGAGGCCCTGATTCTATGTCTTTGAACAAAGTTGCAACTACAGTTCCTCCCTCAAGAGCCAAATTCGAAATTCGTCAAGAAATAGTGAGGATTGTTTGCCAATAGATGTAACTTGAATGTCAGGCTCTGCTTTTGTGCTCTTAGTTGCCAACCAACCACATCAGACGGCTCATATTTATTCAGTGCCTTGGTCTCTCTTCTCTTGAAGCAGGGGAAATAGAATGTCCTTCTAACTGCCAGGTTTATAAAGAGCTGTGAAATCCCCGAAATGGAGTTGTTTGAAGTAAATTTCTCTCAAGGTCACAAAGGGCCACCTTAAAGAAGGAGGAGCTTTGGCTAAATTTTGGCTCTAATGTCTTACAATAAAGTTGGAGTTACAACTACACCCACAGACATTTCCCTAGATGTTTCACCAATGAGTCCTCTAAGATGTGAAAATAAGGACTCCCTCTCCCTTTCTTCTAAAGAACAGAATGGGATTATACCACCAGCTGTTTTCTTCTTCTTCCTTTTTGTTTACGGTTTCTTTAGCTAACTGACACTGAGAGGATTGAAAGCATAAGGTTCTGTTATGGTATTTTTGCTGCATCACTTGATTCCATTAATCCTGAAACAGCAGGGCAGGTGGTTTCTCTGCGATCCCCTTTAGCCTGGCTGCTCATTAGGCTTTGGGAGCTTGCATAAGAGGGGGAAGCACAATCACCCAGTGGCTGAGCCTCTCAACATGGCTTTCTTTGTGCCAAGAGAAAACTTTACAGGCCTGACTCAGCCTCAGGAGAAATGATGGCTGAGGGCCCCCAGATGCAAGTCTTAGGGGGCGAGGGGCTGGCTCCCAGGCACTGCATCAGCAGGGAAGAATTTGGTTCTATGCCGCAAAACTCTACTCACCAAGTGTACAAAGTCGACTATTTTCTAAGTGCCTGTCTAAGTTAGTAATGACCACTATTTTACTGCAATCCTGAGTCCCATAGCCCCTCAGCCAGGCTGTGATGGTTGAGAATGTTTTCATCAAATTAAAAAAAAATGCAGGAAACAGAGCGAGGCAGCACATCTGCTAGCCAAGTTGTTAAGTCTTATGGTTCCAATGGCGGTATTGACAAAGAACTACGAGAAGGGGCCGGAGTCGGCCTGCCATTAGGCGGGAGCGGAAGCCCGTGCAGCCTGACCAGGGGCTCCCACTAGGACCCTGGGTCTAGGAAAAGCTCCAGAAACTGCCTGATGCTTAAAATTCTACTGCAAGTACATCAGCAATACCCTTCCTTGCCAAGATCTCAAACTGATGATCCAAAGATGTTTGAATCTCAAAATGTTTTTTTTTTTTTTTTTTTCGGGTGGGGGGGAGGTAGAACGTCTGAGTTTCTGTTCAAAATAAAAAGATCTGCCAACTCTGAGCCCTCTGTCCTGCAGAGCAATGATCACATAGGGCTGACTAGCGGGCAGCCTGCTTAGGTGATGCCAGCACTCTTCCATTTGCCACAGAGGCCATCAGTCCCTCACCGGTCCCCACAGCCAGCACTGCTGGCTCTTATCCTGTGCTGTCTTGACTTCACAGATGCGCATTGCCTATGTGTGGCACTTACTACATTCTGGTTTTATTGCAAATCGAATCTTGGTTTATCTATACCTTCTGCTTGCAAGTGAATTTTCCTTTTTTGGAGGAGAAGGGATGCAGGATTACTATATTTCTTCTGAATCTACTACCATGCCTTCCCAGTGATTGATTTATCTTAATATCTGACTGCTTTTAAATAAAAGAACCACAGAGAGTCATCTTTAATGTGAATTAAGAGAATGAGAACAGGTTAGATTTAGAGGTGAAGAGAAAGAACTAGAAAGGGGAAGATGGACACACAAGAGTAAGAATGAAGAGTCTGGAAAGGGTCTCTGCCAACAGAGTTGATCCAGCTTTAATCCAGTCCAGAGAAATGTTTTGTTTGTTCTGCCCATTACTTAAATTTTACATATATATATATATATATATATATATATATATATATATATATATGGCAAGATTTAAAAATCAATTGAATAATGGCTGATTCTAGGCTTGGGGCAGGGAATACACAAGTCAAGCCTGAAGTATCTTGTAGTATCAGGAGATAAGAAAGCACAAAGAAAGCAAACAGAATGTTATGCAAACGGACACAGGAGCCAACTTGAAAGAGCTCCCAAAGACCAAAGTTAAAAAAATTTGAGTAACGAGATAAATAACATAGTATTGAATTATAACTCAAAATATAAAGTAAATATTTATGAGTCCATATTGATTTAAATAAATGATTGAATAAAGTAATAAATGGGGGAGAAAAAATCTTCCAAGTAGAAGAATTCCACATAAATTATGTAGATTATGTAGATTCTCTACCCTCAAGAAGGTGAAGAAGCATAACTCCAGTCTCCTTAAGTGTGGGCTGTGCTAGTGACTCCCTGCCAAAGAATACAGTATGAGAAGGGAGCAAAAGAGTAACTTTACAGTGGAGAAACCCGACAAACACTACCTCAGCCAAGTGATGAAAGTTAATATCATCAGTGACAAGTCATGATGATATGATGTGATGAGAAGAGTGCTTTACTTGTATAGTCTTCCTCTCAAAAAATTCATAATCCCAGTCTAATTATGAGAAAAACATCAGATAAATCCCAATTAGCACACTTCTACACAATATCTGACCAGTATCCTCAAAACTGGCAAGGTCATCAAAAACAAAGAAAGTCTGAGAAACTGTCACAGCCAAGAGGAGACATGATGACTAAATGTAATGTGGTGCCTTGAATTGGTTCCTCAGTCAGAACAAGGATGTGAGGTGAAAGCCAAGGAAATCCGAATAAAGTATGGCTGTTTGTTTAATGATAATGTATCATTAGTTCAATAATTTTAACAAATGTACCATACCAATGTAAGATATTATAATAGAGGTAATTGGGTATGGGATATATGGGAACTCTCTTTGCAAATTTTATGTAAGTATAGAAGTATTCTCAAATCAAAGGTATATTTTAAAAATCAATTTATTTCACATTAAAATCTTGATCCTTAACTCTCCAAGAATGCAATGCTGTATCAGCAATCCAAAGATCAGAAAGCTATGCTACAACTGCCTGTCTACAACCTGCAGACTTCTCTGTCACATGAAACAGGAAGAGAAAGATACCTCCAATTCCACCTTTCAAACCTCACACGAGACACAAGTACATCTAACTAGCAGAGCGTCATTCACCTATAGGATCCTACCTATAATCCAGGTACATAGAATAATACAGAAAAGCATGCTGACTACCACATGACCATATTAAGCACAGATGAAGCCATCACACTTGCTCTCCCTAGTTCTGAGGCCAAATGTGACCTGGCATTGATCAGTGTGTTTACATTGTTGCTACATGTGCCTCTGCTTTCCTCATTTACATTCCTTTCCTGCTCCAACTTAAGGACCATGGCACAGTTTAGGTGTTCTATGCATGTTAGTGGGAAAGTCTGGTAGCACTTCAAGTTTTAATGGTCATCTTACATATTCAACAAAATTTATCAGGCTTAAATTACTCAGCTAAGGGCTATGGGGGAGAAAAATAAAGAAGACACCTCTTTTGTATGAAAGAACTGCCATCCTTGTTAGGGGGACATTGTGTGAACACCAATCACTATAACAAGACAGAACTCTGTAAGGATATATGCTAACTGAGCAAATATCAAACAAAATCATTATGCAAATTAAATCCAATGGTGTGATGGGGTTTTGAAAAGGACAATACAAATTTTAAGTATTATTTTTATTGTAGACACATCGCCCACACATATATGTCCACACATGTAATATAACTACAGACAACTTTAAATTTTAAACTTAGTTACATATATTAAAAGATGTTACATGTCACTATTTTCAAACTATCATAATAGCATTTATTCATTGAAGTTTTATAAACAAGAAAATCTATCTACAATTGTCCCTACAATTAGTCTTTCTTATTTGATGAGCCTACCTAGTAAGCATCCTCTTCAAACCCTTCAAAAATGTCAGTTTTAAATTTGTTCAAGAAGCCCCTCTTCCACTGGGAATTCAAACGTTATTCGTAAATGTCCACCCACAAGAATCCTGCAATACCTTATAGGAAAATTAACTAGTGGAAAACAATATCCGGCGACTTAAAGGCAAAGAAAATCCTGACTGAAGAAAATACCTGGCTACAGTCATCTGCTCTTTGTAGCTTATATTTTATCATTAAGATAATATCTGTTTGGTGGGGAACATGCAAACACAGCACCAAGTTTCTTTTCCAGTTGTTAGGTATTATTTTCCTAAAAGAAAATAGACCTGCAAGACTTGAAAACTAAAGACAGATATTAAGGGCCTATTAAGTGAGGACCAGAACAGTAGAATTATAGAGGCCATCCATTTCAGTATCTTAACCTCACACAGAATCTCTGACAGATTCAAAGTTCACTTGATTGCTTCTGCAGATGAAATCCTTACTGCCTCATGAAGCTCTTGGTTTAAATGAGTGACTACCTCTACTTAATAGAAGCGGCTTCTGCTGGAGGAACTGGCCTCCCCTCTACTTACAACTTTCCGGAACAGGACAGAACATGATTGTTCCTTCCTTCTCCCCTGGAGCCAGCTGGATAACTTAAAGGAGTCAAGTTTATAGGTGGGGGATTCCATAAGGCATCATGGGCACTGTAATGAAATAGCAAACCTATGCCTTTTAACTGAGGGAAAGGCTCTGTAGCTACAGAAGCCAAATATGCACGTCTAGTGTTGCTTTCAATTTTTTAAGTAGAAAATTATATAAAATTATATATGATTTCATATAAGGATCATCATATAAAATTCTCCTTAAAAAGAAAACAAACAATAGCAACAACTATGTGGACCAAACAAAACATGTCTTTGTAAGACATTTATTCAGATGCCAAAAGACAATTACAGGGTTTTCCCCCAAAGTCTCATTTCCCTTGGGCTAATTCTGAACTTTCTTACCATCGCCTGCAGACCACAGCCTCCCGGGTCCCAGCTAGAGGCAGTGGCCTAGACTCGGGTTTTGGACAAGCATGATATAAAATCTCAGCTCTCCCTTGATCGATTGTGTGACCCAGGGCAAGATCCTGGAGCACCATAAACCTCATTTTCTCTTCTGTGAAAGACAGTACGCATCTCCTAGAGCTCCAAAATAAGTTAGACAACGCTTGTAAAGTATTCAGTGGAGCACCTGGCACAGAGTAAGTACAAACTCAGACTGGCTTGGAAATTCCTTGTCATGCTTCTCTGGACTCACTCTCATTTGTACATGCTTATCATTAAAACGTAATGTCCAAAGGAAAAACTATTCCTGATGGGTTTTGAACAACAGAGTACGACAGGCTCGTTACTTAAGAACGTTTACAACCTGGACTTCTATTAAAGTAGCATGAGACTTTTGTTTTATTAGCCATGTCACACTGCTGGCTCAGGTTAAGCTCGTGATCAGCTAAAAACCCTCAGCAGTTTTTTAAGAGAGGCTGTTTCCAATCTGGGTATACCTCCGCATAGACGAATAAATTGATTTGGGGGGAATCAAAATATGTTACTTTACATTCATCTCTATTTGATTTCAGATGGTTGGTTTGAGCCCTGCCAAATCTGTGCTAACAACTAACCTCCTAAGTTTATTAAGAGTGTAGGTTATGGAGTCAGACAGCGTGTGTTTGAATCCTGGCTCCATCTTCCTATCTGTAAAATAAGGATAATAATAGAGTCTACCTCATAGGGTTGCCATGCAGATAATGAGATAATGGATATAAAGCTTTTAGAGAGTGCCTGGAACATAAGCACTCAATGCGCATTAGTGATGATGGTGATGACGGTGATGATGATGATGATATTATCAAAATATCAAAAAGAACAGATGACTCTTTGATACTCTAACAGAGCTGGGAAATGTTTGTTCAACAAGATATAATCATCTAACAGAAGTATTATTTGGTCTCTATTTGGCATGTTTCTTGGGTCACTCTGCCAAATCATGGACAAGGAATGTAAGAGAATGTTCTGATAAGCTATGTCTCATTTAAGGTGCAAATGGTTTAACGAACTGCCCCTTCCAAAGAGTCATCTTTAGCTAAAGATCCCATGCCCACATGAAACTGTTGTATGTCAACTGTAATTGAAAAATAAATTTAAAAGAAATCCCATGCCATCTTCTCAATGCCTTATATATAAAAATAATATCCTCTAGAGCTCTCAGACTCCTGCCTGTCACACCATCATGTGTCTGCATGTTGGGGTGGGGGATGGTAGAAATTAGAGCTGATCTTTGCTCCCCAGATCAGAACACCCTGGCAATATTTGATCCAGATATGGTGCCAGAAACTATAGGTACGATATAAGATTATTTTTCTACCTATAGAAATATATACTGAAGAGAAATTGCTATTCCTCAGGAATGTCTCACCTTTCTCCATTTTATTCCTACTTCCTCTACTTTTAGAGTTATCTTTGGAGCTCCTGCTAGTCTAAGAACTACTATTATCTCCATCTTTATACTTATAAAAGCAACATGTACTTCTAAAAAAAAAAAAACATGAAATAAGCCAAAGAGGCACAAAGAAAATAAAACCCCCCTCTGCCACTTGAGGTCACCAGTGTTGGCCTCTGGTATGAGTCACCTCACCTGATACTCCACTCTCATACTAACTCTAAATCATATATTCACACAGAGGGCAGAGTTCTTTTATTTGCTTTCGGCTGTCATTGATGCCATTTTACAAAACTTGACTTAGAAGATATACATCATCCTATAGGTTTCTTTTCCCTTTTAACGGTATCTTGTGGATATACCCCCAAATCTAACTGGATTAAATAGGTGCATAATATTCCATACTAAACATGTATTATAATTTACTTGCCTGTTGATTGACATTTATGTTGCTTTCTAGATTTTATAACCAAACACCAGTGCCACTGTGTGTGTATGTGCACTCATGCATCCTTATTTTACTCTTTTATTTCTGAGGGAAGATTTCTGCAGGGACTACTGGGTCAAAAGAATTTGTTAATTTTATTAAATTTTGCCAGGTTAAATAGTTGGACTCTGTACCCAGCTTTAGGTTGTTTTTCCAAGATCCTGCCTCCCCATTGTTCCCATAGGTTCTCCTTGGTACCTCTACCAAGGCTGGAAACCCAGTGTAACCAGGGCCCTGTGCCATGGATCCTTATTATCTAGGTCAGGGCAAGGGGTACCTATTGTCATTCTTAGCAAAGACCAAGTAGTCAGTCCCCAGCCCCATTGTTGAAAGAACAAAGATACGTGTCTGGCATAGCAAATCATGGTATCCCATGAAACAATGTTTAAACAGTATTGAGATGGAGTTGAAATAACATCATGACTGTACTAGTACCAAAAGAGAGGTACATTAGGGCTAAATGATGACAGATGATTAGGCGCCAGTGTGGGAATCTGACCCATGTTTATACCATGACTTTGATGGGGAAGTGGACTTTAAATGCCAAATAGCAATGAACTTCCAAGACTCTACTTGTTCCTGAGCTGTGAATATATCTTGGCTTTTAAAGAGAGTGTTTAGAAACAGCAAAGCTTAATTTGTGGTGAGAAGCTCATGGTAGACTGTAAGGCACAGTTACAGACATGGTGAGCTGATCATTTCACTATGAATCTTCCTGAATTAAAATACTCCCTTGGGGTCAGGGGACAATGAGTCAGAAAGGGCCCCGGGTGAGCGAAGAGGTCCAGTGTGACTCCAGCAGGCCCAGGCAGGAACATGGACTCTGACTCCTCACTTTAGTACCAGGTTCTAGCAGAACTCGGTTTCAGTTTCCTTATTCAGAAAAGGCAGATGATACCAATAGCCATTTTGTAGGTATAATCTGAGAATTAGAGGAGTCAATGCACGTAAAGTGTTTAACACCAGATACAGTTCACGGTAAGGGTTCAATAAATGTTAGAAATGGTGACAGATTATGGCAACTAAACCTTTTGTTGTGGTTCCTGCTCCTTCTCCAAAAGTCTCCTAGAATTCTATGGCACAAGTCACTCCCCTCCAAAAAATGTTACCATACATCTCAGCAGGCACATCACACAATTGTTGTCTCTAAGTGACAGATTTACTAGGGGGTTGGCAGTGATTAGGAAGATAGCAGTGATAATGACAAATGGCAGACAAGCATGTCTTCAGGACTTAAACACATTGATAATTATGCCTCCATAGAAGTATTAAGAAAAATAAAGAACATGACAAAATCATGGCTTGGGTAAGGGGAATGAGGCATTGTGGAGAACAATCATGGTTGGACTGGTTCTTAAGAGTGATGTTGTTCAAAAAGGATTGGACTTGGAATCTGGAGAGTGACCTGGGGTACTTTGACAACTCATTCAACCCCTGTGCAATGCTTTTTAATTCAAACTCACCACAACTTCCCAGCAGGTGCTGCAAATGAGCAGAAATAGCAGGGCCAGAGAGTCATCTTGTCTTGATTCTAGGCTCATTTCCCCCTTCTGAGTACAATGCACTACGTTAAACCATGTCTGAAACGAGAATGACTCCTGTGGCCATCATGTTAGTAACCACTTGGAAAGAAATGGGACAACATTTTCTTTTGTCTTCCTGCCAAGTTTCCAGCTCCAGAGATGTGGCTTTTAGGATTTCCCATAAAAGCCCAAAGTGGCAACATAAATAAACTTACCACAATAATTATCCACCCCCTCCTCCAGCTTCCCAATGGAAACTCTTATCTTTCTTCTCCTTCATGAAGCTCTCTCAGATTTATTACCTATGTGGGGCAATTCATCATCTAGGATAAATAATACTTTCTTCCACTTGGCAGGCCCATGTTTCGGGTGGCTGTCATTTCTATATGGTATGCATAATTAAATTTGGGCTGGGGGAAGAAGGAAACTGTTAAGATAATGGGTTGCTTTTTTTTGGTTATATATTCACAAAACAAGCAATTTGCAGTGAACTTTATTTCTTTTCTACATTGCTATGCTCTTGGGCATGTCGAAGGATACAATTATATAGCGTTTTGAGTCAATGTGGTACAGCGAAAAGTGCATGGGTTTTGGAGGGACATACATTCAACTACTTGGAAGTTGTGTGACCTCAATAAGTAAATTAAATATCTCTGAGCCATAGCTGCCTTATATGTAACACAGAGTTATAAATGTCTATTTACAGGATTGTTGTGAGAATTAGAAATATTATTTACAAAGTATCTAGTTTTGTACCTGGCACGTAGTAGGTAGTGAGTGGTCATTATTGTGGCTAATTTCACATGGTAAAAAAAAAAAAAAACTAGGTCATGACCCTCTGAAGGAAGAATTTAAAATGTATTAGCTTAGTTTCTCAGTAATTGTTTCTATAAACATTGCAAAGAATAGTATATCTTTTAAAATATGTAACAACTAAGCCTGAGGTGGGAGAATCACTTGAATACAGGATGGTGACTTTCTGTCTTGGTCCTGGCCTTCATAAGGAGCTTTCAAAGAGAAATTTCCACACAGGTCATCCTAGACCCGGGAGCCTTTCCCATAAAGGAAATCAAGATGATAGTAATTTGGAAAAAACTTTGGCAATAAATATTGCTCTAAGAGAATTAGGTGTGATTGGTTGTCCTTTCTCAATTAATTATTGCAGTAGACAAATGTTCATTGAACACCTACCATGTGCCAGGCTTTGTTCTGTCTTAGAATAAAACAGAAGAAATCTCTGCTTTCATGGGGCCCCTGACCTTCCATAGTATTCCCATTACCAGGAGCAAAGACCCTGAAAGTAAATGTTCTAGAAGAGTGCTGTCTAATAGGGTTGGAGGCCACTAGCTGCATGTGCAAATTCAAATTCAATTTTTTAATTTTTATTAATTAAAATTAAATGCAATTTAAAATTTAGCTCCTCAGTGGCATTAGCCAGATTTCAAGGGCTCAATAGCCATGTGTGGCTACCCTAACGGACGAACAGAGATATAGAACATTTCCATCATCACAGAAAGTTCTACTGGACAGTGCTGTCTGTAGAGGCTTTGTAAACTAAAAACAATGTACATGGCCACTGGCCTATAGCATCTGGGTGCAATCACAGTGTGTCCACAGCAATCTAGCCTGACAAAACTGTCCCAAATGTGCTCTCCATCGAGGACAGTGAGGCTGGACATCCTTTGCCCCAGCGGTCCTATGAGAATCTAATGCTTGATCTGAGGTGGAGCTGAGGCAATGAGCTAGAGCTGGGGAGTGGCTGCAAATACAGATGAAGCTTCACTTGCTTGCCTGCCGCTCACCTCCTGCATGTTGCCTGGTTCCTAACAGTCCAGGAACCAGTACTAATCCTCTGCCCCTCCTCCTAGCTCTTCTCTTTGAATACTTCTCAGGCAATAAGAAAGACCCAAGCTCATCTATACCCACATTCGAATTTTCTTCCCAAGGAAAAGCATCCTTGGTTCTTTCATTAGATCTTATCACCAAGGACCTATTTACTGACCCTCATTCTCCTCACACTACCCCTCGACCTACTGTTTGGTCCCCCATTTCATTTCTTCCATGGATCCCCAATCTTGTGGCTCTCACATTTAGTTTCAGATAACTACTTCTGCCTTGTCACCGTGCTTGGACACAGACCACACACTGACCCTTGGCATGCTCCCTCAGAAACCCTCATGTGCCACTTGGTGCCAAGTATTTCATATCACCAGGGAATGGTCAAAGTGGCTCAACCATTTTAGAAAACCAGAATATTCTTCAGTAAATTACTATGTCATAAAACTATGTGATATCTAGATCCATCCTTGAAGTGTTCCTGGATAACGAGATGAACCATTTAAAACTGAAATTCTGACACATGTAAACTCACTATTGTGTATACTGTAGTAATTATTCCTTTTTACAATTTGTAACTTGAAAACAATGCAGAAAACTCAATGCAATCTCTCAAAGTGGAAGAGTGCAATGACTTGAATAATATAAAACATTAAAAACTTTCAGTTTTATTTTTGAATGACAGAATTGATCCCCTCATGTAACAGATTTATCTTCCTAATTACACCTGGGATAAAATTTCAAAGTGTCCTTTGTTATGCGCCTAACACTGCATAAGAGGAGATGAAAGAAGAATATAAAAAGCATGTGAGCAAAGACCAGCTAGTATGGTATTTTAAAGTTTCGTGGGGAAAAAAAATCACGAAGTTGATGATTTGTGTATATAGAGCAAAGAGCTAATGGTATATAAACTTATTTGTTCATTATATTTTTTACATTGTCCTTTTCTTGTTTCATAACCTCCTCCTTCCTTCCAAATGCCTCTTTCACACTCTTCCAGATGGCTTGACCTGCTCCTTTTGCCAACCTGGTCACTTCCTCCCTTTGAGCTGGCCAACCATAGGTTCTGCTCAGACACCCACTGCATCTCAGCAGATCCTTTCACTCTGAAAATATGGATCCATTGCTCCATCTTCTGCAGTGACTACTTGCCCCTAACTGCCTCCCCCACCTCATTTCTTACCCTCATTCTCTCTCTCAATTCACAACTGATTTCTCACTCTCTCTCAGATGCACCAAACATGCTCCTGCCTCAGACCATTTGCACTTATTGTCCCCTCTCTCTGAAATAGCTGTTCTCCAGGTGTGCACAAAGTTCAGTCCTTCACTTCATTCAAGTATTTTCCTCAGAAAACTCTTCCCTAAGTACTCTATCCCCTTTCTTCCCTCTTTTTAAAACTTTATAGCAGTTCTCATGAGTTGAGATTATGATATATATTTTTATAGAATATCTCCCCCCACTAAAATGTAACTACCTTGAGGGCAAAGACTATGTCAGTTGACTCTGGCTGAGTAATAAACTTCTCCAACACTTAGTGGCTAAAAACAGCAGCCATTTACTTAGCTCATAATTCTACAATTTGGCTATTTGGGCTCTCAGCCTGGAGGTCCTCTGGTCTGGGACAGGCTTGGTTGATCTTTATTGAAGTTTGCTCAAACATCTGCATTCATTAACCGGGGGAGCAGAAGGCCAACTGACTTTTGGCTGGACTGTCTTGTTTCTTTTCAATGTGACTTCTTACCCTCTAGCTGGCTAGCTTGGGCTTGTTCATATGATCATCATGGTTCCAATGTACAACTGCTATTCATGCTTCTGAGTGGGTCACATTTGTTGTCGACAACTCTATTGGCTAACTCAGATTCAAGGGGTAGAAAAATAGATTCTGTGAGAAAGATCTGTAACATCACTTTGCAAGGTCCTACATGCAGGGAGAGGAATTTGCAGATATTTTGAAAAAATACCCCAGGGACTATATCTGTTTTATTCACTTCTGTATCTCTAGCATCTAAAACAGTGTTTATCTCAGAGCAGGCTCTCAATAAATTCTTTTTAATTGAATAAATAGAGGTAATTCCAGAGGGCCAAGAAACAGGAAACACAAAATCTGCCAGAACACCATCACAACGGGACACTACTGCTATGGCTGTCACCACTGTTTACCCACCATTACCCCTGGCCCCACCACTGCTGTAGAAGACATGCACCAAAACTTTCTCTGTGCATTGCTGGCTCAAAGACTGAAATCAGCTGGAGCTTCTGATTGTCCCAGCTTAGCCCATGTGACTGCCCTGGCTCTTGGGGTGGGGGAGGAAAGACCAAGCTACAAAAATGCACACATTAGGGAAATTCCTGCAAAATAAGAAGATAGATTGTGGAGAGATCAATCCCCCCCCCCCAACTTCCACAGATGTCCAGTAAAAACGTACTATTTAGAACTGTTCCAATGCCTTTTTGTTAATTGATAATGATGGCTGATATCCATCTGGACTATACACACACACATTAATTTGCATATAAGGGAACCTTTAAATTCAGCCAAATAACTATTCCTTCCAGAAATAGCTGTTTAGTGAATGAATTATTTTGTTTCTTTAAAAAAAATCATTCGAATTGCATATAGAGGCTGCAAAGTTCTCTGTGTACAGAATGCTTGCTACCCATTTATCTCACAAAGGAATCATTGCAATGAGTGGGGGGAAAGTGCTGTAACTGTCATTTAAAGTAGTCATACAGAATAACACACGAAGACCCTGTACCACTGTCACCTGAATAAATATGTGCATTAAAAAGTAGAAGACCTAGAATTGGTTACTGTCCTGCAGAGCAGTAGACAATTTCAAATGTATGATATAAAGGCTCAGAAGCCATAATAGGATCTTGAGGCCTTTAAATCAAAGCTTCTTAAGAAAAGTGAAACTACAGAAAATACCTAACCCACACGAAACTGGTGTAATTTTCGTTCTTTCCTCCAGGGCTTAGAAGACGGTTATATAAACACCACCCCGACACGCACTGAACAGTGCTCCAACTTGGGCCCAGTATCACTTTTTGTTTTTTTCACTATCTGTGCCTACAAAGAAAAAATCATGCTGGTGAACCTGAGCCTAAGTAGGATGTCATTCAGGATGAAACTCTTAACTTCACGGCTATGATTTCAAGGAATCCAAGGAAATTTGTAGCAGGTCAGGCAGTACCCAAGTACCAGCCCACATCCCCCTCCCCTTCCCACACCAGAAACGTCCAGCCTCGTTTCCAAGTGCCAGCACCTGCATTTCTCTGCCTTTGGGTTTTCTCTAACCATGGAAACCAGTTTTTCCTGCCTATTTGGCAGGCCAGGAGACGCAGAGAATTTACACTTCCCAAACCCCGCCGCCCTCAACCAATGACCAACAGAGCAGTGTATAAATATAAGTTGCCCCCCTAACTGGATAATTCTGAAGTGTATGTGCTTGCATAAGAACAAATGCCTACCAGGTTTCCCCAGTGGAGATAAAGCTCCAGTAGCCCACAGAGGTAGCTGCTTGATAAAGGCAGCTTCTGTGGCTGCCTCCCTTTCCTGCTTTATTCCCCCAATCCATCGTTTTGGAGTCTCCTTCACCTCCTTCCTTGCTGACTCAGAGTTGGCATATGGATAAACCCAAACCAATACAAAGCTCCAGCCTACCAACTGCCCCGCTGCCCCCCAACACAGTCCTCCCCTAATACCTTGGGTTGGTCCTTAGAGTTCCTTGGTTTTAGTATGTGGTCCAGGTGAAAATACAGACCCCCTGAGAAAAGCTTCCTGTCAAGTATGGTGAGCTATTTACATCTTAATGTAGAGAAAGGATTTGACATCCAGTCGAGTAGATAAGGGTGAAGGAGAGGATGCCAAGAGTCTGGATCATGGAGGAAGGTACACCCAGGAAGGAGGAAGCAAGGGGCTCATCCCTTCATTCTCTCCCTTGGTTTGGAACAGTTGTGCTAGAGGACACGGCTCGAACGCGTCAGAACATGGCAGATGAAGCCAATCACCTTGATTTTACTAGGAAGTTCTGTGCTCTAGCTAAACCTCGATTTCCTCGTCTTTAAAGTGATAATAATACCTACCTCTGAAAGTTATTACAATGAAATAAATATTCCACATAAAGTGCTAAGCACAGTGCCTGGTACATAACAAATTTAACCATCATTTTATTATTAATTAACATTTTCTCATGATTATCTTTATTTATAATGTTAACTAATATAATTAAACCTTAAATTTTTTATTCGTCCTCCTGACCTGCCAAGGATCTGAGAAGCAAACGGTAACTTTAAAAAGACAGAGCTGCTGCTATTTCTATGTCTTCTCCCTAGCTCTCTCACCAGCGCACACACACCAGGCTTCTGACTGCTGTTCCTGTCCGTTTCCTTCCTGACCTGTGACATGGTGATCTCAGGATGAGGGCGTGGAGGGAAGGGAAGCTCACGTGCTTCAAACTGAGCAGAGCAACTGCAGTAAAAACAAAAAGGAGAAAGGACCAGTAATACTCATGGCTGCAAGGTTAAACTCTCGTGTAAAAAGCTCATTATCCCGCATCCTTCCCTGCCCAACCCCTCTTCACCGCATGAGCCATTCTGCAGCGCAGGCAGCCTTCCAGAGCCATTTTTCAAGCGCTTTGCAGCAGATGTGATAATTATAAAATGCACCATCAGAGGACTGTGGTATTTATCTGTTTTCCTTAATTTCAATTTTACTACCTTTCCTTTAAAGACAGAAAGACACAGATTGAGCTATAAACTCTCAGATTCCCTATCTTATGAGGCTACCAATTTCCTGAAATGTTAGATGATTTAAATTTCCAATCAAAAGGACAGATAGGAAAATACATTTCAACTCCAGTAGGAGTTGTAAAGCTCTCAAACCCTGTTTTTTCCCCGCTTTTAGTCTCTATCAGCTCAGGGTATTGATATGGACAGAGAGAAAATAACTGCACATTCAAAATTAGATGCAGTTCATCGAACCAAGCCTTGGATGGCTGGCAGTAATTCCGGACTCCACCAAAGATCCCCTTTTCCTCCATCCCAGTAGCATCAGACTGACAATGTGTTGGGTGTGATGTCAAAAGTCAGGAAGATAGTGCAACCTGCAAGTTATGCATCAGTAGGCAGGAGGGTTGGAATCCTGCCTGCAAAGTAGTTTTGGAAGCCAGCCATGTGAAAACTAATACATTTGCAAAGACCAATCCACACAATTAGGACAAGTCCTCTGTGGCAACATAACAGGTGTCGCTAGTTTTTTATTGTTGTCATTCTTGTTTGCTTGTTTTGAGTTGGTGATTTGTTTTTCCTTCGGATGGACAAGATGGAGAAGGCAGACATACACTTTTGAACACAATTTCCCAGATGGAACTCTTTTCCTGGCAATTTTAACACCTTGAAGCTTGCCTGGTTCTGGCAGATAAAGATTTGAATGCTAGTAGTTGAGTTGGGAAGTGATCCCAGGAAATAGCAGTAGGAGAGTAGGAGAGCAAAGTGGGTAAAAGAAGGAAGGAAGGAAGCAAGCCAAAATATAGTGTGTTAATGTGCAGGCTTTCACTGTGAGCAACTGGGACTCAGTACTACCGGGGCTCCTGGGTGACTGCATACAGGAACTTTCAGAGTATCCCCACTCCAGGGACAAGGAACCAGGGTCATGAACTCTAAGGACAGAGCCAGGCCCTGGGAATCCACAAGACAGTGCCTAGAGAGGAGATACAGGGAGGGTACTGGCAATATCTGCTACAAACTCCACTCTTTGTTATACGTCCTGTTCCACTCACAGGAGCAGCTGGTGGCCAGGAGCCAAAGCAAGCACCAGGAAAACCCAATTCCAGTAAGAGCCAGCAGCCCTAAAAAAGGAAATGGTACTACTAATATGTGGTGATGTTTTGCTAGGCGTGCTATTGTGGGCTCTGGAAAGGGTCCTCTGAGAGGATTTGCAATGCCTATCAAACCGTCTAGAAAGGAGCTTCCAGCTCAGCGGTATGACGGTGTTCAGTGAGTAACAGGCATGGAATAGCGAAGGCCTCCTGGGATCCTGGGCTAATTAAATGCAATCCTGTTTCTTCTTCCTTCACTGCTGAAACATATATGCCAAAATCTCCTAAAAGCCCCAAATTTGTAGCTATATTCATCTCTTTAATTGCTGAGTCTGGTTCACTTTATTTGCAAGCATGGGAGATTTTACCGCACTTTCATATCTCTGTGCAAGGTATCAAAGAATCAGAAAGACCCAGTGGGGAGACAGGAGGAAAGAAATGGTCACTCAGGCCAATAACTCTGCAACTGGCCCTTCCTTCTTGTCACTGAAAAGGTATTTAAACTGTTCAAAACTGAAGGGAGTACAAGTCGGCAAAGTACTAAGTAAGGCGTGGGACATCCTCAGACTAGATGTGAGTTCAAGGAGAGGCAGCCAAGCAGCTTGCGGAGGGAGCACTGAGTGTGTCACCAGGTCCTCCGTCAGACCAGAGGCTTTTGTTCCAGTTGCCGAGAGTGCTGCTGGCAGACGGCTCCAGCCCCACTCCTCTTAGGGAGTTATCTTTAGCTGATGGGAGGTGACATGCCCAAGGGTCCCTTTCCTCCCTAAGAGTAGCCCCCTTCAATAACAGGTCTATGTATGGTCCAAGCCCCTTCCTTCTTACCTCATTTGAGACATCGCTGAAAAACCATCCCAGCATAGCCAGCTCCAGAGCAACCTGTGACTGGGGCCTTGGATGAAACTGCAACACAGGTCAGCTCTTCCTCTGCCCTGCTTCTCTCACTCTCACGAATGCTGAGAGCCTCCCCCATAAACTTCCTACACATAAAATGCCACTCAGAGTCTGTTTCTTGGGGAACTCAATCTAAGGCAGCTGAATACCATGTGCCGAAGCCCTGTCTAGGTGTTTCTGGAAAGTACTCTCTTGAGAAAAACATGCTAAGGGCAGAAAGACACATCAAGGCTGGTTAGGCAGGCACCAGATACCTGCCATTTCCCTGTGTGTTACCCCACAGTATCCTCACAGCATTCTGAAAAATGAGCACATTCAGTATGATTAAAAGTGTTGGTGCATAAAGTTTTTAAATTTCTGCACAGCAAAAATGGTGAAACAAGTGAGAAACTGGGAAACGTATTTGTGACATATATGAAAGACAAAGGGATAATTTTAATATATAAAGAACTCTTGAAAATTAATAAGGAAAAAAACCCAGCAACCAGAAAAATAAAAAGGGCAAAGAGGGTGAACTGAGTTTGCAAAAAAGCCATCAAATTACAAAATGGCTTTTTCACCTGTTAAATGATATTTAATATTACTCATAAGAAGATAAATGCAAATTATTACTAACCTGAGATGCCATTTTCACCTAACAGATGAATCAAGATCAAACAGTTGAATAGCATGCTGTGTTGGCAGGTATGTGAAGTAATAGGTATTCTCATAAAATTCTGACAGGTGTATAAATTGATACAACCCTTTGGAAGGCAAACTGGCAGCTTTAAATGCATATACCTATTGACTCCTCAAGAATTTGGCTTTTTAAAGATTTATAAATCCAAAAAGTGTGTAAAGGTGTACATACAGGGTTATTCATTTTAACATTGCTTATAGTAGCAAAAGACCATAAATCATCAAAATGTTCACCATTACATGCTAGAGTAAATAAATTTATAATAAACCCATCAATAAAATACTCTTCATCCTGGTTCTGCCCTGCTCACACTGCAAAGGATCGGTTCTAGGGGAGAATCGACTCTGAGGTCAAAAAAGCTGCCTGTATAGGCCGTAAATGAGGCAGAGCCCACCCCAGCACCTCCCCAAGCACCCAATTTTTTTGCTGGGTTTGGTCAGCTTGACCATCGCTCTGGGCAGCAGTACTGGATTAAATAACCTTTGTCATTCACTGTGCCCCTTATGATAAACAATGAATGTAAAAACATATTTTATCACCTTTTATACTTTAACAGATTATGGTATTGGTTGTTCTGATTTATATTAGTCTCTCTAAGAAAAAATTACTTCTAGTGTAAGTGTAAATTATAGTATTTAATTTTTGGATGCTCAGACCCATCCAAAAGAATTTTTTTTCAGTATTTTTCCATTGGGGAGTTTATTAAATAGCTTTCAGTCATAGAATGATTTAAAAGCAAATCTTTCCTAGGTTTATCCTATTTGTTATGGTCTTGAACATCTTTATTCAGAAAAGTCCTAAGGGTTCATATAATATATGTCAGCCACAAATTTCTATGTTAAGGGAGTAAGAATCTTTGGAGCAAAACTCTCTTAAAATATTTTTCGAGATAATAATTGATGAAGAAGTACAAATTGGTAGTTACAAAACAGTCACGAAGATTTAGAGTATAGCATAAGGTATATAATCAATATTATTGTAATGGCTGTGTGTAGAGCCAGATGGGTGATAAGAGTAATAGGGAGATAACTTCATGGATTGTATAAATGTCTAACTATTTTAAATTTAAGAAATAAAAAAATAAAGAAAATACTAATTCCTAAAAAATTACAAGAAACAAACCAGAACTTGCAAACCCAAAAGCCTCAGAAGTGATCACCTGCTTCTTCTTGGCAGGAATAAAAATTCTTAAAAAGCCCCTGTATGTTCTTCAGAGACAAAATTATAATGGCGGGTGAAGCACCTATCCATTGCCCATCCACTGATGCCTGCTGCCCCTTCCACAAAGACGTAGAGGTCTATTTCATAGTAAGTGTCATTGACATAGGCACGTTTTCCCAATTCCATGTTACACAGACTTCATAGCACTCTGTAGAAAACTTTCCAAGGCACGTAAACCCAGAAGCACACACCCAGATGTCAGATCTCCGTAACCTGGATCGGCACACACCACTCACTGACTCAGCCGCACAGTTGAAATCCCTTGAATGTTGCAACAAAGGATTGAAGAAGAGATGAATTGTCCTGGGCCTTGTCCATTCATTTCAGGTGTCAAAATGACATAAGAAGGTGCAGAGACATTTCTTCATTTGTGCAGCTCTTGAGATAAGATGGGGAGGGAACCCTGTATTTTGGAGAACTGAAGAACCATCCCTCATGTTCCACAAATAAATGAATGTATCATCAATCATTGGTATTTGAAAGGACTTTGGATCATGTGATGCATCGTTCTCCACTGAAACCTGTATATTCTTTTTAATTGCTCTAACTGCATGAGAGAACACTTGCTTTGAGTTCAGATAGCAACTCCTCTGTCAGGTCTTTTGGCAGCTTAGGAGTGAGTGAGTGTTCTTGGCAAGGAGAATTTCTTAGCTGTGTGTTGATTAATAACTTGCTCTGCCCAGTCTCATTCTCTCATCCTCTCTTCCCTCCAGCCCCTCCCCCTTCTCTCTGCACATTTTCCCACAAAGCCCTTGCTTCCTTCAATCCCAGGCCAGGAATTTGATGCAAGGCCTAGAAGCTCTAGGGGGAGTCCATGCTGGCGTTTAAGCCACAGCAAATGAAGTGAGTGCTGAGGGACTGGCAGGGAGCCTGCTTCTGCCTCCTTGGGCTGATGTATCGTGGGAAGTTGTGCCAGGGACTGGTGGGGACAGCCCGTTTTATTAGGAGTCAGAGCTGCAATGTGGAGCCTTTCCAAGGCGTCTTTCACATGTCCTTGCTACTCCTCTAATAAACCAAGATTAACCCTAAGTAAAGCACGCTATGCTGGTAAGAGCCTGTAAATTTTATCTTGCATCGTGGCCCTAAAATGCTGGCCTTGCTTTTGGCAACCACAAAACTAAACAAAGGAGCAGCCACTTGCTTGCCTCCCCTCCACAATATGTGGGACACACCTCTCATGAAGCAGGTTTATAGAATGGGTGTCCTGGCATGGGATACCAGTATGGGTGCATGTGAACATGGCTCTTGGACTCCAAAACCAATAGTTCTTTTCTAGGGCACAGTCCCACCCCCTCAGCGCCCCCTGTCCACTCCCTGCCAGGGCCAGCTTCAGGGTGTGCAACCTGAGCAGTTGCACAGCGTCCCAGGCTCAATAGGATTCCACACTTGGTTTCATGCTTTGCTGCTGCCACTTTGAAATTTTGAATACCTCTTGAACAAGAAACCCTGCATTTTCATTTTGTACTGGGCCCTGAAAATTATGTAGCCAGTCCTGACCTGGCTTTACGGATCTCGACCCAGAGGAAGACATACTGGGAAGGACAACCTCTGCTGAAACACCTCCTGGGTTTTGTTTTTGACAGGAGGCTATGGGGTTTCCTGTCTGGGGGCTGGCCAGGTTCTCACAACTTCACAATGATTCATTTCTTTATTGCCAAGAGCCCCTTGCCAATATTTCTGAAACACTGTAGAAATTAATACTTATTGAATGATTAGGAAATTCCAGGCACTGTTCTGAGCAATTTTTGTGGATTTATCATGTAATCCTCACAATTGCACTGCGAGGCAAGAACCATCATTATGCCATTTTAAAGATGAAGAAATGGACTCTCAGAGAGTTCAAGTCATTTGCCTCAAATTAAACTCAGATGCAGTTACCTC